>JARDYJ010000012.1:14723332-15368332 GCA_029215755.1 Spea hammondii
TGATTAATAAAATTACTCTCCCTCACACTCTCTCACACTCTCATTTACATTCTCTCACCCTCTACCTCAATGTCTTCCTACATTCTCCACCAACCGCTATCGATTCCCTGTCTTCTCTCCCGCAGCTCCAATTCTTCTTTTGCCTCTTCTAGTTCTTCTTACTTCTCCCCGTGTCTTCTTTCTTAGTCTGCTTCTCCCCATGTCTTCTTTCTTTGTCCGCTTCTCCCCAAGTCTTCTTTCCTCGTCTGCTTCTCCCCATTCTTTCTTTCTTTGCCCCCTTTCTCCCCACATCTTCTTTCCTCATTCGCTTTTCCTCATGTCTTCTTTCTTTGTCCGCTTCTCCCCAGCTGGGTGATTAGGGCTGAGCCATTCAATTGTTCCCCACAATCATTTCGATAAGGAGTCAGAGTGTTTGTCTAATAGATCAGGCATTATTGTAGCTTCCCTTTAAAGTCATCCCACTGATTTACCCATGCATTATACAGGGCCAGCTCATCCCTTCATGCCAGAGAGGCTCCCTGAGGTCTGCCCCTCATAAAGCCAGGGAGTGAAATGTTCGGCTCTCCTGCAAACTCTTTGGTTCTCCAGTACGATACAATGTAATTTGTGTGGTCTTCCTGAATTTGTCCGGAGAGCTCGCACTCGCTGATCCACACCCTTTCTTTTGCAGTAAACCATGCCTCCTGCTGCACGGAAGAGAACTGGTGGTACGTCCTGGTGATAATCGTGGCTGCGGTGTTCCTCGGGGTAGTCGTTATTATGTGTTACAAAGCAATAAAACGGTAAGCTGGACCTTTACGTAAAAAGTTGTCCTTCATACACAATTCTGGATTTTATTGAAAACTTTGTATTATTATTATTATTATTATTATTATTATTATTATTATTTTATTTATAGAGCATCAGCAGATTCAGTGTAATTAGTAAAAGAGGGATAATTATCAATAACTAAATTCAAATAATACCAATAATTAAAATGAAATTAACATGAGAAGACGTACCGGCTCAGGAGGGGAGGACCTTGATCTTATGAGCTTACAGTCTATTAAGAGGTTGATGAGCAATCAAGGTGATAAAGTGCCAGCTGATATTGCTTCATGAATCTGCCCCCTGGTACTGAAAGGGTTCAATAGTCTACACCTGTCTGGCGTGGTAAGGACAGGAGCTCACAGGAGCTTACAATCTATACAATATGGTAAATGCCACACTCTTTTATCGTTCTGTGGAAGACTTGTGGAGGTTCTCCATAAGGATTGTCAGAATTGGTCAGGGTTCTTCCAAGGTGGGGCAGGTGTTTCGTCTTGCCCCCTACTGGAGACACCCATGGAGGTCGCTGAAGAGAAGCACCTTCTCCTCTCCTCGACCTCCACGTCAGCCTCTGTGGTCCATCAGGTCGGTGGGACGGTCACGTAGGAGGACACATACTTCAGAGGGAACGATATTTATGTACGTGGAGAATAAGAGCAGTTATTGCCAGGAAGGTAAAGAGCTTTTATTATGATTGATTACGAAACAGAAAGGGCAGATGGCAAAAGATCGTTACTTAAACAGGAGCAATAAATCTCACGCCAAGCGCCGCACGGGAAGAGCAGAAGGAAAAAGAGCGGAAAGGAAAAGGTTCTCCATTCTGAATACAAATGCCGGATATTTTAGCCAATTTAATCCCTGCGCTTGAGAACAAATAGAAAAAACACCATAAAGGTTTAAAGAGTCACCAAAAATCAATGGAACGGCAATCGGCAGCGAAAAAAAAACAGCGCGTTGAAACCTTTTACCCTTTATGTGCCGGTTTTAAAGGTATTTTCCAGTGGGCACTTTGGTCACTCCTCTGACGCTCCATCTAGTCCCTGCTTCCCATAACGGTTAGGGAGACACTCCAGCTATATACACTTCAATGCATACGACAGCTGTGAGGACCCTTTAAATTTTCATGGTGCCCCCCTTAATAGCGAGGGGTAACTTTAGATCCAGCATTAAATGTTTAAGGCGATGCACCCCTTTTGAGCTGAGGAATTTATTTGCTGGGTAAATATATTCTGTTTATCCCGGTGAATGTAGTAATTTACAGGGGAGGAAATGCTTCGTTAGCGGGACTCGAATCGATGACCTTCCCAATATAATTAATGCTGTAAATCTGTTTGGCTCTTCTGTACGATGCGGTCATAAGTCAGCTGCACTTCCCTACCTCTCAGAAACCAGTCACGAGGAACGGATGTCCCCCCAAGGAAGCCCATATTCTTCTAGAATTCACGTGATCTAGAAAGCCTAGAACAATCTGCACTGGTCTAGAACTCAGTGCGTGTGTAACACAGATATGGACAGGGATAAGAGGGACGCGGTACGGTGGGTGCAGCACAGAGAGTGCTCTGGTAAAAGCAGTACTGATGTTAGAAGAGGGAGAGAGTGTGTATGTATGGTGTTAGAGTGAGTGAGTGTATGGGGTTAAAGTGATTGTGTGTATGTTTATGGTGTTGGAGTGTGTGTTACTGTATGAAACTAGATTGTGTGTCTTAGTGTCTGGTGTTGGTGTGAATGTATGTTACTATGTGGTGTAAGAGCATGTGTTTGTGTATGGTGTTAGCATGTGTGAGTGTATGTTGTTAGCCTATGTGTGTGAGTGTAACTGTAGAGTGTTAGAGTATGTGTGCGTGTATGATGTTTGCATGAATGTGTGTGTCAGCATATAGGGTTATTGTGTGGTAGTAATTGGTGTTAGCATGTGTGGGTGTGCGTTAGTATATGGCGGTATCGTGAGTGTGTGTGTCAACATATGTTATTAGAGTGTCAATCGGTATCTTAGGGTTAGCGTAGTGTGGGAGAGGAGATGTTTAAGTGGATGTTAGAGCGACTCTGTTAGTAGGTGCCGGTGGTTTTGTTTCGGGTCTTCTTGTGCTTCCAAATCGTGGGAAAGCCGGACTGACCATACGGTTGTCATCTGTGCCGTTTCTGTTTATTGTAACACAGTGTTGGCTTTTTGTCTCTATAGAGCGCAGAACAATATTTAGAGAGCTGGAACGCAGCCGGTCAATTTACCAAAGATCTCCCTGCAGATAATTATTAACCCGTTCTGTGCTGCAAAAGATTTACGAAATAAACTACCCATAACCATACCTCCGAAGTGCCCTCGCTTATCGACCAAGGGCATTAATTAGTATAAGTTCTCTGATATTTATAAACCAGTGATCTGCACGTCTAAGAACGTTCTGGAGCAGGTAATGGAGCAGACAAATAAATAATTAATTGCTTTCCCTAGTTAAATACCCTGCATCTATTAAAAGGGTTAAAAATGACCCCCCCCCCCCCCCGGGCTGAACTGATTGCCGGGAGCAGCAGCTGCACAGAATTGCTGTTTTTTTCGTTCATTAATGAAGCTAATTAGCGTTTCTCTCCATGGGGAATGTTTAAAGCGCGGTGATTATCGGGGCCGTGAAGTGGGGTCTGTCAATTCTCACGTTAAATAAACACTTCACACACAAGCCTCCGGTTGGGACCCAGCGCCGGGTAAATTATACGTCCCGTCCGGGGGGTATCTGAACATCAGCTCCGGCTTAACTGCAAAACAAGATGTTTGTGGCCAACGAGTAACACTTCAGACTAACTTTGACCTCGTTTAGAAAGACAGCCCTTCCCTATAGATCGTCTGCTCTTCTGAATTTAAAGGGATAGATGGGGGTAAAGTGGGGTAAGACTAGGGGGCAGCAACTGGGCTCTGGGTGCCAGGGGGGCTCACCTATTTATTCAGTCCCTGCCACTCCTTTCCCTGGGAGCTAGACATCGAATTCTTCCTGCTCCGCCACTAGCCCACCAGGCCAAGAGCACCGGCCGGCGGCCACCGCGATGTACGAAGGGAGGGAACGAGAAGTGACGCGGGGAGAGGGCACCATATATTTCGTGCATTGGGACCTTGTCAACAATTTGCCAAAATGCCAGATGTGGTGACCCTGAGCCCCTACAGCCACATATACATACCTTATATACTCTATAGTTATATATCTCACTACTGGTTGGTGTTTTGGGGCATAGAAACAAAGAACCGGCCCCATCCGGCCCCCGTCTAGTCGCCCGTTTCTCCTGCTGTAAAGACTCAAACCTTAATCAGTCGTTGGTCTCGTCTTAGATTCAGGAGCCCCATGTCTATCCTGTTGTTCTGGCAGTGAATGGGTTAGCTGAGGATTTCCTGTTCTGTTCTTTTTAAACTTTTCTGGATGTCATTGGGGCGAAAAGTCTTGTAGGTGTTGCCAGAATCCTTGCTTCCTTTTAAGGTCATTGTTGGAAACAAATGGGTGGGGCTTAATGGGTATTCTACTCTGCCCCACCCACAAAGCCTGGGATTTAAAAATGGCCGCACCCATACATAGTGCATAGAACACAGCATGCCAACGCCAGCCCCATCCCCCGACTGTTTCCAGATTTCTGTTGTATTTACTTGTGTCTCTCTTTCTGTTTGTCATCACGCGCTCCGAAGGAAACCACTACACAAGGAAGAAAATGGAACCACCAGAGGAGAATATGCAATGACCCTGGAAACCGCGTAACGCGGGTCAGCTGTAACACAGCCACGCATACGTACCCTCCTTAATGCGAGAGGAATAAGCCCCCCAGCATTCACCGAGGCCAACTGCAAATGGTCAGACAGAGGGGGCCTCATATGGGAACCCAAAAACCCACCAGATGCAAAGGAGAGAAAGCATGATCGCAAAACGCCGTATCGGAAAGACTATGAAAGAGGAGACGCCCCCGAGGAACCTTCACAGCCTGCCCTGAGAACATAATCCTCTTATGATTGACAGGCGGAAGGGATAACTCCTGTCAAGGGCAAGGGATAATTCCTCCCACATGCGTAAGGATAACTTCCGCCTGATAATTTCTGCCAAGGAAGCGGAATAACTGATAAAACCCCCCCCAAAAGTTTGATTATTTGATTTCAAACAGAAGAGGTGAAACAGGAACTTCACTGCATGCACTGCGTTTCCAGAAACAAAAGAGAAACCTTGTATCAATTATTATCGATAGTAATAAAGAAAGAGGGTGCAGCGTTACCGGACCCCCCAAACCAATGCATGCACTCGATACGTTAACCCAGGACATACAGCTGAGGTATCATTTCTATGCAATACCCAATGGCTGAGGACTTTGAAAGCAAGTGCCGCTAGTGACATTAACCCATTCGTTGCCAGAACAAACCATCAATAACCCATTGCGGGCTTCTTGGCCATCCGCGGTTTGACCCTGTGAACGCCAGCAGCCCCCCCGCAAGACTTTCTTTCTGGCGTTCAGAGGCTGCGATAAGGTTTCTAGGTGCTCCGATCAACACTCTGTTAATGCTAAGCCTCTTTTTATACTGAATGATTTTATTTATTTCTTAGGAAATATATATAAAAAAAAAAGATTTTAAAACACTCTGCTCCGACCGCGTGAATACAATAAGCCCGTGTGTTATTAATTCAGCAGAACTAACTTATTACATCATAACATCAGTGCTGTATGGGGTGTAATCTTTGGTTACCGAGAGGCTGGTGTGATACGTCGCAGAACGTCTCGACAATCATCACGCTTTAGGATGTCAAAGCTAATATCGCACACATTAAGGGATTAATTCTGGAAAAAAGCAGCTTTGCTGGAAAATTCTAGAGTCCAAATATATTGTGTCAGTCCGTCACATACTTATGTGATACGTTACAGATAAAAGCATTTGGGTTTTTTTTCTTACTTTTAACCAAATCCCGGAAAGAATCTCTCTCTTGTAATGAAAAATTCTGGACACAATATAAAATATATGTTGTCGGTTTCCCCTAGAAATTAAAAAAAAATATATATATATATTAATATACCGGTATGTTTAAAAAAATAATTCAAAAATTCTATTAAGAACAGGAGGAATTTAAAGCAAAGTTTATAATAAAAGACAAATATTATAAAATAAATAAATAATTAGAATATATTATAGTTAAGACAGGATTTTTCCTGTTATGCCTCTCTGATATTATATCAGGGTAATAATCGGATAGTCGGATTAAAAAACATTTTTTTTCATGGAACCCATACAGTGAAAAGAAGGGTTAATAATATTAGCGTCTTGTCCAATCGTTTTCCTGCTGTCTCCATAATTGTAGCTATCATTAAGGACACATGAATATTCTTGTTATAATGTATTTAATGCTTGCGTCCGCAACTATATTCCTAAAAATAACATCTTTTTTCTTTGTGAAAATGAAAGTATATCAAGTTTAATAATACAACATATGATATTGGAAAAAAAGTGGTTTCTTGCCTTTTATTTCTGAATTATTTATTTTTTAAAATCTGCTTTTGCAATGCCCAGAAAATTACATTTGTCTCACTAGTTTGGTATGGAAATAATTATTTGATTTTATTAAAATCAGGGTGTTTTTTTTTCTATTTAAAACAATAATTCGGAAGTCAGTATGGTGAAGTTTATACAAATATTTTTACTTCACAAATAATTAATGTCAACTTATTTTATTTTTATAAATTTGCCTGGGTTGAAATATTAAAAAAAAATAAAATAAAACAAACAGGGATAGATAACTTAATGGGGAGGAATAATTATACAGGTTCTGGGAATAGGAAGTTAAGACATGCCGGCAGATCGGCCCCATCCGGCCCCCGTCTTGTCGCCCGTTTCTCCTGTTTTAAAGGCTCAAACCTTAATCAGTCGTCGGTCTCGTCTTAGATTCAGGAGCCGTATGTCTATCCCACGCTTGTTTAATCCCCTCACTGTATTACCCTCTACCACTTCTACTGGGAGGCTGTTCCACCCTGTCCGTAAACTAAACTTCCATACATTACAGCTGTTTCCATGACATATACACAAGGTGGGTTTCTAACTGATTCTAAAAAAGATATCCTGTGCTTTTATCATGTCTAAAAATAAGTCTGTAATCCATTTTCGGAAAGGATTTAGTAGACATTTTTGAAGACTGGTTCTAGATGATTAATTATGTTTAGAGTAGAATACAATGTATCTCTATTTCTAGATTTTTAAAAATGTTTTCTCGGAGAATAAATAGTCCATATATAAACCAAATCCCAATTTCTACCAATAAAAAAATCAGGGAAATAATATTATTTTTAGCAGAGCGACAGAAAGTGGCCTCCATCTCTTCTCTTCAACACTCATTGGATCAGAGCCTCTTTATGATTCGTGGTTTTAAAACTTAAATCATTGAAATTATAACACTTTAAATCATTTAAATGATAACACTTTAAATCATTTAAATTATAAAACTTTAAATCATTAAATTATAACAAATTCACATAAAAAATATATTTAATATTTGCTTTTAAATTGGAAATTACCCAAATGTCTATTTAGAAGGAACCGATGCTCGTCGCAGATGGATATACTGACCTGTAACTAATGGGGTGACATCGTTTACTTGGACAGTTATTCCCAATTCCGGAATCTCGAATCCCCTGTAAACAATTTTACCTTCAAGGGATTATATATAAAAAATTTTAAAAAAATGAAAATATGAAGGCATTTTCAGTAAATTAATTGCATGTGAAATTTTAGTCAATTTACAGTGATGTGGCACAAATATTGTATTTTATGTGAAATCCGTGACGCCTAATTCTTCCTCGGTGGAGCCGCGGCAAACTTCAGGATTTAATGTTACAACAATGGAATTCTGGTGTGAATATATTTCATAATATTTATTATAGTCCGGGCTGCGGAATAGGATGGCATTCTAAAAACTAATAATAATAATAATAATAATAATAATAATAATAATGTGGTACATTTAAGTCAGATAACATTATGTAGCACTATATATGTGTCTTTTTATTTTTTTTTTTTTGTATTATTTTGTTGGTATATTATAAATAGATATATAAATTATTCCTTCTTTTTAAAAAAAAAAAATAGTGAATATATTTATTGAGGCGTTTATACGATTTGAATTGTTCTTACTTTTATTATTGACGTATATTTGGTCCTGTATACCGTGAACGAGAAATTCAAGTATCTTAATAAAAACACAGCTTTTTTTCCCAAAACACTGAAGTGTGAATAGCTAAAGTGCTTTCATTATGTCCACAGGCCACGCAGAGTACATCAATCAGAATGAGATTATACAGAGATGATAAGAGGGCCCTGGACGTGGATTGCCCTCAGGACTATTGTAACCCGGATCTTTTGTACGAATTTTAACCTTGACAGCTCTGCGACAACCGATTAAACCCTTATATAATTACACAAAAGTAATAATCTGTTGTTCCAAAATAAATAAATAAGATTAATTGGGAATAACCAAGTTATATGATTTATGCGTATAAAAATATATTTTCTGCAAAATCTGATGTAAAGTATAGCTAAATTAAACTGGGACATACAGTATATGTGTATTTTAAATTCAAGTATTAAGCCAAAATTTTACTCTGCAAGATGTAGTAATATTAGTAATAGATTTACATTATGAGTAAAAAAAAAAAATATACATGATCTTGGTAATTTTTTTCAATTTCAATTATTAGGTTCGTGATCTCATAGCATGGAAAAAAAATGATATTCACATAAATTATGACAAATAACAATTTTAATCCTGTGCATATTTCTTTGGTTTAAAAAATGCTTGAGGTGTAGCATTCTAGAGAAGAATAGATTTATTATAAATCCTGATGAAGATTTTGGGATGTGGGATTGTTAAATGCAGTTTCCAAAAATGATTAAAACATATTTCACTTTTGTTTGCACACCTAGAAGAGAATTTGTGGATTTAGGTAAAACTCCAAGTATATACATCATTTTATGATGCAACAAACATAAAAAGTCTACACAAGTGATTCATGTACTTTATAGGAAATATAAACCTGTATGTAGGAGGCCATCTTGGCTTTGTTGGTAACCGCCCCTCTCTTTCATGACCTCTTCATTTGTAAGTAAAAAAAAACATATGTTATTAGCAGAGGGGTCTTGGCAGCCTCAAAAAATATGATCTCTACACCGTTCTATAATACATTCCAGGCTACAATTATGTAAAAGAGTCAAATATATTTTCCTAATTTGATCTGTAAAGCTCTTCCCGTCGCACCCAGGGCTTAATTTATTGGGGACCCCTCACATTTTAGAAGTAAAACTCTTTATTGCCTTCAAACAATAATTGAATATTTTATTTTCAATTTTTCTGCTCTGTAGAACTTCTTCTCCGAGCCGAACAAACAAGTCAGACTAACGCTAGGATTTATTCACCGTTGGTTCTAACCTGTCTGTTATGTCAAATGATGTCATTTTTGATGTCTGCCTTATAAATAAATACATTTAAAAAAGAAAAGAGGTTTTCGGAACAGACAAGTGAAAAATAACAACAGAGCGTCAGGGGTAGAAGCGATTACAATTCCTGGATTTTTTTTTTTACATCTATATTTTGACGTTAATTCAATTAGACATTTCAGGCAATTTAAACATTCATGTATTGTCCGGTAACACGATTTGAGCTGCAAGACAGCAAACCAGACCTGACAGTGTCAACGGACCCAGGAAAATGTGTAATGGAAAAAAGGATCATAATTGTATTTTTCTCTTAGAAATAAAAAAACAAAATGTGTCCAGCTTTGTGTATCGTTCTGGAAGGCGGTAGCCCTGATCCTCATTCATACCGTAATAAAATTTCATCTGATGCTCATTCATTAATGAGAGGTCGGGGGGGGGGAGGGGGATTAGATATTTCTCAATGAATCAAATTGACGTTCATCACCAAATAAAAGTTAAAAAAAAAAATTTGCCATTTTTTCCAAATCCCAACCCCCCTCTTATGTGTATATCATGGGAGCAGCCACCTAGACTTCCTGTTCAGAGGATCCGCATGTGAAAAGGGGCGGGGCCTGCGCTAGAAATAGTCGGAGCTGCTTAGCAATGGTGCCTTCCAGAGATGGCAGAGGCGGCGGTACAAACTCCATTTTAGGCCATTAATGCTACATTTGAGGCATTAGTAGCATTTTACGATTAACAATATAGGTCAACATTTACAATTGTGGAAAAACAAGATTTCATAGCGAGCAGAAGAAACAACTTCTTACAGTAAGGGCAGTAAAGATGGAGAATCCGCAGCCAAATGAAATTATTTGGACTGATTCGGCCAAAAAGAGTCAAACGAGCGTCTGGATACATTTCAGATAAAGCAGTAAATTATATTTAACAGAAATAAATGGCAGTCTGGAGAAAGAATGATTAAATAAGAAGAAAGAAGAATTTCTTGAAAAGGAAAAGGAAGAATAGTGTATATTTTTTGCATTTTTAAAACATTTGTAAATAAGGTTTTTTGTGTTTTTTTGGGGTCTTTTTCGGTCTAATTAACTATGTAACATTTGATAGAAAGAGATACACATTTAGCCGGCAACGAGCACTTATCCCTCAAGAGCCATTACTAACTCCTCTTACTGAAGAAAGTAGAGCGGAAATCCACTTAAACATAAGGGGAACTTCTATCCCCCGGTTACACATTCTGCCTCCTGGGGGAGAAATCAAAGAAAATGTCAGTTTCTGAACAATTAACTAAAAAAAAGATCATTAGGTAGATCTTTCTTTTGTATCTGAGAATTACAAATAAAGTCATGAAGCTAGATGTCTACATGGTGGCCGCGCATGAACTTTTTGGTATAAAGGTACGAAGTGATAACGCAAAATATGTTTATGGGAAATGCTGCTCTATACCTGCCAACATTGACTTGATTGGTTGCATAAAACAGATCACTAAAAGGATCCAGTATTGGGCCAAATGCTGCCTCTAAACCTTTACAGAGAGGGTGGTAGCCCTTTATTTCCCTTGCTGGCTGCTAAACACATATTTTTACCTCTAGGGTAGGTACATTCTCTCTGCCACCCCTTGCCACCCCCTGCCAACCTCCCTTCCATCTAGTGGAGTGCTTTTCTTTCCCAAACACTAATTCTTTCCTGCCATGAGATCGTCCCCAGCTGTCTTCTCCAACGCATATAATCAACCTGTGGGAGCCAGCTGAATGATTAAAGCCGCGGGGCTGATTGAGATTAGTCCGTCCGCGCACTTGCCCCTGCAATGAGATGATGCTTTGAATTTGCAACCGCGAGGCAATCAGATGAGCGCTTCAAAGAATAATACCTGGAGGAGAGATTAGCGCATTTACGCTGCATCCGTTTGAAAAGGAAAATTGAAGGCTTTATTGTCGCTGTGACGGTCGCCGTGCGTCGGGGACAAATCACTGACATTTGACGGGTTTCAGATACACATCTAGCATGTCCTACTTAATCCTATAAGCTGTGATGGGCACCCTCAGCCGGCACAGCTCAGAGAAACTACAACTCCCATTCATGGCGGATGTTTCCCCCCACCAGTTACGTTAGCGGAACATAAATCAGACAAACGATTGATCTGCCCATTAAATATGGGGGGCTCTGCAGAATTGCTGTACATTTAAAGGGACTTCAATTTAAAGGGACCAGTCAACCATCATGTGTATTAAAGCACTTGGTACTCAGTATCACTAGAGAGTCAGAGACTGAGATGGGATGGAAGGAAGTTTTACTTTACTGAGAATATGGTAGATAAGTGGTGCAGCCTCCCAGCAGAAGTGGTAGAGGGTAATACAGTGAGGGTATTAAACATGCACGGGATAGACATACGGCTCCCGAATCTAAGACAAGACCAACGACTGATTAAGGGCCGAATGGGTCTGGTTTCTAACTCACAATAGGTTCGGTAGACACAAAATAATCTTTTATTTTTTTATTCCTGGTTTTGGGCATTTGTTGTGAATTTTATCCTTTTTTATATATATTTATATGGATTTTGATTTGCAACCTTTATACTCACCACTGATGCAATTTGCCAATGACTTCAGGTTTATGATGTCATTATAATTCAATTTAATCACTTCTCAAAACCAAAGAAAGCAGAGACATTCTGACATTCTGACAGCAATTAATCTTTCGGCGCTGATGGGGGTCCGCGTCTGCGACCCCCCGACCAACCGCTAAAACGTTGACTGAGAAACTAAAGCGCCAACAAATTATCCAGGAAACGGCTATTAAATTAGACAAGTAGAGGTTCTAATAAATCGCTACGAGGTCTCCGGGGAAATTAGGATTATCTTAAATGACTCTGACATTATCCACTATATCGCCGATCGATGAGTGGCCCCCATGGGAACTGGACACAAGACATGAATCTTCTGATCTCCATGTTCCCCATTAATCTGTTTATCAAATATAATCGTTTTCCTCCATTTTATTATTTTTTTATAAATGTATATTAATTTTCACCAGCCATGTCTGTGTTAAAATAAATCTTTAGCAACATTTGTTTAGGAAATGTCGGTAAACATGAACCCCGAGATGTGGGCAAAGCTTACAAAAGAGGACCCTTCGTGTTAAAGTCACCCTGCTTTTTTGTTGCTTTACCGAGAATGTGAAACAGCCTCCCAGCAGAGGTGGTAGAGAGTGATACAGTGAGGGTATTAAACATGGATGGGATAGACATACGGCTCCTGAATCTAAGACGAGACCAACGGCCGACAAGGGGTAACAGTCAGTAGGGTATTTGCCTTACTCTCCATCACTAGCCTTACAGCTGGGGTATGATGTCATATCTGGTTGGTCGACTCTTAGGACGCACAGTCCCGGATGGAAGCAAACTATGGGGGACTGTGCAGCCCCCGGCTTGAGGGCCCATGGTTATGCTTATTGGGGGGTCTCTGCAGGCACCGGGTATCCCCCCTTTATGCAGCTGCCTTATTCTCTCAGGTCCGAGCAATGACTTTGCTTTTCTGTCTCCTTCAATATTCTTAAGAAGCCATCAGCGCCAAACCAGATTTAAAGAAGAAAACCCAATTAGAAGCAGAAGGATTAGCGAAGCGCGGCCGCGTTGGACTCCGGCACATTCTACTAAAATCCAATTGTCTTTAATATCATTTCAAGTGGAAATCGGTAAAGTGCCGTCCGCATTTCTGGTTTCTGACATTCATGCGGCAAAAATTCCAGAAATAAGAGGAAGTTCCGCGGCGCACAATGTCCCCGAGGCGCAGGTAACGCGGCGACGCTCCGGACCGAGTATTGCCAGTTATATCCACGTAAGCAGCCAAGCAATTAGGCATCGCAATACAGCGAGATTGCAACCCGCAGGTCGCTAGCGGCGGGAGGCGGTTACCCCCTTATTATACATCATGGGGGTTTCAAGATACATCAGCATGGCAGCTGGTTATCAGTGCTATGTTTCTAATGCAGCGTGGAATTGTGTTTATTTTACTGAAATCGGCTCCAGCACATAGGCAGATTCCACAATATGTAACATTAATTATTTATTATTAGAACCCTGCAAAAAAGAGGAAAAACTAGAAAAAAATAATTCAAAATCCCCACCTGGTCCTGTGGCTAAGACTTTTCTTATGCCGCCATCGCTGTCAGCCATGTGATGTTTTGGGTGACTTTCCCGGCTCAGACACCACACTGAGCTGATGCTTTATGGCGATGCTAATGAAGTCCATTCCTCCATAGACTTTCATTAGTCAGAGAGTCCAACTGGGTGATTAAGACCGAGACATTTCCCACAGGCAGTATGATAAGGAGTCGGGGTGTTTGTCTAGCAGATTGGGGATCAGATAACAGAGCGAGAACAAACGGCTGATATGCAGCTGCCTGAAAACATGGGGTAAAAAAGGAAAACCCAATATTTATGTGGTCCATGCCGAAAGTGACCCCGGCAGCCGTTATTAGGCAAGTCCTTGTTTGAAAGGATCTAAAATATTCAAAAGCATAAACCAGTATGTTTTCCTCCTGCTAAATAATAGATGCGGCGTGCAGAGCCCACGTAGCGTTTCAACGCGTCTATCAAACTCTCGGGAGTCGATCTGTACATTTGCATTACGGTAGAACTGAGATGTCCAGGTAGGATCTCTCTAGCACCGAAGGGGTTAAGGAATTTTATTTTTTTAATAAGGAACGGTCAGAGCCCTCGGTAATACATCTTCTATAGGAAAAAATCTATTTCAGTCTGACCCTAATTGATTAAACTAAGTTTGTCACAATATTATGTTCTCGTGTGCCCACGGGAGCGAATGATTTCTCGGTGTCATGTTCTGTTTGTTAAATAGGTGCCAATGTCCTTCCATGAGCCGAATCCTTAACCTAGTAACAAAGTAACAGAGTCATTCGGATTAAAAAACACCCAAGATCCTTCCTTCTGATCCAAAAGACGGCAATTCATTTTTTTGGTTTTTTTGCCATTTATGAGAAAAAATCCTTTGTGACTATTGTGATTATTTGCCCAATTTAACAATGCATCCTGTCCAGGGTCGGCCCTTCATAATACACAGTGAACTTGGTCAGATAAAAGGTCTCCCCATAGACTTTTTACATAAACGAAAATTGCCCCCAGCAGTACCGAGCTATTTGATCACTTACAGGATCTAACAGAACATATCCCACGGAATTAATAAATAAAGCAAAAGGTAACAAATAACCATATTTAGTTTATAGAAAAAGCACATGCCACGGCAGAAGCTCATTACAGCTGATGTGCTACTGCCAGTGTTTTTATGTTTGCCAATGTTAGTTTTTCAGTCTTGAAATTGCATTTATGTGTCAAATATTGGGTTGAAGTTCCAAATATATGATTGGATAAGAAGCCATCACTATGGAAAAGTACAAAATGATGTATCAATTGAACTACCTCTATATACTATATCTTATAAACCATATAAATAATGCAATAGGTTAGAAGCTCTCTGACCCTCAATTGTAATTTAATTAAAAGCAGTTTGATTACAAACTGGCCAAACTCCATTGGGAATTCTGCATATATTTAGTAAAAGAGCGCAGGTTCCTATCGGTTACTGATCAATACCCAGAAAATGTAACCGGCTGCGATAAATGCTTGAGTCATGAGTTTAACTCGTATTTTTATGCACTTGTTTAGAGCTCTCATAAAATATACCCCCCCCTTGAAAAATGTCCGTTTTGTGGATTTACTGGTGAGCAGAGCCACTAATTCTTCCCATAAACCTCCAAAAGCATCTGCCAGCAATTTTTACGCAACACAAACCTTAACAGGCTTTTGTTGATGAATTGAAGCAATTCTTTTTATTATAATATTATAAAAGCACACGAGCTCTTTGCATATCATCTCAATCCATGACACAGTAAATAACGTCATGGATGTTGTATACGGCATCGCAGTTTGCCGGCACGGTGTGGTTAGGTTGGAAATAAATCTTACGATCTATGCACAGAAACCTAGAACCTGCTGACAGATCGGCCCCATCCGGACCCCGTCTAGTCGCCCGTTTCTCCTGCTGTAAAGACTTAAACCTTAATCAGTCGTTGGTCTCGTCTTAGATTCAGGAGCCGTATGTCTATCCCATGCATGTTTAATACCCTCACTGTATTACCCTCTACCACTTCTGCTGGGAGGCTGTTCCACTTATCTACCAACCCCTCTGTAAAGTTTTCAAGCCATTTGGCTAGTGAAAAAAAAGCTAAGAATCCCCATTCACTAAGGTTATGCGACATTAAAAGCTCTGGGTGCGTCCGTAAAAGAAGTATCTTCAATGATGAGGCAACGTTTACGGGTTTTATATCCATATCCGCTCCTGGCACGCAGAATAAACGCAGAAATCAAGTCCTTTTCTAATAAATAAATAGTTTGCATTTATTTGATTTTCAGTAAATCGCTGTATACAGTAACTCTGTACTTACATTAAGATGAAACAAAATGAATGAGAAAGCTGGAAACGAGAGGAGTTCAGAGCCGTGACGCTTCTGTCTTTGGATACATTGAGAACTTTGTATCGTCTGCAAAACCTTTTCAGGAACAAGTTAGTTGTGTGTGGAACGCTCTTCGCATTCGGGAATAACATTTAACGCTTGCAGTGCGATCAGATGTTAACTCAGTTTTGGCGATCGGTGACAATATCGTCTATTCGTACCCTAATATACATATAACGTACACCCCCAAGCTGTCCGGTCTTGAGCATACGCAAGACAGTCAACCCAAGCATCAGGAGCCTCTAGCGTTACAGAGAAATAAATCGCTGAAACATTAACGAAATAATGAAGGAAAAAAACACAAGGCTGGAACCTCCACATACAATAAAAAGACAGGAAAAGCACAGGTTTCCTACATAAATTCTAAGTGCACTTTTTTATTCTGCCGTTATCCCTGGCCTTTGAAGGGAAAACACTTTCCCCCCAAAAAACATTACAATATTATACAGAATACTTTGTAGTTTTATTGCACAGAAATGTAGGAAAAAACCGCAGCCGTGTCTAGCGCGGACTGGCCCGGGTTAGTGCGTTCGAGTCGTGCTTTGACTTGCCATGTACCACACAGTGACTTCCACTCATGGAGTCCACACTGGGGACTCATGAGACCTGAAAAATGGCTTTTTTAACTCAAAGTTGTAGCCCTGTTACCCAGGACACACACCGGTGAAAACAACCCCGGCAGATGCCCCCCTCTCTGTCCCGCACAAGACTTGTCAGGCCAAAGCTCTCCAGAACACAACTCCCATCACTCCGGGACACTGACAAGTCCTGATCTAGAACGGCATATCCCCTTAACTTAAACTAGAACCAGAAAATGCTAACTTTTCTTTTTTCTATATAAATGTTTCTTTTAAATTAATTTAGAAATAGTGGTTTCTCTCTCTCATTTCATTTATATAAAATATATCGCATTTATTATCCCTTATAGGGGTCACCTATGATCTTGTAGGATAAGGACACAATTATGTTGAGTGCGTTTTAAGGGCCAACTTTGATGACCAAGTGTCCATGCCCAGTGGTCCAATCAGAGCGAGGTTCTAAGCATGGATTTTTTGTAAAGGCAAAACCAACACCAAATTTAAAAGAGATCTCTCGGGGTTGTTCATTTTGGGGGAGATCTTGATCTGCTTTGTGGGCAGAATGAGGTGCAGATACATTAGATGTTGACAATGCACCTTTCTTTGGTATTTCTTACGGTTATGTGATGAATATTTTAGTCTTTAGGTTGCGGTCATTTCTAGAGCGAAAGCTTTAGTGGTTTTACACGCATTGTTCTCCAAGAACACATACATGACGCTAACCTGACCGCCGAGGTGGAGACGTAAGCCTATTTACTTGTATATAACCCACGGAGTAAGTGGCACGCGTGGCAAGTTGAGGAATCAGCCTTTTGCTTTCTATGCTACAGAGGATAAAACTGAGAAGCCGCCTCCGAGGATTGGATTTCCACTTGGGCCATTTTGAACTGAGTGCACTGCAACCACTTCCGGAGGACCGTGGAATTGTGATTCATCTGAGCGGAACCTTGTAACATTCGCAGGTTCTGTTGGTTAACGTTGTTCTGAATCGCCTGGAGACGCAGCTGGAGCCCCGCTGATAAATGCTGTATAAAAACATAAAAATTTGCATTTAAAAAAAAATATCTATTTATTTATTTCGTTTTTTTTATGATGTTTTATTAATACAGGATTCTGAGAACAGACTCTCACCTTAATGTTGGATTGGATCATTGGCAGCCACATTGGAATCAACTGTATAAAAAAAGATAATCAGATACAAAATCATGTTTGTGATGAAAGCAAGTTCTTCTGTTTTTTTGCAGAACACCATACTTTAGATTATTTTTGAATTTTTTTATAAATGCAAGCAATGGTTATTAACCAGTTACATGCTACAAGCCCCATATTCGCTCATCTGCTCCTCCTAAGACAATTGACCCTCCTTGCACAAGCCTTGGCGCGTTCGAAAAGCCATCGCTTGGCCCAATGCTGAGCAAACCTCATCGCTCCAGCTTCTGCTGGTCTAAACCTAAGCCGGCTGCCAAGCCCAAACTTTCCGCTGCTGATCTGATACAGCCGGTCTGCTAAATCTGCTTTCCGATGCTAATTGGAATCCTGTAGAGGCAGCACACATAATACGAAGACATTTATTGTTTAATTACCAAAAGGCCATTAGATCCAAAATATGAATGCAATTACGCCCTCTTAACATTATCAAGATTTTCAATTACACTTGGAAATCCATGACCTCCCGGTAATCATGAATGACAATATCTGATGATTCGCGTTCTGCTCTCCCAATCCCATAGACCATCTCGTAGAATACAGAACGCTTTCAGGGTAATTGTATTAATGGCAAAGTCACATCATGCTGGCAGATTATAATATACCTGCATTCCTTATCGTATAAGATTAATGTGTCTCCATTTGCAAATGAGATAAGCTATAACAGGGACCAGCATATCTCCACTGTTAGTCTAACATGCCTTTATTGCATGACCCCCATGTCCTTCCACTTTATCCCTTGGCGGGTTGGCCATAAGGAAACCTTATTGATCCAATCCCAGGTCCTATGTATGTATAGCATACCCCTCGTCTTACATGCGATCATCTGCAGGTAGGTATATGAGCCCTTCTGGTCGGTATACCCCTGCTAACACGCATAGGGGGGGAACAAAGATCTCCAACAGAAATATGTATTTTTATGAAGTCACCGAGACTCCTGAAGATAAGAATGTTTGGAAAGGCTCCCAGGAACTTACCTTGACAAACACAGTTGAGTCGCACTCCTGCAAAGCCTCCATCAGACTAATGAGATGAAGGCAAACCATTTCAACCATCTAGAGGAGGAGAGGGTTACATCAGATAGGCAGGTTGGAGAAGGACCATGTATTTTTAATAACCACAGCAACCTACTAGTACACAATTAAAGACTTAGCGCAAGTGGTAGTTTCCTCTTGCTGACAATCCCTCCGGCCGATATATACCTGTATAAAGAGCTCCTACCAGGTACCTTGGCATGCATGCATTCCGAAAGGTGGCAAGCGCAGGGTTATTGGGGGCTTACATACACATCACAGAAGTGCTATCGTCAAACTGACACCCTACACTCCTTAACCTGACCCCAATGGGGCAACTTTAACATTCTAGATTCTCTTTTGCCACTTACTATACACTTTCTATTCAAATGCCTCTCCTATATATAAATGCATATAATAATTATATAAAACATGTGATGTCATTGTGAGGTTACTCGATCTGTTGTCCTTCCTGAAATATTTTACATATATAATAATATATTATTCTCACATTAGTCTATCTGCATCCGTGCCGACGACATAGCGGCAGATACCCACCACTGTGTTATGGGCCATCAGCTGGAGGATGCTGGGGGTGACCCTGCTCCAGAACTCCAAGGCTGTCAATATAGCCGTGAATTCATTCTGATTCTGCAGCGTCGGGGCGATCGCCGCCTGCTCGCAATACACGGTCCAGAGTTGGGCAAAGATGAAGGCGTGGAACAGCGAACACATGTGGAGCACGGACGTCTGCAAACATATTACAGACGCTACATCATGTACTGGTACTGAATCTTTTATTGACACCTTTACCAAGTGTAAACTAAGGAGAATTAAAAGCAAATGGGAACGATACATATATATATATATATATATATAATGACCATATAGAATTTTCATGCAGGCTGCTGTTTCTTGTGGTTGTTAGGGTTCCAGAATTAAGATTAGCCCATTATAGTCCAATTTAGAATATTTCAGACTATGGAACCTTACAGGCATCATGAAAATCTTATTTTGGAATCTCAGAAGTCTCATCTTCACATGGTCCAGCAAGCTTATGCGATTCTGCTTCATTTTCTATGTTGGCCCAAAAATAACAAAATAAATACTAACTAAAGACTTTTGGGACAGTCTCTCTATATTCTCTGAACTGAAATGCAGTTATGGGGGTAAGCAGGTGGCAAGATGGCCAGCCAGGGCAATTAATAGTAAAAAATAACTACCCCGAGCCAAGCACATAATTTGAAAGATCGCCCAGGTCTGGATGGTGTGACAGGCGCTTTGTTGCGTCACATTTTTACCTTGGACTGTTCTGGGAACCCGATGAGGATGACAATAAGGTGGTCGGCAATTTGGGAGCCGGCGTCCAGGGGAATCGGCATACAGGCAGAGGGGGAATTCGGGCAAACGACTCCGTGAGTGAGAGACCCCAAGAGCAGCCACGATAGCAGCCGGATATGGGAAACGCATTCGATAAATTCTTTAGGTCTGTTCAACAATAACAACAATTAATAATTCATTTATTTCTCCAGAAAAAAAACCCATTAATATTTACTGATAGAAATGATAATTTTAGTATAAAGACCCTTCTCGACTTTATATGTTTTCCCTACTCTGCTCAGTTTATGTCTCTTGAAACTAAATGCAGCATCAGAAGCATCGTTTCTGGTACCGGCTGAATCACCGAACCCTTCCAGCTTGTTAAATTTGATCTATTTTTGCAGGCAGGACATTCTTGCTCAGGTCGAATCTTCTAGGTAAAGAATTCACCACCAACTTGGTGGTTACACTACAGCTTTTTTAATGAAGGAGGACAATAAGAGGTTACAAAAGTGTAGATACTTTCTAAGCTGGACCCGGCTCTTAAACAGATTTCTTAAATGCAATGTAAGGACGTTTTACTTTACTGAGAGGGTGGCAGATAAGTGGAACAGCCTCCCAGCAGAAGAGTTAGAGGCTAATACAATTTAAACATTTAAGCATGGGATAGGCATACGGCTCCTGAATCTAAAACGAGACCGCATGCCCACCAAGGGCCCAGGAGTTCTTTATTCCTCCAAAGATACAGAATCCTCCCTCCTTGGTATATGGCGTTTCTGAAACAAATCCCGTGTTTTCCGAATAACTGCATTACGAGGCTGCGCTCGTCACATGATGAAACCGTTACAATGGGATTAATCAGGATTAGTCAGCAGCCAGAAGAAAAGTCGAGGGATTTTCTTGACCTACATATTTATGGACAATTCAATGTGACGCCATAACCAAGATTCCGCAGAATTATCAGGCAGATCCCCCGCTGTGTGTGAAATAATAAGAACATCTCAATAACTGCCCGAGAACCCATTCACCCCGAGTGCTAATATTTCCCACGATGCACCAGACTGCACCTCCCTGATTGGCCGCCCCCTTTTTCTTAGAGTTGGGAGTCCGCGGGTTGGTTTTCTTACCCCTGCTGCATGGCTGAGGGTGGGTGATACAGCCACGGTAGGTACCGGATGACAGCCTTGTTGTCTCGGTGGTTCCCCCGAGTTATCTCCATGGCGGCGATCTGGGCAAGGCCGACTTTAAGATGACCGCCGAACGTGTCTTCGTGCAGCGGCTGGGAGCACGTCTTCATGTGACTCTGGACACACAATACAACAGTGAACACAGGTGGTCCTATCAGACTCGTCGGACCCCAATCTTACAGAGAGCTAATGCCTACACAAGTGTAACCCAATATTATACATTTTTGTTTCAGAGAGGTGGGCTGGTTTACCTTTAATTTGGTTAGCGTGTGCATGTCTGCGATGAAGTCTAATAACTCCCCGATGTACTGCCGCGCGCATTCCATGGCAGCCGTGCCGCACTGGGTACACAAAACAAAGGGTTAATTCATTCACAATTTAGATTCTTATTCAATGTGTGCAAAGAGAGAACGCATCATTTATCGATCTGTGCTATTCCTTGGTGTAGGGCTAACGCCAATATTTATTTATTCACTCCATCAATTTTATGTGCTTTATTTTAGGTGTAATGGGATTTCTGGAGTCGATACTTTTTTATGAGGCCAAGGTATCAGGACCTCAGAGGTCTCTTCTTTATGTGGGATTGTAACATCTCAAGGTCCTTCTTTTTTCTGTATTTGCCCCATAAAAAGGATCAACGTCAACTGAAGCCGCCATTTTTTTCTTGCTCTACTACGGCTACTTCCAGTTTTCTTAGATGTATCCATTACCCAAATGTCATCGTGACACAAAGTAACTGTCCGCGGCGCCAAAAAATATTTATTCCGCAGCACAAAACGGTTTCAGTTCTGCTTGGTTGGGTTGAATCGTTTCTCTGTCATCTGGAAACACGACGTCTTAAGGTCACATTGTCTAGGAATTCGGCTCCGTAGCTGAGAAGCCTTCAGAGACATCCATCACTCCAATGCACAGTATCCACAAATTACAAACAATTCCGTTAGCAGAATCCCATTGGCGGAGGGTAAGAGGATCCTAAATAACGGAGGGTTCCGTAACATGAAGAGGCAAGGAACGCGGCACCATTAGTCCTGAGCCGGGTAAGGTCCTCATTTATCGAGGCTGGAGAGGACCCCAAATCCCTCCCGTCCTGTGGAAACCGCCCCACGTCCAGAGATAACTCTAGATAATAAATCTCTAGAATCACGTCTTTCTTTCACTCCCCGCGTTACAGAAGCAACTAGAACGTCTCGCTTCTTTATGAGAAGTGTCCTAAAAATCCTTTATTCTTCCGGCATTCTATAATCGTCTTGGAGTGTCGGAGGAATAAATGTGCGACTGATGTGCGAATGAATTATGTCCTTATCTAGAGTACAGTAACCCGGCTCCCTGCTTCCCATATCTCAGGCTCCAGACTACGCTCTCTTTTCTCCAGAACACCACTTACCGCTGAGCTAACACTTCTTATAAAGCCTCCTTACCTTAAAGTTCTCATCCCCATACCTGATACCCTGAGATATACCCACACCCCCTCTGCACTCCGTTCATAGCGGGGATCTTTCTCTTCCTTTAACATCTCCTGCCCCATCTCGAGGCTTTCTCCCTTACTGCTCTAGAACGTCCTAGCACCGGCCATGCGCGCAGCCTCAACTCTCCACAACTTCAAAACCAAACTAAAGGAACTAATACATCAATTACTTGAAAACTAACGACCTCGCCTTGGTTCCTATCCAGAATATAAATTGAGGAGGCACTTTTAACTTCTATGGGTAACTGCAATGGTTAGATATGATTTAAATCAGTTTTTATTATGATGTCATCTTCTGAATTTAGACCGTCTTTAAAAATGAAGGCGCTGTCTCTTTAAGGGGATTTTTTTCCCCAGCACATCTCGGGGACATTAAAGACGTCCGTGAATCTTGTAAGATAACTCTCTGCACCGCTCAAAGCATATTTCATTCCGTTCTCCTTATAATAAATCTAAAGGGTTTTATTTTTTTCTGTGATTGGCTGCGCCGAGCTCGTAAAGCGTATAAGACGGCACCAACATGTCTCATCGCGCACCGCCATGCGATTTTTTTTGTCTATTTAAAAGAGATTATATATGGCAGGAAAACAAGTTTAATGAAATAAGAGAGAGAGAGGACTCCCTTTAACCCCAACATGCGCGTGCTCTGAGTGGGATAAACGGCTCGGGATACTACATCCAAACCGCAAATTTAGTAATTTAAGGGACCCGGGCAATTAAACCACACCTACCAATGTTTCAAATGACCAACGAGGGGTACTTTTGTTTTAGGGGGTGTGGTTAGAGTTGTGGGGTGGGGCTTCATCCAGACTTTTTATGTGACTTTGTGCCCTATTTGTGTAACTGAATGGGGCATTTAGAAGAAGAAGAATAATGGGGTTTATTTACCCCGTTTAATTTATAAAGCCATTTCCTGATGTTTCTATACACATTATCCGGGCTTTTAGGGAAGTAGAACCCTGCGATACCCTCATACCCAGCAAACATTCTGACCTCCGAGAAAAGAGGGGCATCAGGGATTTAGGGACGAGACAGGGACTGTATGTCGAAAATAGAGACACTTGGAAAATTTGCTAAACAAAATATATAGATCAACAGGAAAGAAGAGGTTCTAAGCAGCTGCCTCTGCTCTTGTTTCAGGACACCTTCATAGTGCCTGGTATAGAAATGAAGGGATGTTTCATTTGCTCGTTATTTCATCTTTCTCTACAAGACTTTGCTGTCTGTTTAAGGCGAGTGCATAATTAGCATCCTTTCCGGGGCGTCTCAGTGAAGCTAAAGTCTTATTCTCTCCTGTTTTTATGTTAATGTACATTTTCATTGTGCTGAACTGGACCCCTCTGTCTTGCGGAAAGCTATGCGGCTGTCAGCTCCGTGACAGAATAACAGACAGAATAAGAAGGTCGCTGGCAGACTTGTCAGGAAAGCCTAAGACATCCTACCCTGATGCCAGGACCGGAGAAACAAAAAGCCAGGAGTCTCGGCATCTCAACACAATCATATTTTGCATTTCCAGTCCTGGGTTAACTCTGTGTGTGCCTGACGGAGCACTGACCCCAGCGGCAACTTCCTATGGGAAGACGGCGACTCTAAAGTGCACGTTGGCCACCAAAAGGGCCACGATTTACTAACAGGTCCCTAGTACCTGCACTGTACCGTATTAACCAGTTATCCTTTGAAGTATTGCAGTTTCTTTTTTTTTTTAAAAAGGATCATTCTTGATAATGCAGGTTTTTTATATATTTTTTTTTCCATTTTATATAAGAAAATGGCCCAACCCATCGCACTTACCCCGGGGACCGAGGCAAACATCTGCTTGTGAATGATGGTAGACTCTGCAAGTTTAGTTCCAACATCTGTACAAATAAACTATAAAATAGCAAAAATAGTTAGATTAGAGGTTCAATTATTTTTAATATTTAGCAATACTTCAAAAATGGCTGATATTTTCTGAAAATATTTTTGATTATACAATTTATTCTTAAATTATTTATTTTTTTTCAATGGATGCATATTTATGCCAATTATTGTCATTTAACAAAACAAGTTTTAGCCATTCAAGTGCCGGAAATCTGAGTGAGCGCAGAGGAGTTTAATTGATTATCAGCTCTTAATATAATTAATTCCCCTCCTCCCTTTCCGACCCTGAATCCGGGTAAATGTTTCACCTGAACCAGCAGTAAGAGATTAGTGTCGGGTAAAGGGGACTTTAGTTTCAAGGCTTGCAGAAGATCCAGGATCACGCTTCGGGTCAAATAATATTTATCTCTCTCCTGCAAAATCACAAAAAAAGTATCAATACCGAGACAAAGGGTTAACAGTTCATTTTTGGCGTTCTACACATCTTACAAGAGATTTTACTCAAGCTGGAGGATTTCAAAGAGAAAAAAAAAAAAACCTAAGCCCAAAATTTAATTTCAGAATGTGAAAATATTTTTAGAGCTCCAAGCCTCATATCTTATGTGTTACCTACTGGAGTAAATTAAACTTGCCGAATTGCTTTTGCCGAAACACTTTTATTAGCTTTTATTACATTTCGGCTTGCCGTAGGTCGGTATTATCAGTGAACTGATTTGGAAGATAACCCAATGCGACTCCGGCAGCTCGAGAGACTCACGGCGGCCAAAGTGCTTGCTTACTGTGGGACACAGCGACCCCATCACAGTGTTTTTTTTAATATACAGAAGTTGGTGTGTTGGTGAGGTTGTAGGGTTGCTGGTAATTGATCGGCTTCACCATTTGGTCCAAGTGGTTTGGATTCTCTGACCGGCTCCATGGAAAGCTGCTTTTGCTGGGAGGAGAAGCTGCATAGTTGGCTCTTGACTGTCAGAAACAATGTAACAGCGGCAGGCAGCCTCCCCCCCCCCAGCAGTCCGGATAAAATGTAGCAGATTCCTTGTTTTTAATATTGTCTTAAGATTCTAAAGTTTTGAAAAGGGTGTTTCGTAAACAGACACAAAAAGAGTCTTATTTTCAAAGACACCATTTCTGTAATAATTTGTTTGCTCTGTTACGACACCCAAAGAAATAAATATTGGACATTTAACACTGAAATTTTTATTCTGAATATTATTATATAATAATTATATATTATTATTTCAGATTTGGGGTGTAAATAATATCCCCTTCCATAATGGTACTCAGGACTACTGGCCTCCAAATGACACTTTAGTTTTAGTTTAAATCCCTCTAAACCGATAATTCCAACCCCAGCTGGAGACGCAGACAAAATAAAAACCATTTCATCTCCTGCTGCCCGGCCCCAGAGAGCAGGAAATCAATGGTATCGATCAACCGTGGCATTAACATAATTTCCAATTAGTCAGGACACTTTCATCTTGCTGACACACCTCGGATTACACATTGATTTCCAGTTATTTAACCGGAGCAGTTGTCCTTGCTGATTAACAAGGTTTTTTTTTTAAATTAGCCTTAAAGAAACTCTGTAGGTTTACAAAATAAATGCAATCTACGCATAAAAAATCATTATGAAAAGCCGATCCCAGAGAGCTTCTTCTGTAGGAAGAGCTGAGACGGCCCTGTATGATGTATAGTTAATGTGGGGAAAGTCATTGAAAGTCATTCACTTAATGAACTATACATTATACAGGGCAACTCGCTGATTGAACCCTACATTATACGGGGCAGCTCACCAATTTAGCCATACATTATACAGGGCCGACTCAGCCCTTCGTCCAGTAGACGATCCCTGGGGACAGCTCTTCATAATCCGTAGTGAAGACAAAAAGTTGAAATATTCAATTTACCAGTCTGTCTAACATTTCAAGGTCTCAACTCTGGGGGGCCCGGGTGACCCCTGCGACCGCCCCTTTAAAAGCCGCTAGCTGAGGGTAACACCTACAGTTAGCGTCACGGAGAGTGTAGCGATCATCCGATCGATGACCTCTCACACTCTTTCCCTGCACGGTGTCTGATACAGCATGCAGGAAGTGACATCACATCCATTTCCTGTATGCTGATTCATCTGTCAGAAACAGAGAGACACAGGCAAGCTGTTTGGGGGGTAAAATGGCACAGGTAGGCTGTTTAGGGGGTTAAGATGGCCCAGGCAAGCCAGGGACAAAGATGGCTTAGACAGGCTGTCTAGGGCTAAAATGGCCCATTTAATCTCACTAATTAGCACTTATCACTTGGGCAATTTTTTTCAGCATCTTGAAAAACCCTAAATGATCAAATAATAAATTGTATTCACACAATCATTAATTTGATGTAACAAAAACGATTAAAATGCATAAATCCTCTCTATACCTTAGTAAATACTCGGTAGCATAAGCCGCACAGCTCCACGAGGTAGGCGAGCGTGAAGATGCCATTCTGAATCACAAAGCTCAGGAGCTTAGAAAAGGGTTCCAACAGGCTCTAGAATAAAGAAAAGGAAAATCAATAACCTCGTCCGTCAAGAAAACAAATAATATTTAAGTCGAGATCATTTATTTCGGCTTCCGACGTGTCTGGCGGCAGCTGACTGCACATCTGTAAAGAATTACATTTTTCATGCAGTTTATCGTAAAATGTAGGATGAGGGCTGTAAAAAAATAATCTTGGAGACGGAGTGAAGGATTCTCAGTTCCCGATCTAATTTACAGGCTTGACACTTTTGTACAAACTATTAAGCCTGGGATTCCGTAGAAAAAGGGATATAGAAGTTTCCGAGCGTTCTTTTTCCATTCAATTGCGTTTAAAATAAATAAAATCACATTTAATCGTGATTATTATAATCTACAATGTTTCTACATACCCTGGTGGCATTTGAGGTTGGTATCTTCAGCAAACAAATCATTATCCTGAGACTGGAGTCCAGTGAACACTGTTTAAAACAAAATATGTCAGTTACCTGTAAAATTATTTGCTACATTCAACATTTATAAGAGACGTGATAAGTAAAGTTAAATCTTATAGTTTTCAAGCATCCCGATATACCCCCAGCGCTGTATACAGTGATGTCGGTTGTCGGTCGGTGACAAAAAGTTGGTTTTATCTCATTTCGTTCCAATAAAATCCCTTTCTCTGCAGATCTGGAGGCCGCCATTGTTGTCAGTCATGTGATATTTTGGGTGCACTTTTCCTGCTCAGACACCACACTGAGCCGATGCTTTATGGCGATGCTAATGAAGTCCATTTGGAAGTTTTCAACAAAAAAACGTGTTGTTCATTTTTGTAGGAGCCTACCTTTAGCGGGAGGACAGATGGCAATTTTGTGAAGAAGGTCTGGAACTGATTACAAATGGTGGCCCATAGGTTACTGGGACTGTCCATAGGAAGAGCCTCCATGAAAGTGGCGATGTTTTCCAAGCAGCGCAGCATAGCGCCACCTGCTGGCAAATTCTTTTTGTTATTCAAACCCTAAAAAAAGAAAGAATTACCGCTTAGCTGATATAATTATTTGGAAAGCTTTGTGTATTTGTACAACGAGACATATTGCTTTCTCCCATAGACCATTGCCTAGTACGGCGTTCCTCTTTAGTGGCACATAGTCCTTCATGACGTACCTCAAGTAGTTGGCTCAGAGCGGCAAATGAGCTGAGTTCGTTAAAATCCATGAGTGATGTCGCCAGAGTCCGTAAAAAGCTCCCATCTATTAAAAGAGAGGAATATCAAATAACCAAGTTCCGCTTAAATAGGATCTTATTTTTTATCGATACTCGATATGGCCAGATTACCTTTGATGTTACTCTGGAAGAGTTGAGAAAATATGCCGTTGGGTGCCAGCTGATGGAAAACACAACGGAGGAACTGCTTGGCGACACCGGCCGCGTTCCCCGGGATCATCATGCTTGGAAAACAAATTCAAAGCTGGAACTCAACACTCTTAGCACCCCCACAGAAGAGGTCCAGTAAGCAAATGAATTCCATCTTATTCTAGTTAGAAACTCTATTCCAGCTCTTTCTAAGTGTCCTCTTCTTGTTCTCTCCTTTAGCCCATCTTTTAGTGACCAACAGAAAACCGAGCTCTGTAGAAAACCTCTAAATGGCCATTCTACAAAGGGTATCCTTGCTTTATCATTTAGCAGATTGGAACAAGCCGCATACTTAGCTATGAAATTTGCAGACAAAGTGAGAATAATCTAAGCTTCAACTAAACAAAGTCTTATTATAGTTCTAAACTGTATCAATTTATACGGCAGAGTTTTGAACGCAATCCCTTTTTTGTAATTAATTTGGGTCCTTTAAAGGTATTTTTGGCATACAGAGAACACTGAAGATAAACTTCTTAATCCTTGCCTTGCCTACAAATTATTTCAGAGACTCTTTGGCACTAATGGGATTAATTAGTGATCGTGAAAAGTCGTGATCTAGTTTATTTTGTATTATGTAATATAATAAAAAAGAAACTAGATCCATAATTAATCCCATTAGTGCCAAAGAGTATATGAAATAATTTGTAGGCAAATATTAAGAACTTTATCTTCAATGTCTGCAAGAACATCACGGAAACCCACATTCTGTGTCTCTATAAACTGCTTACCTTTCGGCTTGGTTAGAGAAACTGGTACTTGATGCCAATCTAGGAAGAAATTGTGGACAGTAAAAAAAAAAAAAAAAGAATGAGCATCTGGTGGAGAATCCACAAAGGAAATGTTAGAATATAAATATTAACAGAATTTACAGAAATTCCAAAGAAGTTTGTGCCGTACCCGGGAAGCACGGAATCAGAGATAATTATACAAACAGCATGTGCCGTCTGTGAATTCTCAAATATGCTTCTTTTTTAGATTAGAAGCTGACAATCCATCCATCGGCAAATGATTCTAGATGTTACCTGCCCACGGACTGCATGATATCCAGAAGCAAAGGAGCAGCCAAGTCTGGGCTGAGATGAATGAACGTCAAGAGAACCACAATGGCCAGGCCCAATGTTTCTTCATCATACTCTTCTAGAATGGCTCCGCAGTCATGGCATCTAGAACAGGATAAAAAGAAAGAGCCATTGGACCCGCTATGCTTGGTGTCTTGGGCTCTATAAAATCGGAGCCAGGACTTACTTGTCTGACATTATGGTGGGCTGGTCATCTGAGAAATCCTCTGGCGCTGGAACAAACATGCTGACGATACTGGGGGCAGAGAGCAGGCTGGACTTTGTGGCCCCTGGAAATCGAGGACAGGGAAGAGGACAACTGATTACAATACAGAATCTAGGGGCTCCTTAGAACCTGTTCCACACCTAGAAACCCCTGACTTAAATGTATCATCTCCAGTCATTCTTGACATCAACTTCCAACTCCACAGTACTGGGGGGTAGCGGATAATTAAAGGGAGAGTTCTGAGCTGTATACCCACCTCCCAAGGGGTGCCTAATTACCTTTTGTTGTTAAATTGTAATCTTGTAATTTGCACAGAGAAGTCTTTAATACTTCTTCTCCAATGAGGAGGCGAACGCTAAGAAAGGCCTAGAGTCACCCGACATGTAAATCTACCCCTTAAACTGAAAAGTTAATTACGAGAAAAGCACCGCAGAATGTGTTTGATTTCCAGGCACAGGTTCTGGTAAATAGCTGGGAATTTAACCTTCTCCTGGGTTAATACCAAGTGGTATCATGTGAAATATCACTGTTTTCGCTATGCACGATAGGCCTTCCTTTTAGAAAAGGCTCCCATACAATGATACATACCTCACACAGGAGATATTTGAAAGAGTCCGTTATTCACGGCCTAAATGCCATCTACCCATAAACGCGCTCACTACAAATATATAACTCACCGATCTGAATATAAGGAATACTGGTTCTTCCCATTGACACTTCCGAAATACTGCCAAGTACCTCGTGGGCCGCTTTCGGGTCGTCTTGATCAAAAGAATAGAATAAAACAATTTGGATAATAAGACACATAATGACATATGAGCGTCAATAATATAAACATGCCTTATACAAGCCATTATTTTCCATTCGCATTAAATGTTTTCTAATTTATGTAGTTTTGCTTGCAACGTTTCCAAACTCAAATCCCTTCTACATAATTCTTACACCCACGTTTCGAGGTTTGATAACCTGCTCACATCAGTGTATTGCTCGACCCCCAAAAAGTTAAAAGTTCCGTTAAGCCATATGTATATACCGCGCGTCCCATCATACACTATTATATCAGAACTATCACATACATTATTATTATTATTATTATTATACTGAAGCGCAGATTTTAGTTGCATCCAAGGGGAAATGTGATTATACCATCTTAATGTTGCTAATTGCAATCCCTTTATCTTCAGCTTGATTGGTAATAATAAAACATGGTGACTTTTTGTCTAAAACAGGCAAAGCTAATATAAAACAGGCTGAGGGTCATGGGCTTGGTCCGTAATCACAGAAAAGCCACAGGTTCTCTAATGCCTGTTCTCTGGGGTAAAATCTACCCTACCATGCAGTTTGTGAAAATGCTCCATTCTACATAAATAATGAAATGGCGTGGGTGTGATGAGTGTCCACGGGTGTCCTCCAGACCTACCGGGGTCCCAGGTACTGATGTTGTGCGGGGCACTCGACTGGTGTTCAAGCTGACGCTTCGTGAGTTGTGTCATCGTCAAAGCCCCCAGAGAACCCCTTTTCATTTGCCTGTATTGAGCTTCAGGAACATAAATACATAATTAGAATCCTACAAATCACATATACAGGACAATGCGTTTTAATGAATAGCGCCATTAAACTTAATTTACTTTGAATTAAAACACCTCACACATAAAATACTCCTAACTCTATTCATTGATTTTTTCCTCCCAGGGACTGAGAAATATACATTCCTGTTTTTCATGAAAGTTTTAGGTTTTCTCTAATTAAGAGAAGTAGTTAAACCAAGAGGATGTCTCTGTGATTTAAAATATTTGCCTTACAAGAAATGTATACGTTTTTCGGAGAACTTACTTGTCAGAGATGAACGGCTGCTGGTCTCAGGACCCCCTGCTTCTAGAGTTGGTGCAGAAGAGGACTCTCTGGGCATATCTAGAATTGAAAGCCCTTTAGACTCTAAAGAACAAGACAAGATTTCATCTTACTCATGGGTAAAAACATTAAGCTACCAGCCACCAGCATTATCGAAGTGTCCAGTTCTAATATTCTTAGTTACATTAAAAAAAGCACCTTAGGGGCTAACACTGTAATTGTTTTCATTACTTTCATAATCTACCTATTTCTTACAAATAAGCAGCTGCCACTGCTTTCTTAATCACGCATTACATTGTGTGCTATGATCATGTATGATATTATCTGTACTGATCATGTATCATTATATGTACTGATCATGTATTACATTTTGTGCTATGATAATGTATGATATTATCTGTACTGATCATGTATCATTATATGTACTGATCATGTATTACATTTTGTGCTATGATCATGTATGATATTATCTGTACTGATCATGTATCATATTTTCTGTGTTGATTGTCTACGAGGTGTCCTCTTATAGCCAATACCTGGGTCCTTCTGCTCCCCTAATTTGTCTAGGATGTTGAAGGTGATGTCCAGGTACTCCCTTTGGATGGCACTCACTGCTATCTTTCTCTGCTTTCTTTGTCTGGGAACTATCTGGATTTTAAACTCTGATTCTTCCGCCTCTTCCTTCTGCTCTGTATTTTGCTCTGTGTCTGATTCGGTACTGGCGTCTGGCCTTTCACTGTCTGTTTGGTTGTCAGTGTCTTCTGGGACATTCAGAAGCACGACCTTAGGTCCAGTCTTGTTCTCCTCCAATGTGTCCTCCATTGAGTTATCATCAATGGACATCTCTGCCAGAGCGCAGGACTTCTTTAGTTGGTCTCTCTTTTGTTTTAGCGTTAGAGGACTTCCACTGAAGATGTCTTGAATGTCCTCTGCCTTAGGCAACTCCTCCATATCCTTTTGATTGCCAGGATCATCAGAAGCCATGTCTTCCAGTCTTAAAACTGGATTAAAGCTGAAATCTGTTGTCATAAATGGTTTAGAACAATCTTCGATACTCACATGTACCAGAGGCATCATGCTGAGACTAAGTACTGATGCACTGATGGGAGTTGAAGATGTCGAAACCACAATACTTCCATTGTTCATCAGCTGAAACTCTTCGTCGTCGCTTTCTACAATTCTCAGCGGAGGAAGAGGCTCAAACACCAAGGAGTCGCTATCCGAGGTGGTTAAAATGGATTGTTTCTCTGGTCCCGATGTGGAGTCGGAGGACAAATCAATCAGATCTAAATCTTCTCTTGGAGGAGACGGCTTTACTGGAGAATCCACCTTTACTTCAAATGTCTCCATACAACTCAGTCTCACCTCCGGTATCACCGGTCTCCGTGTCTCTTGAAAACTCTCTCTGGGTGTTGGATTCTCATTGGCATCAATGGTTTCAGGTTTGGTGGATGAGTTCTCTCTTGACCTTCCATAGTCATTCAGTTTAGGGTTCCCGAGCTCACAACGATCTATGCAAGATTTCCTGCGATGTTCATCCAGAGTAAAGAGTAAAGAGTCTGTGTTACCGATGTCCAGAGACTTCTGCTTCAGGGAGCGCAGTTTCTTCTTTTGTATACTTTCCTCTCTAACACAGCGCAGGATACTGTCTTGCAGAGCCCCAGATTCTCGGTATTCAGCCAGTTCAATGTCACCTGCAATACAATGGATTCAGAATAATGCATGGATTTCTATTATCTACTATGTGCAAACATACAGTGTTTAAGATTGATGGAAAGTGATTATACCTTAAAGATAAATAGATCTTCTGTGTACATTTCTTTATATTAATATATCAGTGTGGTTGGGCTTCCATAATGCGCAATGAAGTCAAGGGGTTGAAAATATGGCATTACTGGTGAGTAGAATAGGGCATGTCATGTGAATTGAATATGTTATACTTTGTAAGTGGAATTGACTATGGATTGATATGAACCAAATGGTGACTTGAGAATAAAAAGTGGGCCATGGAACTCATCGACATGAAAATCATCCAAGAATATGCATGTACCGACTATTCATTTTATGGTCACCACAGGTCAACACATCAAAGCCATAGGCTATAGCTAGTGGAGTATTACATGCAGACAACAGAAAACGCTTTATGGCCCCTACTTCGTTGAGCGTTCATGTCAACCGGCTGGTATTTCACCATTTTGCTGCCTCCTATCCTTTTCAGACGAGCAAAGAAGGTTTGCGATTCCTTGTTACCGGCCCCGGTCGGCGTGTCGTGGATATCGGACTCATCAAACACACTGTCCTCCTCTGGAAGGGAATAAAGGAGCGATCAAAAGACAAAGTGAAATCAGGCATTAAACCAAATACTTCTAATTAATTTTTATTGTAACACGCACATCGCCTCTCGAACCTGCCCCCCCACCCCTTAAAGGTGTTTTCTTGCCGTTCTCACAGTATTTGTCACATAAATGCTCTTTTATTGTTCTGTCCTCATCTACTAGATTACCCCGCTCAGGTAAATCCGCCAACGAAACGTGTTATGAGAATCTAGCCGGAATACCTTTCTCCTTCTCGCTGTACCGGCTGATGTTGCTGTTGTCGCTGTACAGTGGACCGGCCGTGGCGTGGGGTTTGCAGCTGTGATACTGAGCGTTCAGCGTGTTCACCGTTATGTGAATCAGATGAAGAACAATCTTACTCAGGTCTGCTTCCCTGTATGGGTACTGGTAAAAAAAGGGGGAAAAATATGATTTCCGTATAATTTTCTAGCCCTTCAAGGCTCTGCGTTGAATGTAACATTTTAACCAGATTTAAAACGTCAATCAGTCTCGAGAAGAAGCCCATAAACAAGACTCCAATGCAAAGAAATAAAACAAATGGTTTTATCTCCAATTTATGAAGCTTCTTAAAATGTATCCAAATAAATATATTTAATATATATAAATATATATTCTCAAGTCTTGTCATATATTAGCAACATTGTGACATAATAGAAGTGATTAAATTGCCGACTCCATGCCGTTTCTGCAGATCATATTCCCCGACGGCTGTTTTTCTCGCTGTCGCTGCCGGTTCAGGAGAGACCTGTCTGGTCCTGGTGGTTCTGTGACACTGAGTGGATCACGGATCGTCATCCAAGCCACATCAGCCCTGACAGGAGTCTGAGTGACCTCGGACTTTGATTTCTCAAATCCGTCAATCAACAAATCCCTACAAAGGCTGGTTTTTGAGATAAAGATTTATTTATGATAAGTGACATTTGAGCGACAAAGAAAGCTGCAGTTCTATGCATGAGCTTCAGACTGCAGCACAGCGGACGAGAGGAGAGATTTACTACATCACGATAAAATGGAGATGAAATCACGATGAAATAATCTCCCTGACTCATCCTCGGGTGATGCCGAGACTCCTTAGCTTAAAGTTGCTTTGATGTTTCTTTCAAATAACTAATAATGATAAATAACACAGAAACCCAGAAGCTGCCAGCAGATCGGCCCCATCCGGCCCCCGTCTATTCTGCTTGTTTCTCCTGCTGTAAAGACTCAAACCTTAATCAGTCGTCAGTGTCGTCTTAGATTCAGGAGCCGTATGTCTATCCCACGCATGTTTAATACCCTCACTGTATTACCCTCTACCACCTCTGCCAGATTATGGCTTCTTGTTTCTCCTCATTTAAAATAACATTATTTGTAAAATACATATTTTCGATTAACATAAAGGTCTCTGCATACCTTATACAGAATGACAAGCAGGGCTTTCAGCCACATCTGTCGAATATGGGGTTTCAGGGACCACAAGGAACATCGGGGAGGCTGCTGGAAGTAATGCCTCAGCTGGGGGCAGGTGCAGTATTTTAATACTTGGACTACAAGGGGTAGTAGATGTTTCCCAAGGTTAATGTTATAATCCATCACCTGCAAGCAAGAAAAACAGCTTATGAGAAACCCGTCCATGGATACATCTTATTCTTAACCCATTCCCAGCCAAGGGGTACCTGACACAATTGCACATGTATTCAAGTATGGGGCTTGTCATCATGAGCTCCAATACCCACCAATGGTTCCAGATCTAAACATACCCCATATGTACACCCCCATTCTAAGGATTGGGGTCACTTAGAAACGTCCTTTTTTAAAAAAAAAAAAGAAAAACAAATTCTGTCAATTAAAATAACATGAAGTTGATAAGCAATCCAGCACAGACACGGTTAATGCTGTACATGACTATTGTAACTAAAAACGGCTGATTTTGACTGGAATATCTTTATAGGTATACAGAGGTCCTTTATCACTCCCATCACTCCTGTGATCCAATGGCCCTTTATCACTCCCATCACTCCTGTGATCCAATGGCCCTTTATCACTCCCATCACTCCTGTGTTCCAATGGCCCTTTATCACTCCCATCACTCCTGTGTTCCAATGGCCCTTTATCACTCCCATCACTCCTGTGATCCAATGGCCCTTTATCACTCCCATCACTCCTGGGATCCAATGGCCCTTTATCACTCCCGTCACTCCTGTGTCCCAATGGCCCTTTATCACTCCCGTCACTCCTGTGTCCCAATGGCCCTTTATCACTCCCGTCACTCCTGTGTCCCAATGGCCCTTTATCACTCCCATCACTCCTGTGTTCCAATGGCCCTTTATCACTCCCATCACTCCTGGGTTCCAATGGCACGTTGTGTTCCAAGTTTAAGTTTAAAAGGCTTATTGATGGTTAGAAAACCCTTTTGCAATTACGTCACAGCCAGAAATGTCCTTGATTTCCTTGAAAACAGATGAACCCCAATCATTGTGTATTTACACCGGCTTAAGATAAAACCAGGACCTTTCCGGTCTTTGACAGCTGGTTTCTCCCCATTAAGAGAGATTCTTCAGGGTCAAAGAACAAATTTAAATAAGATCGGGGTAATCGGCAGAGGGCATTGCCTGTTTGTTTGATTTTTAATTAACGTAACAGGAAACAAATGTTTCTGTTTCTATATGTTTGAAAGGCTGCACGTTTAGAACAAAAGGACCTGTTTAAAACTTACGCAAATGTAGGAAAGTTGTGCCATTTTTTGCTAATAAGGCATAAAAACTGCAAAACTGGTTTATTTGTCTGTTACGGAGTTAGGATTTTTCAAAATACATGCTTTTTTCATCTATTATTATAGGGTCTACCCATATATCCATATATACACGTGCTAAGCAAAAAAAGGCTAATATATGAGAAATTAACCCTTTCTGCCTCATCTTTGCCACGTGCAGCAAAGCAATAATACAAAAATAATATTTGGACGACGCACTAGATAAATTACCTTTATACTAAAGATCAAAAACATTAATTTTAAATAAGTAAAAAGACTAAAACATGAGAAATGATCTATCTTGGTTCCAGTTTACAATAAGCAAAATGTATTTGGGCAAAATAAGAATTCTGGCGACACGTTAGTTAAATTAACGTTATATTAAAGATCAAAATCATTAATTTAAAGGCGATCAGATGGAAATAAAACATATTTCGTTTATTTACCAGTCTAATGTCAGGGTCGCTCAGAAAAAAATAAATATATAATATAATCAAAGGTCACCAGAAACATAATAATGTGAGAGTTCCAATCACAGCACTATAATATCAAACATGTTTCTTTTAAAAGGCATCTGTCATGGAATAATGGCTTTGTTGCCCTTTAAAGAGGAAATCATGTTATAGAAATTGTTAGAGAAATATATATATATATATATATATGTATACACACTTATATTTAATATATAAGCTTACATATGTAAGTAATATAAATTACTGTGTGAGTGAATGAGTTATTTGACCGTGTCTATAGTACATTGTACCTGCGCGATTCCTGCGATAAATGCGTTAAAACACGTTGACGTGCGCATTTTCTGAGGGGCGATCATGAAGCAGCCCTCCTGCTGATCGAAGCCGAGCAGAACGTACAGATGGCGCTTGACTGTGTTAAAAGCCTTGGCGCTGCTTATGTCGGCCTCGGCGCTGCTTTTATCCTTCGCCATAAACTTCATGAGCACCGTAATTAACTGGTGGACTGTCTGGTGGTCAATCCCGGCGTCCTCGGGGAGGGGGTCCTTAATGATGTTGTCATTCTCTGGGGACTGTTGACCTGTAACGTAATATTCCCACAATCTTAATTTACTTCTTTAACTAATAATGTTACGTTCATTTTCCAACATTTACAGATTTTCAATGAAATCCTACTAGATGCAGCCATTGCGATCGCTGGGCTTGGGATGTAAAGATGGGAAACGTTTACCATCACTTAAAAGACGTGGACTGGAAGCTGCATCACTCACGGAGGATCCTTGCACTTATTGCACAATATTATAAGACACACATTTATAACCTATAAAGACTGAATACTGGGTCTCAAGATGCAGGGTACTCCTCCCTAGGGGATTTTTACCCTATGCTCTGTGAGCCACTAAGATCCACACATTCTCTGCTCAGACATTAGGCTTCAACTCACTCTTTGTTGTGATTTAACCACAAAGGAGCTCCTTGACCCAAGACTCAATATTCACAGTCCCATACTTATGGCATTTCAGCACCTACCTTGTGGCTGCTCTGCAGTGCCCCCTAGTGCTGGTGCAGATTGTTCATGCCTTGTCAGCCGGACAGCTAAGGAAAGAATGGTTAATGTTATCATTATATAACTTGTAGAATGAACGGTACAAGCGTAAGATTATAACATATTATTGAACATTTATCACCCTCCCTGCTTTGCAATTATACTAACGGATTTTGGTGCTCAGGGTCTCGGGCAGCGAGAGGGCTCTCTTGGATTCTCCGGGTCCCTTGACGCTGTCCCGCAGGGAACGGACACTTTTCTGCCGGTTCCGGGCAAATCGAGCCCTTTTGATCTTCCACAAGGCTGCATCACTGAGGTTGGCTACGTTAGTCCTCACGGCAGTGATGGCTAAATACGAACAAAAAACAACTCAAAGGGATCAGGACAAAAAGACTGATGTATGTGTGAAACTATGGAACTATGGACTTGAAGCTTTGTTTAATCTCCTGAAATCTTGACTTAACAGTAGATGAGAACCCTCATTCCTCCATATTCACTGGAAGACATCACCCATGTCAGCTGATCAGTCTATGTTTTTTTCAGAACAACTTACACCCTGTTTTGATCACCCCAAGGTTCCCTCTTTCACCCCAAGTAAATTAGCGTTCCATGGTGGCATAAGTGAAAGAATGAGAGATGGAAAGGGCTATGAAGTCACATCTTTTGCCAGAGAGATTTTTTATACACGGAGGAATGTGGACATTAAGAATGTGCGTATACAATGACCCTTAGCAGCTCTGAAATATAGCTCTATGGTTTTCCAACATTTTGTGCAGAGAAACTTTTGTGGATAGTTTTAAGGTTCCCTTACTTGTTGGGAACGGGAATTCCTTGTTGCAGTCCAAGTGAAGCTGAGCCTCAAGGGATAGAGTATCAAATCTATTCACGAAAAACTCCCAGCTCAGAGCCGGTATGTCCTGCTTTAGAAAGTGGAGCAGAAGAAGCTTGCTGAGGATGGTTGGCCTGTCTTTCACCACCGTGTCAAACTGGAAGTCAAGGCAGAGGCATAATCCCTGCGGGTGGAAGACGTGAGGAAGATGAGACGGTGAACATTGGATACCATCAAAGACCAGTAACGGGAACTACAGTATCTCTGAGAGTCCACAAGCCCCTAATTTATTCTCCGCTGCGGTCTCTGCTTAAACCAACACCGCTTTTATTTAAAAATCCCAATTCCCAAAGTGGCTTTATTAACACAAGAAGGTTGTACCTGCAACGCAGGCCTCTTGATGGTGTCTAGTAACAGCCCTGCTCTGGTGGCTACGGCGGGGTTCACGTCTTCCACGGCGGTCAGAAAGCAGCAGAACGCGTGAGCCAAAGAATACTTCAATAAATGATTCTTAGTGACCGAATGAATGTCCAGGAATCGGCACAGAACGGCAACCTTTTCCACTGAAATAACAAAATATGAACAAGAGACCTGATGCAACAACAGGGATATAAATTCTGAAAGGTCTTGGTTTTTCTGCCGATGTCTAGACTCTGACACCTACTGAATCCCATTCCAAATCCAATAAACTAGAATCCATCTACACACTACTGATCATTCGAACTCCTACAGTTAATCCTGTTCTCTAACCTTCCCCCAAGAGCAGAATTCCAGTTTTGACAACACATTCTCGAGTGTATCAGCCCAGTACATACCTGCTTCAAACCTCATCTTCCAGTCCTTGCTGTTAAAGTTTGTGTTGATAATTGTCCAAAAGATGTCAGCGCCGTATGGCAGAGACAGGGCATGGAGGAGAAGAGGGACCGCCAGGGACGAAAGCTGCGAGAACTCAGATTTCAAGACTCGCCATAGGCTAGGAAGAGATACAGCATTCTCTTAAGAGCTTAGTAAATATAATTTTCATACTGATCACACTGAGAATAAGCATTCGCTATCCTAATACACCATAAAAAGCCATTAACAAGGTCTATACTAACTAAGCAGTGCTCTGCCAAGCTTCCAGAACCTTCGCAAAACATTAGCAAATGCAGCACTTTAAATACAGCTGATCATCCGAACGACTCTCAGAAATACATGTTACAAAGAAATTACTACAAAATAATTCAAAGCCAAAGATACAAGATCAGTTTTTTATTCTTATTATATTATTATTATTATAAGTTGTGGATGTAAACAGCTACTAATTTTCATATTGTAACCTTCATTTTATGGTATTTGTTATTCAGCCACAATGTCTAATATTAAAGTTTAATGAGCTCTGCCTGGATTCCCTGTTGCCTTTTGCCCACAGCTTGTAAAGAGGGGACGGCGCTTGCACTGTACCCCAGGAAACCTTTTGCACCCATGTTTCCTGAAATGTCACAGGACGCATGACATCATAAGCATTGTGCAAGCGACAGAGAATTTAGTTTCTGCGAGGCAATGGGTGAAACTTCCCGCCTGGCTCTACCTAGGGGCCAGTACCTGGAAATAAGCATGTGCTCTTGGATATACGCTAAGAACGGCAGATGATCTTTCTTGGCGATGTACAAACACTCGCCGTGCAGACAGAGGATCTTCAAACAATTGAGCATGTTAAACAGGATGTCGGGTTCATCAAACTTTGCCATTTCCTGTAATAAATGTAATGTTTATAATTAATACAAAGAAAACCGCAAATGTAGAATAAACATTAGTAACTTTGAATGATAGGTATAGTTAAACCTTCATGTAATATGCTGGACATGCTAACCTAGACTGTAGGCTCTATGGGACAGAGACCTTGTTTCCTAATCTACTCATACCTATTGCACCCCAATCACAATGTCTGTAGACCACTGTGCTTATTATAAGTGTGGTTATGGCACTCTATCGCTATTATACCTTAAATTGTAAAGAGCTGAGTACATCAGTTAGTAAGTGGTAGAGGGTAATACAGTGAGGGGATTAAACATGCGCGGGATAGACATACGGCTCCTGAATCTAAGACGAGACCAACGACTGATTAAGGTTTGAATCTTTACAGCAGGAGAAACGGCCGACTAGGCGGGGGGCCGAATGGGGCCGATCTGGTTTGTAAAATTCCCTACATGATCTATTGAGCCGACCCAGAATCACCCAATACATACATAATGTTTCTTGCATCTCTACAGGCGGCCTGTTAAGGGTTATATCCGTACCTGAAGAATGGTGTAAATCAGTTTTAGAGTCACAGGAAGCTGCTGGTGACAGAATTTTTGATCTGTGTCATTTTTGATTGCTACGAAAAAAGAAAATCAATATAATTACAAAAGAATAGACAATAATCAATTGCTGCTACATAATAAAGTTGAAAGTGTCACAACAATTAATTCCCATCTATCACAAACTGTTCATCTAATAAAAAAAATGGGGTAAAAAAACCCCATTGGAACAATAATTTTGCTCCAAATAGAAAAAGAAAATCCTGCATTTCATTATGTATCATGCTACACTGCTCAATATTTATGTCCTTATGAAGAATTGTGGAGTCGTAGTTGAAGTTAATACGTTGCTTTGGGCCATCATATAATCATAGATAGGTATGGAAACGTCTGCGACCTTCTTCTTCTGAAGGAAGGAATCGCAGAGGTCTTGCCATAGCCCTGTAAAGGGAACTGGAAAATGTTCTAGTGTTGGCCAACTGTGTTTTGGTATCTAAGAGTGATTAGGAGAACACACATATAGGAGATCAGAAAATGTATTTGAGTTGGCCGATCGTGTGGAGACCAAAGAACGTACTTGTGTTTGCGTTTAGCAGATCAGAAATGTTCCCAATAGCGGCTAGGAGAACATAATGGTGTTTTGTTGGCAGTATTTTATCTGTTTTGGCAACCCGAAAACGCACTTGAGTTGCCCAATTATGTAGCGTCTAAAAGGAGACCAGAGAATGTACTTGAGTTTGCCGGTTGTCCTGTGCTTGCATATAGAAGATAAAGAAAAGGTTCGTATGTTTCTTGCAGTGGCTAGAAAAACAGAACTGTGTTTGTTGGCAGTGTTCTAACTGTTTGCGCGACCAGATAACATACTCGTGTTTTCTGGTTGTGCCGTGTGGTTTCTTGGATTCCCGTTCTTGTTTGATGGATTCTCCTCCTCTTCTCCTCCGATGATAAACTCCGCTCTGGAGAGCAGAAGACTTTCCTCCAAACTGTCTGTTGGCTCCTAGAAGATAATCATTAATAAGTTGTGAGGTTCTATTTCCAAAGTTTGTAGCTATACAGAGTTATACCCGGGGTTATGATCCCTGCATTAAACGCAACATTCTTTTCTACTTATCTTTGTCGATAGATTGTAAATCTGAAAATCCCCAACTAGAGTGAAATACCAGCTGAGCCTGTATGGATTCGCTAAATACCCTGTCTCATAAGTGATATATGTGCTGATATGAGTGTTATGCGGCGCGCTCTCATTCTTTATCGGCAGTTCCATCAATTTCTCTGGCTAATATAAGGGCAATTTGTCACTCTGATGGAAAATTGCTGAGACACCAGAAACACAACATCTAGTCTATCGGCTGAAACGCAATCGATCAATCACATTCATCTTCGTAACAGACACCGCACGAGATCCGACAAGGCGATTGCATTAACAATGCTGCTGAGATGTTATGTAAGTTGGAATATCCCTAGAAAAAAAACCAGATACACCTCGTTTTTCAAAACGACAGCACATAGGAGGAGGGACTGAAAAAAAGCTGATTTATGAAGAGCAAGCGTTAGGATTTCTCTGGTTGATGCTGAAGATATACGTTTTTGGGGAGGTGGATATTTTTGGGGCAGAGGATAATGCACGTGTCCTGGGAGCTAGAGGGGTATACTACAGTTCATTAAATGAACATCTGGTTGGGCTTCCATATCACTCCATGACCATTTGTGCTCCAGCGGCAAAACATAAAGCACTTTTAAATCTATCGCTGCAGCTTTCTGTCAAATCATGTAGCAGAGGTACTCCACAGGGAGCTCCCATGACTCTCATCCAGCATTTGTCTGGGTAAATACTGTCTGTGTATCGGGGTTCCTGTATCTCAACAGCAACTAGGGAGCCACTTATTGGCCAGAATCCAAAACTTCAGAATGCTGATGATGAAACTAATACCTGTGAATTCAAACTTCCAGCGCTGCCAAACAACTTATCCTTTTGTATTTTTTTCCTACAAAAGCATATTTTGTTACTTACTTTGACCATGTAGCAGAACTAACCCTTTATCATCGTTAGAATGCATAGGACCCTCTCTGTTATAGTTGCTAATAATATGCCTTTGGGGGCCTTTAAATGGCTTCTCTGTAGCCCTTGGGAGCAGGTGGTGTGGTGTGACCCCAGGCTGGTGCATTTAAATCTATAGTAAGTTTAAAGGATAAACTGCATGTTATTTGCCCCCCCCTATTGTTTTGCGGCTGTGTGTTACGGTGAGCGTACCACCAGCCTGATCTCCACCTTCGGCGCCAGCCTCTCGAGAAGCTCACAAGCCATCTGATAGCAAAGGATGCTGGACTGACAGAGGCTGCACTCCACGGCTTTCTCATCCTTCTGACATGTATGAGAGCCGCCCCAGGGGGCCTGGAACACGTTGTTTATAATGGAGATAACGTCCTTAGACAGGCTGTTTTCTAACCCCATCGTGATTCCGTCATCCTGCAGCTCCATCTGCACCACACAAGATAAAAAGCACATCAATTTCCTCTAAACTCAGGAGTAACATATGACAAAAATCACTTGACCTATACATTAGTTCCTTCTGTGTTTCTACCCATGTACAGCATCCTAAACTATTCTCATTTGGAACTCCTCTAGCATTTATCCCACACAAAATCATTATTTAGTATTTTTATAATTGTGAGAATTTATCATTACTGTTGTTTTTTCACAATTTATCAAAAATGATCTTTATCTGAAATTCTCATTTCCCCTTCTGGTTTTGATTTACCTGCTTCAGAATGAGGTCAAACATGAGTATGAAGCAATTCAGATTCATTTCATCATCATCGCAGTCAAAATCAATGGTTCTTCCAGCTGGGGGTCCGTAATTCTTAAAGGGGCTCCGGAATGGACTCCTCATGGGGCTCCGGAAGGGACTGTGGAATGGACTGGGGAAAGGGCTGAGCATACTGTGCTGGATCCTGCGTCCCGGGTCAGAGGCGATACTGCCCTGTGAGGAATACAAACCAAGAGGCCAATGATAAATCCCTGAATATGACCATTTAGCAACGGGAGAAGATCCCCAGCCCATGATCCAACTCCATTAGTATGAACATCATTTTTACAGGGAATATGCTAAATTCTGTAATTACTATCAATGTCAAAAACTTAAAAAAGAGAAGATAACATGGTCCTAAAGTTGCCTTATTGGTTTGGCATGCTGAGAACATAATCTAAAGTGATTTTTAGAAGGTCCAACATAGAACATGGAGAGAGAGACGTCCAACATAGTACATGGGAAAGAGAATTCCTATAGAAGCCACTGAGAGAGAACATTCTATCAAGGAGAATGGACACGGAGAACATAACATGAGACAAAAGAGAAGAGGGACATAGAACATGGAGAGGATTCAGGCATAGAACGTGGAGAGAATGACTTCTAGAACAGAATAAGGAGAGATTAAAACTTCCAAGAAAGAAAGGTTGTAGTTTTTACCCTGTGTCCAGGAATATTTCCTCCGAGCTCCGAGACTCTCACTTTTTTCTGGTTGGCCAATTCTTTCACCGAGTTAACACCATCAGAAAACATACTAATTAGCAACTGTAAGGGGACCACAATGTCTAATTCAGACAAAACCTATGGAGAGGGAGAGGAATGAGAAGTTTTATTATTAAAAAAAACAACTCCCTTTTCACTGTCCGATTATCACCAAAGATACATATTTACGATGAGATGGTTGTATTGTTCAGTCATACACATGGGTCAGTTCTATGACGGCTGTACCAAAGTCCAAAATATGAATACGACAACTAAAAAAGAATTCCAGGGGAAATCCGAAAGGGTGAGCCCTAAGAATATTCTACTGCATATCAACATGAAACATTCAGCTCTCATCACTCACATGAAGCCACAGCAGAGCTTGCTCCTGGACAGAAGACGGGTATCCCGTGAATCGACAACTAATGAAACTAAACATTTCTTCCATGGAAAAGGGCAGAGGACATAGCTCAATGTCAAACATTTTGCTGAAAAAAAGCAAGAAAGAAATGTTTTAGAAGAAAAAAATGTTTTTGTAATAACTTATCTACTAAGCACAATTTAAACCTAACATTGATATACACATAATATGAATTGTCTATCATTTAATGTGAAATTAGATGAAGGTTGGCCTAACGTGGCAGCTGCTTGTTGGGGGAAACCACCACCATGTTCTCCCCTATCGTATCGAGGCATGGAAAACCTACATCTGGCCCTAAATACAAATGAACGTTTCCACTAACCTGAGAACTTCTCGGAATTCTTTCAGCTGGTTATCGGGCACTTCGGTTCTGATAGATTCCAGCCATTCTGGCATAATGCATTCCCAAACGGGCTGGTTTATGACGTTATATGGGATAAGGCAGAGAATCCTGTTTAGACCTTCTTTAAGCTGGGTCACCGTGCTGCAGGACTTGTCCCAATAACCGCCAACCTGAAGACATCGTCAGGAGATCAGAACGCAAATAAACAATGATACGTCAGAAGTCATGTGAATTCCCCAACAAATATGTCCTGACTTTTATATTGTGTAAATATAAAAATACATTTTTTATTAATCAGAAACTCTTGTGGGACTTGAATGCCAACAATCCTAAAGAGGAGACCAAATAAACTAATGGAATTTATAATGAAATGTTCAAGTAGACTATTAGCCAGTTGCGAGGACCCGATAGGTGTATTGTATGGTTTAAAGGCACCTGAATCTCATATGATCCTTAATTCAAAACGAAATAATAGCTTATTAAGATGGCAAATCTCATTGGTTTGAGTAATACCTTCATCCCCAGAACACTAATCTAGATATCAACGAAATTGTGATTTTACCCTGGCAAATTCCATTGGTTTGGGGAGCAGGCACATCACCATAACATCGAACCGGATGTCACACACAGTCTTCAGCCATTTGGTGACAAACTGGGGCTTGAGTTTCTCGACCAGGCTTCCGACTTCATCGTCCATCATGTAAGCTGTAGAATGGAACCACTGGAACACCATACTGACCAGCCTCGCCAGGCTTTCGGTGGGGGTATTTTCACTAGGGGTGCAGAGACTCACCTGTTACATGGAGGGAAAAAACAATACAAAAAAAACAAAAAACATTCATCCAATCTCTACCAAACTAAGAAAAAGCTGCACGGCATTAGACATTCATCCAGCATCTATTCAACCAAGATAAAATCACACCTTGTAAGAGATTCATCGGATATCTACCAAACTGAGACAAAACTAGAAGCAGCAAGACATTAAATCATAAAATGTCTACCCAACCAATAGAAAACTATTGAAAAACATCTATACAGGGTCTACAAGGCTCTCTATGCTGAAAGATATTCATCCATACCAAAAACCAGATGCCGAATTGACTCAAGAGGCGCTGGTCGTGTTTGTCGTCATCCTTGTTGTCGAAGTCGGTGTTGTCTAATGAATGGTGCGACGAAGAAAGACCCATCTGTCGCCTGCGGTTCATTTCATGCTCTCTCTGCTCGGCGTGATATTCGGCTTCTTTCAGCAAGCTGAAAGCGGCAATTGTACGATATTTACAAAAAGATCCAAAACCGAATCCCAGCTAAACAGACTCGTAATCATATTTTCAAACCTAAATCTGTTTACCAGGTGTATCCTGGGGCCACAACACATGTGTCGCAGATGGTACATGTACCCCAGACTGGGGAACCTCTTTTTAAAAACACAAAGGACCCCCTTCCCACCCCAGCTCCCATAAAAAAGCATCATAGGTTTCATTTCCAAAAGCCTCTATCCAATGTTCTAGTTAACACGCTGCTTCCTCCTTCACCCAGCATTGTCCGAGGCGAGGTATGGGCACTCTGCATCTAATTTTGGGCCCCCTGCATTATTGTTATCCATTATGTAAAGTTATTCAATGGATGTTGTAATACGTGATGCTTCCAATGCTCAGTATGAGAGCTATCATCGTTATATATGAATTATTGAGTTTTTGAGTTCCCCTGGTTGCTATGGTGATAAGACTACCACTCACCAGACTCACTTTTCATACAAACCCCCCCCCCCAATGAATAGCTTCCATTACACATTGTTAACACTGTTTAGGTAACAAAGCCCCACTACCCCATGTTTTTACCTAATTACTGCCTCCACGGCGCACACCAGCTCCTCTGCCCCACATTCCCGAGTGTTTATGGGGGGTGGAGAGGTCTGAAAAAGATGAGTCTCTGCGGCAGCCGCTGCCCCAACCTCATTACTGTGATGGTACGAATGGCATCTTTTACAGTAACGGACCGGTCGGTTTCCATGGCGACCACAACATCCAGCTGAGAAGCATGTGACGACGGCTCTCCTTACATGGGAGCTGCAGTTCTGGGAAAAAAGTGACTAAATGTTACTAACACTTGAACAGTTCTTACTTTTCCCACAGTTATACCCCCCGATAAAATGTGAATGGTGTGTTCCCAGCATCAGGGGGCTTTTGATTGGCTCAATTGATGTTTAGTTGAGAATAAGCATTAGAGGAAGGAGGAATAATAAGGATTGGTCGCATGTATTATGCCAATGAGAAGCATGGCAATGATAAATCTTCTGTGTAGCTGCTACATCCTAATTATCTGCAGGCCCCACCCACTGCTAATGGCTCCACCCACTAGGATCCTTTAGCGCACATTGTGAAAAGATTACTGGTGAAATCTGGACGAATTATTTGAAGCATAATTGTTGGGGGTTCGACGCGTGTTGGCGTTGAGGATAGCACATGATCGCAGCATACGGCTTTATGACATAAAAATGGCAAATGACCACAGATCACAGGCACGGCACATCATGAATGGTGACAACATTCACGGCACACGGCGGTGCCTGTCTTACCTTTTTCTGACAAATGGCTGAAATTTCAGCTGCGTGAGATACGTACATAAAATTTAATGAGGAGACCAATTGTCCAAAAGCAACAAAACACAATGCCCAACAAAGTTGTTTTACGCCACTATTTAACAGCAAACGTTTTAATTGTCACTTCACTGTGAAGGAGGCACGGAGTCCATAGAGACTTAAATATCGTGAAAAGAAGCATTTTAGTAACCCAGACACACTTTGAGGAAAAGGATCTTAAAAAATATGAAACCTCATCGCGACTAAAATAACAACTGAACATTATTGAATTGAAAAATAAGCAGTGACACACATAAATTCCCTATAAACTATTCATTACATGGGGTTCTGTGGATCTCTGGATACTGAATGGAGCTGAATGGTCTTCCATACGTAAAGAGAAGAGGGTTAATTAACCTGACATAGGGTTAATTCAATGAACAATTCCAGTGGAACATCTGAGACACTTTGCTGACACCTTGTGGCCACTTGTGGTAACTGAAATGTTCACACTCCACAGGAGTTTATCAGAAAACACAATTTTTTTATTTCTGGTTATGGAAAGAAACCCAACAATGTTTGAAATCAAGATTTCTGAGTAATTGGATCCATCAGATACATGTTGGCTTTAATGTACAATTGAAAGATTTCATCTTTTGAGGACCAATATAGGTCCATCAGACGTTCGGGAATATATTATTCTAAAACAGGGTCCCTATTTTGGAGGAATTATCTGGAGTCTCAAAGAATACAGTGATGGTGATGAATACAATTCTGGTGCCCATGATGAGTTATTAAGACACAAACTGCTAAATAACATGTCTTACAGAATCGATTTAGAGCACCCTAGGAAAAACAGGATGGTGATTTGAAATATTGCGTTGATTCAAATATGAGAGCTGATTTTTTTAACATATACACAATTGTACACCTATTATAGACGTACCTTGAGGTAATAGAACGTCAATTAGCCATTCGCTGTGGTCCCTGGAGCAAAAAAAAAGTGTTCAGATTAGAATGCCACACGCATCAAAGCAATTTGGGCTAAAAAGTGCTTTTTGTGAAACCAAGAGAAAGCTCCCACAATGAGACACATATAAACCCACCATAATGACAGACGCCCACTGGCACAGAAACCTAGAACATGTTGGTAGATCGGCCCAATCCGGCCCCCGTCTAGTCTGCCTGTTTTTCCTGCTGTAAAGACTCAAACCTTAATCAGTTGTTGATCTCGTTTTAGATTCAGGAGCCGTATGTCTATCCCACGCATGTTTAAATTAATTCCCTCTCAGTAAAGTAAAACTTCCTTCCATTCCATATCAGTCTCTGACCCTCTAGTGTTAGATTCCAGCCTCATGTTGTAACTTTTCTTCTCCTTTAAAATAAACCTCCCCTTCCGTCCTTTATTAAATCCCTTTATGCATTTAAATATTTCTATCGCGTCCCTTATTTTTCTCTTCTCTCCACCAAGCTATACATATTGATGCACAAATACATACACTCACACACTCTTACGTGCACATGGTGACATATATCTTATGAATATATCCATTGACTAACTCACGCACACTCTAATAACTAATCCACATTCCGCCCGTAGAATTCTGGCTTACCCGGTAATCCTTTGGCTGCACTCCTCACACAGGTAGAGAGGTGGGGGCTTATCCCCTAAAGCTACAGACAATGAAGCGTCTATGCACATCTGAAATAATTATTATTATTTATCATTTAAATACATAGTTTAACATTTACATGTTAGATATTTTTACATCAATAATTAAAAAATAAATAAAAGGAGCAAAGTTTATCCTACAACTAAACGTGGCTTAAGTAACTAAAATTGTGTTCTTTCCAGGAAATATTTCCTTCAAACGTGAAATATTGAAAAAAACAGATTTCCCATAACGAATTTTTTTTTTTTTTTTGCTAAATGTTGCTCATTATATCAAAAGTGACTTTGATTTCACATTAATGAATTAATGCTTATCTCCAAACGACAGAAATATGCACACTTTCATTTTCCCAATTCCAACCTGTGTGCCCCAAAAAACGAGGGTTTACCTTCACTGCCGGTTTATTGATGGCGTTATGGCATTCAATGTGTTGGCAATGGATGGGATTCCATGCTGGAAAAGAAAGCCGGTACAGGAAATTAATCTCGGATATATTCCGAATGAAAAAAACCCCCAATTGGACTCCGAAAAGGGAGCTGCTAAATGACATCACAGGGTTTGCCATCAAAGTGGGTGGCATTACCAGCTATCGCCCTATTCTGAGCGGTGCACAGAATAGTTTAGGAGGTATTGAAAATTGCATATTTTATAAAAAAAAACACAAACAGTTATTTTTTTTACCCAAAACCATAACATACCCGTATACTGCAGACCCCTGTATTCACTTATTGCACCCGGTGGTTTTAAATTGGGCCAGTAATGGAACAGCATTTGTACGGCCGGTGGCTTGACTTGAGAAGGCCCATATGCTATTACATAGAGCAAATCCTAGAGAACGAAATGATACAACCGATTACAACAGCGCGATGGTTCTGTGATAAGTGAATTATTGGAGAAGTCTGCATAGTCCTAGAGGTTATTTGACTTAACAGTATGTGGCTGAATCTTTTCTGTGTGCTGTTTCCCTGTATTCTGCTATGCGATTTACTAAAAGGGGCTGATCGGATAAATGGTTCTTGAGATTTAATGAAAATAAAAGCAATTTTAATCATTTTGGGGGAGAAAACTAGTTTATACTCTAAATACGTTACATGTTAGAAGGAAATGTGGTTGGGAATTGCTGTAAATATTGATTCTTGTGTTGGGAAAATCACTAGGCAGAATTCACATGAAAAAGTGTAAAACCAAAAGAGCTCATTGAATGAAGAACAGTTTTAAGTATCACTTAAAAAAGAATAATATTCTAATCTTACAAAGAATTCTCGCATGTAGTATTTATAATGTTTTCTATTCAGCAACAAATAAGGTTCTTTACAGTTAGAGCGGTGAATACACGGAATCCGCTACCTACAGAAACCTCGATAAAGGATATAGTAGATACTTCATCTTTTTAAATGCTGTAGTTTTCCTAAAAAAAATAGGAAGTGAAAACACCAAATAACAATATATCTTAAGACTGAAATTTTGCACATACCTTCCACACCTCTTGCTTATATTTCATTAAACATTCCAAAAGCTGGCAATGGTATACTGCGAAAACCACAGAAATCTGTTACTTTCAGACCCGTATGCAACATATTTGGTGGAAAACCAGCTAAACACTCACCGGGATTTGACGTATACTGCATTGCGATCATTAGCATTGAAGAAGCAGACAAATTAACATGCGCAGGAATCCCACCCTCTCTTCTGCTGGAACCCACTGAAAGAAGGAAACAGATTTCACGCTGCTGTTCCACTTACACAAAACATTAACTGCTCTCTCTAGTATGTCATAAAAATAAACCTTTATAGATCTACCATTTTAATCATTCCTATATTAAGGTGTAATCACTTAAAAACAACACAGCTGTTACAGCTTATTAGGCAGTAGCCTATCAGTATCTGCTTTTGAGTCACATGACAATTAGGTGTTCCCAACAAAAAATAAATTAAATCCAAGTAACTGGGAATTAAACGACACTAGGAATGAAGTTTCTAATACTGCATTTATGAGGGGTTCAATTCAGCAGGGTAGGTGAAACAGCAGCTTTAAATTCAACTGTATCCACAAATCTGCTAATCAAGAACAGATATGACGACCGCCATACACCGGAACACATAATACATACTGTCCGCGAGTCGACGGCAGCAATCGGAATTAGAGAGCGATTCCGTAACTTACATATCGCCATGGGCAGGAATGAGGTGCTCAGATACTCAATGATATCCTTGTGTAGAAATGGAGGAAAAGTGGCCAGAGTTGAAATCATGGTATAGGGTAAAGTGCTGAGTATATCATCACTCAGGAAGGGCAATAAACATGTAGTTGTATAAAATATAGATTGTCCAAGATCTGAAAGGTGACAAAAAGACAATTAAATGAGATAATCTGCACTATTGTTCTACATAAAGACACAAATATAAGTAATATTTATTAAAACTACATAGTTAGCTGACTGTCCGTCCAGTAAAACACCGAAAGGATGAGTCAGATCAGCCTCTTCCCAAGACTCAAACCTTAATCAGTCGTTGGGCTCGTCTTAGATTCAGGAGCCGTATGTCTATCCCATGCATGTTTAATACCCTCACTGTATTACCCTCTACCACCTCTGCTGGGAGGCTCTTCCACTCATATACCACCCTCTTTGTAAAGTAAAACTTCACTACATTCCATCAGTCACGTGGCATTTAAATGGAAAGTTCTGCCTGTGTATGATCTCTACCCACAGGTGGGCTGAAGGTCTATCATACAACACGTAACGATGTATGGGGCTCTGGTTTTCCATGGGCTACGTGCTCCTTAATTGATGGTTATCAGCCGGACAGCCTGATTACACCTCTGGTTACTGTTTCGTGATAATAGTTGCTCATAAAAAGATCTGCAGCTTAGTTTATACTATATGTATATAAATTTAGATATATATCGATATATAAGAGCTTTGTTAGGGGTGCAGAAACTGAATGATTTTAATGCACATCTGATCCCCCTATGACAAGAGGTCCTATTGAATAAAACAAATAACTGCAGTGTCATGTAAATGTTAACTCCTATGGGGGTCCCTGTTACACAAAGCAGCCCCCATGGACTAGGCTGAATGCCTTTGAATATAATCATTCTTTTAGGGGAAATAGGCCCCATTCGGCCCATCTTATCTGCCCCTTTTTTCCTGCTAAAGTAAGGACAATTTTCAAGTAATTTGAATAATTATTCCCAACCACCCCGTAATGGAAGCTCTCGTGTTTGGAAGCTTCAAGACGACAGATGCGAAATAAGGGATGGGAGTGAATAATTATGGTATAAGAAAGAAACGCTTTGCTGGAGTAGATTATGACCTCATTATTGGTGCCGAAACACACATATATATAAACACTTGTGACAGTAAAAATAATTTAATAGGATTCTTACCGTGCTGACCGTGTTGAAGCAAAGGGACTAGATCCAACAGAGACACCAAAGTGACATAAAGCCCTTGATAGTCCAATGATGGGTATTCTGATAACTGAGCATCGCGGCTTTGTTGGCCTCGTTCTGATGGGGAATCTCGCAGAACGCTGTAAAGGAGGGAGCGAGTAACAGTAGGATTGATGGAACTGACCTGTGGTCTTAGAGATGGGGTGAGTGGGAATGGCACAGGAAAAAGACACATGGTCATAGGCACTGTCAAATTGGAGGTCTCTTGATTCTCCTTCTTGCCTGATCGGGACAAAATGCTGTTGAGGGGATAAAGAAAAAAAAAAGACAACAAAACACAAAGAACAGCACATTACATTGAAATGACACTATAAAACAAAGAATAGACCAGATACATCCCACATAAGATGCAATGTCTAGCAAATACATTGTCTACGAATCTACAAGGATCTCTTCACTCTCAGAAATAAGGAAATTGCGATTACTAAACATTAACTCATTGCATCCCATGTGTTATCTGGGTCATAAGGAGCAAAAATATAAAAGGTGCATGTTTCAGTGCCAAACCCATGCTTCACGGTCACGCAACATTGGCCAAAACCTGCATCAATTGCCCAATAAGACCTGATCGCTTTTTATTTTATATTTTTTAGGCTTTTTTATTATGTTATTTATTTATTTTTTCTTTTCTTGTTTTATTTATTTTTTATTTTTTGTTATTTTTTTTAGACTTTTTTTTTTAAATAGTTTTCACAAAAACTCTAAACCTGTAAAATATAGGTCTGGCACTTGCAGAAACATGTTTTAGCTAGTAATAAACATGTGAGTTTATTAAGAGATATCTTTTTTCTTAAAAAACACATGTTTATTGCATCAAAATAATGTCTGTATGTATTTTATGATACTGCTTCATGACAATCCATCAGTATCATCTGACATAATGAAGTTTCAACAGGCACATGGATCAAGAAAAAATAGAATTCTAGAATGTTTTCTAAGGCTACTTGGAGGAAAGCTTAAAATAATACATCGTGGATGATCTGTAGCATACATGAGCTAATGGTAATGGTAGCTTATGTGCTTTTCATTTTTTACTTAAGCATTGCCCATGTTTGAGAAGGAAAGCATTGTCTTGGGAATACAAACACTATTTTGTACCTTCGTCATATTAAGAATCATCAAACAATATTATTTAAGACCCTTTGCACGCCAGGCAATGTTTATTGAATTGCACCCTAGCGGCAAAGGGTTAAACAATCTCCGTATATATTTATTACATCGTTTTTGCAGGAAAGCCCCCGTTTGTAAGGAAATTCCAAGAACGACTACGTTTGATTGCATCGACTAGGGACGAGAAAACTGTTTCTCATTGATGTATCGAATTGTTGGCCAAATTCTCAACCAATTACCTGGAAAATAAACCCAAAATGTATTGGAATAAAATAAAGTTGTAATTTGTAAGAGATTCGGGGTCGTTAAACATGGTAACCCTACAACTGCCTCCTCATCTCTAGTCGATACAATGTAACAGCTTCGCTTTAGGGTAAGAGGCTGATTCCCCAAATACTTTTCATCTAATCGTACAGAATTTCTATACATTTTCTCACTTTATAAACTCTGTTAGGCTGACGATTTATGTCATTATGAAGAGCTGTATATAATATCCCGTATCTGTTACTTTCTCTTAATCAATGTCCTTTTCATTATAATCGTGATGTAAGCGGCTTTAACGGGCCAGTGAAGCACTTTACGCTTATACTTTCAGGCAGGGGTAGGTGTAATAAGTGAATGGGGTAACCTGAAATCGGCTCTCATCCTGCACCACACACACCAGCAGACATCCGACACGTCCATAAATCCGCTAGAATCTATCTACATTGGAATTTAGAAAGCGTGAAAACGTGTTGGATCGCTAAAAATCCAAAGAGGTCTTATTCACTAAGTGGCATTTATAATCGAGGCTGATCCCCGAAGCTCTGGACAATAATTTCTGGATAGAAAACACATCAGGCTGCCTCCTCCATCACTTAAATTAACTTGAGGCTAAAAAGGACTAATTAAAGTTCCCCTCAAATCCCCGTTAAAATCAGTTTACTAACCACTCCATTATAATATGTGAAAAATCTGGATTTAGGTAAATTAGCCCTTAATTAGGTTTAAAAGGGAAAAAAATTAAGATTTGGGGAAAAAGATAATAAAAATGTTCTTCATACTATGGAACCTCTCGATAACCTGGAAGAGGAAGATCCATACGGTTTCCACTGCCTTTCTCTTCCTTTTCTTACTGCCTTTACTTGCGAGTATCTACCGTCTGTATCGTCATCCTAAAGTCTTAAAATGTCTTCTATATTTTACTGAAAAGGGAAAGATTATCAAGGAATTTCCCCAAATTACCACAGAAACCCAGAACCTGCCAACAGATCGGCCCCATTCGGCCCCCTGTTTAGTCGCCCGTTTCTCCTGCTGTAAAGAATCAAACCTTAATCAGTCGTTGGTCTCGTCTTAGATTCAGGAGCCGTACGTCTATCCCATGCATGTTTAATACCCTCACTGTATTACCCTCTACCACCTCTGCTGGGAGGCTCTACCATCCTCTCAGTAAAACCAATCATTCACACACTATCCAACACAATTCCCTGCACGTTCTGTATGCCGGGCAAGCATTCTCTAATGGAGAGTGCGTATATGAAGACATGAAAATTTGGGTTTGAGAATTATTAACCCCGCTATCCCTTTAACGTAAAACCGTTTAGATAACGGGTTCCTTTCCCGCAGGACAATCGAAGTCGGGCGAGACAAACCGTAATGGGATAGCGAGGACAATAGCTTCTTCTACAGGAGCATTGAAAAAGCAGAAATCCCGTCAAGCAAAAAAATAACTAACTAGCCTCAATTTCTCAGTCTTTGTACTCAAGAAAAACTCGAAATCTCACCTTAACAGCGTCTGCGAGAAGTATTTCAGGGTGTTCGCGATGTCCGTTCCAGACGGTACGGGATAAATGTTGTGGAGGACTCGGTTATGATATTCTTGTAGGTATCGAATCTTGGAAGCAACTGTATAAAGTGAAAAAAAAACACAGAGAAAAATATAGTGTGGAACAGAGAAAATGAAAACCCCCATAATCATAAAATATTATTACACCAGAGCAGCCGATCGGCAGAGAATTACCCCACACTTCAAAAGTTTGGGGTCACTGAGCGGTTTTCATGGGAAACCAAGAAATTTCTGGCTGTAACATAATTACAAAACGTTTTTTCTATTGCCATTGGAACACAGGAGTGATGGGAGTGATAAAGGGCCATTGGAACCCAGGAGTGATGGGAGTGATAAAGGGCCATTGGAACCCAGGAGTGATGGAAGTGATAAAGGGATATTGGAACACAGGAGTGATGGGAGTGATAAAGGGCCACTGGAACCCAGGAGTGATGGGAGTGATAAAGGGCCATTGGAACCCAGGAGTGATGGGAGTGATAAAGGGCCATTGGAACACAGGAGTGATCGGAGTGATAAGGGACCTTTGTACGCCTATGAAGAGATTCTATAGAAATTAACCCTGTCTGCGCTGGATTTCTGACCCATTTCATGTAAATTTCAAGTAAATTTCTAAGTGACCCCAAAATTTCTGAATGTTTGTTATTTGGAGAACCGATGTTTTTGGGCAAAGCTACTTTGGTTGTCTTTCATAGAAATACACATTTTTATAGCAATTAGCTGAAGAGGTCTAATAAACGCTAGAGATCTATTCCCTAAATGCACTCTTTCAGCTCAGTTAGGTCCTAATTCCCCCGGATGCCATCTTTAGAAGGATGCTGATATACCGGAAAGAGGAGGCAACTCAATTGGTGAGAAGTAGAATAAGGGATCTCAATATGTCCGGCTTGGGGGAGAGAAGAGAGAGGATGGGAGAGAAATTTAAATGCATAAAGGGATTTAACAAATGACAGGAGGGAAGTTTATTCCAAAGGAGGAGAAACGCTACAAGAGACCAGAACCTAACACTAGAGGGTCAGAGACTGAGATGTATGGAAATGTTATTTTAGTGAGGGTGGTAGATAAGTGGAACAGCCTCCCAGCAGAAGCGGTAGAGGCTGATACAGTAAGGGGATTTAAAAATGCATGGGATAGGCATATGGCTCCTGAATCTAAGACGAGACCAACGACTGATTAAGGTTTGAATCTTTACAGCAGGAGACGGGGGCCGATCTGCTGGCGTATTCTAGGTTTGTATGTCAAGGACATCAACTGAAGGGAAACTGAGAATTATTGTTTTGTGTTTTTGTTTCAAATGTTTGTTAAATATTTTAAGAAGGAAAAAAACAAAGAGATTCTGGTTTTTATTTGGCAAACATTGTCTTAAAACATTTACCCGGCAAATTCTCATCCGTATATTTCCATATAATATTTTTGTCTAACTTATTTTAATTTCTAATGTTAAAAAAAAACAAAAACGGAGGCTGCTGTCATCGACAAAGAGCTTTCTAAATATAGAATTGCGTCTGTAGTTTATTCTCGGGCTCGCGGTGAATCATTGCTGCCGTAGTTTTGTTCGTTTTCCGAAAAGGCATCTGGTAGGTCGACGGCGGAATTCAAGCCAAAAGCGACGTTTAGGTGACATCCGCCTGGACCGTGATGTCTCATCGTAGACACACCGGTGCTGCCTGCGTTCTCATCAGCCATCAGTTATCAAGGAAACGGGGAATTTGGGATTTGGAGGAAATGTATGAATAACGGGGCAGTTTCTGGGATGTTATTCGCCTGCCTGCAATGCGTATCACAAATAATATGGAGAATAATAAAAATATTTTTCAATTACTGAATTATTTTTTCTCACAGATTTGTGCATTTGGATTTCACACAAATTTTAACAAATTTAAATGTATTTATTTGTTCGAATGTCCAAAAATGAGGAGGGTGTCCCCAACGAAACAAAGAAAACGAAGGAGAGAGCACCGCATTTTAGATTGAAATTCGTTGTTTTTTTCCTCTCTCTCCCACAGCTCTCCTATTGGTCCAACCACTGTCTGTTACACGACTGCTCCAATCCCCTCCCTTTGCTTATTTTTTCCCCCCATCCCTACTATGTGATTGGAGGAAGGGGGAAAGGAGGCTCCGTCCTTTGCGTAAGTGCCCTGAAGAGAGCTGCAGCAGAGAGAGAAGGATGCCCATGGAAAGGAGACGCGGAAGCAGTTGGGAGTGAGAAAGAAACTATTAATTTAATTTCCGAATGTAAAAAAAAGTTGTGTAGGGTCGGAGGGGTTTATAGGGGACTATGTGGTTTGTGTAGGGTCGGAGGGGTGTATAGGGGACTATGTGGTTTGTGTAGGGTCGGAGGGGTGTATAGGGGACTACGTGGTTTGTGTAGGGTCGGAGGGGTGTATAGGGGACTATGTGGTTTGTGTAGGGTCGGAGGGGTGTATAGGGTATTATGTGGTTTGTGTAGGGTCAGAGGGGGTGTATAGAGGATGTGTACGGGGGTTGTGTAGGGTCGGAGAGGTGTATAGGGGACTATGTGGTTTGTGTAGGGTCGGAGGGGGTGTATAGGGGACTATGTGGTTTGTGTAGGGTCGGAGGGGTGTATAGAGGACTATGTGGTTTGTGTAGGGTCGGAGGGGTTTATAGGGGACTATGTGGTTTGTGTAGGGTCGGAGGGGTGTATAGGGGACTATGTGGTTTGTGTAGGGTCGGAGGGGTGTATAGGGGACTATGTGGTTTGTGTAGGGTCGGAGGGGTGTATAGGGGACTATGTGGTTTGTGTAGGGTCGGAGGGGTTTATAGGGGACTATGTGCTTTGTGTAGGGTCGGAGGGGTTTATAGGGGACTATGTGGTTTGTGTAGGGTCGGAGGGGTGTATAGGGGACTATGTGGTTTGTGTAGGGTCGGAGGGGTGTATAGGGGACTATGTGGTTTGTGTAGGGTCGGAGGGGTGTATAGGGGACTATGTGGTTTGTGTAGGGTCGGAGGGGTGTATAGGGGATTATGTGGTTTGTGTAGGGTCGGAGGGGTGTATAGGGGACTATGTGGTTTGTGTAGGGTCGGAGGGGGTGTATAGGGGACTATGTGGTTTGTGTAGGGTCGGAGGGGGTGTATAGGGGACTATGTGGTTTGTGTAGGGTCGGAGGGGTGTATAGGGGACTATGTGGTTTGTGTAGGGTCGGAGGGGTGTATAGGGGACTATGTGGTTTGTGTAGGGTCGGAGGGGTTTATAGGGGACTATGTGGTTTGTGTAGGGTCGGAGGGGTTTATAGGGGACTATGTGGTTTGTGTAGGGTCGGAGGGGTGTATAGGGGACTATGTGGTTTGTGTAGGGTCGGAGGGGTGTATAGGGGACTATGTGGTTTGTGTAGGGTCGGAGGGGTGTATAGGGGACTATGTGGTTTGTGTAGGGTCGGAGGGGTGTATAGGGGATTATGTGGTTTGTGTAGGGTCGGAGGGGTGTATAGGGGACTATGTGGTTTGTGTAGGGTTGGAGGGGTGTATAGGGGACTATGTGGTTTGTGTAGGGTCGGAGGGGTGTATAGGGGACTATGTGGTTTGTGTAGGGTCGGAGGGGTGTATAGGGGACTATGTGGTTTGTGTAGGGTCGGAGGGGTGTATAGGGGATTATGTGGTTTGTGTAGGGTCAGAGGGGGTGTATAGAGGATGTGTACGGGGGTTGTGTAGGGTCGGAGAGGTGTATAGGGGACTATGTGGTTTGTGTAGGGTCGGAGGGGGTGTATAGGGGATTATGTGGTTTGTGTAGGGTCGGAGGGGGTGTATAGGGGATTATGTGGTTTATGTAGGGTCGGAGGGGGTGTATAGGGGACTATGTGGTTTGTGTAGGGTCGGAGAGGTGTATAGGGGACTATGTGGTTTGTGTAGGGTCGGAGGGGGTGTATAGGGGACTATGTGGTTTGTGTAGGGTCGGAGAGGTGTATAGGGGACTATGTGGTTTGTGTAGGGTCGGAGGGGGTGTATAGGGGACTATGTGGTTTGTGTAGGGTCGGAGGGGTGTATAGGGGACTATGTGGTTTGTGTAGGGTCGGAGGGGTTTATAGGGGACTATGTGGTTTGTGTAGGGTCGGAGGGGTGTATAGGGGACTATGTGGTTTGTGTAGGGTAGGAGGTGTGTATAGGGGACTATGTGGTTTGTGTAGGGTCGGAGGGGTGTATAGGGGACTATGTGGTTTGTGTAGGGTCGGAGGGGTTTATAGGGGACTATGTGGTTTGTGTAGGGTCGGAGGGGTTTATAGGGGACTATGTGGTTTGTGTAGGGTCGGAGGGGTGTATAGGGGACTATGTGGTTTGTGTAGGGTCGGAGGGGTGTATAGGGGACTATGTGGTTTGTGTAGGGTCGGAGGGGTGTATAGGGGACTATGTGGTTTGTGTAGGGTCGGAGGGGTGTATAGGGGACTATGTGGTTTGTGTAGGGTCGGAGGGGTGTATAGGGGACTACGTGGTTTGTGTAGGGTCGGAGGGGTGTATAGGGGATTATGTGGTTTGTGTAGGGTCAGAGGGGGTGTATAGAGGATGTGTACGGGGGTTGTGTAGGGTCGGAGGGGTGTATAGGGGACTATGTGGTTTGTGTAGGGTCGGAGGGGGTGTATAGGGGATTATGTGGTTTGTGTAGGGTCGGAGGGGGTGTATAGGGGATTATGTGGTTTGTGTAGGGTCGGAGGGGTGTATAGGGGACTATGTGGTTTGTGTAGGGTCAGAGGGGGTGTATAGAGGATGTGTAAGGGGGTAGTGTAGGGTCGGAGGGGTGTATATGCTGCCCCCACCCTATCGAGTATAGAATACAGACCCCAACAAGAATTTACCTGCACGCATTAGCCCGGGGCAGGGGAAATTTTAATAAATCTGTGTCCATCAGCACCAAAACCACACATAACAACCCCCATTCAGCACAACGAGCTACTACCCCGGCCCCCCATATACCCCCACACCAAATACCCCATTATTCCCTCACCCTACATTTACCACACAGACCCTCAACATTCCCTAAACCCCAACCTCAAATACCCCAACTGCCTGAGCCTTCAGCAGCCCCATATCCTCCATCTCCTGCCGCTCCATACTGCATTTCCCCCGCATCTTATATCACCTAATACCCCCTGAGGCAAATGTATTCTTGTCAGCACCAAGGACAGCTCACCGCACCGCCCGTCACCCCGGCCCGCCATCCTGCACCTCCAGCCCGCACCACCCGGCAGCCTGTACTTCCGGCCCGCAACGCCCGGCCCCGAATTTCCCACCGAGCACCTTCAGCACCATAGACAGCTGTCGGCAACCAACTCCCCGCACTGACCGACCCGATCCCCGCATCCAGCGGCCTATTGCTCGCTCAGGGATACAGAACCACGGCCAGCTCCCTGTGTCCCTCTCCCCCGCAGTCCTCACTCTAGGGCTCTCCTCTCCCTGTTCTCCATTACACGTTCTTCATCCTCCTCTCTGCTTTCTAAAGCCCCCGTTCCCCGCATCTCCTTCTCTCCCCACAATCTCCTGCTTCCCTCCTCATACACCCCGCTCGATCTCCCCACTCACACTGCTCCGCTTTGGTGGACATGGCGTCCAGCTGCAGGCGTCTCGCGCAGGAATCCGTGGTGAAAGCTCCGTGGATTTACCCTCCAGTGGGTCCTCTCTGGAGCAGTGAGATCCCCCGCCCGGGTGATGCTGCAGCCTGTCGGAGACACCCTCCTACCCACTAGCCGCCGGTAACGGGGATCTGATTCCGGGGACGGACATCGGGAGGCGGATAGAAGGAGGGTAAATATTGGGGGTCAGAGTTTCGGAAATGCTCTCTAGCAGGGAGGGGCTTCCTGCATCCTTCACGCACCTTACTGGCTCCTCACAGATCCCCCACCCCCACCACCGGTTACCATTTGTTGCGCAGTTAGTTTTGAGCAGCGGAGAGAGCGGGCAGCGAGCTTCTGACAGAACCTGTGGGGCGGCCGCGGCGGTGCTCTTCTCTACTCTTCTCTACTCTTCTCTGGTGATAACTTGATCATTTTTGTTTGTTTCTTTATTATTAATATATTGGTAATTATAATTTATTATGTATATAATGGTAATTAAAAGAATGCGTTGGTGCTTTTTAGAGGGACATACTAAACAGCATACTGAGATGGTGATAGGTGTCAGTACACTTTTTACACACATACTACATGATAGTTCAAAATCTGTTCTTTTCTGTACTTCTTGATAATAAGTCGCAACTAATAAATTGCAAAAAGAAGCTGCAAATGTTTAACTATTCACTTGCCGATATTTACAGTTTTATAACAAAATCATAGTAAATTCTATAGAAATAATATAAATATTTGTAGGGCTGGATTATTGATTTAATATGGTACATGTATGTGCTAACACCACATTTTACCTGTTTTAATTATCACCGTCTTAAACATGGGAATTATGGGAGGATATTATGGTTACACATGCCAAGGAACACATTTGACCTGTTTCTGATTGGTAAATTGGTATTGGTCGAGGCATTACAGCAACACCGCTTGGGTGCAGAAAGCGAACGTTTAAAGGCATGACGGTGCTGGCACGTCAACTGTCGTTAACCCTTTTTTTTTAGGTGACGTGCCCGGACTGTCAATTGTCATTAAGGGGTTAAAAATCATCCGTTTCCAGCTACAATAGTCATTTCCAACATTAACCCTGTCTGTGGTGGATTTCTTATCCATTTCATGTTATTTTAATGATCAAAATGTGCTTATCTTTCAAAAACAATGACCTTTTTGCGCATCCTTTATGTTACTTCTATAACCCAAATAAGATTCAGCACTGTAATATCTGTAAACATGATCTTTGCCATCCTGGCTTTTTACATGTAACATGTTTGTAACGCCCGATAAATTACTTTAATTTCCTCGATACGGCTCAGGATTCAGTGGTTCTGTAATCAGATGGCACCGGTTTGCGGTAAAACCTCTGGCGGCGAGCCTGAGAAGCCCAGCTGAAGGGGTTAAATGGCAGCGTTTCTTTGTGAAGGGGTAATGACATCGGGGACGGTGTTCTGGGCCGCGCGCAGAGCTGTGGGTTTTAATAGTTTAGTGATCTCATGTTATTGATCGTCTCCCACCTTCCTCTCTCCACAGATTTGGACTGGCTGACGAATAAAAGCTTCTGCACGGAGGATGCCGTGTCTCTGCACCAGCGCGCTCTGGAGGCCGACCACCAGCCTATGGTCCACGGATCTAGGTATTTACTCCATCAGCCGTGCAGAGGATCAGTAGTATAACCTATAACCATTAACGATGTAAAAGGCCAAATGCAGATACGTTTTAAGTACAGCTTACGCGTCTGGACCACTTTGTTTCCTAATCTGAAGGCCACCAATTAGTCAATTTCTAAGTTTTCTGGAGTAATGTCTCTGCGAAGCCCTGCGCAAGAAAATAAAGCTGTACTCCACACGCTTAATGGAAAAAAAACTCTCCCCAAGAAGAAATGCCACTTTCAAATAACTGATCTACAAGATAACCATCAAAATATTCACCATTAGAAAGCACCATCACTGCGATTGGCATGTAACTATTTTGGAATCTCAGGATCTGATGACCTCGGTGGAGTCAGCCTAGGGGACCCCAGCTCTGGGTAGTCGGAGGGACGTGCTTGAGAGGTAAGGAGGTTTGTTTTGGATGTGTGTGTGTGTGGCTGATATCACAACTAGGAGGCGGCCCTTGTCGCCCAGGACCCCATCATTGTGAGCTGCTTAACACAAACCTGAAGACATTTTCTGAAGACTCTGACCTTAATCAGTCAGTGGTCTTGTCTTCATCTTGGTTTCTGCATGTAATCTTAAAATATCTTTAAATGATAACTTATTGTTACTTTTGGCTGTACATTTCTCTGCATCAAAAGTGACCGTTGCAAAAAGGTAAAGCATTTCAGCAATTAAAGTGTGCTTTCAGGAAACGGTAAAACACTATGAGATAGAAAAATGGATGCATCACGAGTACACCTGGTGCCAACCAAAAAGGTAAATTCTGCGGGGAAGAATTGGAGTGTTTGTGACGTATTGACAATGTTTTGTGCTAATGCGCCGTTTGATGCATCTTGATACATTCTCGTATGTTAATCCAACTTTGCTGGAAATGCGGTAAACGTAGCCCTCAAACACATCGCCTCTGTGATGACGGCTGCAAGTGTCTCCGCATATTAACACGACGCATGTTCAGCTTCTTCACTTTACTAAAATCTGTTTTTAAGACGCATGTTATCGTACACATTTATACTATAAGTTACCCGCGAACGCCCGCGGAACCTGCTTCCCTGTAACAGTGCCGATTCCCTTTACGTTCTGGGCGTTTGTCGAAATGTTAATTGTCTGCTCCCTGGACAGCCAACCAACCAACCCAGTCCAGAAGCAATCTCATTTAAAATAAATGTCTCCCCTGCACTTTGTTAAAGCCCTTCGCTAAAGTTTCTCTCCTCCAAGCCAGACATATTGAGACCCCTATACTCTTTGCTGATCATTTTTATCCTGCAAACAAGCCATACCCACTTTTGAGATTTCTATTCATAAATATAACATTGAGTCAGGCTTCATTTATTGATGAAATGCAACAATGTCTCCTTCTAGATTGTAAGCTCCCCCTAGCAGGGCTCTCATTACTTTTGCTTGTAAAGGTCCAAATTATAACATTTGACTCTTTGTACAGCACTATGGAATACATAAATAAATAATGTTAGGCCTTTCACCAAGTTTAGGTTGGTAAAAGTGGAATACCATCTCTGTTTGGCAGACGGTGTTAGTAAACCATTTTTGGAGATATAAGGGTATATGTATAAAAAGTAATTCTGGTGCAAAGTTTTAAAAGTGGTCCTGTTGCCATAGTAACCAATGGGACAGTAGTCAGCTGTACAATTTTTGAAACAACCACCAATGTTATCATCTATTTTAGGGACTGTAATAATTTGACTGTTGTCCTGATGCCCTGATGCATTGGGAATATGGGTCCTGTATCTATCATGTTACAATTTCGTCCTCCAGAGTAGTGGCTTGTCCTACAAAAATATTTTCCTCAGGGAGTGATTTACACCATGTATTTTTTTTGTATGTTGTGTTTAAGCAGCAGTGTAGCCCTATTCACTATAATGTTTTGGTGCCCAGGCTGCTTGTTGCCTCCCCCAACCTCCTGCATTCCCCTATGTGGGGGGTATCCTGGTGGTCTAGTGCAGGGGTGTCCAAGTTTTTTCTGCAGTGGTTCACTTCATCAGAAATGTATGTGTGCGTGGGCTGCAGAAAATATGGCCTTTTAGCTCTATAATGCATATTAATACAAGGTCAATTTGGCAAAATGCCGAAACAAAATAAAACCCACAAAAAATAGTCATCCGCAGGGGCCCTGCTGCTTCCCTCTGTGTTGCTCAGCAGCATCTCTTGCTCTGTCGAGGGGACACAGGAACCCCGGGGGAGTCACGTGAATGTGCGTCACCTCACGTGACTCCGCTCCGTTCCTGTTCCCCTGGGCAGGTCAAGAGAAGTTCAAACAGACTGCATACAACGCAGATGGAGACAGCACCCCTGCGTAAGTCTGCGAGCAGCACCGAAAGATCTGTAGTTCGGGTAAGGAAGGGTGTATGAATGAGTGTACGTGAATGAGGGAATGAATGTTTGTGATGAATGAATATGCATGTGATAGCATGGATGTGTAAGTAGGGGGGGGGCAGGGCTGTAGGTTATGTGCATGTATTGGCTGCTTATACATGATAGGAGTCTCATTTCTATGTTAAATATATACTGGTTGACTTGGCATGATAGGAGTGTGATTGCAAACAGCAACCCGGTGAGGGTCTGTGCAAAACGCGCAGACGTCCTCCGCTTCTTCCCTCCCCTCCACTTCCGCTTATCCTCTCCACTTCCGCTGGGGCTTCTATTACTGAACCCGGCGTCACGTGACCTTCCGGTGCGGCTTCCATCACAGCGATGCGCGCAGACACCTACTGGCTGCCAGAGAGGATCCAGGTCCCCTGCAGCGCTGCAGGGGATTTGGATTTTAGTGCGCAATGTGCGCAACCTCCGCTACTTCCCTTCACTTCCACGTCTACCTGCCCCACCAGGGGTTAATATATCAACAGAAGAAAAACGGGACAAATAAGCACCACTGGGTAAGCTAAGCCTGGAGTATTATCTTTATTTCTATGTTAATTTGCCCCGCATTTCTTCTGTTGATATATTAACCCCTGGTGGGGCAGGTAGAATTTTTCCGGGATCTATTAATTATGTCCATTCTATAATTTGTGTGTTTTATTTTTTGATTGCTGTAATATTTGATTTATTGTTTATATTGTCCATATATTTATATTGTATTGTGTATTTTTTTTTTGTCTATATTTATTAAAGCATATATTTTTATACCTATTTTAGCGATGTCATTTTTTCTCCTCCAAATAACGAGGATTCTAAATTTTTTTAAGGCAAAGTATTAAAAGTTTTTAGAGATTTTTAAAATGTGATCATCTGGAGTTCTGGTCCTGGTGGAGGTTTTATTAAACTCTTCCGTGTCGTTCCTTCCTCTCTGAGTTTTACGCGCTCGCGGTCGACCAATCCTGTCATTATTTCTGTCGGACGATATCGCGGCACAAATATCTGGATTTGACGCAAATCGATCCTTGTCTGGAGCCGTCTTTCTTTTTTTTTTATATTCCTGGCTTAATTCAAATATCAGGCTGGCATCATTACGTCATTAAGTAGAATCTTAAATGATATAAAGTAGAAATTGATTAAGAAGCATCCAGGCGCCTGACATTAGCCGACAGCATGTACGACGGGTTTAAAATCATCCATATTTATCATAAAGTTGCTGATTCGCTGGTTTATTTGTAGATTAAAGCACCTCATTTTTACACATTATCGGGGCTTTTAGGGTTGTAGAAAAGAGGGGCATCGGCGGAGGAGAGAGGGGCATCATAATCCGCAGTAAAGCCCCCGGCAAAGTCCTGCCTTAGGAAATAAAGCTGTACTCCGCACGCTGAATGAAAAACCCTTTTCCCCAAGAAGAAAAGCCACTTTAAGTCTGACCTCCAAGGGGGCCATCAAAATATTCACCATTAGAAAGCACGATCACTGCGATTGGCATGTGACTATTTTGGAACCTCAGGATCTGATGACCTCGGTGGTGTCGCCCTGGGGGACCCCAGCTCTGCATAGTCCGATGCTCTATTGAATAATCTGACCAGCATAAAACCACCAACCGGATTGTAGTAGCCAGCGCTGTGCAAGATACCGAAGCTGGGAGACGGCTACTTAGTGGGGTCACTTTACGTGGCCGTGCACGACTAGTGTGTTCAACCACATGGAAGGAAGACACGAGGGACTTGCCTGAGCGGTAAGATTTGTTTAGTATGTATGCATGTGGCTGATATCACCACTAGGAGGCGACCCTTGCTGCCCAGGACCCCTATCATTGTAGGGCTACTTATCACCCACCTGAAGCCAGAACCCGCCTTTGGGGTTTGCGAGCTGTCCGGCCGCACAGGGCGCCATGGGATCTGGGGTGCCAGGAGGCCGTCCCATCACCAAGGCCAGGGCAGCGCCGAGGCGGGTGCAGGGGGTGTACAGTGCCTAGGCGGCAGGGAGCGGAGGAGAGAACGGGGCGCCGAACGTTGTTCATGAAAACGTTCCCTTCCAGCCCCCGCCTCGCCACTGCCCTGACTGCGGTGGTCTGTCTCGTTCCCGGTGCCAGTGCTTCATGCTGAGTGGCGGAATATGGCATCATATCCTGCCGCTCAGCAGTGAAGCCCACCGCGGCAGAGCAACGAGACAGAGGCCTCACGCTCCCACAGATGGCACAAGCATGATGTTTGGGCTTTTTGGAGACAAAGATGGCACAAGCAGGGTGTGGGGGCTGTTTGGAGACACAGATGGCACAAGCGGGGTGTTTGGGCTGTTTGGAGACAAAGATGGCAAGTCTTATGCGTAAGATCTGGGTGCTGGTCAGGTTCTATGTGGGCGCCAGGGCTGACCTTTGGGGTGTGCAACCTGTGATCTGTGCCTGTAATTTAGGTTTATTTATACCTTTAATGCTGAGTTTACATGCGATTTCCAGTTAATCTGTACCTTTGGCTGTTATTCTGTTGATCCATACCTGCTATGCTATGTTTCCATACATTATTTATATACCTGCAAATACAGGGTTTGTACGTCTTATTCAGTTGATCAATACCTGGAGTGCTGTTTGCATGTGTTGTTTATTTGATCTATACCTTCAGTGCTGAGTTTACATGTGATTTCCAGTTGATCTATACCTGCAATGCTGGGTTTGTGTGTTATTCTGCTGATCTGTACCTGCAGCGCTGTTGTGTGTGTTGTTTATTTGATCTATACCTGAACTACAGGGAGTAAGTAAAAGAGAGGTATGGTTTAGTGAATGGGGGGACAAAGGGACTCTGGGGATGATTACGGGGGGGAGAGGACCTCCTAATGTCACGATAGGGTCAGAAGAAGGGAAGACTGCACCGACTCTCACAGCCCCTAATCTGCAGAGGTAGTGTAGCAAATATTTTTTTGGAGTTGGGGGGGGGATGATTGCATGCTTTTTCAACATTTAAAAAATGTTTCTTTTACAAAGTTAGCTGAAGGTGTTTGTGTAATTAGAGGTATTTAAATGACTTGTTGCTCCTTTAATTGATGACTTCATTATGTTCTTCCAACGTCACACGGATTCATAGAACTCACCGGCAGATTCAGCTCATCTAAAGACTCCAACCTTAATCAGTCCTCGTTCTCGTCTTAATTCTTCTTGGCTTCTGTTTGTAAGCAAAGTGCGGGACGGGCTGTTGTGCTCTCAGGAAATAGTATAACGCTATGAATTGCAGTGTCTGGAGTATTGACAGTGCTTTGTGATAATGCGCCGTTTGATGCATTTTGATGCATTCTCGTATGTTAATCCGACTTTGCTGGAAATGCAGTAAACATAGACCCCAAATACCTCGCCTCTGACGGCCGCATATTAACACGACGCATGTTCAGCTTCTTCACTTTAACTAAAAATCTGTTTTTAAGCCGCACGTTTTCGGACACATTTATACCGTAAGTGACCCGCGAACGCCCGTGGAACCTGCTTCCCTGTGACAGTAACCGATTCCCTTTACGCTCTGAGCGTTTATCGATATGTTAATTGTCTGCTTCCTGGACAACTAGCCAACCAACCAACCCGCAAACGATCTCAGAAGTTGAATTTTCCACCCCATGTATTTTTCCCATTTCTGAATGACCACACTGAACACAAAATTATGGGGGGGGGAAAGGGGAAGTGGAATTTTCTTAACGCCTAACTTAACAACTAACTTAACAGCTTTTTTAACAACTAACTTAACAACTAACTTAGCATCTATCTTAATAGCTATTACAATAGCTTTGTTCAGTTTCTAAGAACAGTCTCTGTCTGTAACAGTCTGATTGCAGTCTCTTATCGAGCTGATTGTTCTTTAGCAGCCATGAGAATCTTCTGCAAAGCTTTTTTGGTCCGCCGCCCGTTAGATGTCACGGTTGTGTACATCTGTTTCAGTTTGTCAATGGTGTTTCGTGGCGCGGCCGTCTTTGCAGGACGTGCAGGCTCTGTCTCGGGCGCACGGTTCTCACGCTGCATTATAACCGCACGCTGCGCCGGCCGCGTCCGCGGTTTCCGTTGCGCAGGCTGCGTGCCAGGTGTTCTCTGCGCAGGCATTGTCCATGTCGCCCGCTGCGCAGGCCGCGTCCGCGGCTTACGCTGCACGGGCATTGTCCATGCCGCCTGTTGCGCAGGCTGTGTCTGCCGTGTGGGTCGCACGGTTGCTGTCCGGCATGTGGGTCGCACGGTTGCTGTCCGGCGTGTGGGTCGCACGGTTGCTGTCCGGCGTGTGGGTCGCACGGTTGCTGTCCGGCGTGTGGGTCGCACGGTTGCTGTCCGGCGTGTGGGTCGCACGGTTGCTGTCCGGCGTGTGGGTCGCACGGTTGGTATCTGAGGTGCAGGTCGCGTGGTACTTGCTGGCCGTGTTGGTTTTGGCCGCAGTGGAGCTTTGCCACCACTCAAGCTTGGGGTCCCAGTGGCTTCCTTCGGCGCAGGAGATGGGGTTCCCATTGTCTTCAGGATCCACTCGCGGTAGTATTGAGTGTTGGAATACACTCCTGGCTTTTGGGATTTTCCGCAGCCCTGACCCCAGCTTGTCACTCCGATGACGTTATACGTGGAGCTGTCCGGGTCCATGCACATAAATGGTCCTCCGCTGTCTCCCTACAGGAGTAAAGTATAGAGGAAGGTTAATGACACTTTTCCTTGGTTTGTAACAAACTGCAGCCTCAGCTGCGCTTCCCCAGTAAAAGCTCTGCGGTTTATTCACTAAAGAGCGAGTTGGCCGGGGAGTTTCTAAAAGCGGAGCCACAGCCACCCGATGTCTGGATATAATGACCGTTCTGTGACACGGTGGCCTGAATCCCAGAATAATCCCCAGAACATGACATGGGGGCCCAGATTGTCTCTTTTTATCTATTTTTTGCTATTCTGTCCTCTAGTCCCAAAAATCCACAAATATTTGTATCCAGTCGGTGTAAGCGCGCTCCGTTATCCCAGGGTATGGTCATAAACCTCCCCGGATCTCTTTGTGACTGGTTTAACCCATCTTCATTCCAACTCGTATAGTCTTCCTCATCTTTGTGCCACAAACAGTTTTTACTATTGTCCTAGCGGCGCATGTTCCCGGGGAGAAGATTTGCGCAAAACACCATCTCCAACAGGCAGATTTGGTTTTATAAACCCCCTCAGACGTAGAGATTTGGTTTCTTACCTGGCAGCTATCGATGCCACCCTCCTCGTAGCCGGCACAGAGATTGTAGTCGTGGACTTGTCCGTTATACCACTTCGAGCCGTTGCACCTCTCCAGAGGAATCTGGTTGACTTTGGCCTCTTGGAGGATATCTGCCGTTTGGATGGCTGTTGAGACATCAAAGATTAAACTCATGAATATCGCTGGCTGCCGGACGCACAGACGCCAGCTATGGATAGGAGAAGAGTGACTTAAATAAACTAATCATGGAGTCCATGTAAGAGTGGTGTGTGTGCGGCTGAGTGTGGCGGGTGTGACTGGGAGCAGTTAGTGGGGTGAGTTTTGGTGAGTTCAGTGTCTTTGGGTTTACATCTGTTTGGCTAGACGCGCAACGACCCCCTTCCGGAAAAACTATTCCCCGTTTATAACCCCGAGAGGAGAAATCTCCCCTGTAAAGGACTCTCACATTTTTCTTTGGTGACGCCCCAGCCGCTGATGTAGCAATGATCCATGGCGTGAATGTCCTTGGTGGCGCTCGGCAGGCAGGCCGGCTGCACGAAGTCGGTGTATTTCACGGTCTGGTTCAGCTTGATCAGCGCCACGTCGTTCCGCTCAGTCCGAGGATTGTAATGCTCGTGCTGAACGTACGAGTCAATAGATCTGATCTGGACGTCACTTTGCGATGGATCCGACAGTTGGAATCCTCCAAGTATGATTTGCCATTTGGAAACGAGCCTGGATGATGACAGACAGACAGACAGACGTTAGCGGGAATCCATACATTATCATTCTTATCATAAACGCATTGAGCTCTATTAATCAAGAGGAATTCCGGGGCAAAGATGTGAAATCGGTACACAAACAGGAGATGTAACATTAACCAGGCAGAAGCTTACAATGTAACGCGTGATGGCTTTGTCAGGTTAGAAGAGTGAGGGTAAAGCGAATGATAACATTTCTACCCCTCACAATCCCATTATGCACAGCCACCATTCTTACCCCCCTCCCCCATCCTTACCTCTTCATGGTCTTGAAGCAGTGAGCCGCTGTTAGGACCCACTGCTCATCGATTAAAGTGCCTCCGCAGGAGTGGCGATGTCCGCCTCCGGAAGGCACTTGGATGCTGACCAGCCATGGCCAAGCACCAGGCTGCGCATCTACTCCTCCAACGATCCGCGAGCTGCCATATTCTGACATGAGCGGGCGTCTGCCGCAGACTGAAAGAGAGTGACAAAAAGGGGCAAAAATCAACAAACCGCGTCGGACGAGATACTGTTATGTAAGGCTTTAGGTTTATTTATAGACTTGGGCACCAGGGGGCTCTTCGTGTTCGTCTTTGTACTCGTCTTCGGAGGGAAAAAAAAACTTCGTATTCCGCGAATATTCGCCCATTCCTGTCTTCTTTTCGGGCGAATATTCGTGGACATTCTTCGTGCTCGTTTCAGCTTCGTTTTCTCCCAGCTGCGTAGCAGGGGTTAATACGGGGTTAAGAACACATCGGAGCAGCAGCAGATGAGTTTGCGCCGTGAAGGTATGTGTGTGCGATTCTATTGGTCGCCGGAAGGGGTCTGGCATCAACAAATGAATTGCAGAATGCACCTCATGCGTTGATGGCAGGCGAGCCCCCCTGCCGAAACGACCAATAGAGTTGCACACACGTACCGAGGTGTACTGTACACCAGGGCTCGACAAATCCCAGGTCGCCATGGCGACAGAGAATTTTGTCCTGGCTCCTAGGTTTTGTCAGCCTCTTACATCCATAAAAAAAATGTCACCACACGGGGGCGCTGCTGCTGCTGTCTGCCCAGGAGTCTGGGCAGACAGCACAGCCACTCAGAGCCCGCCCCCGAGCCTGAGATCCCTCCCACGGAGTGATCCTGTAGGCTGAAAACGTGGTTGCTGCAAAACCAGCAATCGTGTTTTCAGCTGCCACAGGCAGCTTCAGGGAAGGGGGTTGTGTGTTTATTGGTTCCCCACACAAGTGTGGGGACCTGACCCAACACCCCCCTGCTGCCTGATCGCTCCATGAGAGCGACAGTGCAGCGTTAACCCCTTCAATGCCGAGATCGCGGCATTTAGGAGTTAATTCCCGTTTTGCAGGGGGCTCTGCTGCTGGTGGTCTGCCTAGAAGCCCAGGCAGGCCGGCAACAGCAAAAACGAGCCCCCACAAGCCCTTTGATGATTCCTGTAGGCATGGAAGCCTACAGCAGTCATCAGAGACTCCCCCTGCAATGGCTGGTCTATAGACCAGCAATTGAGTCCCAGCTGCCAGAGGCAGCTTCATGGACAGGGGAGAGGGTTCTTCGGTCTCCACATGAGTGTGGAGAGCAGCCCCAACACCCCCCTGCTGCCTGATCGCTCCATGAGAGCGACAGTGCTGCGTTAACCCCTTCAATGCCACACTTGTGTATGACACATTCGTGGCATTGCAAGGGTTAACATTTTTCCCCACAAGCTTGTGGGGACTAATTATCAGTCAATGCTGTGCTCCAATGGAACATCAGCATCGAAAGAGTTAAAAAAAATAATAATTTATAAAAAAAAAAAAAACAGCACTGACCTGAAAGTCCAGGGTGCTTCCAGGTCAAACGCTGTGAGTTTAGTAAGTGGGCTGATGATGATCAGATCACTCCTGACCAACTGTTAGTTTAAAAAAATCCTGGCTCCTAACTTTTTTACCTGGCGCCTAGATTCACAACAAATTTGTCAAGCCCTGCTGTACACAATACACATTGCCCGAAACTGAGGGCCAAGTTCCTCCGAGCAGTTGTCTTGTCTGAGACAAATGCTCCAAGGAACTTGGTCTCCTTTTTATCATACACAGTCACACATCCATAGATGTTTAATAAAAGAATAGGGATTATTTTACATTTTCTACCTATTTGTAATGGCATACTTTGCAACAACCCAACTTTTACTGGACAGGACTGGAAAAAAGCAGGACTGCCCACGAAAATGTTGGGTGTGTTGGCAGGTATGCGAATGGAAAAATGTTGGACAAGAACTAAAAAATAGGGTTAGTGTACGGTTATTTTTAAGATTATTAGTGCACTGTTTTGGTTAAAGATGTATTATTATGTCTAAATATAATTAAATTTTAATGGGTTTATTTAATTTTATTTTAAAGTTATATTTATTACTATTTACTTTATTATATTTATTTAATGTTGTAGTGCTACCCTACCCAGCTAATACCTATGTGCACTAGCATACCTAGTTTAGCTAAATTTGATGGGACAGGAAAAAAGCAGGACTGTCCCTGAAAAAGTTGGGTCTTTTGGCAGGTATGTGGATGGAAAAATGTTATAGTGTTAGTTATAGCGTTAATGCTAGTGAGTGTAGAAGTGAAGGCCAGGGCAAATAACAGGAGGAAAGGTCCTTGTGATTTGTGAATTGTACATGTGTGTGTTATGTGTTATGTCACTGTGTTATATGTGTTATGTCATTGTGTGTTGTGTGTTATGTGTTATTGTATGTGTTATGTTTGGTAGGTTGTGTATCAGACGGAAAAAAATGAAATGGAAATGGAAAAGGTGAATGAGTGGGCAATTGGCAACCCACTCACCTGTTTCACCCCAGGGCAAAGCATCCAAACAACTGTCAGTCCTAGACGTTTGGCAGCGGACTTCCAGAGCTCAGACACAAGGCCCTAGCGTAAGCTGGCCACTCCGGCGGAGGTAGCAGGCGTTGCCACACCGCAAACAGACGCAGCCAGGGGGGAGAAACTACCCTTACCATTAGGGACATTTTGGGCATGACTCTAGCCAGGAAGCGAACTGGCAAAGAAGAGACGCTGGCACCAGCAGCAGCAGAATTGGGAAAGGCGAATGAGTGGGCAATTGGCGACCCGCTCACCTGTTTCACCCCAGAGCAAAGCATCCAAACACTGTCAGTCCTAGACGTTTGGCAGTGGCGGAGGTAGCAGACGTTGCCACACCACAAACCACGTGCAACCAGGGGGAGATACTACCTTGAACATTAGAGAAAGAAAACTTTCCACGCTAAGAGCTGGGTAACCCAACTTGGGCAGATTGAATTTAAGAAAGGCAATCTGCTCCATCAGATGAGGTGCCATGCGTGAGCGCTGTGGACTCAGTATGTTTCCAGTCATAGAAAACACGCGCTCACTTTGAACAGTGGTTGGCGGACATGATAGAAGCTGCTGCGCAACCCATGAGAGTGCAGGCCACACACTCTTCTTTTCATCCCAGTAGCTAAGAGGATCAACATTAGGCGCAGAAGGAACTTCACAGAGGTAAAGTTTGACCATTTCAGCAGCACTACTCTCCTTTCTGCTGCTAGCTCTGTCAGATGGTCCAACTATACTGCCAAGTGCCTCTTCCCAAAACGCAGCTGCTCCACTCAGCTGTGTTGTGCTGCTTGTGGCGCTGCTGCTGCTGCTGCTGCTAGGAGTAGCAGACCACATCATCTCTTCCTCCTCCTGCACCTCACCCTCCTCGGACAGCATTCCCATTTTACGCTGCCAGTCACGCACCTTGTTGACCAATTGCTCCCGGCAGCTACTGAGAACACTGAATTTCAAAGCTAGCTTTCCCTTAATTCTTGGATCACAAAGGCACGCTAGCATCATTTCGGGACTCTCTTCCATGCGTTTGCGAAGGTGTACTTTTAGCAGATCCTTCAGCTTCCTGGCTATGGCTGCTACGTCAGGATGTAGAGTGCCACCTTGAACAGCCTCACGGTTTCCAAGGAACACATCCATCTTGCTGCCTAGATGGGAGAACACTGGGATTACCTGGGCCAGACTGGCAGTGTTTGAGCTTAAATTTTCTGTGGCATCCCTGAATGGTTTAAGGACTGCCACTAGCTGGGCGATCACTGTCCAATCCTCCCTATTCAATGGAGAGGTAATCCCAATATTGTGCTCTGAGGCAAGATTATGGATTGCCCTCTGCTGCTCCAACGTCCTCTCCAGCATGTCTAACGTGGAGTTCCACCGTGTACTGACATCCTGATGTAGGCAGTGTACGGGAAGACCTGACCTCTCTTGCTCTTCCCTCAAAAGTTGGCTAGCCTTAACACTATGATGAAAGTGCCCAGCGATCTTTCTGCAGCGGCACAGAACTACTGCTGCTACATTAGTTCCTTCTGACATTGCTGCCTTCACTACAAGATGGGTGATGTGGGCTGCACAGCGCACACCAACAATATGACCATCTCGCAGCGCTTTCACCATATTGGCACCTCCGTCAGTTACCACAAAACCAACTTCAACATTGGTGCCCGCCTCTGCTCCCTACAAAAGAAATGAGATCGCTTTGGTTTGGGACCCCTCTGAGTCTTGCTGCTAATTTGGCTCTGCTTGGTACCTTGCATGCTGCTTGTGGATGGGGAAGATGCTGCTTGGGGCAAAAGGCACTTCTTTTTACTCACTGGGCTGGTAGAAGTACTAGTTGTGCTACCCTTTAACGTGCTTCTGGTGCTTTAGGCTTTCCGTAAAAAAACATAGAGCTTGTGGGCCTAGCAGCACTACTACCGCCTGCTTTTGGTGCCTTCTAATCGGGGTCGTCTTCTAATCAGACCTCAAATAGAGGTCTGATTATGAGACTAAGATCCAGATCCCCCGCACCGCTGCAGGAGACCTGGATCCTCCTGTCTCCCCCCCCACACACACACAAACACTTACCGGTGCTTCTTGCTGTATTGCCGGGGCAGCGGGTTGACGTCTACGCGATCCGCGTAGACAACGTCCGCTGCAGCCGGAAGGAGGTGTGGCTAGCAGCGGGGGTTGTCTGCGTCCGTCGCGGATACCTTCCCCGACTGTCAGAGATCAGAGTTCGTCGCACCAGTGCGGGGAACTCTGATCTCTGACAGCCGGGGAAGGTATGCACGACGGACGCAGACAACCCCCGCTGCCAACTCCACCTCCTTCCGGCTGCAGCGGAAGGAGACGTCAACCCGCTGCTCCGGCAATACAGCAGGAAATTGGAAGCACCGGTAAGTGTGTGTGTGTGCATGTGCGTGTGTGTGTTAAATGGGGGCATAGGGCATTTCTGGAATGCCTTATACCCCTATATGCCACTCTGGCACTTAGGGGGTTAAAAGGCATATTATGGGGCAGAGTGGCATATAGGGAGGTATAAGGCATTTCAGGAGGCAGAGTGGCGTTAAGGGGGCATTTAATAGAGCACTCTGTCTCCTGAAATGCCTTATACCTCCCTATATGCCACTCTGCCCCATAATATGCCTTTTAACCCCCTAAATGCCAGAGTGGCATATAGGGGTATAAGGCATTTCTGGAGGCAGAGTGCTCTATACAATGCCTTTTAACTCCCTTAATGCCACTCTGCCTCCTGGAATGCCTTATACCTCCCTATATGCCACTCTGCCCCATAATATGCATTTTAACCCCCTAAATGCCAGAATGGGATATAGGGCTATAAGGCATTTCTGGAGGCAGAGTGGCACATAGGGGGTCAAAAGGCATACCATGGGGCACAGCGGCATATAGAGGGTTAAAAGGCATATCATGGGCCACAGTGCCATATTGGTGTGGCAAGCCTGGGGACAGATGTGCGTAACTGGGGGACAGGTTGGAAAATACAAGGAAATAAAAACAAAAAAAATATTTTTCTCAATCATAGCTTTTATTTAAAAAAATAGTTTACATGAATTAACATTTGCTGGTAAAACTTTTTTCCTTTAGGGTCATCTTATATTCAGGCTTTTTCTTTTTTTCCTAAGTTAATATTCAGATTTTGGGGGGTCGTCTTATAATCAGGGTCGTCTTATAATCGAGCAAATGCGGTATATTATGTTATATAATTAATATTAGAAGAATTACTTATATTATGGATTATAGATAGAAGAATATAGATTATGAATTAGAATTTATATATAATGTTATATAATATATTATAGATTAAGATTAAAGATTAGAATTATTTTAGTACTACAGCTAGTAGCTTGACGCTTTGCTTAGTACAGTTGTCGTCACACAGTCAATCTTTCTTGAAAAGAAATTAGAAATAAAATAAAATGTCACAGCAAAACAGTTAGCTTCACTGCTTGCTGAAACACACAGCACTAAAGCCGCTGCACTCACTAGCCCAACAAGTTCACTTCACTGATGGACTGAGGTGAGCAAAACAAATGAAATAAAATGAAATATTATTAATTAAGAAAAATTTACTAAAGAGCTGCAGCACCAGTACTAATAAGATTAGCTGAACTATAAGCTAGTAGTAATTCATTATTAATTTTATTTATAGCTAATTAACTATTAATAATTATAGAATTATTGATATTACTGAATGATTTTAGATTAGACACTAGTAGATGTCTTGAATGTCTACAGTATACTCTACACTAGTATACTATTATTACTAACTATCGTATATATAACTGACAAATATGTTTAATTTTATAATGTATTCAGTTACTAATATTACTGATTTTAGATTAGACACTAGTAGATGTCTTGAATGTCTACAGTACACTCTACACTAGTATACTATTACTAATTTACTATACTAACTATAGTATATCTAACTGACAAATATGTATATAATTTTATATGTATTCAATTATTAATAATATATTCTATTTGTTACTTACCTGTCCTCGGTACCCACGTTGCCGCAACTGCCGCCGCGAAGGAGACCCCCCTCTAACGCACGGCAGCCGCCATGCAGGAGAGGGAGACCCCCCTCCAACGCACGGCCACCTCCGCAGCAGCCACCACGAGGGAGAGGGAGACCTCCCTCCACCGCACAGCCGCTACCGCTGCCGGCCTCGGAAGTGCCGCGCAGGAGAGGCAGACCTCCGGGTACACGGCGTCCTGTACCAGCGCTCCGCGAATCCAGGACACCGGAAGTGACGTTTTGGCGGGAGATTCGTCTTCCCCTGCGGTTCACTATTTAAACCTGCTCAGTTCTATGTTGCATCGCCTTCTGATGGTTGTCTATGCCCTGTGCTAGTACCCAGATAGCGTTTTGATCCTGTATTCTCGTGTATGACCCCGGCTTGTCTGACCGTTGTTTTCCTGATACCCGACCTCGGCTATGTTTACGTTTATCCTGTTTTCCTGAATCCTGACCTCGGCTACGTTATATGACTATCCTGCTCTCCGGAAACCTGACCTCGGCTTGTTTGACCTGTTCTGTCCTGGGGTCCTACCTGACCACGGTGTCTCCTAACTACTTGTACACTTGTACAAGTGACACTATTGAATTATTTATAAATTCTATTATTTAATTTATTTAAGCAGGACAGGCAGTAGGCACTAGTGCCAGCCCAGGGCAAGGGCACCCCAGTGCCAGTGAGGCACTGGGTGCACTGTCAACTCAGCAGCACTACACAGTTGATGACTGTGCACTGAAAAGCACTGAAAAAAAATTAAATAAAAAAATGATTAAATGAATAAAATTATTAATTCAGTAGATGTAAAACTGAACACAGTACACTGTGAGAAATGGCAGGCTGAGGCTTACCAGTCTCACACAGAACAGAACAATCTCTCTCTGTAACGCTCGGATGCAGCACAGCAGTGTTGCCAAAGCAGTCACAGCGAAAAATGAATGGATCTCTCAGGCAAGCTCTGGTCTTATAAAGGCGGTTTCAGAAATTCAAAAAACAGCAGCACAGGCATTGGACGAGACCCTTAGCGTTACGTCACAAGAGTGAGCTGATTGGACAGACGAGATCAGCTCACTCCTGTTTGAAATTTTGGTGGCTGCGCGGCAAAAACGAAGACGATAAATCGCAATCAACTTCTAATGATTCTGATCCTCACCATCCTGCACCCATCTGACTCAAACAGTAAGTACCCATCACTCCCATCCATCACCGCCCTGCTACATCGCTGCCACTAAACCAATCTTCTATTGTGTGTAGTGCAAACAGGTGCCCTGTAACTGGTCAGCATCCAAGTGCCTTCCTGAGGCGGACATCGCCACTCTGGAAACACGACAAAACGGTGGACAGGGCTGGAGTCACAGCTACCGATCACTGCAGATTTGCTAACGTGTCTCATAACTTTTTCTCTTGGATTTTGCAGCACGTGGAACCGATGACCTCCGAATGCGACCACGTTCAAATCACTGCCCTGTCTCAAGCGCTGGAGATCTCTCTTCAGGTGGAATACGTGGACGAGATGGACACTGTGATTAACCACCATATATTTCCGGAGGGTGCCAGCCCGTCTGTTTTTATGTTATATAAGAACAGTCATTACACGATCCTGTACAGGGTGCAGCCCCAGGGGGTGGACGATCTGTAACATGCCCCTGCTTTAGTGCAGACAGGTGCCCTGTAACTCCCCCGAGCCCCATACCGGTTTTAACCCTTTTTCTTCTGTCTTTATATATATATTAAACACATTGTTGTTGCCTTACATAACAGTATCCTGCCCGACGCGGTTTGTTGATTGTTGCCCCTTCTTGTCACTCTCTTTCAGTCTGCGGCAGACCCGCTGATGTCAGAATATGGCAGCTTGCGGATCGTTGGAGGAGTAGATGCGCAGCCTGGTGCTTGGCCATGGCTGCTCAGCATCCAAGTGCCTTCCTGAGGCGGACATCGTCACTCTGGAAACACGACAAAACGGTGGACAGGGCTGGAGTCACAGCTAGCGATCACTGCAGATTTGCTAACGTGTCTCATAACTTTTTCTCTTGGATTTTGCAGCACGTGGAACCGATGACCTCCGAATGCGACCACGTTCAAATGACTGCCCTGTCTCAAGCGCTGGAGATCTCTCTTCAGGTGGAATACGTGGACGAGATGGACACTGTGATTAACCACCATATATTTACGGAGGGTGCCAGCCCGTCTGTTTTTATGTTATATAAGAACAATCATTACACGATCCTGTACAGGGTGCAGCCCCTGGTCGTGGACGATCTGTAACGCGCCCCTGTTTTTATAGGAACGCTTGTTAGTGACCCACCTGCGCCCCTCTCTGGCTGGGTGTAAATAAGGTCTGACCCCATACGGGCTGCTGTGAAGAGTTTTATGCTTTATAAAATAAAAGGTTCCTTATTCCTGAACTACTGAAGTCTTAAACAAAGTTAAAAAAACCATTGAAGTCTTAACAAAGTTAAAAAAAACGGAGGCTGCTGTCATCGACAAAGAGCTTTCTAAATATAGAATTGCGTCTGTAGTTTATTCTCGGGCTCGCGGTGAATCATTGCTGCCGTAGTTTTGTTCGTTTTCCGAAAGGCATCCGAAAGACGTGTAGGTGACGTCCGCCTGGACCGTGATGTCTCATCGTAGACACACCGGTGCTGCCTGCGCTCTCATCAGCCATCAGTTATCAAGGAAACGGCGCATTTGGGATTTGGAGGAAATGTATGAATAACGGGGCAGTTTCTGGGATGTTATTCGCCTGCCTGCAATGCGTATCACAAATAATATGGGGAATAATAATAATATTTTTAAATTACTGATTTGTGCATTTGGATTTCACACAAATGTAAATGTATTTATTTGTTTGAATGTCCAAAAATGAGGAAACAAAGAAAACGAAGGAGAGATCACCAAATTTTTTATGGAAATTTCGTGTTTTTTTTCCTCTCCCTCCCTCCCCGCTCTCCTATTGGTCCAATATCTGTCTGTTATATATACCGTATTTGCTCGATTAGAAGACGACCCTGATTATAAGACGACCCCCCAAATCTGAATATTAATTTAGGAAAAAAAAGAAAAAGCCTTAATATAAGACGACCCTATAGGAAAAAAGTTTTACCAGTAAATGTTAATTCATGTAAACTATTTTTTTTTAATAAAAGCTATGATTGAGAAAAATATTTTGGTTTTATTTCCTTCTATTTTCCAACCTGCCCTCCCAGTTATGCACATCTGCCCCAGAAATGCCTTATACCCCCTATATGCCACTGTGCCCCATGATATGCCTTTTAACCCTCTAAATGCCACTGTGCCCCATGATATGCCTTTTGACCCCCTATGTGCCACTCTGCCTCCAGAAATGCCTTATACCCCTATATGTCACTCTGGCATATCTTGAGGTCCGGGGTCTAAGTTTTTTTTCATATTTTCAGCCATATCTGGTGTCCCATGTAGCTTCCAAAGCAGGCCTCCAATACCATTCCTTTTAACCAGGTTATATCAGCAGTGACGCAACCCGGAAGGGAAGGCCCGATCGCGCGTTTGCAACTGCGCGATCGGGCACTTTCAAATGTAACAGCTTACCACGCCGGAAGCTGTTACAGGAGATCGGGCAGCAGAAAGCCGGCGATGCCTGGTCTCCTGTGCAGCGGCAGGGATGTGTCCCTGACGCTGTACGAAGGGCTGGACGTACCGGGACGTCCATAGGGGTTTCTTAGTGGGCGTCTTTTGGACGTCCCGGTACGTCTATAGGGGATTGAAGGGGTTAAATTATTTTAAATAAATGAAAAATTGACATTCATTTTTTTTATTCGATTAATCGAAAAAATAATTGGCCAACTAATCGATTATGAAAATAATCGTGAATTGCAGCCCTAAATGTCACCTATTTCTGTGCATTTAGATGTTTGCCCCAGAAACCCTCTTTATAAATAGAGCTCAGGGTATTTATGATAAGGATGATAATGTATGTATTTCTGCTAAGCTGCATGTCCATTGATGTCTGTCTGCCATTTTGAAACGAGCCTGAATAGTTAAAGATAGTTCTTGGAGGATTTGAAATGTCAGAAAATGACGTCCAGATAAGATCCATCGAAGTTGTACGTCCAGCATGAACATTGCAGTCCTCGCACTGCTACATCAGCGGCTGGGGAGTCACCAACGATAAATGTGTCTTTGGTTCTCTACCAAGTCCTTAAATTCTGTGTCTGTTACAGGGGAGAATCCTCTCGGCAGACATCCTAGAAGAAGCCAAGGTGAATCAAATCGCTCTGGACAGGTGCAACAGCGCAGCATGAACAAGTCCATGACTACAACCTGTGTGCCGGCTACGAGGAGGAAATGAAACAAATATACATTTCTGTGTTGTTACAAACCAAGGAAAAGTGTCATTAACCTTTTTCTATCTTTTAATCCTGTAGGGAGACAGCGGAGGACAATTTATGAGAACCCCATGTCTTGCACAGAAAGAGGTCACCCCAGGATGGAAAGGCTTAACCAAAGCTACACGACCAACCGTTCCGGCTTTGTCCGTGATGGCACTTTGGTTCTGGCGTTGATCCTAAACTCTTGAAACGGGGAGGGGACACACATAGCCCCTGATGCTGATCACTGGTCGTTAATGGGTTAATCTTTGATGTCTCAACAGCCATCCAGAAGCCAGAGTAAACCAACTCCATCTGGAGAGGTGAAACAGCTCGACGGGCAAATTTACAACTACAACCTCTGTGCCGGCTACGAGGAGGGTGGAATCGATAGCTGCCAGGTATCTTTTTTACTTTATTTTTTCCTTCTTCTTTTCTCTCTCTGTCTTTTTCCAGGCCATTTTTATGCCATTTTTATTTGCCCTTTTCTCTCTTTCTTCTCTCCTTCTGTTTTATTTAGGGGATAAACTCTGAATGCGGTACTATGGAGTGGACAGTATTTGGGATACTGGTATCTCTTTGGGAGGTAAAACGCCACTAGGGCTGAAACAACTAATCGATAACATCGATAATAATCGATTTTTATCGATTATAAAAAGAGGTTTTTTTTCAGAGCAAATGCTCTGAAAAACTCCTCTCTTTTTATAATCCGACCTCAGAGATGGGATTATAACACTAGAATCCAGATCCCACGCAATGCTGCAGGGCACCTGGATTCCCCTCACTGTCAGCCGATCTCTCACTTCCGTCTCTCTCCCCCCTCCCATACACCCCTCTGACTCCTCCCCCCTCCCATACACTGCTCTGCCTCTCTCCCGACTCCCTGGTATTTTGTGAACCTCCGTTGCTGACAGGCACTTTCACTGCAGCTTCATAGAAGCCTCAGCGTAAGTGAAGGTGAGTAACGGAGGCTGTCTGTGCGCATCGTGCAGACCCCCACCGGCTGACAGAGAATCGAGGTCTCCTGCAGAGGATCATCCTCTCTGTCAGCTGGTGGGGGTCTGCGTGATGCGCACAGACAGCCTCCGTTACTGTCCTTCACTTATGCTGAGGCTTCTATGAAGCTGCAGTGAAAGTGCCTGTCAGCAACGGAGGTTCACAAAACACCAGGGAGTCGGGGGAGAGGCAGAGTGGTGTATGGGAGGGGGGAGGAGGCAGAGTGGAGTATGGAAGGGGGGAGGAGGCAGAGTGGTGTATGGGAGGGGGAGGAGCCAGAGTGGAGTATGGGAGGGGGGAGGAGGCAGAGTGGTGTATGGGTAAGTTATGGGGGTGTAATGAATTTCAGGGAGGCAGAATGGCATATCTGGGGGAGTTAGAGTGGTGTATAGGGGGAGGTAGAGTGTACCAGTTTGGTAAATAAAAGCAAATATAAACAAGGTTTTTTTCTCAGATTTTATTAAATATGAAAAATAGTTAACATATGAATTAATATTTACTAATAACTTTGTGTTAAAACCTAGTTTGAGAAACACAGTGTTTGGGTTCTTGTAGCTTTTATTATTATGTCCGTAAAATAAGAAGGTGAATAGCGAGAGGCCATTGCAATAAAGAGATGAAAGTGTAAATTGTACGTTTTTTTATTACATTAATTTAAATTAAAAAAAATTGCATTTTTTATCCGATTAATAGAAAAAATAATCGGCCAACTAATCGATTATTAAAATAATCGTTAGCTGCAGCCCTAAACGCCACATTTGAGAAGTGTGCAGGCATGGGACAGGCAGGAAGGAAAAAAACCAAAATATGGCAGACTAGTTGGGCCAAATGGGTCTGATCTGACTGTGGGTTCTATGTTTCTATGAACGTATCAAAATTTGATTGTCTGAGCCGCATAAATGAACTTGATATTTCGAATACAAACGGAAGTTTGTAAAACTGCAGAGGAAAAATCTCAAGGCGGAGGCAGGATGTGGGAAAAGCTTGACCTGCAAAGATCACAGATAAGGCTTTTCCCACAGCCCCTGTTCCCACATATTCACTGAGCGTCCCGTATTAAGCCTCAAACAGCAGACACCTCCTTCCTAATAAATCTTATAGACGTTAAAAGCGATCCCGGTATAGAAACCCAGTACATCGGCCCCCCGTCTCGTCGCCCGTTTCTCCCGCTCTAAAGACTCAAACCTTAATCAGTCGTTGATCTCGTCTTAGATTCAGGAGCCGTATGTCTATCCCACGCATGTTTAAATCGCTGTATTACCCTCTACCACTTCTGCAGGGAGGCTGTTCCACTTATCTACCACCCTCTCAGTAAAGTAAAACCTTCTTACATTCCATCTGTATTGATGTTATATAACGCTATGATTCTGAATTCCTTTAAATAGGAATGGTCTGGTAGTCATTTAGAAATATAAAATCATATGTTGCAGGCTTGTAATTACACATTCTGATGCATACATCCACATTCAGGACTAAAATTAGTTTAGAAAAAATAAGGTACAGCCAAACCTTTCCAGAGGTTTTGGGTTTTTTTGGTGGATTAACTAACTAGTAGAAGTTTGAAAAAAAAATGTAAATCTAGTTTACAGTACCTGAATATTAATAATTCAGTAATAATAATAAACAACAATAATAATAAAACTTTTAAAGACCCTCTTCAGATTCTGTGGGAACGATCTAATGCCAAGAACCTTTAAGGTTTGGCCCTGAGTCTCAGGGTTTTTGCCCCAGTCTCGGGGTGAAGGGGCAGATTCTCGGGGTCACACAGTCTGACTCCTTCCTATTCTCCCCCCGCTGGGATCATATATAAGACTCTCAGTCAGTGCTTTTGCTCCCAGTATGTTACGGTTGATATCCCTGCTTGAATACAGGTGACTCAGCTAAGTGTATCTTTAAATAATAACAAAAGAAGGTTTCCATGATGACAGGTATTACACAATTTGGGTCACACAATTTGTGAGACGCTACATAGAATCCATAGAATCTTCATGATTAAAAAGGTTAATATTTCGAGAGTCTCAAGGGCAGCTCATTTAGAAACCTCCCACGTAGGCCAATCAGTGCCTGCTTTTTTATCACATGACCATTACGTATTCTCGTGAAAAATACGAGACAAACCTTTACATAATTCCAAAATGGTTTCTTCTCTCCTGAGTCTTTACAGCAAGAGAAACAGGTGGCTAGACGGGGGCCGGATGGGGCCGATCTGCCGGCAGGTTCTGTGTTTCCCTTCCCAGTTTGTGTTAATAGAAAGCAGACATCACTCATGTATTTACTTGTGTATTCCTGTTAAGGCTTTGATCTATACAGTTACACTGATTCCAGAGATTGACAGATAAGGGGAAGGCAATAAAAGGCAGAGCTCTTTATCATTAATTCAACGTATAATTCATTTATCTTAATTTCATTGGGCTGATGCACAGAGTCACCTATTTGTTGGCATGGCGATGAATTGGTTGTTACAGAGGATAATTTAATCCTGCAAATTATCTGATGAATGCTTAGTTTTTGCTTTTTGGCCCTCTGGCCCCCGAGCATGACATGAATCCCATCCCCCATCCCGATCAATAATTATCTGAAAACGAATTTCACTCCTTTAGATTTTGCTTTCCTACCAAATATTGCAATAAAGATAAATAATATGTATATTAAGACTTGCAATGTTATATTTGTGGTTATTACTGCTTTACAACATTAAAAATCTTGCATGAAAATCTCTTAAAAAAACAAACAAACTACTATTGAATGATTTTATTAATTTACCTAATTCAAATATTTTGGAAAATCATCAAATAATTGAATTGGTGTAAAAGCCACAATCTCTGATCGTACTGTTTTAGAATTCCGGAATTCCTTTTCTATACATGCTATAAGAAGCTTTCATTTAAAGTGTGTCTAATTTTATGTATATTTTAACAGTTTTAATGTTTTTTGTTTTTTTTCTTACAAAAAAGGTGGTGGTGGCTGCATGGACCCACTTCCAGATCAACGACGTATTGGTTTTACAAGCATTTTATACACAAATCCAAGAAGAAACCGGGTTGCCTTTTTGGAGTCAAGAAGGAATTTTCCACCAAAAATTAAATTACTGTTTACTGTTACTATGTTACTATATATCGTTTAGAACATTAAAGGTTTTTTATAAAGACGATGTTGTTCAGTAGGGGCTGTTTTATCTCGTGGGAGAAGGAGATCCGGGAGTCATATGTCGTGGGTATTCTAGTGACTTCGCTGCTTTGGAAGATGCAGTAAAATCCATCCGGCGGGTGTTAGAAGACCCAGTGCAAACACAGTCAGCCCAAAGACTGTTTCCTAGGAAATAAGAAAAGGAATAATCGAAAAGTCATTCTTTAATCTACAATATACTGCAGATCCCTGTAATATAGTCCCAACATTGCCTACAGTCAGGGGGAGGCTGCTCACTTCCTGGCCCTTGGGGCAAGTAAAGTCAAGTGGCCCCATCAGCGTCTTGCCCCCGTTAACATCCACACTAGCACACGTGCACACGCTTACATGAACTTACACATTCATGCTTCATTCAACACACATACACATGCATACACTTATTCATAGTCACTAACACACAGCCCCTCTCACACCACTTACACATTTGTCCCCTTACCCCCAGGCCAGCCCGGCCTTAGCTACAGTGTATGTTCATTTGGCCACAGAATATCTCACTTTGACCTAAAGAGCTTGCAATCTGTTATGTAGGGTCACCCAAACCACCTATGTGGTCCATATTTCTATATTTACCCCTTGCTTTGGGAAAAGCCAGGCATGGCGCAGGAGCGACCGCAGATTTTTCTATTACAGTTCTGTAACGCACCATTTAATTGGCTTGTAAATAAGTGACATATGGGAAATATACCACATTAAAGGTCCTGTGCTTGGGAGCTTACAATCTAGAGGGGTTAATGCTCCAGTGAGCTATAAGGTTAGTAAGTATATTAGTTAAGTTATAATGAATACCAGCAGTGAGGTTAGTAGGTTATCAAATATTTGGAATGTTTTTTAAGCGTTCATTCTGAACAATTGCTTAAGTGAGTGAATCAGGGAAAATCGTTAATTAGTGGAACAATATTATGGAAGACTAATGAGCGGCTGTACGAGGGGGGGGGTAGTTATGGCGATTTTGTGGCACGGCTGACAGGGCAGGAAAAATGTGGAAAACAGAACAATTCATGGGAAAGATAAAAGGATGGCTGAGCTGCGACCCAGAAGAGAGGAAATCTAGCGATTGTAAGGTAAGTCTGCATAACAGCTCCACGCCATGTTATCCACAAGAGGGCCACAGAATATTCATACATTCATACGTGGGCTTGGAAAAGAGACAAGGGGCTCACAGAGAAATCAAGCTACAATTGGGGGAAGGATAAAGGGAAACCTCAGGGGTCCCCAAAAGGAGAAACGCCAGATATCAACAATGGGGTTTATTCACTAAATGGAGGTTTGGCAAAGGCTGAGCTGGCCCTGAATAATGGATGATTTAATGTGTTAAGAAGTCTCGCTAGCTTAACTATGCATTACTTACCGGCGTTAGACCTTCATAACGTATAGTCAAAGACCTGGAACACAACTGTCCTGCAAACGCTCCGTTTAGTAAGTAGACCCCAATGCTACGCACCGCGTGGTCTTTTGGGGAGAGGGGTCTCATTAGTGAGATATTAGTCTTCTGACAGCGTTCTTATATATCTTCATATCATGTGCGTGCTGAATTATTACATTATTAGATATTAAATAAGGGCAGCATGGCAAAAAAAATATTCCAGATAATGCAAAAAGGGAATTAACCCTTTAATTACATACAAAAAAACAATGTAGCACAGTGTGTTTATTCAAATATGGATAGAGATGGGGAAGTTTGAGCAAAACACTAAAACCAAAGAAATATTTAACCTAGTGATTTCATAAACTTAATTTTGTTTCCTAAAGATACACTTGGAATGTCTGATGTCTCATGAAAAAAAACATTTTTTATAGAGAATTCATGTGCAATAAAATCATTATTATTATTAAACTTAATATAATTATAATAAAATGAGTATTATTGTTATTATTATTATTACTTTTGTCAGCACAAAATGCTCTTCTGCATGCTAATTCAGTCTTGTTTCTAAACTACATCACAGAAGATAAACGTAATTAAAGATCAAAGGCTGATCATTCAAATATCAGTCAGAAGTTTTTTGGATTGCAAGCTCTTGGTTGACAATTCTTTAACTGTATACATCAGTCAATCTGGATAACAATGTAATCACCCAAATTAGTCTATAAAATAAAATGTGGGTAATGTAATGAAAGGAAGGTTTACTTTACTGACTGAGATGGTGGTGGATAAGTGGAACAGCCTCCCAGCAGAGGTGGTAGAGGGTAATACAGTGAGGGTATTAAACATGCATGGGATAGACATACGGCTCCTGAATCTAAGACGAGACCAAAGACTGACTTGAGGTTTGAGTCTTTACAGCAGGTGAATGGGGCCGATCTGCCGGAAGTCTGTATACAAATGACAATAAATATTGCGTATATAAGAAAACGAAGGGAAGGATATTAAATACAAACTTACGATTGGACCAACTTTTCCTTTGGGTGGTTTGCTATGAATGCTGGTAAACCTTTTCTGTATCATTGCGTGGATTGGGCGAGGAGAGACCTTGAAGAAGACCTTCTGTATGCCAGGCATCATGTTTGCCCCTGGGGTGGCGGGTCGACAGGGAGATGGAGCAGACGACACGGGGCGATATTGGCTTCTGCGCTTGTGTTAGCTCTCAGGAAGCAAGAGGAACAGGGGTCTCCTTGACGTGGGAACTAAGTAGATTCAAACCAAGTGATGGAGTCAGGCGGAGCCTGAGAACGACCGACCCATCCATGGAAACGCCACCGTTCATAGAGCTGCCGGGGACACGCCGATCATCTCCTTCATCTAATCAGCACAGACTGTGAGTGAAGATGAAAGGAGCCGGGGCAGATCCTGGGTAATCTCGTTTACTGCTTGCAGTCAAATGGATTGGCACATTAGGTGTTCACCATAATTGATCATGAGATGGTCCAGAGCAGCGGTACGTGGCTTGGTCTGGTATACAGACCACATATAAGGGCTCCCTACACATGGCAGTTTAATGCCAACACGGCCAAGGGAAGTTTCTGCTGGTTGGCCCATTGTGAAAATATTAGGAAATGTTTGTGCCCCTGAAATCCAGATGTTCTTAATTAGTTCTTATGTAGCCCTTCGCTAGCCATGACCTCAGTCGGCACAGCAGAAGTAGTCAGATGTACGCGTAAAGGACTCAGTGGGCATGAGGGGATGTTGGCCGGGGCCGACGTGGGAGAAGTATTTTGGCGCTGCCCAGTCACCATTTCAGGACGGTCTGTTGGGTAGTGAAGTGACTCTTTGCAGAGACTATAGACAAATAACGTTAATGAGCTGGTGGAACGGAGATCAGCGGGTGCCATTTTCCTGATAAACTGTGATTATTTACAGATTTCTTAAAGAACTGGGAGAACGGCCATGATGACACTGATGGAGGAGATCTTCCACACACTGGAGATACCATAGTGGTTAACATGCTACGTGGATAGAAACCTAGGGTAGTATGCCTTCCAACTGTCCTGCTTTGTGCAGCACAGTCCTCTATCCAGCTGTCCAGAAAAGCATGGCACAGGTAGACCTCAACGGGACAGCAGGATTCGGGGTCACAATCCTGATTTCATTCTCTGGTATATTTGACCTTGAAGAATGCAAGGCATACACAGTAGCGCTGCCAGTTTGAGTGACACACTACCTCCTGCCCGCCAGCATCCCAAATTGCCAGGGGTAGAAGTTAGGATTTCACGGCACATCAGCCCCATTCGGCCCCCTCGTCTAGTCGCATGTTTTTATGCTGTAAAGACTCAAACCTTAATCAGTCATTTGTCTCGTTTTTGATTCAGGAGCCGTATGTCTATCCCATGCATGTTTATTCCCTTCACTGTATTACCCTCTACCACTTCTGCTGGGAGGCCCTTCCATGTATCTACCACCGTCAGTAAAGTAAATATTTCCTTACATTACAGATAGAAGTTTTTGGTCACCACAAGGTGGTGTCTGTTACCCAAATCTAAAGCAATGCTTGGAGCTTGTTGAAGATTCAGAGGGGGGTCAAAGTCTTGCCTGAACACCCCAGAGAATGTAATTTAGGTCCACAAAGTTCATCCCTGCTGACAATGTGATGTCGCTCGATGTTGGCAAAAAACTGGTTTTAGCTAAATGTATCCAATAAATTCCCTGGAGCCACCATCGCTGTCAGTCATGTGATATTTTGGGTGATTTTCCCGGCTCAAACACCACACTGAGCTGATGCTTTATGGGAAAGCTAATGAAGTCTGTTACTCCATAAACTTTAATTGGTCAGAGAGTCCAACTATGTGATTAAGACAAGGTCATTCTATATTTCCCCACAGGCAGTATGATAAGGAGTTGGGGTGTTTGTCTAGTAGATTGGGGCTCAGATAACAGAGCAAGAATATAACATTATGGGGCAAAAAGGACAACTGGGGTAAAAAAGAAAAACGTGCAATATGTCTTAAACTTCTTTGTAATCCGATACTAGCAATGAAAAATAAATAGCTGTGTTCTCCTTTAAGTGTCGTATTGTTCTTGGTGTGAGGAGACACCGTCAGTGTCAAAAGGACGATGCTCTCCACTCTTAGAGGGTCTCACCTTTCTGGGGAATAGTGTCCTGTTCCTGATCTGCCCTGGGATTGACAGGTCTAGATATCTCTGTCCTGGCCAGACCCCCCCTACTTCTATGGTCACTGACATCATCTTAGAAGTCCAGTCCCGTCCCCCCAATTACCTTCCCCAGCTCTGGGGACCCCCTATCCAAACAATGCACATGAAAACAACTTTAGAAGTACTTTTATATTGATTCTCCAAAAACATACTTACCTCAGGGAGAAGCTGCAGCTTCCCAACATTGAGTAGAATCCCCTCCATGTATTTGTAAGGAGGTCACCCCGAAAAAGAAACCTCTCAGCTATCATATGACATGAAGCGCGCATGATGGCTGAAGAGTCCCTTTAATCGACTTGATGCTGAGTTACAAAAACAAACCTAAAACAGCTGTTTGACCGGAACGCCGTCCAGGTCCCTGCCACAAACCAGATGTGTCGGGATAACGTTCTTTCACCCAAACCATTCTGCATATTTCTGCTCCTGACCACAACCTCCTTTTTTTTGGACAAAAAGAAAACATATTTGTCTTCTCCAGCAGGACCCGACAGCGTATTTCTCCCCGTCGGCTCATATTCCCGTCATCTCTGAATCCTCAGCGGCATCTATTACTTTCAGCGCGATGTGAACATTCAGGTCACGTCGCCAATCCTTGGCGGTATAAAAATAGAAATATTCCACGGAAGAGCATTAATAAGAATAACAGATTCGGGCTGAACAGATAAATCGCTCGCTAATTTTATGACGGCGTTATGGCCCATATATAAGATAATTGGGGGGCTAAATGAATTCTACGGGCGCGGTCAAAGAGGCTTTGAACCCCCTAACTCTTCCCTACCTGCTCCAGTGGTTCTTGTGATCTCCACCCTTTCCATCTCTCCATCCATCAGGACCCCTACCCTGTCTGTTTATACTTCTAGATTGTAAGCTCTTTGAGCAGAGCCCTTACCTTCTGTTTCCGTAAGTCCGAATTGTAAGTCCAACTTCCCAGCTGCCCCGACCGGCATCACAAACCGTAGTACTGCTGGCGGCCGCGCATGTGCAATGCTGAAATCTGCTTCTTCCGACTCTACAACACAACCACCATTATGTTCGGGCCAGCTGAGAGGTCTGAACCCCGCGTGATGTCATGAGGTGTACAAAGGAACCCAAAAGCCGCATGGGACAATCATGATTTAATTACTTTAATTAAGGTGTAACTTCTTAGAATTACTTCGAACCTGTGGTTCGCCGGTACCCGGACAGCAGCTAGCGGGCTACCCCTTCCCCGTAATGCTAATTATGAACACATTCATGTTAATTTGAGGTTTTTATATTACGTTCCAGTCTTGGGTTGGGCAGACAGTCCAAGAATGAAATGGAAATTAGACAGAAATATATAATGCGTCGCTGAAAAATACCAAAAAGTAAACAAATGCTTGGCCCACATTGGGGATTAATAAAAGCACACATGGGATTCATTTCCCCCAAATAATTAAGGACTTGTTATGTACGAGGAGCTTCAGCAGCTGCTTAATCAAAACGGAGCGAAAGGATCGTCGGGAACGAAGACGCTCGTCGTGGACGTCTTCACTCCGGCTCCGGATTACGTTGAGTCCCATCTTGTTGCTCACGGCTGGAAAGGAGAAACTCGTCTATTCACTAAAGTGAACTCGACTGTCGGCTCGACTACAGCTCAACTCAACAGGCAGAGAGGATCGCAGTCTACTACTACTTATATCAAAATGAAGGAAGGCTCCGGCTCAGCAAAGCCAAGTTATCGAATCAACAGATGGTGAGCTGACCCAAAATTCTGTGAAATTGAATACGACTGACGGGCTGACTGACGGACTGACTAGACTGAGGGACGGACTGACTGACGGACAGGACGACCACCTCCACCCCCCAGTCTCATGGTCAACAGGGAAGACCACCTCAACAGCCGAGACAGGAGACCCACAAGGTCCAACAGAACTCTAATTTTACGAGTCGAGGGCTCCCATTCTGACCCAACTGAGAACCATAACCATATTGATACATTGTGTCGGGTTTATAATGTGCGGTTACAGTTCCATTGGTTTCCATGGTGATTGGAGATCACCTATGAATGCTCCCGTACGGTTACTGGGAGAGGAGGATCTAAAGTTGGGAACTTGTGTATTTAGTTCATGTTCTGCCGTGAGATCTGTGGACGTGGTGGAGGCACCGCCGCACTGTAACAATCACCATCATTCTTTAATTAACGCTAATTAAGCGTTAGCAATTGTACATAATGTATGGAGGCCACATGATTACTGGCTTGGGATACGTCTGATCTGTATGGGGACCCACTGGATCCATACGGCAACTAAAGGATCATTAGTATTGAAAGTATCTATATGGGGGTTATAGGGATCGTAGTCTGGATCCAGATGATCTATATGAAAACCGGAGGATGATGAGGGTGGGATCTACAGGATCTATACCGGAGCTGTGGGGTCACTAGCGTTGGATTGATGTGATCTATGTGGGAGTTATAGAATCACTAGCCTGGGATCCACATGATGTGAGCTATAAGATCACTAGCCCGGATCTACAGAATATATAAGGTTTCTATAGGATTTAAACTGGATCCGTGGGATCACCACCCTGGGTCCACTGGATCTACTTTTACATTAGAATCTCTGGGATCATCAACCCGAGCATCATGAGCTAGCGTGACGTCGACCATAGGTAGGCGGGACTGGCGTCTGATTACGTGCCCGCGCCGCGCGCCGTACCCTCGGTGACGTAGCCGGAGGTCTGAGGGAGGGGAGAGAAACAAGATGGCGGCTGCGGGGATCTAAGGGATAACCGAGCGACGCCTATCAGCACCGCCGGGAGAAGGAGCACGGCCGCGGGGAGCACACCGGAGCGGCGCAAGCTGTCTGCACGTACTGAGCCTCCCAGGAGTAAGTGACGAGCCGGCCGGTCCGCTGGTGGGGGGGGAGGGTATATTTACTGATACCCCGGGACAGAGGCCGGGCTCCCAGCTCCACCCTGGCCCCTGGGGTATAAGCGCAGGGCCTTCCAGCCGAGGTGATCCCGGGGAACCCTGACCCTTCATTTAACCCTTCAACCCGCACACCAGCCAGTGCCCGCAGGATGTGCATTGGGGTAACCTATCGCCAGCAGCAGCCTCACTCCTCGGAGCTTCTGGTGGCAAGAGGTTGTGCAGTAGCTGCGGCCTGTAACCTCTGTCAGCCCCGGGGCATAGTGATATCCTGCGACCCCCACATACTGACAGGCCCTGGGGCTGATTGTTGTGGTGCGGCTGTATCGCTGGGGGCTGATTGTTGTGGTGCAGCTGTGTCGCCCGGGCACTGGGGCTGACTGTCGTGGGGCGGCTGTGTAAGAAACATTACTGGGAGGTGATGTTTCCACAATACAGCCTGCAAGACATATTTATATATATATATTACACACGCTACCGACCAAAAGTTTGAGGTCACTTAGTTCCTTGTTTCTGAAAGTTCCCCATTAAAATAACTTGAAATGGATAAGAAATCAGGCGCAGACGGGGTTGATGTTGTAAATGACTATTGTAGCTGGAATCAGCTGATTTTTAATGGAATTTCTTCATAGGCGTACAGAGGCCCTTTATCACTCCCATCACTCCTGTGTTCCAATGGCCCTTTATCACTCCCATCACTCCTGTGTTCCAATGGCCCTTTATCACTCCCATCACTCCTGTGTTCCAGTGGCCCTTTATCACTCCCATCACTCCTGTGTTCCAGTGGCCCTTTATCACTCCCATCACTCCTGTGTTCCAGTGGCCCTTTATCACTCCCATCACTCCTGTGTTCCAGTGGCCCTTTATCACTCCCATCACTCCTGTGTTCCAGTGGCCCTTTATCACTCCCATCACTCCTGTGTCCCAATGGCCCTTTATCACTCCCATCACTCCTGTGTTCCAGTGGCACGTTGTGTTCACTGATCCAAGGTTAAGTCAAAATTGATGGTTAGAAACCCTTTTGCGATTGCTGCAGCCAGAAATTTCCTCAGTTTCTACTTTTGAATAGTAGTGTGTATATATGTGTATGTATATGTGTGTGTGTGTGTGTGTGTATATATATATGGTAAGTGAATGTGCGGTTGTTCCTCTGTATGAAAGTAACATAAATCCACTCATTATCGTTACATATACAGTATATAGTATAGTAATGACTGCGTATCCTATAATCCGTGCGCCGTGGTGTTTCCCCCTTTATTGTGCTGTGCTTTATACGGTTAATTAGCTGTGTGTTCGGTTCTTTGTGACATTAGCGGACAGACGGACGGGCGGCGTGTCTCCTGTTTCATCTGTAATCATTTAATTATTGAACTATTTGGGTCAGAATCCGCTTCATTCCTGCAGGACTTGGTAACAGGAGCTGAGATTAACGAGATTTCGTGGTGTTTTTTGTATTAATGCATTATTTCTGTTCATGTCGACGAATAACGCAGAATGACTGATCCGGTTTAACCCTTTACACGCGGGCTGCAGCACTTCGTTAATGTCTAGCTCTGCGCAGTCACTTTAAATGCGTCTGCTCTGTGCCCCAAATGATCATATAAAAGAAATGGAGGAAAGTTAGAATAAAGGGCGACCTGGTGATGTCATCGCTCAGAATCAACAAATTAACTGCCGTCGTCGCTTGCTCTATAATTCAGGCAGCGCAGCGGCGGTTTTATACTTGTTCTGCGGGTCGTGCTGTTTAGGTGACCAGTCACGGTATACTGTCTTTTATTATTAGAAGAAAATGAATAGAACAAAATACTAAAAAGCCCCAAATTTGCATTCTCCAAGCCGTAGAAATGATGTTTTACGATTCAGACTGTTGGTTGATTGTATTGTATGTAAATGTGCTCGTTAGCTCTCGATGTCGGTTGCTGTGGATTTGGTTATTGCCGCGGCTTGTTTGCGTATAGAGTTAATTATCGACGCGGCTCTCGCTGGTTTGGGTCGTAGTCGGTAGATACTCGGCACCAACACATGCCGTAGCGCTTCCACCTCTCCCCCGCCGGTGTTAGCGTCTCTCTCCGTGTGAGATGGCTGTGCGAGCCACATATCATCCCTTGTGACTGGCTGAGGTGTGTTGGGGTCTCGGAAGACCGATGGTGGGGCCTGGTGCTTCCCAGTGCCACCCAGTCTATGCCAGACACACACAGTTCTTCTAATGGTTTCGGCAGAAGGGGATACCAAGTGCACCCTCATGGTGCGCGGGCTTCGTCATCCCTCCGTGTACCCACAACAAGCCTGCCCTCCCAGACGCCGAACCCTCGCTTCGCCCGCGAATGGATTCTGTTAAATAAAAGTACTGATAGAGCGGAACGCGCCGGGGGTGAAAGTCTTTGTTCATTTTAACTATTCACGTTGGATTGCGGGGCTGTAACCCCCTTCTTCTGTCTCGGAGGCTCTTAACGCCGTGTGTTGGAGACGCCTGCCGTATATCACAGTCACGCAGTTCACGTTTATTTCCATTTCATCTTTGCTAAACATCTGGCTCCCAAGAGGTTAAACGCTTGTTACGGGTATAAAAGTCTAAGATCGGGGTAGATTTTTTGTGTTTTTCTCTGCTTCAGATAAAAAGCCCCCCTTATTAGTCTGTGTCGAGTACCGATCTTTATAGCATGTACAGGCTAGATGGCCTGAGTGGCTTTTTTAATGTATAGGGCATAAAAAAATACCAGAAAAGCACAAAGTCCTCCTAATTATAAGATCCGTATGAATGGTAAGGACAGAAAATATTAATTACATAAAGGAAGCAGATCTTTAGGAAATAATGTATGCCGTACGCACAGACGCTCAAATTAAGGGCTGCATGCGTCCAGAATCTTACTATTGTAAAGTATAATTGTATAAGTATTATAATTGGCTGTTTTTGTCTTTATAGAGAGTTTGGTAGATAAGTGGAACAGCCTCCCAGCAGAGGTGGTAGAGGGTAATACAGTGAGGGTATAAAACATGCATGGGATAGACATACGGCTCCTGAAGGCAAGACCAACGACTGATTAAGGTTTGAGTCTTTACAGCAGGAGAAACGGGCGACTAGACGGGGGCCGGATGGGGCCGATCTGCCGGCATGTTTTGTAGGTGTGTTCGTATGGTGATGATGCGATTTCCAGGCGAGGAGTCCTGTCGGGACAGAGAATCAGCTCGCTGGTTGCCAAAGCGTTGTCTACTGAGCGTTAACGGGGATTTTCTGTTTATACGGGAAACGTTGTGGGGGTTAAAACCTCTAATTCTTTGTAAACTATTTTGCAGCTAAAACGTTTGAATTATTATTGGTGAAATGTAATAATTCCGTGAGAGATTCTGTTTTCCGAGGAAGGATTTAGTACTTTCTGCCTCGTTGTAGTTTCAGGAAGTAAATTAATTTATGATAAATGTATAAATTATATGTTTGCTTTCCAAACAGCCTTTTTCTTTTTTTTTTTTTCCTCTTTTCTTCCTTGCAATTCCTCCCCAAAATTCTTTTGGAGCGTGAAATACCTGTTTTTCTTGTTTTGTCCCAATAAACTGGAGGCACCATCGCCGTCAGTCGGTTCACCTCCTTTTTTTTTTTTTCTTTCTAAGCATATGTTCTTTTTCAGAAATGTTTCGGACGTCCGCACGCCAGCCCCGATTGAAGGCCGACGAGGCAATGTGGGAGTACACTTTAACGAGCCATCCGGCAAAATGCCTGCGTGACTAACGACATGGGTGCGAATGCCTCCAACTACCCTCACTCGTGTTCCCCGAGGGTAGGGGGAAACTCGCAGGCGCAACAGACCTTTATAGGTAACGTTGTTGTTTTTCTTTATTCTGTAGCGCCATCGTGTTCCCTGGCGCTGTACAACGCTAAGTAGCGTATAACTTAATTATATTAATTAGACTTAAAGAAACGGGCGAGGGGGATCCTGCTCTTCAGGCATTGGACCAGTCATTCGGTATCCGTCGCCGATGACTACGTTGTGAAACCGCATTCCTGCGAGTCTGCCCTGTAATTATCGTTCATCGTAACCCCTTGAGCGCTCGGCGCCAGCGTTTCGAGGCACTCCCGGCATCTGTTACGGAGAGTAATGAGTGGTTTGCTCTGAACGGCAGATCTATTTATTGCTCACGATCATGGTTGCTTGGGCACGCCGTCCACACGTTTAAAAATACACGCGTCGCCATTGCATCAACATTGCTTTCCTAGAGATTCCTCGGAGAAGTTTCTGGGGTTTTTTTTTTTTGCATTTGAAATCATATTAAATATCTAAGGATTTAAGAAACGCATTTGTGGAGGTATATAAAATATGCAATGGTGTCGCTGAAGCTGAAGTTCCACTTGGCGCACAAATGCTACACTGTAAGAAATGGAAGCATGTGAGAGCTAGGCGTGTTTGTGAAAAGGCGGGCGATCGCTAAACGATGCTAAAAATTCTGTGTCGTTTTCTTCCAGGAACGTCGTCCTATTCTCATCAAGGTTACGGATACGAATCAAAGTTATACAGCCTCGATCATGGCCACGAGAAACCACAAGACAAGAAAAAGAAAACCTCCAGCCTCGCCACCCTCAAGAAGAAATTCATTAAGAGGCGGAAGTCGAGTCGCTCTGCGGACCATGCCAAGCAGATGCGAGAGCTCCTGTCCGGGTGGGACGTCAGGGACGTGAATGCGCTGGTGGAGGAATACGAAGGCACGGCGGCCTTAAAGGAGCTCTCGCTGCAGGCGAACTTGGCGAGACCGGAAGCCAGGACTTTGCAGAAAGACATGGCTGATCTATACGAGTACAAATATTGTACGGATGTGGACTTAATATTCCAGGAAACCTGCTTTCCGGTACATCGTCCCATACTGGCCGCAAGGTGTCCATTCTTTAAAAAGTTACTTTCATCTTCCCCGGAGTACGGAGCGGAAATAATCATGGACATCAACACTGCTGGAATAGACATGTCTATGTTCTCCGCGCTCTTACACTACCTTTATACGGGGGAGTTTGGCATCGAGGACTCCCGATTCCAGAACGTTGATATCCTTGTGCAACTGAGTGAAGAGTTCGGCACCCCGAACTCTTTGGACGTCGACATGCGCGGGCTCTTTGATTACATGTGCTATTACGATGCCATCCTCAGCTTTTCTTCGGACTCTGAGCTGGTGGAAACATTTGGGGCTCAGAGCTGCTTGGATGAGGAGCTCAGAGCTCACAAGGCGGTCCTTTCAGCTCGCTCGCCGTTTTTCCGGAATTTGCTGCAAAGACGGATCCGAACAGGAGAAGAGATAACCGACCGGACTTTACGGACTCCCACTAGAATCATACTGGATGAATCCATAATACCAAAAAAATACGCAAAAGTCATTTTGCATTGCATGTATACGGACGTGGTGGATCTCTGCTATGTTTTGCACTGTAGTCCATCTGTTGGGAGCCTCAGTGAAGTCCAGGCCTTGGTGGCGGGGAAGCCGAGCATGACGCGGGCTGAGGAAGCGATGGAGCTCTATCACATAGCGCTGTTCTTGGAGTTTAATATCCTTGCGCAAGGTAGGAGTACGTGTCAGTTGGGATCTTACTGCCCTGTTTGATCCAGATAGCTTTTGCTAGATTTTGTATGTTTTGAAGACGTTATCTTTTGGGTGGATTCAAGCGGAATAGGTTTAGCACCTTGTTCCATGCCGGGTTCATGTTGGGAGACTCTGGGATCTATTGAAAGCATCTCCCATCAGCTCAAAGGCAAATTACGCTGATCCCAGAGGCTCTCCCCGCAGAGATCTATGTTAATGTAACGTTCGGAGCTTTGAGTATGACCTCATTAGTGTGCCTGGGCTTGGAGTATGACCTCATTAGTGTGCCTGGGCTTCCTGTGAGGGCCGTACGATGTCTATTTTCCATGTTCCAGACATTATTGTAATGCTCTGTTTCAAAAGCACAATCCTAGTTTTTATGGAACCCGTTAAGCGCAGACGTATGTTGAATGACAAACGCACATATGGAACAGATTGGTTCCAGCCGCTAACCGTTCGTCAGACTTCAAAAACATCCACAAGCATCCTTTCAATAAACAAGAGGAGGAAGTAGACAGCGGGGCTCATAAACAAACCTTGTCTGCGTGAAACGGCCCAGTGTGTGTCTAAAAATATGCGCTCGCTTTTCATGGCTTCTTCCTTTTTTCGAGACATTTCCGAAAAATGTTCAATTGGTCCTTTTTCACCCCACTTAAGTATAGTATATGTTGATTTCTAAGAAGTATTCTGGCCTCTCTATATACTGTAGGCAGACAATGCAGTAGAGCAGCAGGTAATGCGAGCAGAATGCTGGTTGTATAGCGAGAGGTATTAGCAGTAGATAGAGGGAAGAGCTTGTGCCGTTGTACAGAGGACCGCTGAGACCTCACTTGGAGTATTGTGTACAGTACTGGAGACCGGATCTCCAGAAGGATATAGAAATGTTGGAGAAAGTGCAGAGAAGGGCTACTAAAATGGTTTATGGATTACAAGATAAACCTTACCAGGACAGGTTAAAGGATCTTAACCTATATAGCCTGGAAAAAAAGACGGGACGGGGGATACGATAGAAACATTTAAATACTTAAATGGAATCAACAAGGTAAAGGAAGATACCGTATTTGCTCGATTATAAGACTAGGTTTTTTTTCAGAGCAAATGCTCTGAAAAATACCCCTCGTCTTATAATCGGGGTCGTCTTATAATCAGACCTCAAATAGGTCTGACTATGAGACGACTAAGATCCAGATCCCCCGCAGAGCTGGATCCTCCTGTCCCCCACCCCCCCGCCCCACTTACCGGTGCTTCTGAGTCCCCCGCTGTGTAGCCGGGGCAGCATGTCGAGCTCTACGCGATTCGCGTACACAACTTCCGCTGCAGCTGGAAGGAGGTACGGCTAGCAGCGGGGGTTGTCTGCGTGTATCGTGCAGACCTTCCCCGGCTGTCAGAGATCAGAGTTCCCCGGACCGGTGCGGTGAATTCTCTCTGACAGTCGGGGAAGGTCTGCACGATGCCTACCAGACTGGATGGGCCTACTGGTTCTTATCTGCCGTCACTTTCTATGTTTCTGTATGAGGCAATGATAGAGGTGTAGAAGTATCCAGCAGTTTTGTGCTATGAATGAGTGGCCCTACCACATAAACAGATTAAACAGATATTTAGGGCCCCCTTTGGTTTAAAGGACCACGTACATGACAAATTGGAGATCTCTTATTATACCTGATTTGGGGTCATAAACACCGTTTTCCTTAATTGATCAATGAACTGACGTCTGACGATAAGGACTCTGACCTCATTATTATTATTATTATTTGTTTTATATAGCACCATCAAATTCCGTAGCGCCATCAAATTCTTACCTCATCACCGAACCCTGCGAGCTTCTGAGCCGAGACAAACATCGGACCCAAACTGTTGCCGTGCTTTGCTCTGTTTGTGGAAACCGCTATTGTAACGCCTGGGCTTTGTTTGGTTCTTTCCCTCTCAGGCTGCGAAGATATTATCGCAGAGAGCATCTCTCTGGACACGCTAATCGCCATCTTGAAATGGAGCTCTCAGCCCTACGGCTCGAACTGGGTCCACCGCCAAGCTTTGCATTTCCTCTGTGAGGAGTTCAGCCAGGTCATGGTTTCCGACGTCTTCTATGAACTTGGCAAGGACCACTTGGTAACAGTAATCCAGTCGGACTATCTGCAGGTATTTGGCTTTCGTGACTTTATCGTGGCTGCAGACTTCTTACCCCACTGAATTGGGGCTATTTTGTGTATTTGCCGCGTATGTTCTCTGTGTATAGCAGGCAGGTTGGTCTAATATGGTGCTTCCAACCCGGTTCCATTCGCTTACCAAACAGGGGTCGGTTTTCCAGACCCGCCATAGATAAATGTTGCCGACACCAGCGGATCAGATGCAACAATGAGTTTGCTGACCGCGTGTTGCGTTTGCATGAGCCAAGCCGATGAGCGCACATACGTGTTACATTTCCATTGTCAGGATTTACCGGTTTGGAGGTGTTTTTTGGGCTATTAAGAGGAGTATTTTCATTTTTATTTTCTTTCTTTTGTGGAGTTTCGTCTCTGGGGGTTTATTTATGTATTCCTTGGTTATAGAAGCTGTCTAGATGATAGGGTGGCATGCTGTCCTGTGTCCCTCTGCGTCCTCCGGTCTCTTATCTGATTGCGCAGTTTGTCTGCAGCTCTTTTTTTTTTTTTTAACTTTTCTTTTTCTTTCTCCCAAGGCGAGTGAACAAGATGTACTCAAGTACCTTATTAAGTGGGGAGAGTATCAGCTAATGAAAAGAATAGCGGACAGAGGTGAGATTTTATTTTCCGTTTCTCCCATTACTCTGAATGAGAGTGAAGTTCTAACGCGTTCCCCTTTACCCCAGAGCCCAATCTGCTGAGTGGAACGGCTCACAGCGTCAACAAGCGAGGAGTTAAAAGGAGAGATCTGGACATCGAGGAGCTCAGAGAGATATTATCTCCCCTGCTGCCGTTCGTCCGCATTGAACACATTCTACCCATGAACAGCGATGTACTGAGCGACCCTGTAAGTGACGCGGGGCGTATGGCCGTGTTCTGACCGTTTTTAAAACACCCGGAATAATCTATTTTATATAGAAAGGGGTACTTTGCAGGGTGACTGGATAGGCTCCTCATCTGATTGTAATCTCATGCTTTGTCTCTGATGCTATTTAATTACTGTTCTAAATCTTAGAGGTCCTGCTCCAGCTTCTCTAGGTTTAGCACTCATTAATTATCCTTTAATCATGTATAATTTTGCCTCCAGGGCAAATTACATACACAAAGCTGCCATAAAAAACTGCAAACACTCCTTAAAAGCTTTTTTTTTTTTGCTTTTAAGTGATTAAACATTTAGAGGAGTTAATAAATTGACCAATCTCCTAATGATTTGTCTTGGTCTTTAACCCCACATTATTTATGTCAGAATGAATGGTATGGCGTGGGCATTGTGAATGACACGGTAGTATCGGCTTATAGATAGCGTGGAGATCAATGCTGCAAACTAAACAAAATTGTTAAATATTGTGGTCAGATGGGGACGGTGCCCTGCGCTGCTCTCCCTCATATAGTTAGATGAATGGTCCTTTTCTTTGATGTCAGTGTGTTAGTTCACAATAACCGTTGATGTTTAATGTGTAAAGGAAGAGCATCTGGGGCTATAATTTACTTCATCAAATTATTATAATCTATTTAAGTAAAACACATTGTAGTTTCTGTTCCCGGACACGTTTTGCTCCCTCTGGCGGCACTTGTGAATTTATATTTATTTTTTGCCTGTCTAGATGAAGAGAGGCTTGATAAGCACCCCCCCTGCAGATATGTTACCGACCTCGGAGGGGGGCAGATCAAACGCGTGGCTGCGGCAGAAGAGCGCTGGCATATATGTTCGACCGCGACTGTTTTCGCCTTATGTAGAAGAGGCCAAGGTAAACTGAACTAGAAACATGTCGTGTACGGGTAGGGACACATCCCATGGACGCTGTGTAAATTGGCACTCAAAATGAGGCCAACGACACAAGGATTCAGGGGTTTGCCCAGTCCACCCGTCTGGAAATCATGTATTGAATGAGCTTCTATGTTTAACGCTTGAGATTTTCTCCATTAGAGTGTGAGCCTTTAAGCTGTGTTACCAGCGCATTGCACGCCGAGCTTTCTTGTTTCATGAAGGGTGATTGTGAGTTAATTGCCCTTCGCTGTCCTTCCAGTCGATGCTCGATGAGATGATGGTGGAGCAGACTGACCTGGTTCGATTGAGGATGGTCCGGATGTCCAACGTCCCGGACACGCTCTATATGGTTAACAATGCGGTACCCCAGTGCTGTCACATGATTAACCACCAGCAAATGAGCAGCAGCCAGGCCAGCCCTCCTACTGTTGTAGCAAATGAGGTGCCAGGTAACCGACTTTAGACACTTGATTATTGCTTAAACAGATCGCCCTGAAACCCCGTTTTCTGCGCTCGGTATTTCTGTTCCCGGGTTAATTGCAGTTTGCAGACAGATTTTCGAATCCAATCCGTGCCATAAGTTGGAAGCAGCACGTAATGTGCCTGTAAATGACAAACCTAAGACTGAAACTCTGCTCGTTGGTGTTTGCCTCGGTGTAAGTGCTGAAATGGCAACATAATCCTCAAATGATGAAAGGGTTAAAAGGGGTTTAATCTTTGTTACAACATTGGGGAGTAGTGCATGCAGGTCTGCGGTTCCATGGACTTCGTGTTGATCCAATTGTCTGTCTGCCCGTGATATTGGACGTCGTAAAATCTCTGTGGTTCTGTTTTTGTCCCCAGTTCCTCCGCTTGGTGTCGTGAAGGACATGATCCGGCGTCTCCAGGAGCTGCGTCACACCGAGCAGGTGCAGCGCGCGTACGCCTTAAACTGCGGGGAGGGCGCAACCGTCAGCTACGAGATCCAGATCCGGGTCCTGAGAGAATTCAGTCTTTCGGACTCTGCGGCAGAACTGTTACAGGTAGAGCCGCTTCACCCTATAAAATATCAAATGCAACACAAATACGGCGCACTTGGGTCTTGCATTACCCTTTCCTAGCAGACATGGCCGCTTACGTTAATGCCGGCCCGTCTCTGTAACAAGGCTGTGGAGCCAGGGACGTGTATTCAGGCACAATATATTCTGCTGGGAAACGGATCAATGAAATTATATTTATTTCTCTAAGTTTTTCTCTGGCACAAAATACTTTCGAAATGTTAAGGTTTTTGTCTCGGTGCCCGCAGCATACAGACTATAAAATATTTCTTTTACTCGTTTGGTAGCATCTAGTCTGTAATGGTGTAACGGTGACACTTCAATACAAAGTGTCTCATACATTGAATCAGGCAGTTTTTCCCCTTTATTTCTTTTTTATTTTAATATGTTTGCCAGCGTGTATTTTTTTGTTTTATTTTAATGTTAGCACGACTCAAACCACTGTTTCTTATTATTACCTTTTAGAATCCCCACAAGTTCTTCCCCGATGAGCGGTTTGGGGATGAAAGTCCGGTTCTAGCAGTGCGACAGCCTGGGCGATGTCGCGTAAACAGCACGCCTGCTCCTGAAACCATGTTTACGGACATAGACTCTTACGTGGCCTTCCATCCACCGTTACCCCCTCCGCCTCCCCCCTACCACCCCCCGGTGACCCCGATACATAATCAGTTTAAAGTTAGCTGGAAACACAGGGTGCCCAGCCAGCATCCATCCCGCTCCTTTTCATACCCTTGCAATCATTCCCTCTTCCACTCCAGGACGGTCCCCAAAGCTACACCGCTTGCCTACTTACCTGGTGTAAAAGCAGCACCGCCTGATTGCACTAACAATACCGGACTCGGGAGGCAAACTGTAGCAGCGGCAGCAGCGGCCATGGCTGCCGAACAGCAAGCGGTAAGATATCGCGTGACCATTAATATAGCTGCAGATATATATATATATATATATATATATATATGTGTATATGTGTGTATATACATATATATATGTATATACAGAGGACCCAACGCTCTGCTTTCAGTATCTGCCGCCGGATTTGGGGCTGAGGTTCTGTTGAGAGGAAAGGGTTAGTTGGGTTTGCATGTTAGATCCTTCTGGTTGGTTCAAAAATCTTATTTGGCAATCTGATCTGTTGTACATTAAAGAGGTTAAGAAAGCTAGCATTTAAACAGATGGTGTTTTGTAATGTCACCTTAAAATATTAGAATTTTCCACAAATTGGTAAAATCGGTACAGCTACCTAAAAAAGAAAAAAAAAAAAACCCCTAGAAGTGTATTATGATGTGTGGTTAATTCTACAAATTATTACTTTATAACTGGAGAGCCTCGAGGTATCGAATCACTTCTCTAAATATTTTTTCTTGAAAGATGTAAATTTTTAGTATTAAAGCCCCTTTGTGCGGAGGACTTCACTCTCCCAGAGTCAGAAAGTAACCTCTATCATCTTTCCTTTGTTGTTAGTGCGGCGAGCCCGTTCTGAATGAGTTCATGCCGGATATTGCCATGGGGGTATCTACAATGTCCTTAAAGGAGAGGAGGCTTCCCGAATTAACAATCGATACGCAGATTGGCCACCAAGTGTCTGACATGATGCCTGGTCCTCCCCAGCACCTCTCCTGCATGCCGAGCAGGCACATGCCGAGCTCCCGGAAGAAACAGATCGTTGAGCAAAAGATGGAAACGAGAGAGAGCCAGCCGGAGTACCCCAACTTCTATGACTTTTCGAACTCTGCGTGTAGGCCGTCAACCCCAGTCCAAAGTAGACATTCTCCCTTGGCCTCACAGGGTCTGTATTTTGGCCCCGATTTATACAGCCACAGCAAGCCACCTCCCAACACGTTAAAGTCTGTTTACCTATCAAACCAGATCTCGCCTAAGAAACTGGAGGATGGGAGGAGAGAATATCTGTTTCCCCAAGAGGGTCATCCACACAGACAAAAGCCTGAACCGTTACACCTCGATGTCTTAGAGCAGCCTCCTCAACGCTTGGACCTGGCCCTGGCTGCGCAGGAGAACGGCGGCCACGGCACTCATCACGGCCGGGGTAGAACAAAAATGGAAACGGACCTGACTTACGGCCTGACGTCTGCTAGACCTTCGTATTCTGCCTACGGCTCCGACTTGCAGGACGAGCGATCTTTCCGGAGAATTGTTGACGGTGATTTGCTGGATCGCAACGCACAAAGAAGCATGGAACTGGAACGGGAGGAGACGGCGGGCAGGGAGAGGAGGTCTCCAAACAAATCGGACTTTCTGTACAAAAAATCCGCTCTTTAAATATAACCTCTCGACATTCTCTCTGTGCCTCTAACCCGATAGATACGTTTCTTACAAATCAGCCTGAGCAACGCCATTGCCGGGGGATCACCCGCTCTTCAGAACGTCTTTCCTGAATTTGTTCCCTTTTTTTGTTCCATGCTGAATTAGAAGCCGCACGCTTCCTTTTTTTGTGCTGCTTTTGATGAATTTCCTTTTTTAATCCTTTCTGTATATATTTTTTTTGTGTGTTTTTCTTCTAAGAAAAAAATGAGCTTGCACTTTTCTCTCCTAATTTCAGATTTTGCTTTGCATCCTTGCATCATTTCTTGCTTTTGTTCTTACTCCGTGTACTTCTGTTCGCGTCATATTACGATATTCAGCGGGTTAAATGTGATGAGTGGAAGCTTCTTGGAAGATGTTTAATGTCATTTTTTTAGACAAATCCAAAGAGCACCTTGGCATATTACTCTGTTAGTCTTTTCAGCACCGTGATTGTTCGAAGGGTTAACTCGCGGTTTGCACGCGATCTGATAACTTTATCGTCGCCGTCCACTTCTTGTATTACAGCCCTAAACGCTGCGGTGAGATTCTAGAACTCGTTGAATGCGTTTTGTGTAATCAAGGACTCCATCCATACTAACGAGACTAAGAAAGCTTCGTACATTTAGGTGGGCAAATCTATGAATTGCTTGTTTTTTGAAGAATTTCATTAGTTGCTTAGCATGGTTAAGCTTTAAAGAGGAGCTGCCACGTTCTAGGTTATCAACGTCTCATTTTTTTCTAATATATATAATATATATGTTTCACTTATTTATAGATTCAAGAAAGTACCAGCACTGCATATGGAAACCCCGTGTTACTTGTGCATCAGTGTAATACTCTTATTTAGTCTTAAAAATGGCTTTGGGGGGTAACCAGAAGGATATAAACATTTTCTAGCACTTGAGATTCATATGCAGTCTGGAAGAGTCCAGAAGGTAGATTACATGTTCACATTTCTGTTCCCCTTTCTCACTCCCATCACTCCTGTGTTCCAGCGGCCCTTTCTCACTCCCATCACTCCTGTGTTCCAACGGCCCTTTCTCACTCCCATCACTCCTGTGTTCCAACGGCCCTTTCTCACTCCCATCACTTCTGTGTTCCAACGGCCCTTTATCACTCCCATCACTCCTGTGTTCCAATGGCACGTTGTGTTAGCCTTTTAAACTTAAATCAGCAAATTGAATTGAACCTTTTTTTGGTTCAATGAAAACAGCTGACTTTTGAACTTTATTTCCTCTAAGATGTGACAGTTCCTCTTTAAACTTGCGGAATAATTTCATCCGGGTATCGGTATCCGTGAGATTGTTACATGCGAAAAACTTGCTGTCGTATTCTTCCCACATTTAACACAGGAACAAGAATTAACCCCGAAATTGCTGGGCGAGAAGACAAAGTAAAGTAAGCAGTTGGCAGCCAACCACAAAAGAAATCCCCATTACAGCCGACGGCACCTGATGAGATTAAAGGGCACTTTACGTTATTTTGGAAAACCCGCCGAGAAGCATGTATTTGTAAGACGTGAATCTGTGGCTTGGACTGAGCAGGGCAGAAAACGTAGCGAAATTCCGAAAACCAAGGCTATTCTCAGTCTGTTTGGTTTTTTTTCTTCTTCAGGGGGTTGGGGGGTAGAAGGGAGGCATTCATAGAGACCTAAAGTTTGGAGCAATGGGGGCTCTTGGAGTTTGTGCAGTTTTCGGGTAACTAAAAAGACGCTTATATTGCTGTTTTTGTAGCAGAGCAATAAGAGAGTCTGACGCCTGTTCCTGACTGCTGGAGTATGAAAGGAAAAGGAACTGCCGCTCTGCCGAGGTGGAAAATGTACTTTCTTTAGTAGTGACTTCACTGTTACCTGAGAGGTTCGGACTCCTGGGTTAAACAGTTTGGGCAGCGTCTGTTTCTGACCAAAATATACCTCGGAGTTGCCTTTAAAGTTTAGATACCAATTGCAGTGCTTCTGAGATGCTTTGTGCGTCGCGGCGTCAGCGTGTCGTAAAGCTCCCAATCCTGTGCCGGACGTCCCAGCCCCCCCCCCCGTTCTGTTCTACGTCGCTGGTCTGCAAGCGCATCCGTGGGGGGGGGGCTTATTGTGAATAAATACCAGTAATAGTTCCTTTATGTTGAAGAGGATTGTATGTGGCTGCCGTAGTTGTGAACTTTATTTCCAGTTAGTGATATTGTGGGTTTTGACCCATTTCTGCGTAAAGCTGCCTCATAGCCGGGCATTGTTTGCCTGCGTTGTGGTCTCTCCTGAACGCGTAGGAAATCATAATTTATATATTTTTTTTTCTGCATTTTTTCCCCCTTAAAAACAGCAAATGCCATTTAAGACCCCCCCCAATCGCTCAGTTTTTGCCGTCCTCTCCCTCCTTATTGAGAAAAGACACGTTATCGCCACGTGTGTAAATATGCCGAGAGATTCCCCGCGTGGACGCATGGAGCAGAGCGCGTCCCCGTCCTCCGCAGCGTACCCTGTCTCTGAGAGGTGCTAGCATCGCTGCATTGCCTTTACCCTTTGTATGCCGGAGCGTGAGGTTTGTCTTCATTTCCAAACCTCGAACTAGAAACCTTTAAAGGGCTTCAGTCCGTGTCCGGCGTCTGTCCCGACAGGCGTGATTTGGGTCGCGGCAGCCGCTAGGAGCCCCCGCTGCGTATGCACGCTGCAGGTATTTGGTGCCCGGTTTACTGCGACGCGCATCGCGACTGACGTGTATTATATTTCCTTTCCCGGGTGACTCGGGTGCCGTTTGACGTGTGAATTAGCCGGTGTAAGTAAGTGTTTGTTGGCGGTGACGTGTTGCTGTACGTGAACATTTGGTTTTGTAGTTTTTGTGAAATCTCCCAAAATACTAATTCGGAAAACAGAATCTATAAAGAAAAAACGGCAAAGAATCGGCTTCCTTTGACAATCAGGTCCTTTTCGACAATCTGAAAATGTTTTGTGTTGTATATATTGTGTGTTAGAAACGTCCCGAGCCGAGTCCCGATGGTTCCCTCTGTACATAGGATTGATGTAGCGAAACGCGTGAGGTTGCGCTCGTCCGGGCGAGAGCGTGCATGGCGCGTAGTAATGACTAGTTATCCTCGTGTCCGCGTTGTATGTGTGTAGGCTTGTTATGCAGTAGACAAAGTTATGGAAAACACTTAAAAAGCTTATTTTAAAGGTATTGGTTAACGCTTTGTATTCTGGGGCTGAAATAAATTGCAGGATAGTTGAAGGTCATCCGTTCCGACATGTAGCTTTCTGTGGTTTTTGAAGGCACGGCAGGAACTTTTGTGGACTGATATAAGTTTGTGCGATACTAATGGGTTATATATTCCAGCTTTATAACGTGGCAACGACCGGCTGCAGATAAATGCATCTGACGTCGCCGTCCCCCCCTGTAATTCTCTGAATGATTTCGTAAAGGTGGGTCTTGGCTCTTCCGAGGCTGTGTAAGGGTTAAAGGATATTTTTTCATTTTTTTTTTTTTTTTATAATACACTGAAACCTGCTTGGAAGCGGCTCGGCTGTCGGTCGTACGGTCGCTTGGTGTTGGTAAAGCCTTTAAATACCCGGAGTCATGGTGCATCCATGTTTCTAGAGCACGGGTAACAACGACACCGTTATATCGTCTGTGGTACTTACCTGCATGTTTGCCCATTCTTCCCCATTTCTCAGTTGTTTAACCCCTTCCGTTGTGCCATCTTGTTTAGTATTTGTAGACGTGTCTCGGTGTACATCTAGGCAGGCTTACTGCCGATTTATGCAAACAACCATGATACACCTCGGACAAAAAGCTGCTTCAGTTGCAGGCTCTCGACGTCGGCGACCACGTTTCCTGCCAGGCGAGGCGCGAGCTTCAGATGGGCAGGTCTGGTTCAGAAGGTTCATTTTTGGGTTAATACTTGCAGGTTTTGCTGTTAACCGGTTGGCTTCGGGTTGGTTAGAGAGCATCGTTAACTTCCACTGTCAGAATATCCTGGCGTTCCATTACCAGACCGGGCGTTCTGGAGCACGTTATACCAAAACACTCTTTAAACCCCTACCAGCCCCGTTCCACGCCGTCTCCAGGGCCCGGCCGTCGTATAACGAGGGATCTTCTGATTCCGTTCTCACGAGTTTACAACAGTTTGTAAGTTTTATGCAAAAACATCAAGCGTGAGATCCGTAAACGCCTTTCCTTCGCGAAGAACCAGCGCGTGGGGGAAAGGGGATATCGGAAACGTTTACTCCTTCACGTTACAACGACCAAAAAGATACGCGGCTCCTTCTAGGACGTGCGTCGGTCTTCCAACACCAGAAGATATCCGGCTATGCGACGTGCGACAGGGGGACCGGCGTGCGACAGTCACCGTCAAATATTGCAGGGCTCCATTCACGTGATTGCAGCCCTGCATGATGCATACCTAATACGCATTCCGTACTAAACAGGGGATTCAGGGGGTTATTTAGAGTAAGGTCAGCGTTCCTTTGGTTGGAAACAATTCAGTGTTTTTTGAGGCGTTAATGCGAACCGTACATGAGCAGAAAGTGTGAAATTCAGTAGATGTTAAAGTAGCGACTTATAATGCGATTCATGGTGCAAACTTTGAAAAGGGGGCCCTGTTGCCATAGCAACCATGGAATCATCCTGCAGAAGGGACCATTCCATTGGTTGCTATGGTGATAAGACCCTTCTTCGTACGGTCCACCGTTATCACTTTTCATACATAGCTGCATTCAAAATTGTATCGGCTCAGGGGCCGGTCGGTCTGCCCATCTTTCTTGGTGCTTTAAGACTTCCAAACTTGCTTGGGCTCCTCTAATGCCTGCGCTGGGGCAAAACATTCTGCTCGGGGTAGGCACGAGACTATCCTGATCGAGACGAGAGATTCAGGTTATCCTCACACATGCAGACGGGTTTCGGGGGGGCGGCCTGCCCCAGATGGTGTAAAGGCTCCGCTGGCGGTGGTCCTCGTCTGCCTTTACTGCCCCTCTAGGCGATCACATGCTGTAGATATTCCTTAAACTGCTCGATCCTGTTCCTTTTTAGTATCTTTATTACATTCTTTATACAGCACTCTGTAACCTGCTCCAGATTCCTCCAAAACATGTTTTTTCTTCATGTAACTCGTGTCTTCTGCCCCCCGCATGCGGCGTATTAGCGTGTGATGCATGTTCACATACAAAGGGGCAGCTGATCCTTTAACTCGTTAGTTTCCACGGATCTCCCTGAGAGTTATCGCCGTCATCTGAAGTTTATATGGAATGACCGTGAAATCTGTGACTTAGGCGGAGGGCCGTGTTTTATGTACCTGTTGGAGGGGCTTCTGTTTCAGTTTGAAAGTCTTTGGTAAATGACAGTTTTACATTTCCTGTTATAAAGTCCAAGTGCCTTCAACGCTTAAGGCTCCGAATTTACGAAAAAAGAAAAAAAAAAAAAAAAAAAAGCTCTAAGAACTGATTTAACGTTCTATGCAAGTGTTTTTTACAACCTGCATAAACCAGTACTTTGTAAGGTTTGTTTATGATCCAATTGTACAGAGTTTTTAAAGAATAGTATTTTTATTTAGGTACTTCCAGACTTGAATTTGTCTCGTGTGATACATTGTATAACCCCTCTCTCTTTTGAGTACCATTGCAGTTGTACAAAAAGGTTTTCACTGGTTCTATTTTTCTACTGTTACTGACAAGCATGTAACATGGACTTTATCCTGCATATAGTTGGCATTTCAGAATAAATGGCTTGAATAGAAAGTTCTACGTGTGTCTCTCTCATTGAACTATAAATATTCTGGTTGGTATGGATATTATTTTATTATATAAATATTTTATTAAAATATTATATTTAAATATTTGTTTTAATGGTTTTAAAATGTATAAATATTTATTATTATTGGCAAATAGCACGGCTGTTGAATGTCGATTTTAAAATCAGGAGGCTGTCGATTCTACTGTAGCCTTTTTTTCTTTTTTTATAGCATTGTCGTTAAGACTTTTTAAATGTTTTTTATTGAAAGATGCTTTTATATTTTAGCAGGTGGAACGATATTAAGCCTGAGATGAATTCATTATCTTATCACGGTGTGCTGTCCTTTCTAACAATGTATCTATCAATCTCCTAATTCCTCCCCAGAGCCGCCATTACATTCTGGGTATTCCTATACGGTTCCTCGTATCTCTACGACTTGCCTACAAAGAAAGGCACTCAAGGCAAGTACTTAATTTAATCTGCTTGGCGGTATCTACCGTGACTCAAACTCGGATTATGACTCCATGAATCAGGCTGCCTTCACGATTAGCAGTAAGGGGTAAATAAATTGCACTTTTTTGTCAAATAATACTTTTTGATTAGTTTTTAATCATTAAACTGGTTCACATGATACAATCAACCCATACTCGCTCAAGCAGTCCTCTCCTACTGTTCCCCTTCCACCCAATAGATTGTAAGCTCTTGAGATCAGGGCCCTCCTCTCCTTCCGTCTGTTAACTATATTTAAATTCTCATTTTCACTGTCCACTAACAGCGTTATGGAGTCTGCTGGCGCTATATGATTAAAGGTAATGGGCTAAGGGTGTAAACTGCAGTACATTGTTATGGTGCCGTCACACCGCCAGCGCAGGACCCAGTGATGATGTAATGAAATATGCTGCTACTAAAATAACACAGAAAAGGGGAGCACAGCAAGTTTTATTCAATTAAACTCGAATACACATTTCATAATATTGATAAAACCGTTCTGGGTACCCCTCCGGCTGGGACCCGGTACCGGGGCCGAACCGCAATGTTTTTGGGCGGCCTATTTGCGGATGAAAACGAAGCAGCGCGTCACGTGACTAGTTCCACCTCTCACAGCACAGAGCAAACAAACGAGCTGCAGCACTGACAAGAGTGCCTTCGATTGGCGGAAATGATGTCTTAACAGGCCGGAAAGTGTGCGTAATAACCCTTTCTAGGTTCTTGAATCGAGTTAGGGGTACAGTCGGCGAGTGGATCCAGTGCCATCCGGCCATGTGCGCCTTCAGGTGGAAGAGGAAATTTCGCGGACCACTCATGTGTTCTCAGACAATGGCTGCTGGAGGTTCGTGAGGCAAATGAATATATTTAAGGAACATAATGTGGATTTCGGTAAACGGCCTCGTGATCTTCTCCCTGAGACTTACACTTTTTATACAGATATTATATTTCTGAATAGTTATTAGAAGGTCACTACATGTTAAGTGCAGATAAAGCTACTCATTTCCCTTACAGACTGCAGGGATTTGCTGTGGTGGGATCTTTAGGGTTAATCGGTTACCTTGCCTTGAATTAAAGCTAATCAATAATTCGGTTATCGGCAGAGAATAAAGTGCTGAAGCAGCTCAGGTCCCCTACAGTTATTCTTAACGATTATGCTTTGATTTGTATACTTTCACCTGTAACTCTATACATTAACCTATATAAATTCATATTATTATTATTGCAGGAATTTTCACCGCTCCCAACAAAAACTTGCAATCTGAAAACCGTGATAGGTTTCGAGATCGCTGACCGTGATTGGGTGAGTAACGCTGTGAGAATGGGGTCCTAACGTAAAACCTGTCCTCCCACAAAGGCGTGCTGGCGTCTCCTGTGCGCTTGCACGTAAGAAACGGAGGAAGAGAGAAAAGAACGGAGGCTCCTAGAGCGTGCGTCCTCCATCATGGATGCTCTAACATGTCTGTGTTCTGACAGCGGCTAGCGTGTGATCTGCAGCTCTGATCCGTGAGTATGGATACTCAAAGCTTTCTACACTGATGCTTATTTTTCTGTATTATGCAGGTGTATCCTCGCTAAGAAAATGACGCCTTACTGAGCGGGAAAACATTGTCTGTGAAGCTGGCAGACGTCATCTCACCACAGGTAACCATTTTCTATCAAGTGACTAAAACAATCTGGCGACAATCTTTGTATTTTGCTAGTTTTCTTAAATATTCTAATGATAAGGTGTCTTCCCCTCCCACAAAGGCGTGCCTGCACCGTTTAGTACGCAGGTGCGTAAGAACAGGAGGCAGAGTAAAGAGATTGGTGAATATTGTGTTAGTTGCTCAGGTGAGCCCAACTGTGATATCACTGCTCTTACATCATAGAACAGTAAACCTGTCATGATTTAATTTTATATAGTCGTATTTTGTCCCACAGCCCTTTTCACTTTATAATATTTATATTTTCCTTTCTCAGCTGACAACGTTCAGACGTCCTTTGCTGGACTCCATGAACCCAGTGTAAGCTGCAATCATTCCCTCAGGTGCGGTTGGGAACGGCCTGTGGCTCAGCTGCTGGGTTAACCTGCAGATATTTGAAGCACGTCTGACTTGGTTGCAAACATAGTTCATATTATGACGTAGAAGGGTTTCCAGGGTAACGGTGGATTTTCTATTGATGCGATGGGCATATTTGTTTGCAAAGATAAAATATAAGGAGCCGTTCAGCTGCCACCTGCTGGATATCGTCTCACTGTAATGACTGATCCAGGGAGTCTAAATTGTCATTTTGCTCTGAGAGCTTGTAAATAAAGATGATTGTAAAATAAAATGTTTTGTCTGTGTTTATTATAAACTTTTGTGATTGTACTGGTATTTTTGGTCCAAGGAAATTGTATTCTTTGTAAAGGACTTTTTCTTGCATTGCCCTGGAGTCGTCGCACACATCAGGAGATACAAATTCTCCACATCACGGTTGCTTTTGACAGAAGCAACTCCCCTTCCTGGCATAAAGTGACATTTGGCAAGGTTTCCATTTGTGGGTCATAATGATGTCATACGTGACTTGGGGAGGGGATCTCTGCAGTGTATATAGAATCTCACCAAGGTGTTCTGGTAAGTTATGGGTTTTTTATCCTGGGACATTAGCCTGCTATAATGCATAGTAGCGCGGAAATACGCTATGCCAGAAAACACAGAACCTGTTTCTCTGTGGTCAAACGCTCCCTTCTGATTGGGTAACGTGTGCGCTTGCATTCTGGGGGGCGGGCTATTCAGCCAAATGCTCACATTGTAGTTGTTACTCGCCAAAATACACATGAATCAAGTTAATATTTTACCCTTAAATGAGATTTTACAGATTTCAATATGAGATGTTTGTTTCGCATTATTTTGGTGTGCCGTTTCACGTGTATTATGGTCAGCAACTAATTCCTCCCTAAAATAACTGAGGATTTGGCTTTCTCCCTGTATTCAGCCTTTAGAATATACAGAGAGCGGTATTGTGTGTTCTTATCTCTCTGTGTAACGCACGGCAAGAGGGACATCAGATGACGGATTGTACTGTTGAAGTGTTTGTCGACCGTTTAGATGCGTTTTCACTTGGGGCCACTCCAGGTTGTTTGGTTTTATTGATTTTAAAATCTATATTTACCCGACAAGACCCTGTAACAACAAGTTTACTTTTACTGAATTATGTAAGTTAATGTGGATATCATTTTTACTAAGGTTTTCACCATAGAAACTAGTGAAACAATCAGGATTTGACTATTCCATTGGTTGCTGTGGCGATAAGACCACTTCTCAACCTGTGCAAGTGAATCCCACATTGAATGTCTTATACTCCTAGCAGCCGCTCCCCTTCAGTGAACAGCAATGAGTGCGAGCTCCCAGGAATGAGATGCGGCGGGGGAAATAATACACAAGGGGTGGATTGGGGATTTTCGGGTTTTAAGATAAGCGGGGCATCCGGGAGCCCACCATTCTTTCCAGGGGCTTTGTATTAAAAGTGCCATAAGGATAGATTGTAAGCTCATTGGCTGCGTCCTCACAAATCTTTAATTACCAATGTTTTATTTTTTTTTACTTTCCAGAATATACACCCAGTTTTGATTTGTACAGCGCTGTGGTCTATGGTGGCGCCGTATAAACCGATAAATAAGGCATTTCCTGCTATCGTGTGCACTCTCCGTCATTTACTTCCGCAGCGTGGATTCGGCGCTCGGCTGCTTCTGTCTGACTGTAGAGCGTTTGATGGGCTTTCGATTCTGTGGCCTGGGAATATACGTCACTGAGCGCGAGCGGCAACGTTCAAACACAGAGGAAGAGCGGAGCTCGAGGCGGTTAGAAGCTGGCCGGGCCGTGACGGTAAGCGGGGGATGGGAGCCGTAAAGGGGTGCCCCCGGGAGGGGGTATGCAGTAGGGGGGTGCACCAAGGGGTGGGGAATCAATACGCTCATGCACCAAGCAGTGAGGACAGGGCGCATGCGCTAAAGGAGCCTTATCCATGTTATTATTTATTGGGGGTACATGTCCCATTTTATAATTTATTTATATTAAGGTCATTGATTTGCATTCACTCTGAAAAGCCAGTTTAGCCGTGACACAGGTGGACTGAAAATTCACCCATGCCATTGATTGGTGGAGCGACGTCACATGACATCTGCCTGGTGTTTTGGGGTTATTTACTATGTTAGTGACAGTTATTCCGCTGGTGGGTGATCAGTGGGCGCGATGAGGCTGGCCAAGAGGCTTGGAGGAGCGGAGAATACATTTGTATTAAAATGCAGGGTTTTGGGAAAGTGACAGATCAATAAACTGTAAAGGTCCCGTTCTTTGCAGCGAAACAATGGCCGGGACGAAGATCCACGACGAGCAGAGTTTAAACCTGTACATGCAAGAATTCCGGACGAAATTTATCAACAGTAACGACGACGTCACCATCCAGGAAATAAAGGATCCGTACAAAGAATCATTGAAAAAATTAACAGGTAAGCGTTTTTTGGGTCATTCTATATGATTTATGTGACATTGTAGAACGCCGGGCGAAGAACAATTTCTTTTGCTTTAAAATGTTGAAAATAAGATGTTACAGAACATCAGAAACGGCTTTAAATAGAGGTTTGTTGTCATTGTTTTTGGTCAGCAGCTGATGACCCCCTTGGGGGGGGCTGACCTTTTGGAATTCTGACACATAGCTACAGAATTTTTTTAAATGTAATGTTTTGGTTTTTTTGTCCCCAGATGTCTGGTCCAAAAAATATAGAGAAGGAGAGCTGATGACTGACAAGGTCCTGGAATTTAGAAATGGTAGGGATGCCTTAAATATGGCTCAGCCAATGGGAGGAAGGCATCTCTGCCATGCTGATCTCCCATTGGTTGTTCGGAACCCTCTTACGTTTATTTTTTTATTTATTTGCTATACGATTATTCTCTTTAGAATAACATGTTATACCCTCTCTGGGTCGGGGACCGTTAAACCCAACTGAAAGGGATTATGGGGGGACGTGCCTGAGATCCTGCTGTCAGTTAATTAACATTCGGTTTCTCTTTGTTCTGCGTAGAAATCAGTCTGCAGAACAAACGTGTCGAGGAAAAGCAGGAGCAAATTTTACAAGAGATTGAAAAAATAAAAGAAAACGAAAGTACGCACCGAGATTTGACTGAGCACATCGAGAAGTTAAAGGAAGAATTACATCGGAAAAGAGAGCGTAAGTCTACGGGACTGGTGCGTTTGTAATTGTAATGTTACCAGGGTCATTAAAGGGGGGGGGCCCGTGCTTTGTTTTTCAGTGGCCTTGGCTAACAAAAAAGCCAATAAGGACAGGCTAAAGGAACTACAAAAATCGGCAACTTTGTTCAAGGAACGTCTTGGGCTCGAGATCCGGAAACTGAGAGGTAAATGTCCGTGGTGGAGGGGGTAACTTCTTGTATTAACCCCAGGATCTTAATCGTCTCTGTGCTCCTAATTTCCTTTTTCCTCGTGATTATTACATTTTTTTTCTGACGGGTATCAGATTAAAATTTATTGTGCGATTCTTTAATTTCTAGGTTTTGGATAATGTCATTGGACGTTTGTATGATTCTCGCTCTGTTATCTGAACCCCGATATACTAAACACCCCGACTCCTTATCATACTGCCTGTGGGCTGGCGTGGGTGACTCAGTCTTAATCACCCAGTTGGACTCTCTGACTAATGAAAGTCTATGTGGAATAGCATCAGCTCAGTGTGGTGTTTGACTTCCTTTTCTGAATGACCAACTCTTCCGCTGCTCTTAAACTTTGTCTGGTTTGTGAGGCAGAAGTCACCTCTTTGTCTTTTATAAAATGTTTATGCAGATTACACTTTATTGATCTTATTTTGCACATTTCTGGTTTTAGGCGATAAATTGCAGTTTGTCTTCAGATGCATTAACCCCAAAGACCTGGATGAGCCATATTCCTGCATCATTTTCTTTAATGAGGATGGAGAGTATGAAGGTATTTCTGTGAATTCCTGCCCTCCATACAGAGCAACCGATGGGTTCTTGTGTCTGACTCTGAGTTTTGCTTCCAGTTACAGGGTGCGACCCCCCGCTGGACTGCATTGCCGAATTTCAGCAAAAAGTGCGAGAAACCAAGAACTTCTCAGCCCTTCTCGCCAACCTCAGAAAGGCGTTCACTGCATTAAGTTCCCAAGGAAAATAAGTTCTGCCTGTAACGACCGTAGATCGGCCCTTTCTGTGGCCCATGGCTGGGAGAGTGTATGGAGAAACTGTCCTGCGATAAAGGTATTGTCCATTCGGCATTTACACGATGCGAGCCGATTCCATGACGTTTTTGGGGAAAAACGCTTTCTCCATCCCACTAAGTTTTTCAACACTTTGTATTTATATTGTCTGTAGCCTATTCTTGTTATTATTGATGATATCATTAAACTTTTTTTTTTTTGCCAGTCTTGATTGAATGCATTTTCATTGTGCAGGGCTGACCTACGCACGCACTTCAGAAATGTAATCAATTTAACAAAGCGAACCAAAAATTTAGGGAGCAGTCGCCGCCCCTCCTCAGCCCCCTTCTAATCAACTGTCATTTATACAGCACCAACAATTCCCGCAGCGCTTCTTACCGTCCGTACGTTTAAAGGCTCTGGTGACAATCTGATAATTAGGTAAAGAAGGTCCTGCTTATAAGACAACAGTACGTTTAAACAGCCCCTCTGCGTTAGGCGGCCATGGCTTGTGACCGAATCATATACTAGCCGAGCATTTGCTCACTAGATTTCCATTTAAATAAAACTAAAATAACAGAATTACTAACATTAAAGTATTTTATTGTGATTTCCAAAGCAAGAACAAAAAAAAAAAATTTACAGACTACGTGAGAAAAAGAAAAAGTCATGGTCTACTTTAAAAGCCGTAAGCAGCAATCACCAAACTGATACAGCCTGGCCTCTTCAACGCTGCTGGCAATTTCCTATACAGAAAATTCACAAGCCGGGAGGCAGAGCTATCTCTACAAGAGAGAAGAAACCGGTCGAGGGGGCAGTTCGTATAATGACAGCCGGTACCGTATAAAATCTGTTATTTCGCTAGAGAGGGAAGGAAATCATGCTGGCTTAATGGGAGTCGGTGTGCCTCTCCTGCCCCCGGGCCTTTACAGAGCGCATGACGAGGATACCATTTAATAACCAAATAACTAAAGGGTAGGATGCGTACCGTACGGGAGTAACGCGCGTCTGCGGCACAAGATGGCTTATTTTTAAGACAGAAGTTTAAGAAGACAGGACAAACTTCATGGGTTTGGAGCTCGAGTTTATGAGACAATCAAACGCTCGTTTCTCCGGAGCAAGTGCTGGGTTTAGCTGCAATAATACTGCATTCCCTCCACGCGCCGCCTTTTCCGGGACCTCAGATCGTCAAAGAACTGCTGGATGTCTTCGGTTTTCACAACCTGCGCGGAGGAAAACTGACGCTATTAAAATGGCAAAGGAAACCCCATCATAGATGATTCCACCTTCATACACCGCCAGATCCTAAATTTGCATTAAAGACAATTCCAAGCAAACTGGAGCTGATTTTGCAGAAACTGGAATTTTTACTGAATGTATTTTTTCTGAAATAAGAACTTAAAAAGGTGCTCAATTCTTACTGTACTCAGCGCATGCGAGGCGGTGAAATAGAATAAAAGTCTTACCTTTCCTTCCTCTGCAAACCTTTTCAGGTAGTCTGTTAGCTCTGTCTTCAAGTCATTGTATTCTGGGGGGGGAGGGGGAGGAAAACAATTCCTGTTAACACTTTCTGCACGTATAAAGGGGGGTGACACTGGGGCGAAATAACATGAATTTGGAGTGTAGCTATCCTGAGGAAACCAAGGACTGATTACAGTACGAGTCTTTAGAGCAGTAGAAAAGGACAGAACAGACGGGGCCGATCTGCCAGGAAATTCTAGCTTTTTAATTAGAATACGGGCTTCCTGTATTTTGTGCATTTGTGTTGCACATGCGCAGCATTCTTACCACAGATGAGCTCCACCTGCTGCACTCTGTTCATGGAGCTGAGCGCAGTCATCAGGGGGTCTCTCCTCTCCTGGGCTTCGTTGGTTTTCCCTTTATTCTCGTACGCCTGGACCGTGTCGCCTTCATCCACTAAAAACAGCAATTCCAGCTCAGCGTACATTTTCTGCAAGGAGCCGAAGAGAAAGAACAACTTAATATCTATCTTTGTACCTCTAGCAGTGCCAGCAGAGATGATCTGTGAGTGCCGTCCCATACCATGCAGTCCTTGCAGTTGCAGAGCTTCCTGCGCCAGTTGCTCTGCCAGTACGTGGCGGTTTTTGCCGCGGATCCCAGCTGCGTTCTGTACGCCTGCAGTTTACACGTCGCTTCCGGCTTGGCTTCTGTCCTCGTGGGGTGCGAGTCCTCGCCGTTGGTATGTTTCTGTGCAAGACACATTTTAAGTTATTCTGCGTCAGCATTTACAATTTCCAAAACACCCTCCGTATGTCGGCGACATTCACAGGCGAGAAGTTAGATCCCTCATGGGGTTACCTGATCCGAGGCGGCGCTTGTGGACGGACCGTTCTGTTTGTCCTCCTCTTCTTTTATATTGGGATGATACACGATTTCTGCTTTTTGTTCTTCTGTCTTAATATCCAGCCCGTTCTGGACCTTAACTTCCTCCTCTGACCCATCTTCCACCTTAATATCTTCATGGTCCACCTCTGCAGGGGTAATTCTAGTTACAGCGGGAACTAGAAAATATACAGTAAGTCAGCTACAGAATCATCAAAGGAACGTTTCATTTCTATAATGGACGGTTACAAAATGTTTGAATAAGCACCAATCAAATATGTAACACCGGACCAAGTGCTAGAATCGGGCCGCACTTCCAAACACGGCAGGTAGACTCGTCTCCGATAGGATTGAAAAACCAGAGACTAGAATGTAGAATACGACGCACCGGCTAAGTGTGGCACGTAAGCCCAAAGGAAGGCGCAGCGCTCCATGCAGCCTTGGCATATCATCTCTTGAAACTCTAGGTGTTCTGGCGGGGAGGCTCCAAGATGCTGCAACAGAATAAAGATTTGTGTTACGGACGACTAAAGGGAGGGCAGACAAGACAGCGGAACCAAAACGTCTACAGATAACCAGTAAATGGCGGTGAAACGTACCCTTCCGTGAAACCAGTCCTCGCAGACCACGCACTGGATCATTTCATCCGGGATCTGAGGAGCATTAAGAAGAGCGTAGTTCAGACAGATATATGACGCGTAAGAAGACTGCCGGCTCCACCATGCAGCTTCGGATGAGTTCACATCCAGCACTCACCTCATCTTCCGGGTCAGGATATGGCCGTTTGCACGTACAGTACAGGCCGAAGAAGTTTGCGTTATATTTATTTAAAGAGTTAACGTCCTCCTTCTCCTAAAAGAAGCAAAACAAACAAAAAAAAAAAAGAATTACTTCTCCGGTAAGGCGTGCGTTCACCGAGGGGCTGGGGACGCATTGTGATGTTAGGAGACCTATCCGCCGGCAGACGCAGCTCATCCCAACGATACGTAAAGGCAGAACCCTAAACATCAGGAAAATTCCTTATAAGGGATGATCAATGACCATTCATCGTTCTGCTTCCCGCAGTAACCCCCATTTGGGGCAGAATAGATATTCCGTGACGCTCAAACGAACGAAGTTACGGATTGGATATACGTACGGGAAAGAGCTTGCACTCCAGCTGCTTGAATTTGCTATTCCCACAATCACAGCGGAAGTTCCTGCGGGGAATTAAAAAAAAAAAAAAAAAAAGCATTTAGGTTTCATCGACATTCAGGCATCGAGGGTCTTTGGTTTAGGAAACCAGCAGCCGTTACCTCTTTGTATAAAGCTCAAACAAGTCATGTCCTTCGTGACACTTGTAAGTACATGCTAGGCAGATTCCCGCCGGCTCCTCTTTGTCGGGTGTGCAGGTGTTACAGGCGTACAGCGCCTGCCGATTCACGTAGCCCTAAAAACAAACAAGGGATGGCCACTGAGCGGCGGGACTGGAGACTTCGCTGGGCAGAGGGGATCACAGAAACAAGAGGCTACACGTAACCAATTGAGGGCGGAAGGACTCGGCTGCAGCACAGGCTGCCGGTGGGTTTCCTTTCCAGTGCTGTTAATTTGTGATGAGAGGTTGGTATATTAATTATTCATGAAGGGGAGGGGATTGCTGATAGTATTATGGATTGCAAGAGGGCATCAGGACCCCCCACATTAGTACTATGGATGGAGAGAGGGTTTAAGGACCCCCATGTTCGTATTATGGATGGAGAGACAGAGTCAGGGCCCCCATGTTAGTACTATGGATGAAGGAGTGAGGACCCCCACGTTGGTATTATGGATGGAGAGAGGGAGTCAGGGCCCCCACGTTAGTATTATAGATGGAGAGAGGGAGTCAGGGCCCCCACGTTAGTATTATGGATGGAGAGAGGGAGTCAGGGCCCCCACGTTAGTATTATGGATGGGCAAAAACCGTTCGGACCCCTTGTTAACATGAGTAGAAAAGGGATGGCAGGAACTCCATGCTGGTGTTATGGCTAAACAGAGGATATTGGGGGGCCCTGTGGCCCCGCAGAGGGGCGACTAGTCAGAGCAGAGTCTTTGTCCGCACCTCGGGGTAAGAGCATTTCTCGGCGTCGCTCCCGGCCAGCACCGCGCAAGCCTCATCCTGCAGCGCATCGTCCTCCTCCAGCACATCCACCAGAGACAGGACCGGGTCGTCCGCGCCCGCCGCCTCCTCCGCACTTCTCTTCCTTCCCTGCTCGTTTGCCGCCATTTCTATAATCATAAGAAGGACGGGAAAGCATCTACGTCCGGAGCCGGCGGGCGGAAGCTGCGAGGGAGGCCAATGGTGTCATAAAGGTGTTTCCGGGAGCGGCGGTCGGAAGTTCTGCTGCTATGCTCGCCTCGCGTTCACCTGCTTCCGGAGCTGATATTACGAGGCGTCTCCATGTTGCTGGGCAACGGCAGAATCAGCGCACGTGGTACGAATCTGCCTGTAAACATGTCAATTTCATGTCACGATAATAGAACCCACAGATTATAGCATAAAACGGATTGAAAATGTGTTTATTCCAGATATTATTAGCTTTCTGGCAGTTGAAGAGGTTAATTTGCCCCGGGTGCACCCTGCTATTGAGGGTTTAGCAACGTATCTCGTGAGAATTGGTTCACCAGGCTCACCCAATGAATGCTGAAAGAACAGGAGGGGGTCACGTGATCTGTGTTTTTTTTTGCCCGAATCGAACATGGCGCCGGTGCTCGGGCTGCCAGTGTCGCAGGCTGATGACGCAGGGTGGTTGAGACAAGCTTTAGCATGGAGCTGCGGGCTGAGTTGACCGGCCGGGATGGAACCCGCCGCCCCTTCCAGGTGAGCTGCGAGCCGAGCCTGCCGGGGTTGCTGAGCGGCCTGGAGCAGCTGAAGGGAGAAGTTTCCGCCGTGCTGAGCCAGCTGGTCTTGCAGGAGAAGGGAGAGAACGGCCCGGGAGACGGCGAACAGGAGTCCGCAGGTCAGGGGACGGGGGTAGCGGCGATAATAGCTGGGGAGGGATAAACAATAACAGCCACTCAGCTCCGCGGGGGAGAGATAATAATAACCGCGCCTGGGTAACGACCACCTCCTGGTGGCAAGACAGGAAAAGACTTTGCAAAAGAAGGGGCGATTCTGAGGGTAGGAAGGGACACAGGTGGGGTTGTTGCCCCCTCTGCAGGGTATGTAATGTCACTGATTTGATGGCTATAATATTTCATATGGTTTCAGAACAGGAAATTAGAGCAGGAGTCAGGAGGTCTGTAGTGAAAGGGCCAATAATTCAGTCCGTCTGCTGATATATTTTCTTGATGAACAGGTAGTACATACACGGAATGGCCTTCTAGCTGAGCCTGCCAGGATACCTAGAAATGTCTGGGATATTTATGTCTATTTGCTGTGCCTGGCTGTCGGCGTAATCGATGGCTCTTCTGCCCCTGAAAACGTTTCTTTCTGAGTAGGTGAAGACGAGGATGATGATGAGGAAGAGGATGATGAAGATAATTTGAAGAATGGAACATCTTCTAAAGGGCCTCCTACAAAAAGGTCAAAGACCCGGGACAGCTGACGCGGGGTCCGCGGCCGGAATAAAAAAACTGCCCATGCTTTGAACGTGCAGGCTGCGGATGTATAAACGGGGTTCGTGTGCGTCGCACCCTGGCGGCTCCTGGACTATAAAGTCCCCCCCAGACACGGCAGCTGCTGGTTCCTGCGCGTCGGCTGGAGGGGGATCTCTGTAACTTTATTACAATGAAGTGGAATGCGGTTCATAAATTTGGCTTTTTGGTTGTTTTTTTGTTCCCCGCTGCCTGTGTCTCTGATCACCGGGAGCCCCGAACCGCAGCGTCGCCCCGAACCGCAGCGTCGCCCCGAACCGCAGCGTCGCCCCGAACCGCAGCATCGCCCCATCTCATCTTCTCATTCCATCCCCTTAATCACAGGTTCGTAATATCCGGGATACGCTTTTTCTACTCAAGCTACGTATTTTCTTGTTTTGGTACCAATTTCATTTCACCTCTCAATACCTTGGGGGGGGGGTTTCTCCAAAATAGTAATTTTTTTTTTAGAAATCAGGCCCAAAATTCAGTAAGTTAATGTATGGAACAGGAGCGTAACAACCAGGGACGCAACTACAATGGGGCCGGTGATTCTAGGGGACCCAGACATCCGCGGCCCTTTAAAAGCAGCAATTTGTGAGTAACTGAGAGTGTAGAGATCATGGGATCAGGTGATTTCACACTCTCCAGCATGCAGGAAGTGACATCACATCCATTTCCTGCATGCAGGATCAGTTTGCATGGAGGGAGAGACACAGGCAGGCTGTTTGGGGGGCTAAGATGGCACCGCGGGACATGTTGTTTAGTGAAGTGGGGGGTTTAATGGAATCTTTGCACCCGGATCCTGTGGCTTCCAGTTTCTATTGATTGGATCACAAAGTTTAATGCCGGGGGGGTGGGGGGTGGAGAGCGCTTCATTGATCTGTGACGAGGTACACTCGGTGACGCTCCAGGACAGCCCCAATGCCGATACTTCCTACGCGGGCCGCGGTTCAAACATCAGCGGATAAACGGCTCTAGAGACGTGGACCGGAGCGCAGGTACTCATTGCTTAGTAGATCAACTGCTTCGCTCGGTCACCGTTTTGTTTTTTTAATGTATTTCACTGTTTATGGCGATGCACAAGAAGCCAAGTAAAAAAACAAAAAAAAAGTTTTATTTTTCGTATCACAGTGCAATTTATCTCCCCACAACCTCACATTCTTATATTTAAACAAAATGTAAAAAGCCTCCTTTTTCAGTGTAATAAAGTAGCAAATAACCGACACGATAACATTCGGCACTTTCCTCGATACAAACACCAATCGCTCCAAACCCCCTGGACGCTTTCCGTTCCAGCGAGACACTTTATCGGTGTTACACCCGTCCGCTCATCCTCGCGTTATACGATTTAAAAAACAATAGGATAAAAACATGATATAACAACTGAAAATCTCCCAAAATACAAGAAGAATTAGCGACAATTCCCAAATAAAAGCACACTTTGGATCGTGAATCTCTTTCCCGGCTGCGTTGTTGATAAATGAGTAGAGCGTTATATTTGGCAGTGGTTCCCGGTACCGTTCGAGTCCCTAAACAATATAGTATTTAAAGACACCCCACCCCCCCCCGCGCAGATACACAGCGACCGACCAATTACTACAGCGAGGAAAACATTGCAGCATATCGATGAAATTACTTAGTTTGCATCGGTTTTATGATCTCTTTGAAAGCGACCCCGCAGCTGACATAGATGGGAGACGAGGGACAGAAGCTTCCGGGACAGGAAGATCCAGCGCTCTGTTTGGCACATTTGAAAGCAGAGGAACCGATTCACTAAGTGACCTGTGAGTTTAGTAGTCGCTGGCATAGTGTGCCTCCCGCAAAGGATCTAGTGCATCTGCAACGGCGTTTATTCACTAAGCCATGTGTTAGCGGGTTAGCTGAAACATCTGACCAATTCAACTTTATATCGTGAACAGCCAGCCCTGGAGCGTTTCTCCTCTGATCCAATTCTGACCCGTTTTCAGCGGCCCGTGCTGAATCGTGTGGCTGGCTCGGGAAACACGGCACCTTCCAGCAGCCTCTGGATTCCATAATAACCCCTCCTAAGCCGATATGTATCACCGAGTTACAGTAACAGCTGGGACTGTACAGAAACGAGGAGAGTCTAATCTTCCTGGTTTTAATGCTTTGCTACGAGGGGACCTCCCACCCCGTGGAGAGTTTGGGTCAGGGACCTCCTGTCGCTTCCTACACACAATTATCCTACCGCCTGGAGCAAGCAAACTCAGTTCTTCCGCATTAAACCCACAGAGACGCTTCCTTAATTATCTCAAAAATTCCCTTCAGCCGGCGCTAAACGTTCTGTTAATTGAACCAGACTTTGTCGCCGGTTCCAAAATTATTCCTCAAAGCCAACGATGCTCCATTCACCGAGCTACCGGCTGCCCGACTCTAAAATGTGTGATTTATGTTTTATTATATTACACATAATTTAGAAAACTAAGTGACCTGGACGTCGTTCCGGCTGCTTCCCCGGCATTCACCATCTGAGACCCTCGCAACCCAAACTGCACTAAGATGTATCTTCAACAGATCTCCTTAATGGAGAGCCACACCTGAGTGCGAGTGAGTGTCCAGGTAACAAGGCCCCTCTCTTCACTACTCCAAAGTCAAAAGGTGATCCTCAAAAAAAGAAAGAAAACTTTTCTGTAACAAAGATTCTTTAACCCCTTATCTGCTGGGATTACTAATTGCATGGTGTTTTAATTACCTCTAGAATCAGAAAGAAAAGGACTGGAGTTTCAGTTCAGAACAAAACGGTTTTAGGACATAAAAGCAGATATTGGATAACTCTGAGCCGAAATTTATCATTAAAGCTGATAGCAATGATTGCGACAGACAGACCCATCAGGAAAGTCTCGGAGCGGTAAAATAACTGCGGTAACTTCTTTTCCTGTCCTGACTTTGTAAATATAATCACAGATAACGCGCTGGGATCCGAAAATATGAATTCAGAAATTCTTTTCATAACAATAATAAAAAAAATGATATCTTGGATTAAATTATTTTAAATCCCGCAAAAGGTTTATAGCAAGGCAGTGCATAGAGGCATCCCGGGACCCCCGCTCCGTGGGGTTTTTTGGATGAGGTTTAAATACATTAATCGTTAAGGCTTCCTGTGACGCAGCAAAGGGAAATAATTCCAATAAAACCCCAAAGAGTCCGAAGGCCCCACGAGAATGGACGGACAGACAGCCGGCCCTGGAAACAGCATTGCTTTGCTGACCCAACCAGCAGAAAAGGAGTTAAAAATAAAAGAAAAAAAGCAGTCAATGTCCGTTTCCCGGGCGATATGATACTTCTTGCTCGGCGAGATCTAAGTGTCTATCAGCTGCAAGCGGCTGATCTGATTGGAGGCTTTCACGAAGGACTGGTGGCGATTGCAGATCACGGCCACGCAGATGGGGATTATGCAGTAGCCCACGGTCTTCGGGTCGGCTCTCGTGCACGAGTAGAGGAAGAGGAACACCTGGAAATAGGGTATAAGAAAGAGGGCGGCCCAGACCCAGAACGGCAGGGAGAGCAGACGCGCTTTCAGGGAGAGCATCCACGAGGTCCGGCTCAGAGACTCCTGAGGCTTTACCTGCACATGTTCCAGGGCCAGTCTGTTGTAGGTGTCATTGATTTCAAAGACATAGTAAAAGGCAGCAGCGCTCAAAAAGAGGTAGAGGCCGACGCCGATCCACCCCATCCTCTGGCGGAAATTCATCATTCTCCATGCTCTATGTCTGGAGGCGCAGCATGGCCAGCGGGGAGGAAAAAGAAAAACAACAACATTAATACACAATGGGGGGGGGGGGGAACATCCTATTAACTCATTCTCAAACATCGCACTCTTATACCTATAGTCAGCGTTTAACTGCAGCCCACCGGCCATGATATTTGTTCTAGAAAAAGTTAGATCTAGGAAATTTTTGCCCCCTCTGCTTATGTGGCAAACGCGGAGTTACTCGGCGGAGATCGTGCAGGGAGCCGCGACGACCTCAAACAGGATGCTCTGGTATCAGCCGTCTCGTGACGACGTCTCGTGGTATAACGAACACACAAAAAAGCAGAAGTCTTACTGGATCCTAACGGAGTAAAACGCGCCGCCGGGACCCGCGGGGAGAGCCTTCCGCCGTTTGCCAACCTGAAGTCACAAAGTCACCGCTCAAACTCAGCATCGCTGTCACGAGTCCATCTTTTCTCTCTTTCAATGCGGAGGTCCCTTGCTTTCCTCTCATACAAAGGGACCCCCGCTCTCCAGGTACCCCAAAAGCTGGGGACCCCCCCTCTCCAGGTATCCCAAAAGCTGGGGACCCCCCGTCTCCAGGTACCCCAAAAGCTGGTGCTTTACTCACTCCACTGTCTGCCATATGTCCCACTTTTCTGCCCACGGTGGCAGCTCCTTCTCTCCCCACCCGCTCTTGCTCTCCCCGGGACGCCACGCTCCTCACCTGTCTGTGGGGAGCTCTAGACTCCGATCCCGGGGATGCCCCCCGAGACCCCTCTCACCTGACTGCAGCCGTGTGACGTCTGTATCCGGCGCCTATACCGGAAGCGGTCAGCTGACCGTGAGTCCACGACGGACATATTGGGTGTGGCAAAAATACCCAGAATAACAAATTTACATAAATAAACACCAGTAACAGGAAGCACAAACATGTCCCACTCCTTCAATCTTCTCTAAGCCCCGCCATGCGGGAAGCTCAGCTGTCTAACGATATAAAAGGACGGCTTATTTGTCGCAAACATACCATCAAGAATTCGTCTTTCCGAGGATTATTCATTTAACATCGCATTAGGCCTCAACAGTTCCCTGTTTCAATATGGCTTCCGCCGGCTCTTTTCCAATGACGTCGCTCTCCAGAGAACCTGAAGCGTTTTGAAGACCACAGAGTTTAGGCGCTGGTTGGAACGGCTTGAGGGCTCTCCAGCGCCACCGGCCGGCAGAGAATGGGAGAGACAGGTTTCCTACACGTATGTGAAATAATATTTATCTATTATATTTATTTCTAATAAAAGCGCAGAGATCCAGCGAAGCAAAAACACAAGACTTTGGTGAAAGATGTTCCGTTTCCTGCTGGTGGTAAAAGAAAAGAGGCGCGTCGCCATGAAATTGCCCCAATTCCCAGCCCGCAAACCCACACTACCAAACGTTAGGGCTTTAGTGCTTTATTTGTTTTAGTGTCTTATTTCCATAAATAAGAAACATTGTATCTCCCGGCAGAGCAAACATCTCCCTTCTCACAGGAGAAACGCGTCGGGGATCAAAACCAGAACCTGCCGGCAGATCGGCCTCCTCCGGTCCCCATCTATTCGCCGTTTCTCCTGCTGTAAAGACTCAGCCCTGAATCAGTCGTTGGTCTCGTCTTAGATTCAGGACAGTACGCATGAAGATCCAATCCAATGGAAATTTCCATCTGAAGAAGAGACCTCTGAGGCCACAAAAGCTTTTGGGGGTCTTATATATATGATCCCAGCGGGGGGAGTCAGACTGTGTGACCCGAGAATCTGCCCCTTCCCCCCGAGATTGGGGCAAAACCCCTGAGTTCCAGGTAGGGTAATCGGATTGTATCCGTTTCACGGGAAATACACATTTTGTGTTTTTATGAACACGTAAGAGAAGCCACCGAACCAACAGCAGGAGGCAGTGCAGGATCACGTCCGATCCAACGATGGAAAGATGGCCGCCGGCATTTCATAGGAATCAATCATTTACTGTAACTATATACTGTATATACTGTAATTTACTGTACTATATATATATATATATATATATATCTGCAACAAGACGCTGATCCCCAGAGCCCGGGGCCCCCGGCTTTCCCCAGATCTGCCGGCTTTATTTGCTCAAAGCTCATAGTTAATAGAAAATATAATTTTAATATTGAAACTGAGAACAGGGAGGTTATAACACCTGGTCGTAACCCAGAGGCTGGTATGGCTTAGAGGAGAGAAGAGAGAGAGAGAGAGAGAGACGGGGAGAGAAGAGAGAGAGAGATGGGGAGAGAAGAGAAGAGAGAGGGGATGGGAGGGGAGAGAAGAGAGAGGGGATGGGAGGGGAGAGAAGAGAGAGGGGATGGGAGGGGAGAGAGAGAGACGGGGAGAGAGGAGAGAGGGGATGGGAGGGGAGAGAGATGGGGAGAGAAGAGGGGATCAGAGAGAGAGAGGTGGGGAGAGAGAGAGAAGAGAGAGGGGGTAGGAGAGAGCGAGATGGGGAGAGAAGAGAGAGGGCATAGAAGAGACGAGGGGATTGGAGAGAGAGACAGGGAGAGAAGAGAGATGGCATCGGAGAGAGAGACAGGGAGAGATGGGAGAGAGACATTTAACTACATAAAGGGAGGGAAATTAATTTCAAAGGAGGAGAAAAGTTACAACAATAGATCAGAATCTAACACTAGAGGGTCAGAGACTGAGATGGGATAGACATTTTACTTTACTGAGAGGGTGGTAGAAAAGTGGAGCAGCTGCCCAGCAGAAGTGGTAGAGGGTAATACAGTGAGGGTATTAAACATGCATGGGATAGACATACGGCTCCTGAATCTAAGGCGAGACCAACGACTGATTAAGGTTTGAGTCTCTACAGCAGGAGAAACGGGCGACTAGACGGGGGCCGGATGGGGCCGATCTGCCGGCGGGTTCTAAATGTCTATGGTAACTTTTATTTAGATAATGTTACCCTCAGGCAGTGAACCCCTTCTGCATTCTCTTAATACCCCCTGCAGACTGAATGCGGGTTGAATAACCTGTTCAGCTCTTATGCCAGAAAGCCGTAAATAAAGGTAGAGGAGAAAGAATTCGTCTTTATGGCAGTAATTCAGAGGAGGAGGAGGATTTAACCGGCAGCGAGTGGGGGGCCGTTTACTGAAACGGAGAGCGTGTAAAATCCGGGGGTCTGGAAGCTACCAAGCTCTTCAAAAAAGAAAGGAAAAAGACTTGTGACCTTCGTCAAGCGGCTGGAGGTCGGACATGCATGGTGGGAGTAGGAGTGCTGCTGGCGTTACCCTGCGAGCGGTTGTGTTATCGGGGTGTAGCGGCCATGTTTGTAGCATCTTTTGGTTTATTTAGGCGCACGCTTTGTCCGTTTCGCTGCGTTGCGCTCTCTGCTCAGGGTCGGAATTAGTAACGGAACTTCCCCGTCTGTCACCGCGGCTTCTTCTGTTTTTTACAGATAGTGTCACTTGCAGAAAAAAAAAAAAATGTTTAACCACAAAGACTGAATTTCTAGGAAAGTTTGGGAATGAATGTTATCACATAGTAATAAAACAAAAAAAAAATGAAATTCTAACGACAAAGTGGAACTGAACCTCGAATAAGAAAGATAGAAAAGGAACAAGAATTAGGTTAAAACACAACTTTTATCTCTATCGGTAAAACAACATAAAGAAATATATATCTGGATAAATGTCTAAATTCTCATCATTTCAACCTAAAGAAACCTCCAGCAAAAAAAAAGAAAGGGTTAAAAATGAAGACTCGTACCGGCTGCTAAAATGTTATGTCTGCCCCGTTGCTTTTACTCCCTGCCTTAACGTTATAGGAGTGGAAGTAGAAATGGGAGTAAATTTGCTATAAAATGATCAGCATAGGGAAGGATTAACAGATGTCCATAACCGCCAAGTGCCCCTTTTTAGTTTGGCCAGTCCCTCTAATCCCTGATGTCCCTCTCTCTCCTCCTGTGGTGCCCCTCTTTTGTAGGAGGTCAGAATGTTTGGGGGTATGAGGGGATGGCAGGGTTCTCCGCCCCTATATACCCCGTATCACACGTCATCTCAGTTGGGGTTTTTTTTGGTTCCCTTTTAATGGGAAGTTTCAGTTTTTTCAGATAACGAGGGTAATTCTATAGATTTATTTCCCTGCCGTTTAGATATCGGCGCGCTTCCTCTTCTTTATGGGATAACGTCATCGTGTGAAAAGCGTGGCCCCTGACCCGTGGACCCCGGAGCTTGTGACTTGGAATAACGGGTGAACTCAGCGGATCCGGCACCTACCGACGGGTTACTGTACCAAGGAGCCGATATTAACCCTTCAATAACCCATGGTGAAGCTTCTATTGTGTGATCCAAATGACTAATACCGGCCCTCGTGGACACCTTGACTTGTCATTATTTAAAGATACACTTCATTGAGGCACCTGCATTCAAGCAGGGAGATCCACCATAACAAACAGGGAGCAAAAGCACCAACTGGGGGTCTTCTTATATATGATCCCAGCGGGGGGGGGGGGGGGTTAGGAAGGAGTCAGACTGTGTGACCCCGAGAATCTGCCCCTTCACCCCGGGACTGGGGCAAAAACGCGGGTATGCCAGTCGTAAACTATCCATGTTCCTACCCAGTGAAGGAACGATGCCGTCGGAGATAAGCGAGGCCGGTCTGGGCTACGAGTCCCGACACAGACCGCAGCGTTTGGGCTGGAACCGGCTTCGCCGCATTCGTCAGGATTAGGTTTCACAGGGGTGTAATTTAACCCCTTAAGAACTAGCAATGATCTAAACTACCAGAACCATCAAAAAAACAGTAAGAAATGCAGTAAGAAAAAGAATCCGCCGTCGGAAACACGTTTATTATTTACATGACAGCGGGATCGTTTGTCACGTCCTGCTTTTATTTCGTTGTTGGTCCTGATGAAGGCTTCTCGAGGTGGAAACGTTGTTTCCCCCATGGTGGCAATTCACGCTTTTCAGATCATTCTAAGCGCGTTCGTTACGATTCTCCAAAGAGCATCCCCTCCGAGCCCGGCGGATGCCAAAGGAAGACGGGCGTCCTCGATCTCTAACGAAAAACCCGTCTTCGGATCTAAAATATTAAGGAGCCGACACCAGAAACGTTTAGCCCTTTAATGACAACGCAGCGTCGGCCCGTACGTGCACGGGCTTTGTCGTGAAGGGGTTAATATGATAGTAGTAAGTGGCTTTAACGTTAAGTGTCTCCTGATCCAAGGCATTAAAAACCAGAATCCTCCAAACTCGTGCACTTTAGGATTACTAATATCTGCGGTTACTGGAATATTTCACGCAGACATGACTTCACATGCAATTAGGCGTGTAACACGCTAGTACATTGATGTAACCAGTCAGAAGACAAGTTACATTTTAATAACAATGCTTTAATAATTTTTACTGGAGCACTTTGCCCTGCAGTGAAGAAACGTAAGTGTCATTATATAAAACTGCAGATCGGCCCCCGTCGGCCCCCCGTCTCGTCCGCCCGTTTCTCCTGCTGTAAAGACTCAAACCTCAATCAGTCGTTGGTCTCGTCTTAGATTCAGGAGCCATATGTCTATCCCATGCATGTTTAATACCCTCGCTGTATTACCCGCTACCACTTCTGCTGGGAGGCTGTTCCACCTATCTACCACCCTCTCAGTAAATAATGGGATTCCCTGCAGTCAGTGGACAGCGGTTAGCTGCCAATGAGATATCTGGAGCAGAGGCTTGGCGGGTTAAACATTACACACGCCGGCGCAAAGTACATATCAAGTGGGTGTAAAAAGGCCTCTCTACGTGATCCGCACCATGTGACGCTAGCGGTCAGATTTTATTATTCGCAAACACGATCCGTAAACCTGCTTCCAGGACTCGGCCCCCCCGGACTTTCATGTATGAAATAAAAGCGCCTTCCGCCCGCTGCGACGCTCTGCGTGGGTTTACGCGGCGGCCAGGAGATTCTCCGTACAGCTTGTTAAAGATCTTCTTAAAACGTAAAGATCAAAGAAACCTCGCCGAGCCCCGCTTACTGCCTATAAAACGCGTGGGGGGGGGGGATATCTGCGCTGTTTGGGTCTAAAGTCTGATTAGAGCCGAAGAAAGTGGGAGAGAGTTCAGGAGAGGGAGTCGGAGGGGAAAACTCTCCTGAAACTTCTCTAATCCGCCATTTCTTTGTATTTTGGGTTCCAATCTCTTATAAAACTTCTTTTTAGTAAATACCAGCTGGATGCGCTGCTCGGTGGTCCAGTTATGACCCGTTCCTTCATATTCAGATAATGTCTCGTATTTTTCCGCCCCAGTGTACAAAGGGGGTAGGAGGAAAGCCAGAGGCGTCTGGTAGCCTTTCCCTTCTATCCGTTGTGCCATTCCCAGTGGGGTAGGGGCATCTTTAAGACAGGGCAGAATGGGTTTCCTGGGCCCAGAGCAGCAGCCCGTGTTGCCCTGTCTTAGCGACGGCCCTGCCCTTACCCCGTTGGGAGTGGCCCCTCGGGCCCCCGAATGTTGCGGCAATGCAGGTCAACCGATGTTTCTGTAAGTCTCAGTGTTATGATATATGCTAGTTGTCACGTCCTGGTTACCCCATTGTACAGCGCTGCAGAATATGATGGCGCTATAATAATAATGACATCATCATACCCGGGAAGTTTAATGGCTCCTGCCCCCCGACGGGTTCTCCCGGGGTATCCGGGGCGAATCCCCAAGAGTTCCCAGGTACGGACACCATTAAGGAGAGAGGGCCGGGTGGGACAGGACTCGGAGGGGCCCCCCCCTTATCTTTAACGATGGCCCTGGGTAAAGGGGTCTCTGTACCCGGCCAGCACGCAGTGTTTCCTGAGTTTGTGACTTTATCCAGAGGGCCTGAAGATGGACAACAAAGAAGCAACAAACTTGTTGAAAAATAAAACAAACCAAATGTTGGTAAACAGACAGCTAGGAGCGGGATCTCGCCGGCCCCGCCGGGTCCTGCCGCTGGCGTCGCGAGTGTTTCCTCTGTTGGTATTTGGTATCGTGGGGATCTGGACACCGGTAACGTATAGACGGAAATGTTTGCGGTAACAATTCTGCTTAGTAACTTAGTGACGCGGCGCGTTTATCCGAATGCCACGAGTGCACAGCTGCTAAGCGCCCTCGCTCTGTTTGTATCCGCGTTACCGATGCCGACTTTTATCAGCTTGCGGAGCAGAAGGTGGATGCGTTCTTCTAAATAACTGATAGTAAACCAGAACCTGCTAGCAGATCGGCCCCCGTCTAGTCTTCCATTTCTCTTGCTGTAACGACTCAAACCTTAATCAGTCGTTGGTCTCGTCTTAGATTCAGGAGCCGTATGTCTATCCCGCGCATGTTTAATACCCTCGCTGGTGGCCGTTGATGCTCCTTTCTGATGTCCGGATGACTTGTAATTACGTAGGAAGCGGCCCTGGGTGGCTCGCTTTTTCTCACCCGAGTTAAGGGTCACTTTCTGACCATAATATGTTTAAGAATCTGTATCCATTACTATCGGGCTTTATGAATAAATAGAAGAAAAGGCAAATCACTAAAACCGCAGCGCTTGTGGACGCAGAATGTGATTGCGCATCACTCGATGACACCTTTTGTTGGGTAACATTAAAGACACTGAAGATGAAGACATTTCCTTTTAAAGCATGAAATAAATCTATACGTTGTGACAGCAAACCGCTAAGCGCTAATGACATGTATTAGTATTCAGTATTATAACAGATTGTAAGCTCCTGGGAGCAGGGCTCGCTTCTCCTTCTCTCCCAATATGTCTTATTGTGCTTTACAGTTATTGTCAATTTTAAATTGTATTTGTTAAATATTCTCACTGTCCCCTATTGTAACAGCGCCACGGAATCTGCTGGCGCTATAGAAATAAATGTAATGCAATACATGGGTGATACAGATTGTTTTAGGCGTCTTGGCAAGAGTACAGGTGTACAGGTAACAGGAGCTTATGTCCATGCGCACCTATACAACCTCATGATTTCCAACTGAGCCTCAAAAAGAAGGGGGGGAAATCCAGCCCTTATACATAATCCCGTCCTTATAACCCGTTATATCCTGTATATTCCTCATATTATATACTCTCCCCCCGTATAACTAATCCCGTCCTTATAACCCGTTATATCCTGTATATTCCTCATATTATATATTATATACTCTCCCCCGTATAACTAATCCCGTCCTGACAACCCGTTACATCCTGTATATTCCTCATATTATATATTATATACTCTCCGGCCGTATAACTAATCCCGTCCTTATAACCCGTTATATCTCTGTATATTCCTCATATTATATATTATATACTCTCCGGCCGTATAACTAATCCCGTCCTGACAACCCGTTATATCCCTGTATATTCCTCATATTATATATTATATACTCTCCGGCCGTATAACTAACCCCGTCCTTATAACCTGTTATATCCCTGTATATTCCTCATATTATATATTATATACTCTCCGGCTGTATAACTAATCCCGTCCTTATAACCCGTTATATCTCTGTATATTCCTCATATTATATATTATATACTCTCTGGCCGTATAACTAACCCCGTCCTTATAACCCGTTATATCCTGTATATTCCTCATATTATATATTATATACTCTCCGGCCGTATAACTAATCCCGTCCTTATAACCCGTTATATCCTGTATATTAAAATGATGTGACGTTAATAAATGAATGGAATTACATTTAATTGATCTTTAAGTAGATTGAATAATACAAGTCTATTGTATACAAAATGATGGAGCAGAGCTGCTTTCTGGGGGCAGTTTGGTGGGTAACTCATGGTGGGTAGGTGGGTGCCCCTCTCTCTCAATGAGCTGCCCCAGTGGCAGGCAGGCACATGGTGAATGCATGCAGGGCTCTGAGTCTCCCGGCTGCCCTCTGCTGGCCGGAAGCGGAACTTCTTCCTTTCACTTCCTAGCCGTAGAGGCAGGCGGGGTGCGCTCTGTGCTGCCGGCGCCTCCCTGTTTGCACGAATAATTCGAATGAGGAGCATTGCCGGGGCCCGGAGCTATTACCGAGGGTGTGTCCTTATCGCGGAATCCCGAACCCAGTTCACGTGCCCTCCCAGCCTGGGGGAGAGAGAGAGAGAGAGAGAGAGACGGCCGGGGAGGGACCCAGCGTTTAGCAAATGGAGATCTGAGAGAGGGGGAGGGAGAGCAGAGTCATCAAGAGAAGGGAGGGAGACAGCGAGAGACAGATCTCCAGAAGGAGCGATACGGAGAGCTACCGGAGCTTCAGACTCTGCATCTGCTGGCCAGGTCAGTAGTGGAGGGTGGGGGGAGAGCCATGTCAGTAGTGGAGGGTGGGGGGAGAGCCAGGTCAGTAGTGGAGGGTGGGGGGAGAGCCATGTGCAGCGTATGACAGCCCTCCCTACCCCCAGCTCATCCCTGCCATGCATGCTGCAAGTGAGCGGAGATCAGCAGGCTTCCTGCAGCTCACCCTGGCACCGATGCGGTTAACCCAGCAGGATGCACTTTGTGTTACAATGTATCAGTGCTTTTTAAATATAAACATCAGCAGGGAGCGTGCCCAGGGGCCCCAGCAGCGATCCTGCCGGGGGCCCCCATCTCAATGTGCTGTACAATGTGGTGTTATTATTATTGATTGATATAGCGCCATCATATTCCTTAGCGCAGTACAATGTGTTGTTATTATTATTGATTGATATAGCGCCATCATATTCCTTAGCACAGTACAATTTGTTATTATTGATTGATATAGCGCCATCATATTCCTTAGCGCAGTACAATGTGTGTTATTATTGATTGATATAGCGTCATCATATTCCTTAGCACAGTACAATGTGTGTTATTATTGATTGATATAGCGTCATCATATTCCTTAGCGCAGTACAATGTGTTGTTATTATTGATTGATATAGCGCCATCATATTCCTTAGCGCAGTACAATGTGTGTTATTATTGATACGAAAATGCAGAATTTTTGTCCGGATGCTTTTTACCTGCTGCCCCTCGTCGGACCGGATCCTTTTAACCCTTTTTGTGCCGAGATCCCCAGCGCTCTTTAACCAGCTCTATCGGTATCTGTTTACGTTCTAGATCCTCGCCTGGCCGCTCGCGCCGGATTTTTGCCGATTCTTCAGACAAGATGCAGACGTTCCTGAAGGGGAAGCGGGTCGGCTACTGGCTGAGCGAGAAAAAGATAAAGAAACTGAACTTCCAGGCGTTCGCCGAGCTGTGCAGGTACGTGCGGGGATCTGGGAATACACGCTGAGCCGGTCCTGGCGGGCCGGTGATCCGCGTAACGGTTCCAGACGCCGGGGAGAGAGCCGGATGTCTCGGGATTTCTCGAAAGCAGCGATCAGTAAGGTGGAGATATTGATGACGATCGTGAATTAACCCATTGATGTATCAGTGGTGTAGCTGTCAGAAGATTACTTTCACAGTTAAGGGGTTAAAATAAACCCCTATATAGTTGTTAACCCTTTCTCGTGCTGATGTTTTGTACTTTTGGACCATTTGGCAGTTATGCCAAGGAGTGCATGTCACTTGCTGAGTGGATCTGTATGGTCTGAGCGGGGTTTAGACCATCGCTCCCCTCTATAAAGTGTTTATTCAGATCCAAACTGGAACCTTAAGGGTTAATCAGATAAGCGCCTTCATATTCTGCAGCTCCTTTTATTAAATGCGAGGAAATATACTTATTGTATGAGCGATCGATATGGAATCCATTAATTTATAGCAGCGTTCCTGATTGCCTTTCAGGTTTTTGGGTGTTTTGGGTTCTGTGTATTCTGCCACCTGTAGAGGGGTATTAAGGGGGGTAACAAGGCACTGTTGCCTCCCATCAGATTGGTTGTTTTGTTGTTTTTTTTTGTTTTTTTTTACCTTGCCTTCGGTGCCACAACAGAGGAGACTGGGGATTATGTACGAGAAGTTATTTAAACTTTAAATGGTCTTGTTGCCATAGCAACCATAGAATGGTCCAATCAGCTGGGCCATTCTATCGGTTGGTAAGGTGAGAGACACTTTTCAAAGTCTGCATTTGAGAGAGACTCGCGCCTGGGAAACATGGCGACATGACCTTGTTCTTCAAAGAGCGGCTGTCCAATCAGGGCCTGAACCTGCCGGCAGATCGGCCCCATCCGGCCTATGTCTATCCCATGCATGTGGAAATCCCCTCGCTGTATTACCCTCTACCACTTCTGCTGAGAGGCTGTTCCACTTATCTACCACCCTCTCAGTAAAGTAAAACTTCCTCACATTACATCTAAACCCTCTAATTAATCCGATAGCTACATGCAGAGCGACCTCTATGGCTTTTAAGCAAGGCTCCGGTTTTAATCTTTTAACCCCGCGTGAGACCCGAAGAGCCCCCGAAGAGCCCCCGAAGATAAAGCTTTCCTGCTACTTTGTATCTTGGGGGTTTTAAACTTCTCTACATCTCTGTCCCCGGCTGTTGGTGTCCGAGGGGTTAATTCTGGTGGGTCTGATGGCAGATCCGGCTGCATTCACACTTGCGATTTCCCCCCCCCCCCCCCCCCCCATTGTACGTGACAGTCTCTTTAAATAAGGCTACTTACCCCAGTGTAGGGATAATCTGCTAATCCCGCGTGCACAGCACAGAGTATATTCCCGATGGAACGTATCTGTGTTTGTGTAGCCTTTAGGTATCTAATGTGAAATAAAGATCCTCTGGCCGCTGCTTACATAACCCTGCGGGGCGGCCGTTTGGCTGCACCTGTCATGTAAACTTAAATTGAGTGTGTTTGCGAGGCGCAGCCATGCGCGGGATCTTTCCTTCGGGGGTCAGTGAGCCAAATCTGGATCTTCTTCGCTGTCCAAGTTTCTTGAGAGAAGCTGCTAAGCCGGCCTGACTTCTCTGGGAGGGAGGTCGATCAAATGGGGGGGGGGGGGGGGAGGACTGGAGCTGCTCTGTTGTTACCTAGATAGAGGGTGGTGGATAAGTGGAACAGCCTCCCAGCAGAGGTGGTAGAGGGTAGTACAGTGAGGGGATTAAACATGCATGGGATAGACATACGGCTCCTGGATCTAAGACGAGACCAACGACTGATTAAGGTTTGAGTCGTTACAGCAGGAGAAACGGGAGACTAGACGGGGGCCGAATGGGGCCGATCTGCCGGCAGATACTATGTTTCTGGTAACCCGTTTGGCGTGTCGCTCGGGAACGTATGGATCGTATACCGAGCCGCTGGCGTTTTGGGGGCTTCTATTCTTGCAGTGTTTTGGTAGCACTTTTAGTGACCCTGGCATACAGAACATCAAGAGGGGCAGTTTGAGACCCTTCATTTTTTTTTTATTTAACCCTATTTTGTTTGTAAGTCATCCCGAGCCCTTTAAAAACCCGCTAAGGCCCGTCGTCACGGAAGTTTCTTTTTTACTAAGAAGCATAATTTGATGATGGGAACTGCCCGTTTTGGAACAGTCGGCTGCGTCTGGCTGAGGATGATGGGTGTTGCTCAGGAACTGATATTTTTTTTGACCGGTTTCGGCACTTCCTGTAAACGGGTAAACCTCCCATTGTTCTCTGGCGCTATTCACTCTTTAATGCACTCGAGGAAGTATAAGTTTACCCGGAATCTCGGGGTTTGGAGTAAATTCTGCGTTGGATCGCTCTGCGTTTGAGTAAATTTGCAGTTGTTATCTGGCAGCCTTCGGTAAACTCGCTCGGGTGATTACCACTCCAATGTCTGAAAACACAGAGTCGCTGATAATGCAGACAATGAGTTTATTCTCGTCTGAACTTGACCTGTGCGCTCAATCGATCCTGGGATATCGCTATCAGCGAGGTGGAGAAGGAAGCCTCTGCTGAGATATTTGTTCCTCCCCGCAGGGATTCCACAGTAATGACACCTCTTTAAAAAAACAATTAAACCTCTTATTTGCATCAGCAATGGACTTTGTGGACTTTACTGAGAGGGTGGTAACAGATTATCTCATTCATTCTCACGCTTACACTGTGACATTCACTCATTCGCGTGCTTACACTGACGCTCACTCATTCACAGGCTTACACTGACTCATTCATGGTTACACACTGATATTCACTTCACTCATACACACATTTGGGCAAAAGGAAGAAAAAAAATAGTAAATGAAGGCAGAATGTGTGATTTATAGACAGGTCACTGAATGAACCCGGGGTGACAGGAGCGCCCGGTTTGTGTGAATCCGCAGCAGTCGGCCTTGTAAGGCTTTCCGTCGTGTGGCTGCGTTCGGCGTTTCTAGAAAGAGAAAGACCCCGACAAAGGGATTGGATTCAGCCGCAGAAATCGGGGAACAACCTGACTGTTTCTTTAAAAATTGCAGCTTTTTTATTTTTAGATGTTTTTTAGAAATTTATTCCACTGTAACCATGGCGATATTACTGCTCATGCACTTTTTTTAATTTTTTTTTATTGATTAACGTTTAAACCTTAATCAGTCGTTGGTCTCGTCTTAGATTCATGCATGTTTAATACCCTCACTGTATTACCCTCTACCACCTCTGCTGGGAGGCTGCTCCATTTATTTACCACCCTCTCAGTAAACTAAAACCTCCATCTAAACCTCTGGCCCATCTGCACTCCCCCTTGTAAAAGCTGTTCATTCAATTACTTCCTATGTTATAAATATACACTACTTTGGGTGATTTGAGGGGTAATTATGGATGCGATCGGTCAGGGAAATAGATATAGAGGGCAACATTTTCTTTTTTGCTCCGAGCACTCGGTGCAGAGGAGGGAAGCCTCAGCCGATGGTCTCACAGTGAGGCCTAGTTTGGTTGTCATGGTAACCAGCCGGCACTCTGACCCGTGCGCTCACTTCCTTCACTTCCCCGTGTGCCGCTGACAGCCTAATTTGGGCCTTTTTCCTGTTTTTTTAGATCCCCCTCTCGCTCCTGGATGCCATTATCAGGTTGATGATGTCATCAAATCACTAAAATAAGAAAAAAAAAGGCAAATATTTATTTGTTTCATCTATCGGTCGTTGGTCTCGTCTTAGATTCAGGAGCCGTATGTCTATCCCATGCGTGTTTCAATGCCCTTGCTGTATACCCTCTACCACTTCTGCTGGGAGGCTGTTCCACTTATCCACCACCCCTTGCGCTTATTGTACCATGGAAAAACCATAACATGGGTAATAGTCTGGTTTGTGGAGATAAGATTTCATTTCTATACCCCCTGCCCTTTTAGTTACATACGTCTGTCATTATATTAATATATATATATATATATATATATATATATATATATATATATATATATATGCATATTTATACTTTTATGTAATGCCATATTTTTTATCTTTCTAGGAAAAGAGGAATCGAGGTCGTGCAGGTGAGTTCTGTGAATTTTTTGGTTCTTTGTTTTTTTATTGTTTTAAAATATGTAACCAATTATCGATACATGCTTATCAAGTTTGTAAAAGTGTTCCTCGACTTGAAATAAACGAGTTATTCCAGAAACATCGACGTGGAGACCCTAGAAAGTATTTCGCGTTCCTGCGATGGTAATAAGGACCGGGGCGGGGGAAGTTGGTGTATAAATACGGGGCAAGTTTCTGTGCCAGAAAAAGGGTCTGGATATTTTTATTTTTTTTTTGAAAAGCAGAACCTCTAGGGCTATAAATAATAGAATAAACATTAATATTTTAGAGCTTCTTGATCCAAGGGGAAATCTGATTGCCTTTTGGCACCGAGCAGGATTGCCCCTCCCCCGGGATTGCCTTCTTTTGGGTAGGGTAGGTAAGGGTTAAACTTGCGTTTGTGTGGGGTTAAGGTAAATTACTAGGTTAGAAACGGGTATTTTGAAGAAAATCCGTATTATTTATCCCAAAGGGCCTTCGTTAGTAATTTAGGCGGCCAGCGATGGGAACCATTTAGCGCCCAAAGCGTTTTGGCTACAATGTTACATTGTTCAGATTCTAGCAAGAAAGGCTGAAGGGTTATTGGTTGGTATGAAGGAGATCTGGTTACCTACGGTTAGCCCCAATTGGTCCGATGGACGTCCTCATAAGACGCCCCGCGCTTTAGGTCCGGGGCACGAGATTCTAAACGAGATCCGTGTAATTATGGACAATAATTGTATTGATTCCTAATGAGAAGCACCTAGACAAATGAGACCCGACGAGGCGAGAAGAAGTTCTGGGGGATGCGGGTTTAGCGAAAAATGTCTTCGCTTTCCCCAAAAGGTGTTCCTTTCCAGCTCCGCCGCTGGTGAGAGTCTGGCGGAGAGCTTGAAGCGAGGTTACGGTCTAAAGGCCATCTCCAGTGTTGATTCATAATGATTAACCCGCGGATAACCGACCTGAGGCTCTCCCGGCCCCTGTGTGCTTACCGCTCCCAAATTCCAGGCTGGCCGAGCCTCGGTTAATAAGCCATCGATGACTAAAGCCGTTGGCGGGGCGATTGTCACTCATGATAAGTGGATGTGTGCTCTTTTATTATTGCCTATTTTTATGAAGTGCAGGGTTTTATCATTATTATTCACTTTATAAAATATGGTACATTTTTGGTGGGATAGGTCTCATTAACTGTTTACCACTCTACCCATAAACCTACACGAAACTTCCCAAGTATCCCTGTATGGTTTGTCTAGTCCCTCCATGGTCTCCAAATCCCTGTGCCCCTCTTTCCTAGGAGCGCAGAATGTTTGCTGAGTGTGAGTGTCTCTCACGGTGTCATATTTGAGTCAGACCCAGTCACCCTCTTAGACCTAGAGAGCCACAGAGGACCTACTCCTCATCCACCGCCGCTGACGGACTTCTTAATCCATAGCGTGGAGACCTGATATCCGCGTTGGTTTGAGTGGAAGCGATACTATAGTGAGACCTTCGATCTCCCCAGGTGGCTCATTGAGAGTTTTGGGGCGCTGGGGAGGCCAGTAGCCCCAATAAGGGGGAGCTGCACTCAACTGCCACCCAACTTCATGAATTCCTGGTGTTCTTCTCCGGTCGTAAAACAATATCGATCGATGGAAGCAAACTCATAAAGGAGGCGACATCGGTGGCACGGTGGATAATCGTTACGGGAACCGGAAAACCCTAAACGCAAGATGATCAGTAAATGATTTTAACCAAAATACCAGTTTATTTGGCTTAGCTGCTGTGACCTGTTCTGTTCATGTAGTAAAGAAGTGCTGCAGAGAAATTTATTAAAGAGGGCCAAGGGGAATGTTTAGAACATTTAGTTCTGGATCTCCGTGTCACCAACGGGGCCTCGGTTTTCCACCCCTCTCGTGGGGTATTTACAGATCAGGAACGGTGCCTCGGATCCGACGGGGAAGGATCGTCACGTTTTCGGTTGCCAGGGAACCGCTGTTTTCTTGAAACATCGGAGATGGTTTATTTTCACATGAAATATTAATGGTAACAGCTTACGAGCGGAGCATCGGGGAGAACGTGAGACGCTTCTAATGCCGAGCCGGAAAAATCCCGCAGACGTCAGGATCCGATCGGACCGAGTGACTTGGCGAAACCCCCTTCTCCGAGACATGATTTATTTTTATCTGCGTGCCAAGTTGGTCTCGGCTCACAAAGACTCCGGCCGATATCCGGGTGACGGGGATGTAGGTCAGTGTCTTGCCACCAGCTAAAGTTTCACAGCACAAAACAAGTCGAGGCTGTCGAGATTTATTGAAAAGGCCGTTGAGACCGGAATTGGGAAATGCACCTCGTCGGGTAACGTGGATAAAGTAGAAGAACCAAAGAGGTCCAACTGGCGTATCTTTAAGTCACTCGCGTTGTCCCGATTAGACGCTTCACCGTTACAAGTTTGGTGTCATTTCAAAGAAAATTTAAATCTCTCACTCTCACTAACTCTCTCACTCTTACTCGCTCTCAATGCCTTCCTATCTTCTGCGCCGACCGCTTCAGTGTCCCTGTCTCCTTTTCGACGGCTTCGCTTCTTTCCTTGGCTCTGTTGTCTTCTTGCTTCGTTCTTTTCTCGCCGGGATCAGCTCCGTTCACCAGGACTTCCCGGAGCGCTTCCTCAAAAGGGGCGGGGCCTCCGCGCACCCCCCTCTCCCCCAAATTTCGGTTCCAACGCCAGCAAAATCACTATTCCCAAAGGCTATCAATTAATGAATCGCATCGCATGAGCCATTTTAGCCGTTGTGCTTATTACGCTCTTGCTGTAGCTTTTGGAAATCCCATTTAATGCCTTCAGGATCTCCCCCGATGACCGCAGGTGATCCGGCCAGTGTCGGACCGAGCTGTGATAATTACAGAGCCACCTGCGTGCTTGAAGACCGTCTTGGGGTGGAATCTGTGGTTTTTTTTTAGTTGAAACTCTGGCCTGAAAGACCCAAAGTGAGATCCTGTGTCTTACTCGATTCCCTTGGACAATTAGATCGGTTTTGTGTCCTGCTGCAGGATCCCGTCTGTCCTCAGATCACCCGGCGCTGAGAATCTGTTAATGACGGTTAAAGGTGAATTGTCGCTAAACTGATTAACTCCGGCATGTAAAAGCCTCTTTGTGTCCCTCCCGCGGATTTTACTTTTACCCTCTTGGGAAACGTTTCATGGTTTCGTTTTTGTAGAGTTATACAATTAAAAAAAAATATATATATATATTTAATTTTATTTTTAGAGAATAAAAATATTTATTGTATTTGTGGGGATTACGGTTGGTCCTCGAAGGCCAGATTCCTTTTTAAGAGGCCTTGACTTTAACGCATATAATACCTGCGTGGTCCCTTTAAATATCCGCCGTGTCCCCGGCAGAACACATCTCCTGCCACGTGGTGCACCCCTGAATCAGTGTTCTGGGGGTCTCTAACGAGATCCCCCTGTGCACATGCGCAAGTAGCCGGTCAGTAGTATGAAATGTCAGACCACGGAGGAGATGTTGCTCTGGAGCTGCAGCTTCTCCTTGACATAAGTTCTTTCTTTTTATTTTTTGATTAATTGATGCATTTAAAGTACTTATTCTTTTTCATGCAAATTGGTGAAAGTGCGTTTAGTCCTCAGGGATTTCCTTGTTAGAACTACCCTTTTATATACAATTACTGAAAAAGCAGCGAGATTTCAAGTTATTCTGTTTCCCCCCATAAATACATACATATTGTATAATATAAATATATACAATATATATACCCTTCTCACCTGTATGGGTGGTATATGTGTCTTCCCCAACCTCAGGTACTTTGAGGGTTCTGCACAGTATTTGAGATCTTGGTTGTTCCTAGTTTTTTATATATATATATATATTTAGCAAGTCCTTGTGTAACTAAAACTCCCATCACTCGAATCAAACCAGAGCATTCAAGATATTTTTTGCAGGGGGGGGGCATTATGGTAACTTTTCGCCACCCAATGAGTTAAAATCTGTAATTTTTTTTTTTTAATAACCCTGTAAGTAAAGCAATGCATTTGCTATAACACGGCCGTGATAGATGTTTGGTTTGAGCCCATAACATGCTGGGTGCACCCGCAGAGCTGCGTGTATTTAAATGTAGAAATAATAGTTTGGATCAAAAGATAAGAGAAAAAAACAAACAAAACAACTGAAAGAATATGTACATGAGAGCGTTTATACAGCGCTGCGGAGTATGACGGCGCTATATAAACCAATAAATAATAACCTGTTTAACTAAGCTTGTTCTCCGCTGTGTCTGAGCCGCAGGGTTTGGTTCCGGGTTTGGTTCCGGGTTTGGGTTTGGTGCCGGGTTTGGGTTTGGTGCCGGGTTTGGGTTTCCTGATAACGTTCCCGCTCAGACCTTTCGGTTCCGTGTCATCTGTTGGGTCTCCTGCGTATGAGAACCTTGGGGAAGGCAGATGGAACTCCGGGATTCCGTCTCTCGCTCCTCTGCGTTCTTTTAATTCAAAATAACCGGAGCGGAATTCGTTCTAACCTAGAAGGGTTTGTGCCGGCTGGACCCGTAGGAGCCGGAGCGAGATGGATTCAAGACCCTCGACCACGACGATGCTACGGAAAGGTTCTTCCTCGCCCTGCTTATCGTCGCGGCCCCGGAGGCTTAAATCGTGTTTGTCACGCTGTCCCCTGTGATTTAGTTGATGTTGCACAGAAACCTTTGCTTCGCTCCGTTTAGTTTAGTTGCTGATTGCGAACATCTGAACTTCTTCAGGGTTTTGGTAAAGAACATCGAGAACGGCAGAATCCCTCTGTCATGCCGAGAGCGGCCGAGGCGGTCAGAAACCTAGAATAAGCCCCATCCGGCCCCCGTCTAGTCGCCCGTTCCTCCTGCTGTAAAGACTCAAACCTTAATCAGTCGTTGGTCTCGTCTTAGATTCAGGAGCCGTATGTCTATCCCATGCAGGTTTAATACCCTCACTGTTACCCTCTACCACTTCTGCGGGGAAGCTGTTCCACTCATCTACTACCCTCTATGTAAAGTAAAACTTCCTTCCATCCCATCTCAGTCTCTGATCCTCTAGTGTAAGATTCCGGTCTCTTGTTATGTATTTAAATGTTTCCATCACATCCCCTCTCTCTCTCCTCTCTTTCTATCTCTCTTCACCCATCTCTCTCTCTCTCTCTCTCTCTTCACCCATCTCTCTCTCTCTTTTCTCTTCTTTTCTCTTTTATCTCTCCTTTTCTCTTCTCTCTCTCTCTCTTTTCTCCCCCAAGCCGGACATCTTAAGATCCATTAGCCTTCATTGGAAAAACAACCACCGTCCGTCTGTCTGTCCATCTTGATCTCCTCTCGGTGTTCAGGAATATTTTCCTTAGGCCGGGCGTGAAAGATACGATTCCCAGACAAAACAATCTCATTACAGGAATACATCGGTCATAACTTCCTCCGGTCTGCGGATTCCACGGGACCGGCGAGGTTTGTGACCGAAATATTATCCCGACTTTTCTTTATAAGAGCCTTCACGTTTGCATCACTGTAGAAATCATACATTTTGTGTTCATGGTTGGAAACGGCGCATGCTGTTAAAATATTTTAGTGGCACAAGGCTAAGATAACCCATGGAACTTAAGAGGGTGGTAGATAAATGGAACAGCCTCCCAGCAGAAGTGGTAGAGGGTGATACAGCAAGGGGATTAAACCCCTCAATCTAAGACGAGACCAACGACTGATTAAGGTTTGAGTCGTTACAGCAGGAGAATCAGCGACTGGCCAGGGGCCGAATGGGGCCGATCTGCCGGCAGGTTCTATGTTTGTATTTTGAATTATCATTGAGTGCGGCCCGTATGTAAATAGGTAGAGATATTTGTGAAAATAGAATTTCTTTTCCTCCTTCCTGTAACGTTTTCGCCTCTTCTCTGTCCTCCCCCGCGTTTTGGTGGAAGCCAGTCTTACTGGAAGCTGTGGTATTTCTTTTTTTTTTAAACTGGGATGTCTGCGGGGCGGCGGATGTCACCCGATATGGGTGTTTGTGAAAGGTAACGGTGTTTTATCTCAGCGAGTCACGGAATGCAGTCCCTTGCGAGCCGTGTAAATCTACTGAGATCGCTCTCCGCGTTCCAGCCGGTTCCACGTGACGCGTGCGCGACTCGCAGATCCTCAGACACCCGCCGGGCTCGTCATCCTTTGGCCCGTCGGGCGTGTGATGAGATTTGGGAGGAGGGGTCCCCAACATTTCTGTCTTCCAATACATAGAATCCATACGGTGTGATGATTACATTACATTCTATATCGAACGGTGTATTAAACAAATAGTTTGATTTCACATGGAATATTAGTTGAGAATTCTATGTATGCGTGTATATATATATGTGTGTGTGTATATATATATGTGTGTGTGTATATATATATGTGTGTGTGTATATATATATGTGTGTGTGTATATATATATATATGTGTGTGTGTGTGTGTGTGTCTGTGTCTATGTATAGGTGTTTGTATGTGTGTGTGTCATGTATAGGTGTTTGTGTGTATGGTGTATGTATAGGTGTTTGTATGTGTGTGTGTCATGTATAGGTGTTTGTGTGTATGGTGTATGTATAGGTGTTTGTATCTGTGTGTGTCATGTATAGGTGTTTGTGTGTATGGTGTATGTATAGGTGTTTGTATCTGTGTGTGTGTATGTATAGGTGTTTGTATCTGTGTGTGTGTATGTATAGGTGTTTGTATCTGTGTGTTTGTGTGTATGGCGTATGTATAGGTGTTTGTATCTGTGTGTGTCATGTATAGGTGTTTGTGTGTGTCATGTATAGGTGTTTGTATCTGTGTGTGTGTGTGTCATGTATAGGTGTTTGTGTGTATGGTGTATGTATAGGTGTTTGTATCTGTGTGTGTATGTATAGGTGTTTGTATCTGTGTGTGTATCTGTGTGTGTGTGTCATGTATAGGTGTAGGTGTGTGTGTGTGTGTCATGTATAGGTGTTTGTGTGTGTATGTATAGGTGTTTGTATCTGTGTGTGTATCTGTCATGTATAGGTGTGTGTATGTGTGTGTGTCATGTATAGGTGTTTGTGTGTATGGTGTATGTATAGGTGTTTGTGTGTGTGTGTGTGTGTGTGTCATGTATAGGTGTGTGTGTGTGTGTGTGTGTGTGTGTGTCATGTATAGGTGTGTGTGTGTATGGTGTATGTATAGGTGTTTGTGTGTGTGTGTGTGTCATGTATAGGTGTGTGTGTGTGTGTGTGTCATGTATAGGTGTGTGTGTGTGTGTGTGTGTGTGTGTGTGTCATGTATAGGTGTGTGTGTCCAGAACTACACCCAATTTACCTTAAAAAAATAACAAAAATAATTACATTAAATCCACAAATATTTCTCCTGTTTAATGTTTTTCTTGCATTATAGAGCTGGGAGTTTTAACTGCTTGTGTGCTGTACAGTCCGGCACCCGCGCTATAGCAGTTAAAGGGACACCGCAGTCCCCTATTGCAGCGCTCCTAATCCATGCGGATTGAGGGGAGACCCCATAAAAGAGGTTAGTTTGCCCCCCCCGTGTGGGAGTTTTGGGTGAGGCTGTCCCCGTGGGCCATCGCCATGCGCTCCGCTGTAATTATATCGCTGTTCCGTGGCGCGTTATCACATAGTAAATAGTGTTACGGGTGGTGCCGGGAGGCGAGTTTCGCTGATGGTCCAGGTACGACGATCGGCGCGTAGCGGCTGTCCCGTTTTATCTTGATTTTCAGAAGGCAGAACGTTCTGTCGCTCAGGCGCCTCCCTCTGCGCCTTTTTTTTTTTTTTTTTTTGACCATTAACAATCCTTATTGCAACCCCAATTTAGGAAAAAATGCCGGCATATTATACAATCATAATAAAATATACTAATAAATAGCATGTCGTTATAATATTTGCAATTGAAGATTATGAATTTTTTGGGGAATTCACATTTCTAAGATCTCTTCGGGTCTTGAGGCGAAAAAAGACCAAAAATGATTAGTGCTGTAAATTATATTTATTATTTTTATTATTATTATTTATTTATTATTTTTTTTTAAATTCTAATTATTTAAATAGTTTTTCCATCATGCAGGAGCCCATAATATATCCCTTGATTAGCTACTGAAGGCCGTTAACGGATCCAGTCCTGCTTCTCTTTGTAGTGACGATTAACCTGCGACGTTTAACCCATTCCCTGCCGCTGCTAGCAGCTTTCCCAAACATGACGCCGCGGACAGAGACCCCCTAGTCGTTAGACCCCCGGCCTATGCGTGTTTCTTGTTAATTTAAGCACTAGAGCGCGGATTCCTTATATCCTGACCCCCCCCCCCCCTTTCCTGCTAACCTGCTTTTTCTCATCTCACGCGCAGGATCTTTAAAGGGTTAAAAAGCTTTCAGGATCCCCGTTCCGGAAGCTAGGCCCACACCGTGCACTTAGCACATATAAGTTTGGCAGCGATGACTCGTCGCTGACCTCATAATATCCCGTCTGCCGGAAGAACCTCCGGGACGCGGTGGCCAACCTGAGCCGTGCCAGATCTCCTACTTCTGCGAAGTGTCAGCCATTAACCACTTCACCGCTTAATAGAGTCGATTAAGCTCTGGATAGGCAAAGATCTCCCGCTAACTCTCCTACCTTTCTGACAGCAAAGTAACTAAACCCCTGGAAGACGACGACGTTCCGTACTCGGATTTCAAGTGTTTGGGGTTTTTTTTGTGTTGTGCCGGCATTTTTTTTTTTTTTAATACATTATTCAGTAAGAGAAGAGAAGGAGAGGGTGCCATAAAACATTTAAAAGCAAAAAGGGATTAAACAAAGGACAGAAGGAAAGTTACAACAAGAGACCGGAATCTGACGCTAGAGGATCCGAGGCTGAGATGGAACGGAAGGACGTTTTACTGAAAGAGTGATAGATAAATGGAACAGCCTCCCAGCAGAAGTGGTAGAGGGTAATACAGTGAGGGTATTAAACATGCATGGGATAGACGGCGGGTTCCGAGCAGGCAAGAGAATGTTTGTTGTTTTTTTTTTTTTTGTATTTGTAAGTGTTGGGTTAGAATGTTCGTGTATCTGGGTTCTAAATTAGAATACTTTGCAAACGACAGCAACGATGTAATCTCTCATTGGCTGTTATATCCTCCTATATATATTTATATATATATATATATATATACTGCGTGTGACTCTCCGCGTCTTATAGTAGATCAGAAATACTGTATTATACACTAAAAAAACCTGAAATATTCTTAAATAAATGTTTTTAATCCGTAATGGAGAGAGTTTCCGGTCTGTGTCGTTTTAGATGTCGAAGGTATATGTTTTTTGTATCCGTGTTTTGGGCGACTGCTGACATACATCATGTAGACTGATAGTCCGCACTTTATCTGCTATTCTGTTTCCTGTTACGATAACATCCTGTGGCCCTTCCTCACCGGCCCCGGCGAGAATAAAATGCATGCATCTCGCGGAGATCTCTGCTGTCAGCGAGCGCATTCGGAGCGCACGAGAGCGAACGCAGACGCCGGCGGTAACATAAACAGCGCGCGCTGCCATAGAATGTCAGCGGCCGCGCACGCCGATTGCGAAATCCCGGCCTTTGTTCCGGCTGCTGAGGAAGAGACCGTTTCAACACGTCTGGCCCCTGCCGGCCCCCGTAGGTGACAGGTCTACTTAGATAATTACAATTATTTATAATGGATTTAATTATAGCAAATTATAATTACATTTTCCCAAATCCTATTTTTTTTTTTTTACGGTTCCATACACTAAATAATATATGCGGTAATAAATGTAAAGCAAGGGAGCAGCCTTCTTATCCGCATAATTATTCCTCCCCATTATCACCCACCTTGTTGTTAAGTTGCTGATACATATTCCATAGCGCTGTACAATGGGTAAACAGGATATGACAAGTAGTATACATCATAACAATTCGACTTCTAGAACAGGTGAGGAGGGCAGGGCCTGCTCCCAAGAGCTTACAGTCTAGATAGTTTTTTTTTTGTCACTTTTAGCCACGTAGTCAGCGCTCATGAAGAAACGTTTTAAATTCGGTGTCGTAACAATTACACTGCTTGATAGCGAGACACCTGGAGTTGAAAGGCTTAACCCCCTATACACACACTCACACTCAGCCCTAATAGGTCCGAGTGTGCGTCGGTCCTCGGCTGCGGGCGTTCTGGGGGATGATGCCAGGCAGCGCTCGGATCCCAGGGAAATGCGCTGATCTCTGGGCTGTTAGTGTTGGAACGCGCTCCGAAATCAGGACTTCAGTTTTTAAAGACTGGGCTCTCGTTCAATCGCTTTCATTCCATGAAAATAAACAGCTCTGTGTATTCATGAGTGTGTTTTAAAGCCCTTCTGCCAGCTGGGAAACAAACCCCACCCCCACCCCCTACGCCCCACTAAAAAAAAAAAAAAGGGTTTTGACATTTTACTTTATTCTATGGTTCTAACATACCTTTTAATGCATTTACACATATATATATATATAAACGTGTGTGTGTTCTGGTAAACAAAAGAATGCCTAAGTCTTAGTCACCCAGAGGGACCTTCTGACTAGTTCATGTTTACGGAGAAAGGACTTCATTAGCATAAGTGGAATTTCATTCGCTTTCCCGTAATCCGTTCGCGTTTGAAATGTAACTGGAATATCACATGACCGTATATAACAAAGTGTTAAAGGACAGGATTGTAACTTCAAGGTCAAATAAAAATGTTTATTTTTCCACTCATTTGTCAAAACGTTGTCTTAAGTTTTGTTATTTCTTTCTTTTTTTATTTTTAAATACTTTCCGGTTTGTACATTATCCTGACCTTTAAAGGGATTCTCCATCGTATTCTCTTAAACACAGATCATAGCGGAGCGGATCCGGCTACAGAGAGGAATTCAGCAGAATTCTATATATATTATAACATATTATATTATACGATAATTATAATAATATATATTTGGCACTTTTTGCTACCGGAGATGCATTTGGCCGCGCTTCTCGAGACGCGCATGTACGGAGTGCTCTCTCCCAGCCAGCGCTGGCTCTCGTGAGATCTCCAGGGGATCTAACGAGACCCTGCTACAAGCATTCCCATTGGTCAGAGGGCAAACGCATTTATGATTGGCCAAAACTGACGACTGCAACTTTTTTATTTTCTGCCAGATAAACAATCTATAGAATTTCGATCTAAGAGGTTCCGCAGCTGCATAGAGTGCTACTCTGTCCCTTTAAATCAACGAGTCCTTACTCTCATATACTGTGATGTTCCGTTGTAATAATGTCCATGTTTGTATTTCTTCGTTCTGAGGACTTCACGCAAAGTATCCGATTCGTTTCAGCTCGATCTGGCCAAACCCATCGAAGATCAGGGTCCGCTGGACGTGATCATCCACAAGCTGACGGACGTCATTCTGGAAGCCGATCAGAACGACGCCGAATCTGTGCAGATCGTACAGAGATTTCAGGTAGGAGAGCGTCTCTTAAACATGCGCATACTCGGCAGATGGGGGGGATTATATAAATCATATATATTTCTAACGCTATTTCAGCAGTGATGGAGGAACTGCAGCGTTAATAATTTTTTTGATTATTGTCTCGCTTGCCGGATTTGCAGTCCGTCCTCGTATTATTTTGCTGGTACAGAGGGGGTTAATCTGAATGAGGCAGACGTATGCCAGGCTTTGCAGATAATCTGATATTAGTAGTCCGATCTATAATGTCTTTAGAGCACACCCCCCCCCCCCCCCTTTGTAGAATAATTTCTCTGGAATAATGTAGATTTCCCGCGTTATATAAATTATATATATATATATATATATATATATATATATATATACAGTCCGATTTCTCTTATACATTTCCTCGATTTTAAGACATTTCCCGCAGCCCAGACTCGGAATCAGCGGAGTCAACGCTGCAGAAGGGTTTTGTTGTTCAGATAAATGACTGATTTGCTGAGAGTTGCAGCAATCGTTTGATCCATAGAACCCGCCGGCAGATCGGCCCCATCCGGCCCCCGTCTAGTCGCCCGTTTCTCCCGCTGTAAAGACTCAAACCTTAATCAGTCGTTGGTCTCGTCTTAGATTCAGGAGCCGTATGTCTATCCCATGCATGTTTAATACCCTCACTGTATTACCCTCTACCACCTCTGCTGGGAGGCTGTTCTACTTATCTACCACCCTCTCAGTAAAGTAAAACTTCCTTCCATTCCATCTCAGTCTCTGATCCTCTAGTGCTGGATTCCGGTCTCTTGTTGTAATTTCCCTCCTCCTTTGAAATAAATAAATGTCATTTTATTAAATCCCTTTATGTATTTAAATGTCTCCATCGCATCCCATCTCTCTCCCCCATCCGCTCCTGTTGCTACCGGTTACGGCCCCAAACCGTTCACACCGGACGCTCCAATCTCCTGTTAATCCCACTTTACTCCGCGATACAAACAAAGGAATTCTAACCTCTGACATTTTGTAACATTGATGCAAAGTGTCCCGTGATTTGCATTGTGGTTCCTGGTTATTTCGTGTTTGCATCGCCAGCAAGCCACCCCGTCATTAACCCCTAATGGCCATGCTAGCCCCCCCCCCTAACCTGGGTTGATTATTCTGCCCCCCACCCTGCGTGCACTACTACTTTTGAAGGTGGAGCGAGGGTAAATGAATGATCGTGGTGAGGGGAGGGATTCAGAAGGATCCGGTTTAGGGATCTGCCTCTGCATATTAACAAAGTATCTCATTTATATGAAATAAAACAAGAATATATAATCCACTCTGCTCTAATTACAAAGCAGGTCGTACCTTGACAATGCGGACATCATTAGGGGCTCCCCTCTATACAGTTACTGAGAGGGTGGTATATACATGGAGCAGCCTCCCAGCAGAAGTGGTAGAGGGTCATACAGTGAGGGTATTAAACATGCATGGGATAGACATACGGCTCCTGAATCTAAGACGAGACCAACGACTGATTAAGGTTTGAGTCTTTACAGCAGGAGAGATGGGCGACTAGACGGGGGCCGGATGGGGCCGATCTGCCGGCAGGTTGTGTTGGGGGTCTGGAACGCGCCGTACATCTCGCTCTCGCTCCAAGCGGGTTAAACAATTGCTGAGCTTTGAAAAAAGGATTTGCCAGGAAAATAATAAAGTTGGAACATTTTCATTATGCGGATTTGTGTTTTGCGGGGGGGGGGGGGGTTGCGGCGGCAGCGGCGGCAGCTCAGGGCCGTGCGGGGGCCGCCGGGGCCTGATTTCCACTGCGCTGTTAGACGGGTTCATGTAACTTCATTACATGCATGGTCCTCTAGATTGTAAACTCCTTTGATCAGGGCCTTCCTTACCAGATGCCCCCCCCCCCTTTTTTTTTGCTTCTGTTTCTTATTCCTAATCTTCTGGTTACAGGATTATATTGAAGCCCACCCAGAGACCATCATCCTTGACCCCTTACCTGCTATTAGAACTCTGCTCGACCGTTTCAAGTCTTATGAACTCATCCGGAGGATCGAGTCCTGTATGCAAGGTAAGCTGCCAGCACCCCCGAGCTTCCAAACCCAGTCCTGGGGATCAGGATCGTCTGAGCGGATGTTCCGAGTCTCCTAAATGCAGAAATTAGAGAGCCGCGGACCTCGCCGTCCATTGCAATAGTCCCCAGGGAAAGAAACAATTGGGGTGAAATTACAGGGGGCCGTAGCAGGGACCCCCATAAATGTATTATTTAGGAGGAGTTTGTTGTTGCTGTTTGGGTTCCGTAGTTTGGACGAAGCTCACCCCGCATGAACGGAAAAGGTTTAGGGACACCCCCCCCCCGATCTTATTGTTCCTTTCAGGGAGGCAGCAAAACCCCAGGGTATGGGGGGTTGGGGGGGCATCCAGAATAAGCAGTGATTTAAAAAAATGAGTGAGCCCTCTTTGGGGGCTGCCAGACTATTATAGGGGGTCCTGTCGGGCCGTGGCTCCCCGTAAGGTGATGCAGCCCAGCACATAAACTGTTAAAAATACCCTTTCATTAGAAAACCTCATTCTTATTCCTATTTAAACTCTTTAAACGACGGACTGCTCTCCATAGAGCAGGGGTGTCCAACCTGCGGCCCTCCAGCTGCTCTTTCAGCTAAGGGGCTGGCTGAGGAGGATGGGAGATGTAGTCCTGCAGCAGCTGGAGGGCCGCAGGTTGGACACCCCTGCCTTGGAGGGAGCGCTACGGAACGCCGGCATTGTGGGACCCCGGGAGCTCAGTCCTCCCCAGGAAACGACAGACCCTGCCCTGTGACTTCCCGCGAGACCCCCGCGGGGGCCGCTGTATTAGAGACGCATGAAGGGAGGCTTTGTGGGAACGTGGTGGGGGTGTAATAGAGCTCCGGAGGTAGGGATCGCGTCCGAGAATTAAACTGCCGGACTCAGCGGGATCAGAAGAGTCGCTGGGCGGGGGAAGGTCATATCCACGCACACATCCCCAGCAGGAGAAACAGACAGACCAGGCGGGGGCCGAAAGGGGCCGATCTGCCGGCAGGTTCTGCTTTTCAAAGGAGATTTTTCTTATAGCTTCCGACTGGAGGAATGTCACCCGTCGGCTCCCCCCCCCCCCCCCCGGCGTGGAGCCTCTGTGTGCAGTATACACAGCGCTCGACGCGTTTTAGGCAGAATAACGTAACATGGCTTTGTTTAGGAAGGAGACTCCTCACACCTGACCCGCCGCTCGCCAACGCAATCCTGTCTTTGGCCGGCGCTGGCCCACACGGGCCGGATCTGGTGACTTTAGAAAGCAGCCGCCTTGGGAGGGACCTTAAAGTTCAAAAGTCTCTCCGTCAACATAACCGGCATTGAGTTCAATGTTACCGCCGTGTACTAACCTTCAAAACTATTACTTATACAGTGCTAACAATCCCATCAGCGCTTCGTACAGTCCCTACATTCCAAGGGTCTGTCGGAGTCTGCGCTCTCCCTTTGTGCATTCTCATGAATAAGATCCGAGCGGCATTTAAATTGCTGGCAAAATTTTATTTATTGGAAATGTAATAATTTAATCATATTAACTAATATACCCTCCTGTTTAAAAGTTTGGGGTCACTTAGAAATGTCCAATGGCCCTTTATCACTCCCATCACTCCTGTGTTCCAATGGCCCTTTATCACTCCCATCACTCCTGTGTTCCAATGGCCCTTTATCACTCCCATCACTCCTGGGTTCCAATGGCCCTTTATCGCTCCCATCACTCCTGTGTTCCAATGGCACTTTATCGCTCCCATCACTCCTGTGTTCCAATGGCCCCTTATCACTCCCATCACTCCTGGGTTCCAATGGCCCTTTATCACTCCCATCACTCCTGGGTTCCAATGGCCCTTTATCACTCCCATCACTCCTGGGTTCCAATGGCACGTTGTGTTCGCTGATCCAAGTTTAAGTTTAAAAGGCTGATTGATGGTTAGAAAACCCTTTTGCAATTATGTTACAGGCAGAAATTTCCTTGGTTTCCATGGAAACAGCTCAGTAATCCCAAACTTTTGAACGGAGTGTATATCGGACATCATTTTTACTTCCAAAAGACAAAGGCGTCGGTGCAGACCGGGTGTTCTCTAGAATTATAGCTAAAAATGTTCGTAAGTCCCTGAAATTAGCAGGATCCGAGCTGCCGGCTCACTATCCGTGCTGATTCCGCGGCTCGCACCGCAATGGCGGTGCAGGGGCCCGGTGTTTATCTGCAGGAGCCCAGGGGCCGGTGTAAACACGGCAAGGGCCATTGGAACACAGGAGTGATGGGAGTGATAAAGGGCCATTGGAACACAGGGGTGATGGGCAGGGCCGGCCCTACAATGGAGCCGACTGGGGCAATTGCCCCAAGCGTTTTTTTTTTTGTTTTTTTTGAAGCGGAGGAGAGAGGGGCACCGGGTGGTTTTCGCTTACCCGCTCGGCGCCCCTCTCTCTCTCCTCTGCGGCGAGTCTCCCTGTTCGGTCTCGGTGCCGGCTTGTAATGCAGAGCGCCGGAAGTGACGCGAATTTCCGGCGCTCAGCATTACAAGCCGGCACCGTGGCAGCACAGGGAGACTCGCCGCAGGACTGTTTAAGGGTAAGTACCGGTGGTGGTGGGGGGGATAGATAATGCCGCCCCCCCCCCAGGCGTTGGCGGGGGACAGCATTTTAAACTTCGCCCCAGGCGGCGTTAAGTCTTCGGCCGGCCCTGGTGATGGGAGTGATAAAGGGCCATTGGAACACAGGGGTGATGGGAGTGATAAAGGGCCATTGGAACACAGGGGTGATGGGAGTGATAAAGGGCCATTGGAACACAGGGGTGATGGGAGTGATAAAGGGCCATTGGAACACAGGAGTGATGGGAGTGATAAAGGGCCATTGGGACACAGGAGTGATGGGAGTGATAAAGGGTCTCTGTACATCTATGAAGAGATTCCATTTAAAATCAGCCGTTTCCAGCTACAATAGTCATTTACAGCATTAACCCCGTCTGCGCTGGATTTCTCATCCATTTCATGTTATTTTAATGGACAAAATCTGCTTTTCTTTCAAAACCAAATATCTAAGTGACTCCTAACTTTTGAACAGTAGCGTGTAGGAAGAGTATGAGACAAAGTAAAGACTAAAGACAAATTATCACCCACATGAGAGAAGGGGCTTTATTACCAATATTCAGAAACTATACATAGGATTTTACTGTTGACGCTGAGTGTCCAAGAGGGCCGTTACCAAGTATTTCTCAATACCTGGGGCTTTTACAGTTTACAGACTGGCCGGGTAGATAAGGGTTCCAAGCACCATTATTAAAAGGACTATATCATTGATGATATCTATCTATCTATCTATATCTATCTATCTATCTATCTATCTATCTATATATATAGATATATAGATAGATGTATTGTAATGGGATGTGACCTATATAATAAATTAGATTGCAAGAACAATCTGAATTATAGTTGAAACTCTTTCTAGATCAGTCCGGATAGAAGATTCTATAAAGCTAACTCTTTACTGTGCTAAGAAAAGCCGTTCCGATCTTTGTGATCCGGATAAACCGGAGTCTCCGAGCGTCGCTCTCGGGGGACCTTTTAGTGCAAAACATTTGAAGGAGCCGAACCATAACAAAGTATCTCGGTTTATCTTTCTTGGAGAATAGAACGAGACGGGGATCGGATAATTTACGGGGAAATCAAAAAACAAAGAGGATAAAGTAAACTGAAATCAAGAGAGATTTTAGAACAAAGCCGCGTTAGCCAGTACGGTATATAAATGTATATTTTTCTACATGTATATATTTAAAAGGTAATGTCCCTTTAAGGCTTGGGTGAAAGATTACGGGGGGCCAAATAAAATAAATAGAACTGGGATATTTATAGTGAATTAAGTTCTACGTATGGGGGGGGGGTGGGGGGTGCCGATCCTTTTAAACAGAAACATTGTGACTTGCATCAAAGACTTGTAAAAACATATTAACGGTCGTTTGATCATAACTGGATAATTCTTAACCCTTTAAATGCCAGAGGCTGGAACGTCTCCCTTTGCTGGGTCCCAATTTTTTCACGTAAAAAAAAAAAAAAAAAAAAGATTTTTTGTGGTCCCCTGACAACGTGTTTCGGTACAAATTATCCTTACGACATAAAATGCATTTGGGGGGTGAAACGCGCCAGCGCTAAGGCAGCCGGCATCTGTTAATGCTACAACCTCCTCTGCCGGGGAGCCGGAGCCGCTCGCTTTATGGAGGTTTTACAAGGAGTGAAAAAAATGCCAGAAATTGGAATTAAAGGGACTTAAAAAGTCGTTAAGCAGACCAGATGGACTTTAGAGTGTAGAGCTGTCTCGTAAACGCTGGAGTTATGTATACAGAGAGTGTCAGATCTTGCAGTGTTGTGACAGCTTGTACTGCCCTCCGGTATAAGTGAGAGTGTCCTTTAACGTTTTTACCACCCACAGCTTTTTAAACACTTTAATTTTTAACTTAAACCCTCCAGAGTCAGATATATTTTCGGTTAATGTTTCTTAATCCGTTGTGCTTCCCTGGCCTCTCTGGCAAACAAAGGGTTAGTGCAACAAATTTTATTTAAAATAATAAATTGTATAAATACAAGCGAAAATCAACAAAGTCCACCGAAAGAAAACAAATAAGATACTTTTTTTATTTATTTTTTTTACACTAATTTTATTCATTTTTTCTTAGTAAGTTGAGATTTTCTCAAATTAAATATTTTTGCCCCAAGCATAGCGGCCCCTCAGTAATGTTTTATACTCAGCACAACTTTACTATTGCCCCCCCCCCCATAACTGCCCCCTCCGAGCCACTGTTGCCTCTCACTGTCCTGACCTGTGGAGTGCAGCAGTCAGAGGGTTAATAGTCACATGATCTCCGGTTACTCTGGCCATTCATATCTCTTCGGGGGGGGGGCGGAATTTTAATCATTCACTGGGCAATTAATAAATATCAAATGATATCACAGATTTTAGATTGTAAACTCACATGCAGGGCCCCCAGGGGCCGCCATTCTTCCTAGGAGCCTTGTATGAGGGCCATAAGGCTGCGTTGTAAGCTCACAGGTAGGGTCCTTAACTCTTGATGTGCCTGTACGTGTAAAGGTATTATGCTGTCTATTAACCACCCCCATATTTAAATTGTACTGCGCTGCGGAGTATGTTGGCGCTTAATAAATATATAATATATTGTTAGAATAATAATTATAATATATGAATACATTGTTGCAAATTCTATGCCCCCCCCCCCTCAAACATCGGCAACGCATCGCGGCAGAACAGGAGTTAATGCGATGGAAGCCGCCGGCATCAGATGAAGGAGATGCGACAGGCTGCGACTTGCAGGGATTCTGGGAAATGCGGCCCCCGCGGCCCAAATTCTAAACACGCATGGAGGGGGCGGGACTTACCTTCTGAACCTGTGAATACACCAGTCCCTTTAACACCTTCACTGCCAGAAACATTGATCTATACATAGAATAGAATCTGGGTGCAGCCTTATGATCAGGTCGCTGTTTGCTTTTGTTTATATAGCACCAACAGATACCATAGCACTGTTACGTAAAAATTTCAGTAAAAATTACAAATAACGTTAAAATTGACAGTAAGATTCAATAAAGTTAGAAAAGGAGAGGAGAGCCCTGGTCCCGGGAGCTTACAATCTATACCCCACCCCCCCGAGCGCATTATTAAGACCCCTTATCTTTACCTACGGCTTCTTCGCATTTTATAATCTTGTTTATGTCAGGACTCGTTTTGTGGTTAAATGTTCTGCGTTTCCTAACCACGTTATACATTCTTTCTGGTATTTTTACATAAAAGTATCGGGTGTTGCTTCGCCTTCTTACCCTGAAAATAAAAGCACAGAAGAGATGCATTGTTTGCCCAAAACGTCCTCCCTGTATCCACTGCAGAAAAACAAAGCATCTTCACTTATTTAATAAGACAAATAACAGAAAAAGGGGGCGAGGAGGGGATGAGGGGAGAGAAGGGGATGATGGGAGAGAAGTGAGAAGGGGATAGAGAAAGAGAGAGAAGGGGATGGAGGGAGAAGAGAGAGAAAGGGATGGAGGTAGAGAGGAGGGGAGAGAAGGGGATGAGGGCAGAGAGGAGAGAGAAGAGGATGAGGGGAGAGAAGGGGATAAAGGGAGAGAAGGGGACGAGGGGAGTGAAGAGAGAAGGGGATGGAGAGAGAGAGAGAAGGGGATGGAGCGAGAAGAGAGAGAAAGGGATGGGGGGAGAGACGGGGCGAGACGTTTAATCCCAAAGGACAGGAGTGAAGTTTATTCCAAAGGAGGAGAAAAGTTACAAGAGACCGGAATCAAACACTAGAGAGTCAGAGGCTGAGATGGAACGGAAGGAAGTTTTACTTTACTTTGAGGGTGGTAGATAAGTGGAACAGCCTCCCAGCAGAAGTGGTAGAGGGTAATACAGTGAGGGTATTAAATGCATGGGATAGACATATGGCTCCTGAATCTAAGACAAGACCAACGACTGATTAAGGTTTGAGTCGTTACAGCTGCAGGAAGTTGGGTAAATAAGATGCTGGGTGGTATTTTTCCTGTGATGTCATCGCTTTCTGCGCTGAGTCATCTTTCTAAAACTATTTTTAGGAAACCTTTACAGAAAAAGCGGCTGACAGCTGAGCGCAGGATTCTTGATGCTCCGTATTGTGTAATAAATATGTTTATGGTAGGAAAATCCCCGTCCTCGGGGCGTGCGTTTCTACAACCTGCCTCATTAGGAGCGATGCACGCGCATGTACAGAAATCAGTGCCGGCCTGCTGCTCTGGGAGCGAAACGCGCAGTCAGGGTGACCTAGATACCCGCTGCACTCAAATCATTATTGCCCAGCGGCGCTTTTCTTATGAGTTTCCTTAATTAACACTTACCTTTAAAATGCAGATAAACACAGAGGCCTACAAACCTACAATCTGTCTGCAGATTGGCCCAATTCGGCCCGTCTGATCTGCCCGAAACAGTCGTTGGTCTCGTCTTAGATTCAGGAGCCGTATGTCTATCCCATGCATATTTAAGACCCTCGCTGTATTACCCTCTACCACTTCTGCTGAGAGGCTGCTCCACTTATCTACCACCTTCTCTGTAGGAAGCTCATTAGCAGCCAGTAGCTTCTGTGATTCCCAGACAAATACTGGAGACCTGCAGGTTGGTTCTGTTTGTTGTTAGAAGTGCATTTGCGGCGTCCGTTTCCAAGGGAGAAATTGGGATTTTTTTTTTGGTAAAAAGATATAGCAAAGCTGTGTTTTGTTGATTAGATTCCAAGATGTGATTCCTGCTGTTTGCAGTAGGTGGCAGTATTACACAGAAGGCTTCTTAAGGTGAGAAATTGGAGGGGGGGTCCAATGGAAACATCTTTTTCTTCTGTTCTTCCAACCCCCCAGCGCTGTATACAGTAATATAACCCCCAGCGCTGTATACAGTAATATAACCCCCAGCCCTGTATACAGTAATATAACCCCCCAGCGCTGTATACAGTAATATAACCCCCAGCGCTGTATACAGTAATATAACCCCCCAGCGCTGTATACAGTAATATAACCCCCAGTGCCGTATACAGTAATATAACCCCCAGCGCTGTATACAGTAATATAACCCCCAGCGCTGTATACAGTAATATAACCCCCAGCGCTGTATACAGTAATATAACCCCAGCGCTGTATACAGTAATATAACCCCCAGCGCTGTATACAGTAATATAACCCCCAGCGCTGTATACAGTAATATAACCCCCCGGCGCTGTATACAGTAATATAACCCCCCGGCGCTGTATACAGTAATATAACCCCCCGGCGCTGTATACAGTAATATAACCCCCCGGCGCCGTATACAGTAATATAACCCCCAGCGCCGTATACAGTAATATAACCCCCCAGCGCTGTATACAGTAATATAACCCCCAGCGCTGTATACAGTAATATAACCCCCAGCGCTCTATACAGTAATATAACCCCCAGCGCTCTATACAGTAATATAACCCCCAGCGCTGTATACAGTAATATAACCCCCAGCGCTGTATACAGTAATATAACCCCCAGCGCTGTATACAGTAATATAACCCCCAGCCCTGTATACAGTAATATAACCCCCCAGCGCTGTATACAGTAATATAACCCCCAGCGCTGTATACAGTAATATAACCCCCCAGCGCTGTATACAGTAATATAACCCCCAGTGCCGTATACAGTAATATAACCCCCAGCGCTGTATACAGTAATATAACCCCCAGCGCTGTATACAGTAATATAACCCCAGCGCTGTATACAGTAATATAACCCCAGCGCTGTATACAGTAATATAACCCCCAGCGCTGTATACAGTAATAAACCCCCAGCCCTGTATACAGTAATATAACCCCCAGCCCTGTATACAGTAATATAACCCCCCAGCGCTGTATACAGTAATATAACCCCCCGGCGCTGTATACAGTAATAGAATCCCCCCGGCGCTGTATACAGTAATATAACCCCCCAGCGCTGTATACAGTAATATAACCCCCCAGCGCTGTATACAGTAATATAACCCCCAGCGCTGTATACAGTAATATAACCCCCCGGCGCTGTATACAGTAATATAACCCCCCGGCGCTGTATACAGTAATATAACCCCCAGAGCCGTATACAGTAATATAACCCCCAGCGCTGTATACAGTAATATAACCCCCAGCGCTGTATACAGTAATATAACCCCCCGGCGCTGTATACAGTAATATAACCCCCCGGCGCTGTATACAGTAATATAACCCCCCCAGCGCTGTATACAGTAATATAACCCCCCAGCGCTGTATACAGTAATATAACCCCCAGCGCTGTATACAGTAATATAACCCCCAGCGCTGTATACAGTAATATAACCCCCCGGCGCTGTATACAGTAATATAACCCCCAGCGCTGTATACAGTAATATAACCCCCCCGGCGCTGTATACAGTAATATAACCCCCAGCGCTGTATACAGTAATATAACCCCCCAGCGCTGTATACAGTAATATAACCCCCCAGCGCTGTATACAGTAATATAACCCCCCGGCGCTGTATACAGTAATATAACCCCCAGCGCTGTATACAGTAATAGGTGTCTTTGTCCCGTGAATGTCTCTGCGTCGGGGTTCAGTGTGTTTTGCACTCGCCCGATGGCGGAGGTTGTAAATTAAACATTACACGAGACCTTTTAGGGACAATCTCTTTTGCGAGACAGCAGAGCCTCCTGAGTGAGAGATTTATGGGGCTGAGTGTTTGTTGGGAAGGAGTTGGCTGTTGTGTGAAGATCGCAGCGATTTGTTTATCGGAGCGCGTGATGCCTTTTACAGGAACCGTCCGGCGGACAGGAGACTTTCATAAACATGTAACGCGCTCTCTGCCGGATATCATAAACACGTCAGTGCGATCTATTCGAGGGCTTCCCTCACCGTACAAGGAACGCCAGGAACACGGTGCGTTTGGCCAACCATTGTCTGGTCGCTAAGGCATTAAATGTAGGACTTGTTTGGCTATCAGTCATTTTTATTCCTCGTGACTCCTGTTACTTCTCGCAAACCAAACGTTCTTCTGGTTGGGATTGTCCATCTATACCCAACCAGCAGCACCTGCTAACAGACCAAGGACGAACCCCGGCTCCACATTCATAAGAAGGACTGACCTAGCCGTAGTAGCCCAGGAGCCAGCGGAGTCTTTGTGTGACGTTGATACTTTTATCGGGCAAGCCTTGGAACCTCAGAGGTTTCTTCTTCAAGGTTCCATCCCAAGAAGACCCCTCTGATGTCCTGAAAAGCTTTTGTAACTTAATGTTGGCCCAACTGCAACGGAAGACTCCTTCTTGGCATCCATATGGTGGACCACCCAGAGAGCTCTTTCCAGGTGGTCCTTAGAATGGTTCAAAGGGTGACACAAGGATGTTCCTTAACTAGACAAACGCCAAAGAGAAAAGGGAAATGTCGATCTCGTGTTATGTTCTCCCCATCGCTCTGTTAATATGTAGCCATGCCTATGACATCCGATGGTGGTCCTTCAAAGTGTTTTAAAGTTCCCTGGTGCAAATATTTGAGAACCGCCTTATGTATCACGTCGTTGGGTTTATGTGGAGAGATTGGGACGTTTCCCTGAGAAACATGTCTGCTTTATTGGATATCCATTGTACAGGGCTCTACTCTCCTGTTGTGTCTAGGCTTACTGTACCACCATTTTGGTTGCGTGTTCATCGCACGACGCTTCAGAAAATGTTGGTGGGTTTATGAGTTGTGGTTTTTCTACCGAAGCCCCCCTGTTTCCAGCCCGATGTGGCTGACACCGTATCGGGGGGGGGGGGGCACGGCCTAAACTCCAATACCTTCTGCCTTACAGACGAGCGGATCTGTTCCCCGCCGTTCATGGAGCTGATGGCGGAGTGCGGAGAGGACACCTTGAAGCTTATAGAGAAGAACGGACCGGCCTTCCCGTTCAGTACGTATTGACATGCATCTGGATTCAGTTGGGGGGAGGGGGTGAATTACCCTATGGGGCAAATCTATTTATTTCTGCCTAAGGCTTCTGAAACCTAGGGGTTCTTCTCAAAGGGGGGGCTGTACAGGCTCTTAATGTTTTGGAGGACCCCAGGGTTGTAAAGTAATCTGGGACCCCCGGGGGTTTATTCTGTGTATGTAAGAATTTTGGGGCACGTCCTCGATTTGCAGGGACTGATCCAGATGACGCGGGTGGCCTTCATGACGTTCGAAGAACGTTCTCCGTTGTCAGATTTGATGTGACACTCGCTTCAGTGTTTAAAACTCTTCCAAGTGTCCCCAGCAGCCGTGATGTACGGACTGAGCCCTTACGCTGTGAAATATTCGCGTAAATACAGGGGCAGCCGATACGCCGCGGGGCGAGACGCGTTTCTGACGTCTGTGACACTTCATTACTCCAATTTTATGTTCCGTTGTGGATTCCAGAAGTCCATTTCATCGCATCACATGTTTTAAAATAGCTAATGTCTGCGCAAGTGTTCCTCAGCCTGGCGCGGGGGTTTGGAACTCGTACCATTCGGGGGAAGACATTTCCGTTTGCACGCGGCTCCTGAGCACTTCCTGGGCCGCTTCTCGGAGGCGTTTTTGGGACATCCGGGAGAAATGCCAGTAAAAACAAACTCCGCGTTTTGGGCTCCTCTGATCTTTTTTCCTCTCTCTTTTTGCTTCTAGTTTGTAAGACGAGAGTAGCTCATGGCACCAACTCACACGAGGTAAGTGAGACCTCAACATTCCTGCTTTGAACGTCAGATTTTGATTAGCCTTTTTTTTTTCCCAATGCCTCCATATTGGGGTCCAGACTCGTTTCCCACGGATCAAACTCTTAACGTCAGATAATGTGACCGTTTAACATTTGACATGTGACTCCCGCTCTCCCGCTCGGTGGGCATTAGGGTAACAGTCCGGGGGGGGGGGGGGGTAATGTTACCGCGTCTCGCTCGGCCTGCGGTTCCCTCTTTAATCGCCCAGAATTCAAGTATTTTTTATTCTTAGACCCTGGCTCTCGCCGCGCGTTTATTTTGAGGAAAAATATTTATTCTTAACGTAAACGTAATCCAATATCTCTTAACCCTTTGAGTACCGACAGGTGTGCTAAACCTGGGCTCTCAAACGCAGTCCTTGTTATTAAAAGCCGATGTGTTTGTGAGTCTTGAGTGCAGTACACTTTGTACCCTCTTTCTTACCCTAGGGATGCCCCGTCCAACCTGCGGCCCTCCAGCTGCTGCAGGACTACATCTCCCATAATGCTCTTTCAGCTAAGGGGCTGGCTGAGGAGGATGGGAGATGTAGTCCTGCAGCAGCTGGAGGGCCGCAGGTTGGACGCCCCTGCCCTAGGGGTTAATTAAGAGCTGTGTCTCCGGTGGCGTTGCCGTAATCGATCCCTCTTACTTTGTGTGTAGATGGCGATTATATTTAACGCGGAAGGTCTGCGCAAGATCAAGCCCCCGTGCGTGATCCAGAGTTTCATCAGCCACAACGCCGTCCTCTACAAAGTGTTTGTGGTGGGAGATTCCTACACCGTGGTGGAGCGGCCGTCCCTGAAGAACTTCTCCCCGGGAGAATCCGGTAAGGGGGTCAACTCATCGTGGGGGGGATGACCGTCACGAAACGTTGCTGGCGGTCCACAAATTTACCTTCGCCCCAGAAAAGCTGCTTTACGTTAACTGTACGCTTGATTTATTGTTTATTACCATTCTGGGAGTGAAAGGGTTAATGGGGTGTGTGGTCCGATCCGCAGGACCCCCTCCTTGTGCAGTTTGTTGGTTTTGTTGGCAACACTGCCACCCGATGGCCGCAGGGAGCATGGCAGCTGCGTTGCTTCCTGAAATGTTTAATGCCTTAGACTTATTTTTGTCTAAAGAAGGGACCTCCGTGTCCTGAGGGCTCGCGTTAAATACCCCCTCGCCGGAATAATCTTTTAACGTTCTTTTTGTGATTTCACTATTAGAAAAGTTCCTTTTGATCAGATTCATGGGGAGGGTTTTGTTCAAAAGGGAGGGGAGGGGGGGGGCATGCTTAGACACGTGTCTGAAAACTAAACAGCGCAACGTTTGACGAATTCGATTGCTGCGTTCCGGAAGTGGGATTACAAAAGAGACATCGCAGTTCAGCCAACTGGATGTGGGAAAGATAAGAAAAACCGGGAGCAGAATGTCCCATAACTACCAGCTGTTGGGGATTTAATCCCGCAGTCCTGAGCGGGTGACCCGGGTCGCCATTGGGAGGCTCTGTGTTGCTGAGACTCCCATCATTAATGACTACTTATGACCCGCCAAAAGTGATTTGTCTCATTAGTGGCCATTAAATGCCTAATGGCTCCCAGCCTCCCCTGCTCGAGCAACACATGAACTGTCTCCGCGTATTAACACGGCGCATGTTCAGCTTCTCCACTTTAACTAAAAATCTGTTTTTAAGCCGCACGTTTTCGGACACATTTATACCGTAAGTGACCCGCGAACGCCCGTGGAACCTGCTTCCCTGTGACAGTAACCGATTCCCTTTACGCTCTGAGCGTTTATCGAAATGTTAATTGTCTGCTTCCTGGACAGCCAGCCAACCAACCAACCCGCAAACGATCTCAGAAGTTGAATTTTCCCCCTGTCTGTAAAGTTCTTTTCTGTTCTGATTTCAGACAGGGAGTCCATCTTCTTTAACAGCCACAACGTATCCAAACCGGAGTCGTCCTCGGTACTAACAGCGGTGAGTCTTTGTGTTAAAGCGCAAGCTCATCGCACGATGTTATAAAGAGAGGAAACGGTCCCGATTTACTAACGCAGATGTATGGGATGCGTATAGTCTGACTGCATGCGCTAAATGATATTATTGGTGGAATAGCAGTCTGTGATGTCGGGGATTACACACCTCTGATTCTTGTACATTGTACTGCGCAACAGAATACGACGGTGCTATCTAATATTATATATATATTCTAGAAATATTATATACTATAATTGAGTATTTTTGTTGGGAGTTTGAAAACAATGAGAACTTTTATGCGGGCAGAAAATATTGCAAAATAAAAAGGTGCAATGTTTACATGGTTAGGGAGAAGAGCCGGGTGTGACTGGTAGACACCCCCCCCCCCCCGGTAGAATTGGTGGGCACAGGTTGCCCAACCCAGACCCGGATTCTTCCCAATATCCCGTCGCTAATGCCCCATTTTAATGCCTCCATTAGCTCTTGGTCCACAGTCTTTAAACTCTTTGCTTTGGGCGAGCGCCCCCCGCCCCACGTTAAACCGGTCTCTGTTCTCTCTCAGCTCGATAAAGTGGAAGGCGTATTTGAGCGGCCGAGCGACGACGTCATCCGAGCGATCTCCAAGGCGCTGCGCCAGGCGCTGGGCATCTCGCTCTTTGGAATTGACATTATAATAAACAACAAGACCGGCCAGCACGCCGTCATCGATATCAACGCTTTCCCAGGTACGACACCCCTTGTCTGTGTGCGTATGATGTCATACATGTCACCGAAGTCTTTATTTTAATTCTCTATGTTATCAAATAAGTTCAAAGGATAGGAGACTTGAAGCGGAGGTAGAGGCCGTGAGCCGGGCCGCGGTGAGGCATAAGCCAAGCCCTGGTAGCGCTGGCCCCGTGGATATAAATCCTCGCTAATGTCCTTCCGGGTGTGCAGAAGGACCACAAGGAGCTGGGATTTCTAACGGCCGTGGCTCCGCTCGCGCACCTGCCCTTAGAGAGCAGTAAATCTTCTAGTGGGGTCCATTAAGCCGCCCGAAGACTGTCTCTCAGCCCCTCTGTGTACGTCTCGCTCCCTCTTTCTCCTTGCCCTCCCTGTAATCATTTCCCCGTCTCCCGATGCGCTCTCTTTGCCGTTCAGCCGCGAGCGCGACCTTTTACCGCGCTGAATAAAGCATTGTGTTCCACAAAACTAATGCATGTGATTAAAATGAATGTGACAGCCGCGCACGCTGACACCGTGTAACCGCATGCTAATCACCCTCCCGTGATGTTTTGGGTTGAGCAGAATGTTAAGATGTATTATCCCAGAGCAGAGAGGTTGGCGGAAGAAACCTGCTCCTTTATTATATCTTCCATTGTCCCTGTTGTGCGGCAACAAGTCCCTCTTTGGTCCCTAAATTCCTGATGTCCCTCTTTCCTCCTCCACTGCCCCTCTTTCCTCCTCTGATGCCTCTCTTTCCTCCTCTGATGCCTCTCTTTCCTCCTCTGATGCCGATGCTTCTCTTTCCTTCTCCTCCCCTGATGCCTCTCTTTCTTCCTCTGATGCCTCTCTTTCCTCCACCACTGCCCCTCTTTCTTCCTCTGATGCCTCTCTTTCCTCCTCTGATGCCTCTCTTTCCTCCTCTGATGCCGATGCTTCTCTTTCCTTCTCCTCCCCTGATGCCTCTCTTTCTTCCTCTGATGCCTCTCTTTCCTCCACTACTGCCCCTCTTTCTTCCTCTGATGCCTCTCTTTCCTCCTCTGATGCCTCTCTTTCCTCCTCTGATGCCTCTCTTTCCTCCTGATGCTTCTCTTTCCTCCCGATGCTTCTCTTTCCTTCTCCTCCTCTGATGCCTCTCTTTCCTCCTGATGCTTCTCTTTCCTCCTGATGCTTCTCTTTCCTTCTCCTCCCCTGATGCCTCTCTTTCTTCCTCTAATGCCTCTCTTTCCTCCTCCTCTGATGCCCCTCTTTCCTCCTCCTCTGCTCCTCCTCTGCTGCCCCTCTTTCCTCCTCCGCTGCCCCTCTTTTCTAAGAACTCGGAGTGTTTGCCGGGTATGAGTGTATCACAGTGTACTTATTTGAAAGGGAAGCTGCAGCTCCAGAGTGCCTTCTCATTAACTTTATTTGTCTTTGGCCCCCAGGATATGAGGGAGTCCCCGAGTTCTTCAGCGACCTCTTGAATCACATCGCAGGCATACTCCAACGCCCGGAGGTGAACGCCAACAAACCGGAACAGACGGCCAGCATCCTCGGGGAGCGTCTGTGCTGCTCGCCCGCGCCGAGGATCGATCCCTGGGTGGCGGAGAACGAGGCCAACAGCGCGGTCAAACTGCAAAGCCAGAGACTCGGGTGCAACTCGGCCATGTCACCGGGCTTCCAGCAGCACTGCGTGGCTTCCTTGGCCACCAAGGCCTCCTCTCAATAAACGCGGAAGACAGCGGGCGATAAAAATTAAAAAAAAAAATTCCAAAAGGACGAAGAGGGCAGTACAGCTTTTCCACATTGTGTGCGCAGCGCTGTGCGGCTCCGGTCCAAACCCAACAACTTTCCATCTCTCGGGAGACAGTTAAACTTTACAGTCCGAGCAAATATTTCAGGACCAGCATCGAGTCTTGAGATGCACCGTTTGGTGTCTAATGGGTTAAAGGGACGCTGGTATTTTCATCCTTCCCATTCCGGTAAAAAAAAAAAAGTAAAAATGCCACTTTTCACGGCCCCTTCGAGAACCACGTTTTTGTGCTGCCGGTACGCAAAGTGTTAAAAAAAAACCAAACAAAACACAACAGAAATCCTGAGAAGCGGAAGTTTGTAGAACCAAAAACATAAAATTCCCAAATTCCTTGTAGTAAAAAAAGTTTCAAAGTCGATATTTTGACGACCGATTTCCCGTAAACGCTGCTTTCTGATCACATGACTTACTTTACTTTTCCTCCTTTTATTTTGTTTTTTACTTTTCCGCTGAGCGTCCTGTTTCTTCTTCTTTGAACCCGGACCCGTCTTAAAGCCATCTCGGCACTTATTGGGCTGCGTGTGTGAGATCCGAAAGGGCATTTCCAGCGGATCCCCGCCGAGCCGCTGTGGTTCATTTTTTTATATTTTTTGGGGGGGCTATTAGGGTGTTTTGCTTGTTCTGTTGAGTTTTTCCCCATTTTCAGACTGATTTTAGTTGACGTTGTACAGAGTGAATTCAAGTAGTTACTTTGCTCCGACTCCCCGTGGCTGCTTCTTGGCGGCTTCCAAAATAACCTTTTTTTATGGTTTTTCTACTTAAAAGATTCACAGGTTTCATGTTTTCGTTTTTTATCCCGGGGGGGGGAGGGGGGTAGTTATACTGCTGTCATTCCTGAGCTTCCCAGTGAACATGCGGGGGATCTTCAGACCCTCGTTTCGAAAGCCGATCGGACTGCGGACCACAGACGTGGAATTTTTTTTTATTCCACGGATAAATCGCTTCTCTGTCTGTTCCGAGTCGTTAACGGATTAATAATAATAATAATAATAATAATAATAATATCTTATTATCAGAATATATTAGAAAATATTTAACAGCCGCCGAGTGGTTTAAGCCGTCTCGATATTCTCGTAATTCTGTTCCTGGGATCACAAGTTGACCTTTTTTTTGTTGTTTTTGTTTTATTTTGTGGCCATTTTTCATACTGCGAACAAAAATCTCCCTTCCAAAGAGATAAAAGAATCGAAAATTCGTTGGAATTGAATGGAAATGCTTTGTTTCGGCGGTCCCCTTCTGACTGTTAGCTGTCGCGGTTTCCTCGTTGGCCAAGGAAGAAAGTCGGGTTTTTCTTCTATAATCTTGATATTTTGAAATTATTATTATTATTTGACAATATTCGGAAGGGCCGTATCCAGACATTTGCCTGTTTTTTGCAGTTTTCTTGTGTTTTGTGCAGGGTTCTAACGCATAATTTAGCGGATCGCACTTCCTTTATATTTGCCCCAGAACGTCCGCCTCTGTAAGGTCCTCCCTACACCTTTGATATATTTTTATTGTTGTTATTATTTGGCCAAACAGGGATAGATTGCTATAAATATATCTTCAACGGTTTTAGGAAAGAGGCAGGAATCTGTAAATATAGTTCTGTAAAATAAATATATTAATAACCGGGGTCTCGGGGGGGGGGGGGGGTTCTACCCCATTAACAATTAAACTCAAATCATATACCAGAGAATATTAAATGACAAATTCCAAAAAATGTATCTTTCCGCTCCATAGAATATTTTATTTTTTATTTCATACTAATCTTTAGAGCCCCCCCCCCATTTTCTTGCATTTTACGTCCGTTGAACCAAAATTGTATTAATCTGCTCTGATCTCTTAATTAAGCCTGAAATTTCCGTGAAAGTGTCAGATTTGGGCATTCAGCTCGAAGGGGTGACCCCAGGAATTTCTTAAGTAAGGGCTGAGCTGTCCTGTATGTTTAAGATTTTTGGGGGGGCATTGTCTCACTGATTGAACTATACATTATACAGGGCCAGCTCGCCAATTGAACTATACACTATAGAGGGCCAGCTGACTAATGGAATTGTATATTACACAGGGCCAGCTCACCAATTGAACTGTACATGACATGGCCTGGTCGCTGATTGAACAATACATTATAGAGGGTCAGCTCACTGATCGATCTATACATTGCACAGGACCGGCATACTGTTTTGAACGATACATTACCTATACGTTATACAGGTCAGCTCAGCCCTTCCTGCAGCAGAAGCTCCCTGAGATCAGCCCTTGATAAATATCCTTAATGTACAAAACCGAATGACGTTATAGGAACCATGTCATGATGTCATAAGTTGGTTCATTACATTAAAAAGGATGAATTTAGAACCAACCGCGTTCCCTTTCGGAATAACCATTTGGCATACTTTATTATTAAGGTAAAAAAAAAGGTTTTCACTCAAAAATATTGATTTTGTTACAATTGAGTTCACAACCCATTGTAGTTTTTTGTTTTATATATATATATATATATATATATATATATCACATTTCTAAAAACCAAATTTCATGAGAAAATATTATTTTCTAAATCTTTATTTCTTATATAAACAAAATAAATGTCGGCTATTTTCAGAGTTCCAAATTTCTTGGAGAAAGTCCTATGTTCCAAATAATTATAGTAAAGAATATACGCACAGGTAGAGGAAAATAATTGACTTTTATTATTATTATATATATATATTTTTTTTTATTATTTTTTTTTAAGAGAAATACATAAAATGCTATAAGAATTCTGCATTGTTAGGATGTATATTTTAAAGTTATATTCCGGGGTAATTTTACAGTAATATATTAACATAAAATAGTTTGCCACGTTGTCTCGGTAACGGCTGTTCTTGAAACATTTCCGAATTATTTATTTTATTTTTTTATTTTAATTTTTTTCATATTCCCCCCATCAAAAATGTGAGCTTTGATTGTTATATTTATTTTTTATTTTATGTGCAAAAAAAACATACATTTTTTTTTTCTGGTTCCATTGCCATTGTTGTTTTTTTTGGGAGCGTTATACCTGTTTGGAGTTTTGGGGTACAATTGTTATTAGGTTTCCGATCTCCTCCTTTCTAATATTTGTAATTTAACAAAAGAAAAGTTCTTAAAAGAGACATTACTTAGTTTCTGTTTTACTACATAAAAATAGGAGGTTTAGTTTTCTGAAGAAATTAGAGGGGAGAAAATACCACTGACTTTTAGGTGTCTACTTTTATGATAAATACAGTAAAAATACCAAGATTTTTTACAATATGGAAATAAAAAATTGTTCTCAAATAAAGAAGTAAATAGAATTTCTAATTTTGAATTTTATTTTGTTTGAACGCAAGCATTTCTTTATGTAATTCCTAGTCTTAAAAAAACCCAGAAATTCTAGTTTAATTAATAAATTGATATTTACATTTAATTTCCTATATAGATTATATGTTTGTATTTTTTTTTTTATTATTATTATTATTTTTTTTTTAACTTGCCAATGTTTTCGACTTTCTAAAAATGCATCTTCTGTAAATTGTATAAAAGCTACTAGCATCTTCTGTAAATGACAATATCTAACTTAATTATATAGTGGTTTTAATTTCTTCCTGATTTTCATTGTTTATGATGAAAAATTTGAAAAAAAATGCTTTATTCTGATTTTTGTAAAACAAAATGCACTGGTCTTGGTTATTGATAAATAAAAATATTGAAACTATTTACTAAGTTGACTAATATTTTTTTCAATATGTATGTTTCCAGCCGCACTATGTCACCATATACTGACCCCCTTAAGAGAGGGTAGTAGGTGAGTGGAACAGCCTCCCAGCAGAGGTGGTAGAGGGTAATACAGTGAGGGTATTGAACACGCCTGGGATAGACATCCGGCTCCTGAATCTAAGACGAGACCAACGACTGATTAAGGTTTGAGACTTTACAGCAGGAGAAACGGGCGACTAGACGGGGGCCGCCGGGGGGCCGATCTGCTAGCGGGCTGTGTGTTTCGTAACTTTGTGTAAATAACCATATTTGATAATGTGCTGCGTTTAATTTGGTGAAACTGTTATTTATTCATCATGTTCCTTCTCAGTTTGGTAACCTGAGGATCAGCTTTACAGAGCCAGATGGAGAAACGTTTAAAAAGGGGGTGGGGGGGATACATATTTTGTTAGATCTGGCTTTGTGAAATGATGTAAATTCATAAATGTTTCAATAGATTCGGGATTGTCGCGTCGCGCAGGAACTTTCATTCCATATTCAGCTGAAATGCAGAATTGGGGTTTATCCGGCGAATGCTGGATCCGACCCCCCCCAGTTTGTTTGTTTTTTACAGATGGAGACCGTGGGTCGTGATTGGCGCCTCTGAACCGTCTCCTGGATGCGCTTTTTCATCTCGTTGCCGGGTCGGCGTTTTTCCAGCATAAAAGTTTCAGCAAAAAGTTAGTATTTTTTTCTATATCATCTCATCTCCTGAGAGAGACTTTTCTATGCGTTTGTGAAAAAGCTTGTAGATGATACAACTATAGAGCAAGTTATAGAACGAACGAACGACTAATTTTTTTTATTTTTTTTTTTTACATATTTGGCAGCCTGATGTGTCGGAGGAACGCCCGTCGTCTTCCCTGCAGTGCAGTTTAGCGGACATGGCATCTGTGACATGCAAGTGAATAGGAAATCAAAACAGAATTTCTTATAAAGTCCTAATTGTATCCAAACAATGAAGTACGTACTAAATATACATGTAGGGGTTTTTTACCCAATTTATGGGTTAGATATTTGGGCCGTTTTTGTTATCCTGGCGTCATTATCTATCTCTCATCGTAATGTTCTACGTGGTGAAAGCGCCTGCATAACCCGATACCTCTCGCTCTTTGTTTGGCTTCGTAAACAAACGTGGCGCGGTCCTGTGTCCCGAAAGCGTTATTTTAGGAAAGTCGTGAATATGAATGAATGAATGAGAGAAAACCAAACAAGTCGTTTATAATGATTATTCCAACGAGCTTCCAAGCCGAACGGACCGGCTTCGCCAGCTGTCGGCTCTTCTGTTCCACGTCTGCGAAGCCAAAAGCGGGGTCATCCGATACGGGAGCACCCAACGCCGGCACACGATATGTATTAATCCACAGATGTCTTGTAAAAAATGTATTCTTTAAAAAAATTAATATTTATTTAAAAAAATCCACCAAACCAATATATTTATGGGGGAATTTTTATAATAAATATTTTATTTTTATATGAATGATTAATTTTGTAGAACACACTGTCTCCATCATATCGTAATTAAGCTGTTTTTTTGTCAGTCTACATTAATTATATCTGTGCTCATAGGTTGAAATATTAGATTGCCCTAGCAGCAAAAAAATACATTTCGGGGCTGTTTTTATGCTCTCGAAAAGACAAAGGAAATTCAATTTTGCAACGTGCAGAAATGTATTTGCTTAAGGTATTGTGTTAATGTCTTGCCGGGGTTAATGTGCTCCGCAAATTAATATTTTATTATATTTTATTGTAAATAATTGACAAAGACAGAGGAAAAATCCTGCATTTTATTTCCCTGTAATTATTTTTATATAGAGAATATACCCCATGTTCCCACATTTAATCAAAAGGTAACAAGTTATTGCAATATGTCAATCTAATGAAAATCAATAATTAAAGCATTCAGCCTAAAAAATTAACGTGAAAACAAAAATGGAATTCCCTCGGCCTTTTTTGCCCAATAATCTCAAGTATTTGGTAATTCACAGATATTGTTTAAAACAAACAGAGTTTTCACAAACAAACAGTTACAGAATTATTGACTTTGCCCTGTCGTGTGTAATGTGATAACTTATTGTGTGATTTGCCAGAATCCTGCAGAAAATGCCCCAAAAAATGTAAAAACAAAATATGCTGTGTGATTTTTGGCCTCTCCGGCAGAGAGATTGAATTGGGGAGTAAAGAAGATGCCGTCGGAAAGATTCCCAGAGAAGTTTGAGGCTCAAACCCTTCTTAGTTCGTGAAGTTTGTGTGCGACCTTTTCCAGCTCGGCCTCGATGGCGGCGAGACTTTCCAACTCCTGATCCTGGAGAAGAAGAAGAAGAAGAGGTGAGATCATTACGCCGGCCGCCCTCGCCGTCATCTCCCAATTAACTCTCCGCAGAGGTTGTTTACTACGGGGGAAACTTTAATTCATTCGCAAGAATTCCGAACGGAATTAAATGTCTTCCTGCCTCCCACCGATTTGCTCTATTTTTCATTTAAAACGTCCAATAACGACGGATACTAAACGGAAACATTGTGAATAACGCTAACTCGGGTATAATCGTCCCCGTTATCTCTCGTCGGCTGTGCTAATTAAATGTATCTTTTGTGCTGGAACCCACCTCGGTCTTCCGGTTGGCGCTTCCTTCTTCTTTCTTCTCTTCTGGATCGGGCCTCTTTGCGGTCTGAGACTCGCTCTCGGTGCTGTCACCTCTTGGGTGCTGCCACGGACGTCTCTCGTCGCTCTCCTGGGTTCCGGGGTCGTATTTCCGCTCCTTGGACCCGAGCCCGGCCTCCTCGCTGCCGTTTTCTTCGGCCCACTTCTTGGAGGTCAACTGCTTCGCGAGCTCGTCCATTTTGTTAAATCGTTTGGAATCGTCCAGCTCGGCGGACGAGGTCTCCTCTTCGCTCCTGTGCTCGTGGTAGTGAGAGTTCCCGCCGTCCAAACGCTCGCCGTCTTTGCTGTTACGCCCGTCTAACGAGGTCTCGTCTTTTTCCAATTCGTGTTCCTCCGGAGCCGTCATAGATTCTAGGAAATGAATCATAACGGGATTGACAAATTTAAAAACCAAAAACAACCCCCCCCCCCCATAAAGTTCAGGAATTCCTACAGAATACAGGAAAAAAGTTTTTATTTATCTCCATGGGGTTTATGAACTTGGATTAAATAGTTAGTTACAACAAGTTGAAGCTGTGATGCAACATGTTTTATGATGTCATCCATATGTACCGTGTAGATGTAGCGTCTATGGTCCAGCTTGATTAGCACAGGGGCTGGGGTGATTTATATCTTTTTTATATCTATTTATTTATTAGTAGTTCTGAGTCTACTGGTCGGGATGAAGATTAAAGTTATATTTAAAGTCAGGTTTATGATATTACTAGATTTATGTTAGGAGTTCTGATTAGAGTGGAATTATGTTTAGAGACAGGGTTGGTGGTACCGTCATCGTTACCGTCAGGCTTAACGATTAGAGTTGGAGTAATTTTTGTTGCGTGCAGTGCGGAATGTCTTCCCCCTTATCCAGTGTAACCATCAGTAACATTTTGTGCATTTCTGGAACGTACCGTCATCTCTCTGGGTCTCGGCTTCTTCGCTGTCTGCTTTGGAATCGGCTTTCTCGGCGTCTCTTGTCTCTTCCGTCTCACTGGACTCGGTTTTGTTCTCGGCCGCTGCCTCTTTCTCCTCGGAGTTGTGGACATCGCTTGTGTTGTCTTCTGCTGGGAGGTCCTGGTCGTTGATGTGGTCTGTGATGTGGTTGTCTATGTCTTTGTCCGCGGCGGCTGGCTCTCTCTTGTCGATGTCGTTGCTTTCCAGCTCGTCCGCGATGTTCTCCTCCCGGCTGCTTTCTGGAGCCTCCTGTTCTTTATCCTCCTCTTCCTCCTCAGTCTGTGTCTCGTGGCTCTCCGAGGAGCTTTCGGCGGATGAAGTCTTGGGAGTCTCTGTGATCTCCTCTGATATTTCTGTAAGAGATAAGATGTGCCGAGTGATTGTCTAAAGTTTCCTAAAACGGCTGCTGACAAAACTCGGACTACCCCCCCCCCCCTCCAAGGAAAATTGTCCAAACTAATCGCTTTCAGCTTTTCATTTGGAAATAAATAAAAGTAATCTATTGGATTCGAATGAGAACGTCTCATGTTTGTGTTAATGAGAAATTCCTGTTAATTCGTGTTAATTATTGGAATTCTTTTCCTCCCATTTAAGGAAAAACTGATATTTGTTATAAACCCATCAGTTACATTACACGGAACATTGGCCAGAATCAGCGTGATTTGTACAATATATCTATATATTGATGATATTCATTATGTGATACGTTGTATCGACGCGGTTTCTATGCTGTGATAGGTGGTGATTGAGTGAATGGGGCAGATTATGGACTGTTTGTTGACGAATGATTGAAATTGTTTATTCACTGAAGCTGCGTGAAGTCAACTCATTTACTGATCAAGTCAAGAGTTAATTGGGGCAGAAATGTGATGTTAACTCAACGGCTTGGCTGGCCCGAAGCTCGTGGCCAACTGGAGAGCCTTCCGACAGCTCTCACTCGCAGAGGCTTGTGATCAAGGCGTGAAGATGTGAAGCTGGATAATTAATGAATCAATCAGTAATCCTCGTATCAGTTGTGGCCGCTGGAGAGCGGATTGTGTGAGGAGACACTCCATGCAAACAGGCAGCTGCAACAAGGTCGCTGGAAAGAGGATCCGGGTGTTTGTTTGGAGTCGTAGGTCGCGGCGACACTCACCGGATGCCTCGGGCTTGTTGTTCTGACTCTCAAGGACTCCTGAAGGTTCGTCCTCAAACACACCGCTCTTCTTCTGCACCCTTTCTGTGGCTCCTGCTCGGAAGATGTGCTGGCGTCAAACAACTCAGAGGGACCTAATATGTGATGGCAGATCGGCCCCATCTGGCCCCCGTCTAGTTGCCCATTTCAAACCTTAATCAGTCGTTGGTCTCGTCTTAGATTCAGGAGCCGTATGTCTATCCCATGCATGTTTAATACCCTCACTGTATTACCCTCTACCACCTCTGCTGGAAGCTGTTTGATAGATGTATGAATGGTGATTGATTTATACACATACGAACCCTCATCTTGGGCTGTGTTTGACATGTTATGTCTGTATTATGGATGTTGCTATACCCTGCTACGAACTCAGCTATCTCTAGAGTGGTCTAATTGCAATTGTAGGCCGGGGTGTGGACGTCTCCCTCCTGCAAGCGATTACCCTCTCTGACGACCGGCGGGGCCGGCCAATATATTTGCAGGCCTCGCTTGGCCTCTTCATAAGTCGACAGCCGAAAGAAAAGAGTTAAAACAGGAGTTCAACAACAGGAGTTCAACAACAGCAGGGACCAGGTAAGCCTCCGCATCACCTGCATGCTGCACACCAGCCCTACTATCACCCCATACATGCCTCCAATCCTCTTCCCACAATTCACTGCAGCCGCTGCACCCCCAGACAAACCCTCTACAGTCCTCATCGCTCCATCCCAGCTATCACCCCACCCTGACCCATACACCTTCCTGTCATCTCCATAACCCACCACCACTAAGCACTCACCGGTGAAGGCATCCACTGCCCACTAATCACATTCCCATGTATTATCCGTCTGTATCCAACATGGCTGACACCCTCAGACACCAACTCCCTGCTACACTCGCTTACGGCAGCCTTCACTCCAGCCGCACTCCCAGACCTGAAGACAGACATGGAGGTGGTGTCGGTATTCTCCTCTCTCCACGCTGCGCCTGTCAGTGTCTACCTTCAATTCCCTCTCTAAGTACACCCTGTCCGACCTTCTCTCTACCGGCCCCCTGGCCCACCTCGCATGTCTTTCCTCCTCCATCCCTACACTAATCCCAGGCGACTGCAATGTACCTACTGCAGACCCATCCTCACCTGCTGCTTCCAGACCTCATCGACTCCGTGTCCTTCCTCCTTTGTTCCACATCTCAGTCGTCCAACTCACCCATCTGTCTGTCTGATCACAGCCTGCTTCCATTTAACCTCAACATATCACACACACCCTCCCTACCCGAGAAACCACACACCTACCGTAACCTCCTCAACACTCCACGTCTAACAGATACACGACGGCCACTCCGAGTCCAGCCTCCTGCCGTCCGGACACAGCTCGGTATAACCGATATATACCCCTAGATATGGCTGCCCCTGTAACTGTACGCAATCCCCCCGCACCGTCCACCTCAGCCACGGCGTTCCACGCAGACACGCACCGCCGAGCGCCTGTGGAGGACGACTCGCTCACCTGAAGACTTCACTCACTACAAACTCATGCTCCGTGCCTACACGTCGGCCCTCCATCTCTCCAAACAAACAAATTCCATTTCATTAATCACCTCTCTTTCCCATAACCTTCAATCGGCTAACAGACTCTCCACCCGACCTTCTACAGACCAGTTTTGTCCACAGCGTTCGACAAACAGAGACTACGATTGCTAACGACCTCCTCGCAGGTAACGCTGGTTGTTCTCTTGGACCTCATCAGCCTTCAACAAGCTCAACCACCCTATTCTCCGACAGACCCTCCATGCTCGTGGCATCCGTGACGCGGCTCTTCCACGGTTTAAATCGTACCACTTACCCCCTCGGCCGACGTATTTCTTCCTTTGGACCCGGCGCCACCTGTATGCAGAGGACACCCTACTCTATGTTTCTGCTCCCGACCGTTCCCCCTCTCCTCGGACGGGGAGGATTAAACACTCTGAAAGCAGGTAACATTGTACCCAAGGCACGTTAAGAGGCTGAGACAGCTCGCCAGATAAGACGCGGCACTCGGTGTTCTATCCAGGATTGTTCTAAAGGCGCTGATCTGCTAAGCACGCGTTAAATACCATTAATCCGCGTGCAGAGAACAATTCCATTCCATGCAGAACACATACATACTGATTGGACAATCTCCCCGGACCTCCCCTCGCTGTATTAGCCTGTACCACATCTGCTGGGAGGCTGTTCCACTGTATTTTGCAGTAAAATAAAGGACAGCACTATACTGGCCTTAAATCATGATAAAGTCCCATATATAAACCAGCAGAGGCCACGTATAATCTAGCTCCTGCCAGAGAGGAGAGATGAAGTCTGAGACGCAGAGCTGACGCTTTGCTATAAACAAACAAATAGCTTTTGCCATCTCCATGACGACGCAGCGGTCCCTGAGCCATGACGATGCCGCGGTCCCTGAGCCTCCTGGGTGGGAACGGAGCCCAGGACGTCTCAGAGGACATAACCACAAGCTACACAGCGTCACATTAACCCTCCCCGCACCAAACACGCTGAACAAAACAATGATTCCAAGCCTTACACGCCCCATCTGGTACCGAAAAGGTTAACCTCCCGGTCCCCGCGGAGTCCGCAGACGTCACCTCGGCACTGAAAAGGTTAACCTCACGGGGTCCACAGACGTCACCTCAGCTTCGTCTTGCGTTAATTGGCTAATGGAAAAATATTACAGGGAAACCAAAATGTCAGCAGAAAGCCTGCCCCCCCCCCCCCAAGCCTAGTTCTTTACTGAGAGGGTGGTGGATAAGTAGATAGATACAGCGAGGGCATTAAACATGCGCGGGATAGACATACGGCTCCTGAATCTAAGACGAGACCGACGGCTGATTAAGGTTTGAGTCTCTACAGCAGGAGTAACGGGCGACTAGACGGGGGCCGGATGGGGCCGATCTGCCAGGAGGTTCAGGTGTACTTGCCAGTAAAATTTCCAACACAAACATAGTGGGTCGGGTAAATTTCTCACCTTGAGCTGCCAGTTCCTGAAGCTCCTTTAAGAGGTTCCGATGCCGCAGAATGGAGATAATTCGTTCATCTGCAACAAACACAAACGTTACGGCCATTAAACCGTCATAAAGGAGGCTCTGCGTCTAAAGGGCTCGCAGGTGGACGGCAAGCCAAGAATGATGGGAGTTGTTGTTTTGGTTCAATAACCACTGGGAAGACAGAAGCCCCTTCTATGTTAATTAGGACTGGAGACGTAAAGTGGCCCCCGAGGAACAGTTCACGGGGCCCCTCCTGCACTACATGAATGAGTGTTGGGGTTTCTGCTCTCAGAACCCCTGAAGAAAACGACTACTTTTACCCAATTATTACCGTCATTCTAAACCAGGGGTGTCCAAGTTTTTTCTGCAGTGAGCCACTTCATCAGAATTGTATACATGCGAGGGCCGCACTCATTTTTCACTGAGAGAAAATATGGCCTTTAATAAAATATGCAGATTAAAATAAAGTAAATGACACAAAACCTTTACTTTTCCTCTCACTGATTTCTGGGCCTAGAAAGTTTTGTGACTACAAATTCAGGACTCGGGATAAATAAAAATGAAATCGTTCTATTTATCCTAGGGAGGCACCAAAAGGAAAATTCTGCACCAAAACATTCACGGTTCACTTAGCCAAACCCGAAAATGACACCCCCCCCGCACACCTTTAAAAATAATAATAAAAACTCACATTTTTAATAAAAGTAGGTAACACACCACAATTGGACAAAAAACAAATTAGCAATATGACTTGCCATGATAGGACTGTGCTTGCTGTTAGCAATCACACTCCTATCATGCCAAGTCAGCCGGTACATGCTGGTACAGGGTGGCTGTAAGTGATGTGTAGACCCCATACTGCTGGCATCATCAATACACAAGGGGGGCAGCTAGCTAGGTTTCAGCATGTACTGGCTGAATTGACATGATAGGAGTGTGATTGCTAACAGCAAGTCCCATCATGCCTAGGTTCCAGCACTTACACATCCATGCTATCACACACACACTCATTCATTCACAGATTAATTCCCTCCATCACACATACTCATTCAAACACCCTCCCCACCCCCTTACCTGCACTGCAGCTCCTCGATGCCGCTCACAGACTTCAGCAGGGGGCGCAGCCTCCCTCTGCGTTCTCTGGTACTGCACAGAGGAAGCAGGACTGGAGCAGAGTCATGTGATGTCACGTGAACTCTGCTAGGTTCCGCTTCCTCTATGCAGTACAGAAGACCCTCCCACAGGTAAGTAGCAGGGCTCTTGTTGTAGCAGGGCTCAAGGTGCGGCCCGCGTAAGATCGGTTGCCCTGGCCGCATGTTGGACGCCCCTGTTCTAAACCATCTGTTCCGATACATTGTATTCGCTGTGGGTGTAATACCAACGATGGCCTTAAATACTAGGGGGGGGGCACTATAAGCTATAGTCGTCTCTGGTGACCGTATTGCACCGCCGCCTGGCAGAGGTCCAGGTGATGCGGAATCAGCAACAGTAACGCAAAAAATATATATATATTTTCCTATAAAAGGGTTAAACGCGTAATAGGATAAGCGATCGGGCCGCGCATGTTCCGCATGAACTTACCTCTGCGGAGGGTCTCCAGGCAGCTCTGGCTGATAGGGAGAGGACTGGGTTTGGACAGAGTATCCGAGATGACTTCCACGATACATTTCATCACCTGAACGACGAGAGGAAGGAAGCAATGAGACGCGGATGCCACCTGAGGGCCCCCCCTCGAGGGGGGGGGGGTAGGGGATTTACTCACATTATCAGCCAGTAACAGAATCCCAAAAATCAGATCATTCCAAGAAAAATAAACAGAAACAAACAATCTCTCAATTCTAATCTGATCTCTCTTCCTATTGGTTAATGAGCTTTAGAACCACGGCCCTCTGCGGAACCCAAATAAATCCCCCCCCCCCCACGGGTTCCTCGTAATATTTTAAATTACCTGATATGTTCGTTCTGCATATTTTTTTTTACAGCCTCTAAATACTTAAAATACGGCATTCGGTAACATCTGACATTTTCTGGCATATAATCTGGAAAATTATAACTTTTTACATTTTTTTTTTTTTTTCTGCATCTTTTTCTTTTAAAACAAATCAGATTTTGAAGTATTAAAAATACATAAATAAATAAAAAATAAGATCCTCGTCATCATTTAATTCCACGTCTTAGAACGGTAACTGCGGCTGTACGATTTAATGACAAAAATTATGACATCACTTCCTGTTTCTCTATTATTTTCTATAATGGAAAATAAATATATTTGGGGAATAAAAATATTATGCAAATTAATTTCTTTCTTATGCTAAAAAATTAGGAATTCATCTTTTATTTGTTTGGTTTTTTTTCCTCTCTTTAATCCTCCTCGCCCCATCCCAAATCTCAGAAAAACCGTCCGCGTCTCCAGAAGCTCAATAAATAATTCAACGTTTTAGTCCAAAGAGATTCTAATTTCTGAGCGCGGCCCATAGAGACTGAAAATCAGATTAAAACACAGATCTGCCCCCAAATCAGTCGTTGGTCTCGTCTTAGATTCAGGGGCCACTGTATTACCCGCTACCACTTCTGCTGGGAGGCTGCTCCACTTATCTACCGCCCTCTCAGTAAAATACAGTTCTCCATATATATATATATAAAAATGTGAACCAACTGATAAATCAACGTAATATTTGGTTTAATTTGCACACGGTTGAAGATTGGAAGAGTTTCCTACGCCCCTGTCAGACGCCTGCAGAGCATCGTACCCGAGTATCTGCTATATGCAGAGCATTATAAGCCGCTGTCAGAGAGCCGCAGAGTATTACGCCCTAGTAAGAGGAACCAGCAGAGAAGCGAATGCCGTAACCAAAGACGTAAAGGGCGAGATATCCTGCGGTCAGCAATCAGAAGCACGTTGGCTTCTAATTTCAAGCTGCAGAGCGTTGCGGTATCGCTTCAGGCGCCTGCAGAGCATTGGGTGCTGGTAGCCCAGGGCTTCGGGGCATTATATACAAGCGGTAATAGTATGGCTCAGAGCCTTGACTGATTCTTAGGCACGGAACGCCTCGATTCGATGGCCAAATGCTTCTAAATTATTATTATTACAAATATTAATACTGAGCTTAAAACATCAAATAAAGGTTTTCCTGGCGTCACGTGGGGCCGGAGGTATAAGGGTTAAAATTAAAGAACCCCGATACAGCTCTCTATGACATCATAAAGTCCTTACAGCTTGGACTGAGAGCCAAGAAGGTCTCGGCTTCCAGCGCCGGGTGACTCATAATGAAGCGAGATTAAAGTAAAGCCGCCGTTCGGCTGACGCGCCAGTCTGCTAATTCATGCACAGAAAAGCCGACAGAACGAGGCGAATGAATGAAACGGGGGGGGCTTCGGGAAATGCAGCCCCCAACCGGCCCCCGCCAGATCTGGGGGTTATTCACTATGCTGCATATATATATATATATATAATCTACATATATGCATACACACATATATTACATATACATACTAAATATATATCTAATATATAATACACATGCATACTGTATACACAATGTATTTCATAAATATAAGTTAAGAAACAAAAACATATATATAATTACGATATTAACCCCTTGGTGTGCCGAGGAGAAAAGAATCACCAGGGATAATCATTATTAGTGTTTGCGTTATACATCGGGTTTCCGTAATCACCGTCCTGTCTCGGGGGCATTCAGAGGGTCTTTGCGGGAGAATACTGGATTCCTCCGTCCCCTCTTATAAAGGACCCCCATAAATCAATATTAGTAATTAGTATGTTAAAGACTGAACACAAAACCACCTTGCAGTAGTCAAGTATTTATATATATATTATATACACACACACCATACATACATACATATATATATATACACACTATACATACACACCATATATACACACACTATACATACATACATATATATATATATATATACACACACACCATATACACACACTATACATACATACATATACACACACACACACACTATACATACATATACACACAAACCATATACACACTATACATACATACATATACACACAAACCATATACACACTATACATACTATATATATATATATATATATATACACAAACACATATATATATATATACACACACCATACACACACACTATACATAAGTATATATATATACACACTATACACACACTATACATACACACTATAAGCATATACACACACATATATACACCATACATATACACACACACACATATACATACACAGAATATTTTAGAATACAATGTTATTGTTTAAAATGAATAAATATACATTTCTGAAAACCTGTCTTTTTTGTGTTATTTATAAATTTTCAGCTCATTTATAATAAAGAAGCGACGCTGGCGTCCATGAACTCACCTTTGTGTCACCTTCGCTCGTCGGGCTCGACACCGGAAAGGACATCGCTGAAAAACATTTCCAGAAAAAACGCTTAATCCCCGTTTCACCAAATTCATGAAATACTTTATGGGGTTTCTTTCTTTTCTGGTTGCATTTGGTGATTTCCTTTATTATTCATTAAAAATCCCTAAAACCTCAAACGATGCAGTCCGAGGTCTCCCTGCCGCCGCATCGCCGCGTTTTATTTCCAGCCGGGGGGGAATATTTCATGATTATTATGATTGATTGGTTTCTATAGCGCCATCATATACCGCAGCGCTGTATTTTGGGGATTAATCAGCGAATGGATGATTTGGGTTAAAAGGTGACCTTGGCTGCAGGTCTGGAAGCTCAGATTTGGCTTTGGGTCAGAGCGTTTAGATTGTAAGCTCTTTCGAGCTCTCCTTAGCTTGTTGTTCCTGTTCTGTTATTTGCGCATTGTACAGCACCGCAGAGTATGATGGCGCTACAGAAATAATAATAATAATAATAATCATATTCATGGAAACCCCGGGGTTAATCCTATTTGGGGATGAGCCCTGCGAGGTCATCTGAAGGAGCTGCAGCATGGGGGATGTGGCTGCTGTCCGCGGTGCTGAAACCTGCCTGCCGCATCTTACCCCCCATCCTACCCCGCACTGCCTGCCGCATCTTACCCCCCATCCTACCCCGCACTGCCTGCCGCATCTTACCCCCCATCCTACCCCGCACTGCCTGCCGCATCTTACCCCCCATCCTACCCCGCACTGCCTGCCGCATCTTACCCCCCATCCTACCCCGCATCGCCTGCCACATCTTACCCCACTTACTCCGCACTGCCTGCCGCATCTTACCCCCCATCCTACCCCGCACTGCCTGCCGCATCTTACCCCCCATCCTACCCCGCATCGCCTGCCGCATCTTACCCCATCTTACCCCGCATCGCCTGCCACATCTTACCCCACTTACTCCGCACTGCCTGCCGCATCTTACCCCATCTTACCCTGCCTCATCTTACCTCGCATCGCCTGCACGGCTATGAAGATGACTCCCAGAAAACGCATTTCTGCTGCCATTTCACCGACGTATTCCTTTTGTTGGAGCCAAAACCTTAAAGAGAAAAAAAAAATGATAAAAATGAAAATAATAGAACCAAGAAAATGCCCCACGCAGGGGCAGGAAGGGGTCGGGGGGGTTATTTCTCTGTCACCTGCCTCTCCCGTGCCTGGCTTTCTCTGTTAAGCACTGCAGCACTGCCTGCCCTATTTATATACAGCCCTGCTGGAAATGACATCACAGCCACCCCCCCCTCCTCCTTTGTACCCATGGTGTAGTAGGGAGGTGGAGGGAGAGCCCAGAGCTGCTGCTATTGGAGAGATGTCAGCGGGGGGTTAATCACAGACCCCTCGGTACCCCGCAGCCGGTCTGACGGACGGGCGATGATACTAATCCCGTCCCGACGGCTCGATGCGGAGAATCCCGAACCTGTTTGCAGACAAACAGAACAATCCCGTTACTGAAGTCAGATAGAGTGCAAGCCTTCGGGACTAGCAGCTCCTGCAGAGGAGCCCTGCATCGGCTCAGAAGCTCGCACTCTATCATACTGCATTAAGCCAATAATTCTATCCACGGAATCCCGGCAGAGGCTGAAGGTTCCGGACCCCCAACACCCGATTCAATGTATCGCCCGAGGGGGCCGCGAGCTGAATCTTATATACAGACCCCCAACATATAAAAAGGGCTGCCGGGGTGACAGATGGACCCCCGGGGGGGGGGGGCATTCGTTATCGCGCATATCCCGCAGGTGCCATTAACTCATTCATTGAAAGAAGAACAGCTGGGAGCGGCGGCAGCTGCGGTACTCAAATGGTTAACGCTTTGTTTTGCTGTTAAAAAAACAAAAAATGGTGTTTAATGGAACCACAGCGACGGCGCTTTAACCCTTCGCTGCACAGAACATTATTAAGAGCATAAGATGAACAATGTATCCCGTTCTGAAAGCAATAACAAAAATATTACTTTCTCTGTTCCCGGCCCCCGGAACCTGGTGGGGGCCGGAGGGGCATTACTAGAGGCCAGCTCAAGCGGAACCCCCCCCCCCCTTGCCTCACCTGGGGCAGCTCTTATTGGCTCTGGTTTAAAAGATTGTACATGAAATAAGTTTAGGTCTCGGGTACAACCCCCCCCCCCCCCAAATAAAGGAATTTGGGGGGGGGGAATCGGTTGAATGTCCCGTCAGCTTCCGGAGACACTTCTTAAAGAGTGCCCCTACTGCCCAATTCAAGGCGGCTGGACAGAGGAAAATATTAAATGGGAAAGTGACGGAAGGACGTTTTACTCTAATGAAAGGGTGGTAGATAAGGGGAACAGCCACCCAGCATAAGTGGTAGAGGGTAATACAGTGAGGGTATTAAACACGTCAGAGAAAAATCAGCCAGGATAGAACTGATAGATCACCTGCCTCGTCTTTTTAGGCCTTTAATTGCTAAACGGCTGCTCTGGGCAGGTGTTGGGGGTCTGTGCAGGAAGCAGATTTTAGTTTCAAAGCGTTGTCCGGCTCAGAGTGATGAGAGTTTTATCTTAATGTATTTTTACCTTAGACAGAAACCCAGAACCCGCCGGCAGATCGGCCCCCATCCGGCCCCCGTCTAGTCGCCCGTTTCTCCTGCTGTAACGACTCAAACCTTAATCAGCCGTTGGTCTCGTCTTAGATTCAGGAGCCGGATGTCTATCCCACGCATGTTTAATCCCCTCACTGTATTACCCTCTACCACCTCTGCTGGGAGGCTGTTCCACTTATCTACTACCCTACAGAAGAAGAGCAGTTACATAGTTATCCATCAAACATACGTGCGCGCCCAGGCATCACACAGGGAGGGGTATATCTCATTGTACTGCGCTGCAGAATATGACGGTGCTATATAACAATAAATTGTATTGTCGGTGAGGATCTCGTCGCGCTGCGGCCGGCGTCTCCCCGCGTAGGCGGCAAAGCAACGTATTTGCTTTTAATATCCTGGCCACTGATAACACGGATACGCTCGGAAACGGCACATAAGACACGATTTTACATCAAAACCATCGCCGCCGTGTCACGGACATGAAGTACTACTCCACAAACAGCACCAGAGCAGAAAGGCGCAGAAAAGCGCCCCGAGCCCCGGAGACCTCCCGGTGTCACCGACCGTCACATACAGGTAACGGCGTCCCCTCCGCACTCACTACATAACATGAAGCCGTGTCAATAGATCGACGTTACAGGAGATCCTGACAGCTTCCGCCTGTAACAAACCTACCCGGGAACCTCCTAAACGCGCCGACCCCGAGACACATGAAATATTAACCCTTTAATAACCCGACGTGAAGATTCACCAAATAACGGTCGCCAAGGAAACCCCCTACTTAGATACACTTAGTGGAGTCACCTGCATTCAAGCAGGTATATCAACCATAACATACTGGGAGCAAAAGCACCAACTGGGGGACTTAATACTCGGGTATGATAACAATGGCCGATCATCAATGATTCCTTATCGAGGATTTTATTAATCAAGCATTACAGGGGTCTTCAGTGCCCGGCCCCGGCTCTCAGGGAGGGTAGTGAGGAGGGTAGCGAGGAGGGAAGGCAAGGTAGTGAGGAGGAGTGTGAGGAGGGAAGGGAAGGTAGTGAGGAGGAGGGAAGGGAAGGGAAGGTAGTGAGGAGGAGTGCGAGGAGGGAAGGGAAGGGAAGGTAGTGAGGAGGAGTGCGAGGAGGGAAGGGAAGGGAAGGTAGTGAGGAGGGAAGGGAAGGGAAGGTAGTGAGGAGGAGTGCGAGGAGGGAAGGGAAGGTAGTGAGGAGGAGTGCGAGGAGACCATCTGTTCCCATAAATGACATGCAGAAAGCAAACACCCTCCCTTAACCCCTTCACTGCCAGAGACCTCCATACCCCCGGGCAATCTGCTGCACTCCTGTTACAACTCCCACCATCCTCAGCCAGAAATACACCCGTTCTAAACTTTTTTTTTATTAAATGGAAAGGTTAACCCTTTCCGTGCCAGGTGGCAGAGTTCATCTGTCTGTTACTCTGCGGGACACAAAAAGAACAAAAATAAAATAATAAAAAAAAGCTTCGGAGCCGCCGATGAATTGTGAGCGATTGTAACGGGGGCCGATCAGCCATTACACCTCATTCAATTCATTCTAATGCGGGAGAGATTATTCCTCCCCTGCAGATCACGGATGCCCGTCCTAATTACCGTCCCCGTTCACACGGCACTTTATTACGAATAAAATCACCCGGCCGAGGGCTAATTACGTATAATGGAAGCTCTGTGTTGGGTGTTTTTACCCCAAAATGATATACCCCAAATTTATATATATAGGTAGCTTATTTTAATCTGTACAGATCATACATCTGGAAGTCTGTCTGAGTGAACATGGTCCATGTTTGATGAGAAAGTGGTAGATAAGTGGAACAGCCTCCCAGCAGAAGTGGTAGAGGGTAATACAGTGAGGGTATTAAACATGCACGAGATAGACTTACGGCTCCTGAAGACGAGCCCAACGACTGATTAAGGTTTGAGTCTTTACAGCAGGAGAAACAGGGGCCAGGGGCCGGATGGGGCCGATCTGCCGGCAGATACTATGTATCTATGGCTGATCTATTTACCCAGGGGGCAATTGGGTTTTTACCAATGATCCCAGGTGGGGTTAGAAGGGCAGGTTGCAGGAAACAAGGTTAAAAACCTGATTGTCTGTCAATCAAAAGAAGAAAGAACGAGGAGTACGGAGCGGCTGATCCCGGGAACGAGCCGCCGGCGGATCCTCCTGTTACTGACCTTTAATACCCGGCGGGAACGCACGCCGTCGGCTCACCTTGTATAGAATGCGTATCATCTCCCGGCACGGTGTGTTCATTTCCAAATCGCGGGGATTTACTAAAATTAGCTTTTATCTGGAAAATCCATCGAATCACTGAAAAAAAAATAATTCCAGAGACATGATTATTCTGGCTTAAAAATGTAAAAATCTAGAAATCTAGAACCGTACAGAAAAAAAAAAACCGTTTATTCCGCGAAAAATGTCTTTTCGGAATATACCTGAACCTTGGCCGAGATTTAATGCAATCGTCTTTTGTTTATAAACATATATTTTTAACATATAAATATCGTTATTTAAAATAAAAACAACGTTAGAGGATTAAGAGAAAAAAAAAAATAAATAAGAGGATCAATAGAAAAAAAATTCCATTATTGTAAATATTCATCAAAAATAATTTTTAAATATTTTAGAATACTGCTACTTTTTTTATTTAAAAAAGTAATATTTGTTTTCCACAGCGATGTACAACGGGATCAAGTGTATATATAAACGGAAACCAGTTTTGTTATGTAAAATATTTATTATATATGATAATATATATATATATATATATCATATATATAATATATCATATATGTATTACATGATAATAAATATAAATATATTTAGTATTTATTAGCATATATAATAAATATATTATATATGATAATATATATAATATATATCATCTATTTATTTTATATGAATAAGAAATATATTATACTATATATAGTTATACATATAAGAAATAAATATATTATATATGATAATATATATTATTTATTAGCATATATAATAAATATGTTATATATGATAATATATATATATATATATATATATAATATATCATCTATTTATTTTATATGAATAATAAATATATTATATATCTGTAGGAAGCAGATTCTGTGTCCTCCTGCCCCGGGTACATCTTGTTATAAAATCCGTTACAGAGCGTGACTGATGATTAATTAAACACGAGGCGCTCTGCTAATTAATTCTTTGCGGTTGAGTCTCTTTACGGCAATCATTAAACGAGTTTACACAAAAGATAAACTGCGTTCCCCGGACAGGGACCAATAAACAGTGTTTGATTTAATAAACATTTTATTTCGCTTTTTTAATAACCGCATCGGTTCCCGTGGAGATCGGTGATAAAGGTGGCGGCGTGTATATGTGTGCGAGATGGGGCGGATGTATACAGCGCGTGGCGTCCGGTAAGTCATTATCGTGAAATACATACGTTGGCCTTTGTTGACCCCCTTTATCTACTCGGGGGGGATCTCAAGTGTTCCATTACTTGTTTTGATGCTGAGAATATTGTGGTTGGTGGAGCCCAGGCTTTCTAGCTAGGAAGGGCCAGGAGATTAGCGCCATCCCCCCCAGCCTTACTCTCCCGAAGAGATACCCCCGGATTCTGCACCCACCCCTCAGAAACACATGGATGGAGGATGAAGGATCTCACCTCGTTGTTAGTCTACTGGGATGGCGTGTTTCGTGGACAGCTGTCCATTGTTGAACATGCCCTGGGGGGGTGACGGTCAGTGCGACGGGTTTTGGGCTATCAGTGCGACGGGTTTTGGGCTATCAGTGTGACGGGTTTTGGGCTATCACTGCGACGGGATTTGGGCTATCAGTGTAACGGGTTATGGGCTATCAGTGCGACGGGTTTTGGGCTATCAGTGTGACGGGTTTTGGGCTATCACTGCGACGGGTTTTGGGCTATCACAGTGACGGGTTTTGGGCTATCAGTGCGACGGGTTTTGGGCTATCAGTGTGATGGGTTTTGGGCTATCAGTGTGATGGGTTTTGGGCTATCAGTGTGACTGGTTTTGGGCTATCAGTGTGACTGGTTTTGGGCTATCAGTGCGACGGGTTTTGGGCTATCAGTGTGACTGGTTTTGGGCTATCAGTGTGACTGGTTTTGGGCTATCAGTGTGATGGGTTTTGGGCTATCAGTGTGACTGGTTTTGGGCTATCAGTGTGACTGGTTTTGGGCTATCAGTGCGACGGGTTTTGGGCTATCAGTGTGACTGGTTTTGGGCTATCAGTGTGACTGGTTTTGGGCTATCAGTGTGACTGGTTTTGGGCTATCAGTGCGACGGGTTTTGGGCTATCAGTGTGACGAGTTTTGGGCTATCAGTGTGACGGGTTTTGGGCTATCAGTGTGACGAGTTTTGGGCTATCAGTGCGAGGGGGTTTGGGCTATCAGTGTGATGGGTTTTAGGCTATCAGTGTGATGGGTTTTAGGCTATCAGTGTGACGAGTTTTAGGCTATCAGTGTGACGGGTTTTGGGCTATCAGTGCGAGGGGTTTTGGGCTATCAGTGCGAGGGGTTTTGGGCTATCACATGTAAGTTTAGGCTCCTGATGGATTATCAGGGTTATTAAGTTACCTGTAAAGCGCTGGGTCGTCACTCCGGGGGGGGGGGATCTTCCAAAAATCACCACCAACCCCAGCAGGGATCATCGACCTCGGACCCGCGGGGTGCAGAACAGCCTCGTAAACACATTCCAGCCTACTTTTTGCCCCTTTCAAAGTCTTTTTTTCTCCAGTCCGGGGGAATTCCTGCAAATATAAGAAGGTCTATTCTGCGTTACGAGGCTAGAAGCGGATCGAAGGCATTAATACCTTCATTTACTAACGTGGCGGTTAACAAAAAAAAAATCAACACGATTTCTTACTACTTACTACCCCCGACCGCGTTCAATTACAAGTCGTATCATTTATGGCAAAACGTCTTTTTCTGCAGAGCCGCGACTCGGCTCAAACATTCAGGGGCATCAGAAATAAATGGTCTTGTTGCCTGGTTACCCGGTAAAAGCCCGAGCGCCGAGGGTTTCGTATCGGCAGATAATTGCCGCTGACGGAGGGCGCCGAGTAAACGTTATTATATGTCGCTTCTCGGGTCCTTAAGTCTTCCAAAGTCTGGCCACGAGACCTCGGAACGAGAAAGGGCAGCGATTATATTATATTTACTGAATGGGGGGGGGGTCTCAAAGAGATGGACCCCCCAGTAAACCAATGTACTGCGCTACAGAATATGATGGCGCTATAGGAATCAATAAGTAATACATTATTTCGAGGGTCCGGTGAAACCGGAGGAGTTTCTTCCGAAGGTTTCGACAGCGGCTTCTATGCTTTAAGGGGGGGGGGGTCTCCCATTATTTTTCAACCCCGTAAGTGCCACCGTTATACCCGGAGGACGCTAAATATTTACACGCGTGACGCAATCGCTGCCGAGTTCCGATCTCGGGGGCTGTCGTGTTCGTCGGGAGATTCGGCAGATGCCGTTACACCGGCCGCATTCCCTTCTTCTATTCACCGGCGGAAGAGAATTTTTCGAACAATAAAGGAAATCCTTCCGGCCAAAATGGGATTCGCCTGGAGTGGTCGCGGGTCCCGCGGGTCCCGTCAAGCAGAAGGACTCTTTCTTTAATGAAAGCTGACGGCCTCGAGGGCCGCTCTTCGGTCTCACACTCTCTTTAACGTGATAAAAGGGAGAGATTTGTTGGGTTTCGGCCAAATTCTCTGTTGCCAGAAATTAATCTTTTCCTGAATATCCAAGAACTCCGCCGACTTTACTGAGCAGCATCCAGATGGAGAGCTATACCCCCCCCCCGAAAACCTTGAAGAAAAGTCCGCTTCTCCATAGACTTTCATTAGTCGGAGAGTCCGGCTGGGCGATTAAGACTGAGCCTTTCTATTGTCTCCCACAGGCAGTATCATAAGGAGTCGGGGTGTTTAGTAGATCGGGGCTCAGATAACAGAGCGAGAACTCGTACAAATGTCTGAAAACAACATATATATTACAACTGGGGTAAAACGGAGAGTTTGAAAACTTATTACAAAGAATAAGAAAACAAAAGGTAGGAAATCCTTTTTAAAGACGCCAGAAGGGTGATCAAAAATTGTGGGACTTGGGACTGAAATCAGGACTGTGACACCAATCACAAGAAGCTTATGACCTATGTCAAGGCTCTACGTGGATCTGCACCTCTAGGGTTATAGTCCCAGCATTCTTCTTAAGTCTCTGCTGTCTCATTCATTACCCAGTTTGGCTTAAGTCCTAATTCCTTTACTCAATGCTTCACAATTAAATGGGAAACAGACCCAAAATAACACAAAATTACACGACCGTTCAAAGGTTTGGGGGTCACTGAGCTGTTTTCCTGGAAACCAATGAAATTTCTGGCTCTAACATTAATTTTATACTTAAACTTGGATCAGCGAACAGAACGTGCCATTGGAACACAGGAGTGATGGGAGTGATAAAGGGCCATTGGAGCACAGGAGTGATGGGAGTGATAAAGGGCCATTGGAGCACAGGAGTGATGGGAGTGATAAAGGGCCATTGGAGCACAGGAGTGATGGGAGTGATAAAGGGCCATTGGAGCACAGGAGTGATGGGAGTGATAAAGGGCCATTGGAACACAGGAGTGATGGGAGTGATAAAGGGCCATTGGAACACAGGAGTGATGGGAGTGATAAAGGGCAATTGGAAAACAGGAGTGATGGGAGTGATAAAGGACCATTGGAACACAGGAGTGATGGGAGTGATAAAGGGCAATTGGAAAACAGGAATGATGGGAGTGATAAAGGACCATTGGAACACAGGAGTGATGGGAGTGATAAAGGGCCATTGGAACCCAGGAGTGATGGGAGTGACAAAGGGCCATTGGAACACAGGAGTGATGGGAGTGATAAAGGACCATTGGAACACAGGAGTGATGGGAGTGATAAAGGGCCATTGGAACCCAGGAGTGATGGGAGTGACAAAGGGTCTCTGTATGCCTATGAAGAGATTCCATTAAAAATCGCCGATTTCCAACATTCCATGTTATTTTAATGGATAAAATCTGCTTTTCTTCCAAAAACAAGAACATTTGTAAGCGAGCCCAAACAATCTTTGGGGTGACGGGGTGGTAATCTTATAACATTAGGCTGTAGGGATATTTATTGTGTTCATAAGTGGTTAGGATGGAAGAAGAAAAAAAAAAAAGTTATTAAAAAGACGTTGAATAAACATTTAATTTTTTTGACCTCATTCAGAGATTGAGCGGCGGCCGGGGACAGCTGGTAATTCGGTAATTTATGTCGGCAATTTCCTGAACCGATTCTTCGGAAGGAAAATAAATAAAGGCTTCTGTTCCCACCTTTGCTATCTGAAAGCGATACCGGCGGCCACTTTTTACGGCCCGCGTTTTTATTGAGTTAGTCTCGACTCGTACGCCGACCTGATTGCCAGAAGAAAGGGGACAAAGGGAGAGCCAACATTTGTTCAGAAAAACATAAATCAGGAACATGAATAACATCCACGCGGCTGTTTGCAGATCACGGCAGTGAAAAGACGGAATAAGGAACTTCAGCTTATTATGTCGAGATAAATACGTCCGATAAACGCAGTTCCCATTGTCCTCCTCTGCGTAAACATGACATTTACGTGCGGTAATTGAGTCCGGGGCCGATTGTTGGACAGGCAGGTTGCGCCACGCTACGCGGTTTACAAAATTACCTTTTAAAGGGGAAATGACAAGAGAATTTGAAACTAATTATTGAGATTTAATAAATACACACGAGCGCATCAATGATCGTACCCAACAACTCAGTGGGTGCCCTTGGCTACAGGTCTTTTTAGATAAGTGGAACGGCCTCCCAGCAGAAGTGGTAGAGGGTAATACAGTGAGGGTATTAAACATGCATGGGATAGACATAGGGCTCCTGAATCTAAGACGAGACCAACGACTGATTAAGGTTTGAGTCTTTACAGCGGAAGAAACGGGCGACTAGACGGGGGCCGATCTGCCGGCAGGTTCTGTGGTTCTATCAGGCCCAAAGTAGCTTAAGCCCCCTTGTTTTTAGACCCTCTCAGTTGCCATACATGACAATGTTGGACACAGAGCTAGCAATCTATTTTTAGAATCTCCATCTTTCAAAAGGCAGAAAATCTAAAATAATATTCCTAAAATATGGAAGAAAAAAGCAAACATCCCGCAAAGCCGCCTCTCCTCTGGGAGACTTAATGAAATTGGGAAGGAAAAAGCTCTTTTGTGCGCCGAGAGCCCGGCAGAGATCGGTTCTAATTCTTCGCTTTTATAGGATAAAGGATCGATTTGCGAGCGGCCGGCCGCAGAATGATTATTTTTCCATCTTTGTTGAATTCATTCTTTTGTTCCGGTGCACATGAGGCTGATAAAAATAGAAGGAACTTGGCGATATTAACAAATGATTTAAAATATCGCGATTATGTTTTTTTGGTTTTTTTTTTTAAAAACTATTTCCACGGCGGCTCGGAATTTTTTTCTGGCGATTGCGAAACTTCACAATTTTGAGCAGAAAAGTGAATAATACAGAGAAAACGAATCAAAAGCTCAATTAGTATGTTTTACCGAAGCTCTTACTGACACAAAGTATCCGTTTCTATCCAGTCCCAACGAAACCACCGAGCGGCCGGGAAATGCCCTCGGCTAGTTACAACAACAAATAAGTGGCCGCAGAGGGTGACCCCCCCCAACACACAGCTCTCCGCACCGCCCCATAAGTACAGGTATCTATACGCGATGCTCTACGTACCACTGCTACAGCTTTCTAAACGGCTGCCGTCTACTTAATGTGGTTTCCAAGCAGCAACAGAAAGGGATATTTAAGGATTTTTGGTTACCAGTCTCTGAGCCCCAATCTACTACAGGTTATATTACTGTATACAGCGCTGGGGAGGTTATATTACTGTATACAGCGCTGGGGAGGTTATATTACTGTATACAGCGCTGGGGAGGGGGGGTTATATTACTGTATACAGCGCTGGGGGGTTATATTACTGTATACAGCGCTGGGGAGGTTATATTACTGTATACAGCGCTGGGGAGGTTATATTACTGTATACAGCGCTGGGGAGGGGGGGTTATATTACTGTATACAGCGCTGGGGGGTTATATTACTGTATACAGCGCTGGGGAGGGGGGGTTATATTACTGTATACAGCGCTGGGGGGTTATATTACTGTATACAGCGCTGGGGGGTTATATTACTGTATACAGCACTGGGGGTTATATTACTGTATACAGCGCTGGGGGTTATATTACTGTATACAGCGCTGGGGGGTTATATTACTGTATACAGCGCTGGGGGGTTATATTACTGTATACAGCGCTGGGGGGTTATATTACTGTATACAGCGCTGGGGAGGGGGGGTTATATTACTGTATACAGCGCTGGGGGGTTATATTACTGTATACAGCGCTGGGGGGTTATATTACTGTATACAGCGCTGGGGGGTTATATTACTGTATACAGCGCTGGGGGTTATATTACTGTATACAGCGCTGGGGGTTATATTACTGTATACAGCGCTGGGGGGTTATATTACTGTATACAGCGCTGGGGGTTATATTACTGTATACAGTGCTGGGGGATTATATTACTGTATACAGCGCTGGGGGGTTATATTACTGTATACAGCGCTGGGGGTTATATTACTGTATACAGCGCTGGGGGGTTATATTACTGTATACAGCGCTGGGGGGTTATATTACTGTATACAGCACTGGGGGGTTATATTACTGTATACAGCGCTGGGGGGTTATATTACTGTATACAGCGCGGGGGGGGTTATATTTCTGTATACAGCGCTGGGGGTTATATTACTGTATACAGCGCTGGGGGTTATATTACTGTATACAGCGCTGGGGGTTATATTACTGTATACAGCGCTGGGGGGTTATATTACTGTATACAGCGCTGGGGGGTTATATTACTGTATACAGCGCTGGGGGGTTATATTACTGTATACAGCGCTGGGGGGTTATATTACTGTATACAGCGCTGGGGGGTTATATTACTGTATACAGCGCTGGGGGGTTATATTACTGTATACAGCGCTGGGGGGTTATATTACTGTATACAGCGCTGGGGGTTATATTACTGTATACAGAGGTAGAGAGCTGACATGGAGTCTATTAGCTGAGCTGATGAGTGAACGGTCAGGCTTGTCTGTCGAGCCGGCGATTGCTTGTCAGGTTGGGCAGATTGAAATCTAACGCTATGTCTGTTAATTCGCCTGTTGAATTTCTGTACGCAGGGAAGTTTTTATGCAAATTCCCAGATTTAGTCGACGGCTGAGTTCACGTTGGGGACGAGTGGATTATTTTCAGCCAATTTAGTTCAATTGAACCTTTGTGATTGGATGCCAGAGGTTTGGATTCTAAAGGGGGACTGAAAATAATAAATAGTGCCACATGGCTGGTATGTGTTCTGCAGAGCTCTGAATTCTGAGCAGTAATGAAGAAAACGACATTCCCTCTGATGCTTTCTCCGAGAACGACCCCTCTTATTACCCTTTATCAGTGTGGGGTATGTGATAAGACGGGACGGATTCCCTCGCTCACAGACCCCACGTTACAGCCGAGCTCACAAAACGCTTCCTACCCAGACTTCATCGGTGGAAGGATCCTCAACAACTGGGGAATTCGATCGTTACATACGGTGCAGTAAGACGAGACCATGTTGGATTTACTGAACAAAGCAAAAATATGAATGTTAGGCATATAATAATAATAATAACAAAAATAATAAATTCACAGAAACTATCCATGTTATTACAATGAAAACACAATACCTCTACAGTATCCACGAGGCATTAGAGCTCCTCTCCTACAGAAGACAAAGCAAATAAGTCAGGTTTGGCACCAGCAACACCTGAAGTCAACCCCCCCCCCCCCGCGGGACGCTGTCGGCAGCAGCTGTAAGGAGAACGCTCGCTGCCGCCATCGGATCCCATCGCTGCGGGTTAACTCCGCGTGGTCTTTACCGAGACCGTATATTTTGATGATCACAGACAAACGTGGTATGACATCGAATACCGTTTAAAACTTCAAGAGTGGGAGACACCTTTCTTTTCACAAACAAAATGAGGACATTAACATAGAAATGGTTTTCTTTGAAAATATGCTTTATTAGATTTATCTCCGAGCAGCTTGTTTTTAACACAGACAAAAAAGAACATGTATCCCTGTGCATTTATACGATCAAAGACCCAATGGTAGGACATTTACGATCAAAGCAATGGATGAAATTTGGTGAAAGCCAAGGGATCTGGCCGTACCAATCTTAAATTTCAAATTCATTTCAAAGAATATTACAACGCTGAAGAGGGCCAGGACATCCCAAATTAAAAACACACGTTTAAGACCAGTTACAGTTTAAAGATTATAACGCCTCACAGTACAAAGTTTAAGGGCGATCATCACCTGGCAGTTTTTGGGCGGTATAAGGGAAACTCATTTAATTAAAACTTTAAAAAAAAAATATACAATAGAGCAGTTTCGGCAATTCCTTAATGGGAAATGGCTAATAAAATTCAGATACAATAATAATACTAATGTGTATAATTAATGATTACTCCAGGTAAAAGGTACCAGATAAATAAAAAAAAATAATAGTTGGACTGTTTGATGTAAATTTCTCCTTAGATATTAAGTACAGTATTCCAGAAAAGTGGCCCCTTGAAAATTGGAGAGAAACGCCATTTAATATGCATTTGTCAATCTCTACTGGCAAAATGCCCCGGGCTTTAAGGTGTTGGGTGTGATGAGAATCCTAGCGCACTTGCGATGATCCTCTGGGGAGGGGATAAGCTTAATTAAACTCCTCCCATGAGGAGGTAGAAACACACTGGATATCTCTTCCTCTTGCGCTACACAAAGGGGAGTCGTGCACCACCGTTAAAGCTCAGTTTTAGGATTCCTCTAATGTAGTCAAACTAATGGCAGCTAGGGGGGTGTTTGGGATGCTTTAAGACTGGTGATACATTGAAACATTTCATTAAAGGAGTCTATAAATATAAGACCTTTTATCCTGGTTTTGATGATTCTTTGCACCTTTGCTGTTTCACATGCACGGCACGGCACTCCACGAAAAACCTGGATGCAACTGAGATAAAACGTACAGAGAAAACACATTTCTCAACCCCGTGCTGCGTTCGCTGAAACAGAATCAAATAAGCGAATGGACGGAAACCACCAGAAACTATGAAAGGTAAGGGTGACGGACACGTTTTTGGTATAATGTAGCTTTATCGTCATTCTCTGACTACCGTTCACCTATTCATGCACCCTGCAGGGCGAGAAAATGCGGCCGTTGCAGATGGCTGCGCACAGACGAACGTATAGCACCTCCTGGAGGACAATTAAAGAACTTGCACCAGTAATTTCCAGCAACGTGACAGATACACACACAGCAACGCTAAAAATAAAGATGCCTTGTCACATAATGCGATAGAAATGTAGATTTTAGATTTTATTCATACTTTAAGATATTCACTAAAAAAAAAAAAAGATTGCACTAATCGTCTGACAGTTATTTCATCCGGTTAAAGAGGCAACAAAAAAAACCAAAAAACTTTGTATTTACATTTAAAATCTGTTCAAGTGCAAAACCAATTTGGGAAACATAGCGGGACCATATATTTAATTTCATTTTACTTACATTTCCTGTCCCTGATTATAGATAATTTACACAATGTACCCAAAACTTCTGCATTTGTGAGAATCTTGTTAACGGTTTGGCTTTCAGACACGAGTGCAGCGCAAGATTATTCCCCTGGCCCTCGAAGGGCCTAATGGGTCAGTGTCAAGACGTGTGGGATGTAATAATAGTTTGCCAGGACAATAAATAACATTTTGGACAGTTCCTTAGAATGACGAACAGCCTTCGCCTTTGGAATTATAGTTTGCGTACTGATTCGAAGCTCATGGATGCAGCAGAATTCATACCACCACCACCGGCCACCTACCGGTCTATTTGTAGCCCTTACTTCGTACCACCTAATAACCCCCCCACTGGAGCACATATTATAGACGAGAGGAATAAGATTGCTTATCGAGGGATGTGATCAGCTGTCAGTCTGTAAGGGTTTCTATGAAACAGAGAAAATGTGGCACCTCTGAAGAAGATGAGAGTCTTTGGCTTGGTCTCTATTTACCGGAGGGATGGTCGTGGTGCATTTCTGGGGTGTACGTGAGAAGAACAATCATCACCCAGAGGTGCAGAAGCGCCTAAAAAAACAAAACACAATGAGATAACATTTGTAGATCCAGGTAATAACGATTAGACTGTTTAGGACGGTTTTTGCTACAGAGGATCTGTCACATCGTCACATATCCATCTTAGTCGGGGAGAGATTTGTGCTTGGATCTGCGAGATTATTCTATACATTTATTCCACCTCTGTGATGGAAGCCGACGTGGCCTGTAGTGAGATGAAGGAGGGAGCCTCGGGGCAATTTCTAAGGCTAAATGCTTCAGTTTCTACCCAACAGCTATAATGTGGATTATATACCTACCATGTAGATAATAATGAATACCCGAGCGATTGGATATCTTCGGAGAAAAATACCTAATCGGATACTGAAGAAAATAAATTCAGCGTTAGTATGAGATCACCGGCATCAGAAAGGGGGATATTAAAAAATATAGAAAATGATGTAATATTAATTATATAAAAAACAAAACAGAAAGACATGCAGGAAACACTCTGTAAAAACGATTTAGCGTATTTTCTTGGCATAAAATTGCATACATTACTTCTATAACATGGATTTTGGGTTATTTTGTGCTTGTTTAAAATATGGATCCTAAAAGACGCGGTTAGGCTAGTCTGACACAATGACAGCTCATAGTCCGATGTCACTATTATATTTACGTGAAGCGTTTAAAAGACTTGCCTGAATTGATCTATGGTGGTCGCTGCTTTGCGGACCTTTCCATACATTCCAGCTACGTTCGGGTCCGAATCACTAAAAAGGACCGGGACATTCCTCATGCGGGCACCTGGGAGAATAAAACGACGCTTTAGGGCACTGGACGTACTGGAAATAGATTCAGTTTAATTTTGAACTTATAACTTACGCGGTCAGCTGTTTATAAAGCAAACGATGAACTAGAGTATGACATTAGCGTGAAGAAAGACGAAGACCGGTAGGCCGCCTCCTTGCTTACCTTCCGCGCTGTCCCCTCCGGGCATATTGATAGAGGCTCCGCTCCCGCTGCTGCCCTTGACACTCTTGAGCTGGCCCTCGAGTCGCTCCAGCTGGTACACCAGTGAGTTCTTCTCCGTGCTCATGTTCTCTAACATGGTTTGCTTCTGGATTAGAGTCTCGGTCAGCTGGTGCAGCCGGTTCTCCAGCTCCGTCTGGCTGCTGCTACTCAAGGCTTTGTTGGTTAGCTGGGAGATAGAGGACACAGGGAAAGATGATAATCAATTGCAGACGATAATCAATGTCCTCACACTGTCCAAGTAGGACCACAAGCTTTAACGCTGCAGTCGAACGATCTTTGCAATCACGTCTGATCATTCTACATCTTGTTTAACATCCTAACGATCAGATGCAGAGTTACAGTCGGTAGGGCGCCTGAGACCCTGTACAGGTGAGAATATGATTTTACTTTGTTGAACGAAAACACCATTTATTTTTTTTAGGTTTTAGTCTCCATCTCCTGAAAGTCCTTAGAGATTCTTTATAAAAGAGATAGCAGTGAGACATTACATTAGGATATATATATGCTGCAGGAATAGCAGAGCTGTTAATAAACAGGTTAAAGCCCCCACAACGCCAGATAATGTGCAAGGTCCAGAAACATTTTAAACCCCCCCCAAAGGACTTCTAGTCTGCAGAGTTACCTGATTCCTGAGCTTCTGAATGTCATCCTCCCGGTCTCGGATCCTGCCCTGCAGACTGTTCTTGGTCCTGTAAAGTTCCTCTTGTATGTACTGAAATTCCTGTAAATTAAGTTACATTAACCAACAATGTGATAGATGTTTAAAGAATTAACCTTCTATCTCTGGAGATCAGCAATCTGCTGCTTATTCTGTGGTGACAGTTAATTTGGACTCCGGTGACAGGGATACAGTATCTGACAGTAGATAAGAGCCATTCGATTCCATCAAACTCGCCATAACAGCTCACGGTTTACTTAGTTTGTGTCCTTTTCCTTTACTCAGCATAGTCTGGCCCATGCATGTTTAAATTCCCTCAATGGATTAACCTCTACCTCTTCTCCCAAAGGGCTGTTCCATGCATCCACCAGGAGACACTTTATTACTTGACAGTTAAGCCTCCGATTTCAGACACGGGATCCTGCCTAGGAATGCCCATTACCTGCTTCTGTCGCTCCAGCTCTGCCTCGATCTCTTGTTTGGATCTCTTCTGCTCAGCAAGTTGATCTTGGAGATCCTGCAGCTGTTCCCTGGCTGTCTCTGCTTCACTCACTTGCTGACCTTCCACGTCCTGAAAGCGGATGAATAAACTCAATTGGCGACATCACTAAACATAATCATTGTATGTAATGTGAGAAATAGTTAAAAGGGGAAACTATATAACTCCTAATTGTTTAAAAGTTAACTGTGGGCCGAGATAAACATTTTGTGTGGTTTTTTATGGCGTATTCAAGTGAATTTGATAAGGCTAAACAACTTGTCAGAATTAAGTATCCATCAGTTTAGCTACGAACAGCCAGTCCTCATAGATGGAAACTAATCCGTAATAAGCAAATAAATAGTAAGTCAGGAGGCAAGAAGCAGTAAGATCTGCCACGGGTCCCACCTGGAGCTCTGCCTTCAGCTGCTGGATCTGCCCCATGAGCCTCTGGATTTCTTCTCTCTGAAGGTCTCGCTCGTGTCTCATCTCCTCCAGTTCCACCGCGCTGGCTGTGTGGCTGTCCAAGCCTTCGATACCCGATCCTTCCTTTAAACTGTTAATTAGTTTCTCCTTTGACTGAGGAAAGACATAATTGTTGTATGTTAGGGACTGGTTTTCTCGACATCATTTTTAAGACCCAAACAGATTTCAGGATCTCCAGATGTAACCAGAGGAAGAAGAATGAATCAGTTATGGAACTATGACCCAGGGAAAGGATCTGTTACCCCAAGGCCTATGTCTGGCAAGCACTTTAAGCCAGCAGCCTGTATGGGCTATAATGTATGGGCGATACCAGCAGTAGCAATACCTAAAAATAATATATGGGACAGTTTGTTAGTTGGGAGTTAATGTAAAGGCTGCAGAGAGATTAGCAGAACAAAAACGAGGGAATGAGGACGTCTCGTTGTGTATTATCACAGTACTGTTTCAGATACAGAGACTCCATTAATCGAGTCGGGGCCGATACATCCCCCTCACCTGTAGAATCCGCGTGGCCTTCTGTTTATAGTCAGCCATTTCTAGCTTCGCCGAGTCCGCTGCCGCCTTGGCTGCTTTCAGCTGCTGCTGCAGATCATCGCTTCTCCTCTTCTCCTCCGTATGCTTTTTCTCCGCTAAAACAATGGCTTCGGCCAGATTCTGGCGCTCCACCTCTATTTTGCTCAGGCGAGCCGCAAACTCATTCTAAAATAAACAGCGTGAATTAATAGTGTGTGTCCATGTACTATTATCAACATCATCCTGAACAGAATTTATACCACCTACTTTTGGTAATCCAGACCAACCACAACAGATGTTTACAGAAATCACCTGAAACTGGTTTTTTTTTTTCATTGCTAGGTTTACTTTGCTTTTTACTTAAATAATGGACCCAACTCTTCCAAACCAAGAAGAGAAATGAATAACTAGTGGATATTGTGTATAGCAAAGCTTCATATCGTACATTCTATATCAGATCATCTTACCTGCATCTGTTTGTAACTTTCCTGCTCCCGTTTTAGCGCCGCCTCTGCGTCGTGAAGTCTTTCCTGCGCCGTCTGCAAGGCCTGGCTGTGAAGGCTGCTGCCTTCGTTGTGATCCTGTAGTATTCTGGAAAAAGCAAACCAACACGATTCAGAGGACGGGGAGTCAGAGGGCGAGTTAAGCACTGCGCACAAAGTATACGGAGCTGGATAGAGACTAAGAACAGAGAGAGCCACAGCAGATCCTCTGCTTCACCAATATTCCTTTATTTAAACATACAAGACCCACTCACCTGGACTTCTCGCTCTGCAGGGTTTCCAAGGTCTCTGTGCGGCTGCTGAGTAATTGATCAGCTTCTTGGAGCCTGATTTTCAGAACCGCCAGCTGGGAATCTTTTGCTGCCATGGCCTCGGTAAGATCCCCCACCTGAGCTCGGAGCTCCCGCACCACTCTGTCACTTTTCGAATTGTCGCCATTCCATTTGTCCATCCTCGTCCGAGCTTCATTCAACTCTTAATAAACAAAATACCGTATTTGCTCGATTATAAGACGACCCCGCAAAATCTGAATATTAATTTATGAAAAAAAAGAAAAAGCCTGAATACAAGACGACCCTATAGGAAAAAGTTTTACCAGTAAATGTTAATTCATGTAAACTATGTGAACAATTTTTTTTTTTTAATAAAAGCTATGATTGAGAAAAATATTTTGTTTATATTTCCTTTTTTTTCAACCTGCCCCCCCCAGTTATGCACATCTGCCCCCAGGCTTGCCACTCTGCCCCAGAAATGCCTTATACCCCCTATATGCCACTGTGCCCCATGATATGCCTTTTAACCCTCTAAATGCCACTGTGCCCCATGATATGCCTTTTGACCCCCTATGTGCCACTCTGCCTCCAGAATTGCCTTAGTCGCATATAGGGGGTTAAAAGGCATATTATGGGGCAGAGTGGCATATAGGGAGGTATAAGGCATTTCAGGAGGCAGAGTGGTGTATAGAGGGTTAAAAGGCATTTCAGGAGGCAGAGTGGCATTAAGGGGGTTAAAAGGCATTTCACAGAGCACTATGCCTCCAGAAATACCTTATGCCCCCCATTTAACACTCCCTCCTCCAAATTTACCGGTGCTTCCAAGTCCCCGGTGCTTAGTCCAGGCAGCGTGTAGAGCTCTACGCGATTCGCGTAGACAACTTCCGCTGCAGCCGGGAGGAGGTGCGGTTAGCAGCAGGGGTTGTCTGCGTCCATTGTGCAGACCTTCCCTGGCTGCTCTTGGGAGCCTGTGAAGTTCTAAAGCAGACGATCAGAAGTTTGCTTACCTTCCTGCGCTTCTTTAGACCTCTGTATCAAAGACGCCATTTCTTGGTTCAGGGACTGCACTTCATTTCTCAGAAGCTGGTTCTCCAGTCGAAGATTTGACAGCTCGTGGGATTTTTGGTCTCCACTTGCTGAATGGTTTAAGTTGGTTTCACCTTCAGAGTCTTTACTTTCTTTTGCCGCGTTCTCCTTTGAACTTGACGCAGAGGCTGATTCGTGGGGTATACTTGAGGGAACTAAGAAAACAGAACAGGAGATATTTATATAAATCAACGACTGCAAGCAAGGGAAGGCAGACAAAGCAAACACAGCAAAGTAATAAGCACTTTCTTCTAAAGCGGACCTATAATTTACATGGATTTACGGGGCGCAGGGTTTGATTCAGATAAGGCATTCTTGCTTTGAGGTTAATGCCTATGATCCAAGAGGGAAGCATAAGCATCTATAATGCCTGGGAACATCACAGAATACAAGGTAACCTGCGAAGAGAAATTGTGCATTGTGGAGGTAAACTCATGGACTCCAGAAATGGATCAAGTAACAAAGAAGAAAACAGGAATAAGTCTTGAAATATTATCTAAAATAACCTTTTAATTACAAACCTGCCAGAAAGAGGTTTTTCTGCTCTACAAAAAGAGAAAACATTAATAAGGTATATTCATTTGACCTTCCAAACAGGTAATAAAGCGACCTTCAGCAGATATTGATACTTCCAGGAGTCAAATATTACTGTTGCATAATAGAAAACTAAAAAGCTAACAACTTTTTTTTTTTATTTAACCCATGTCCATAAAATTGTGCAACTAAAGGACCTGTTTATTTTCCTCTCCTCTGTTCCTAGCGATTTTTTTTCTATCAAACATTCTTTAACCGTTCTTGGTTGATATCTGTTCTGCATGGAACAGGAGACGGAAAATGTTATGCTCCAAGCACTAAATGTAAATACAGAGGATTTATGCTGTTTTCTTTAAAGATGTCAGCTTCGATGAAGTTTTTTGGGGGTTTTTTTTTTTTTACCTTCAGAGGTTGTGGCCGCAGGTTCAGACATTTTCAGGGTACCAGATCCTACAGGGGTAGCGAGAGGGACACCCTCCTTAATAATTTCCTTCTTAGGAGTCAGACCGCCGTTGTGTATTTTGTCAGAACTGTTCAGGAAGTCAAAGAGCAGCTCGTCATCTGGCTCGGATTTTTTCCTCCTCACAAACTGGCTGGTAGCCCTGTGCGACGAGAGGTTGGCAGAGGCATTTTGAGATGAGTCCGTGGATGTCTGGGGCCCCGTTTTAACGTTCGCCGTGCCGGCTAACACGGTTGCCTTCTGATGTTTAATATTTTCAGCGGCTGAAGAAATGAAAGCGGACTTTCCGCGCGATTGGAATTTCTCGGAGCTTTCCTCCTTTTCAGGGTAATGGCTGGGATATTCGGAAGTTTTAGTCCCCATTAATTCTGCGTCTTTACTCTTGCTTAAAGCTGTAGCCGCTCCTTGATCTACCAAGTTCAGGAGATCCTCAGCCCGCCCAGCTAGATCCGTAAACCAAGACATTACGAAGGATTTTCAAGGATTTTAAGTTGTCTAAACGGTCACATGCCCTGGAGAAGAGAAGAAACGGGAATGTTATTCAAGAAAGATCTGAGCATTAAAACATTCGGAATAATAACAAAAACACCAGAGGTTTTTTATTAGACAGCTCCACGCTCGCATATTAGCTAAAAAGGTGAAAATGATGACAGGTACAGCTCATCGTCCAATCCTCCGGGACATTAAATCATGCTTTTAATGTAAAATTCATCTTGATCCATACATTTTGCTAGCAAGAATGCAAATATACATAATATATACACGTGTACAGTGTCTTTCATGATAAAAATAGACTTTGATGATACTAATAATAATAATAGAAATAATCATAATAATCTCAATATAAATAACATGGTTGATGATATCAATAATAGTAAAAACATAATACTACTAGTAATAATAGTCACAATATAAATAAGTTTGATTATATAAATAATAGTAAATACAATAATAGTAATAATAATCACAATATAAATAATAAGGTTGATATTAATAATAGCAAAAACAATAATAATTCTAACAAATATTAAACAATAACAAAAGCAAGAAAACTAATAATAATGAAGATAATAACAGTAATAACACTAATGACAGTGGCAGTGTGCCAGTCGTGTGATTGACAGCTCAGGGAGTCCAGGGATGCGGAGAGGGGGAAGGGGGGCCTAGACCAACATACCCAGTATTGACAGACGGTAACCAGTGTTGCTACAGGGACCGGGTGTAAGGAGCTTCGGTTACGGTCTCTCCTCGGTTTCCAACTCCATCCCCCACCGGAGACGTGGACCCGGAACTGCTGGCAATGACAGGACCCCAAACAGGCTGTCCGCGACACTGCCTGACAGGAGCGCACTGCTACCATGGGAACCGAGCAGGCGCAGGCCAAACGACCATAGAAAGGAGAATGACAGGAAGGAGCAGACTAGCCCTTCTAGCCAAAGACTCCAACAACAGAAAACAGAGGCCTGCGTGCTGCAGAGTAACCATGGAAACGCAAGTCATGTGGCTGTCGTAGTCTGGTTCTACAGAGCAAGTGCTGTTAGGTGCAGATTCTATGGGAGGGCAGAGTGAGAACAGGACCCCCCCCCCCCGGGTACAGACATTATTTTGTGTTAAGTTTAAAAATCAAATAATAAACTGGGATCCTTTAAAATAAAAAAAATCATAATCAGATGCCACAGAAATTGTATATTCAGCCAACGTTTCGACTCAACGTAGACTCTTCATCAATACAATATAGAAAAAGCTTGAGCCACTAAGACAAGGGGCCAATTTTAGGCCAGGGTCAGTTTTTGCAACTCTCCACTGAGAAGTTTTGGGATAAGCAGAAAAATTAGGGGAGCGTCAGGTAGTTTAATTTCGGAAAATGCCCAATGGACGGTGAACATGTATCGGCCTACCCTTGTGTCCACTACTACTTAGCGGCGACCAAACTCAGGGATAAAAATGATTGGATGGACATTGAGTTTGGGTAGAAGGACTATGAAGGTTCCCACATAGCTAACAGGGGTAATAAGACCCTCACTGCTGGGATGGGGGGCTGCAACCGACTGGGAGCTAGAATCGGACAAGCAGGTTTGTCAAAGACACCCTGAAAACCAGGACTGAAAAATAGGCAAAACCAATATTCTATCTCATGCACAAAATGCTGACACTATTATTGTAGGACCACAATATTACCACGAAGGTCAATTAAACTATTATTTATTGTAACAACACAATCTACAAAATAAATATCAAACCAATTAATTTCCAATCCACTCAGCAACCAAAAATAAAACCCAAAATAATAATAATCAGGGCGGTAACACAAATATCACTATCTCTTTGTATCAGTGTTACTAATACCTCAATTTAAATAATTTAATAATGTCTAAAGAGTGAAATTTTTAATAGATGCAAATAATGTCAAACTTCAGTTACAGGTAAAAATACCTTTTTCATCATTGTCATTATCACGGGTTATAAGCTGCATTCTCACAAGCTGTCATATACAATAACGTCATATACAATAATGCCATATACTATAATGTCATATACAATAACGTCATATACTATAATGCCATATACAATAACGTCATATACAATAATGCCATATACAATAACGCCATATACAATAACGTCATATACAATAATGTCATATACTATTTCCCAGAAGAAAGGAATTCTATATTGAAGTAGACAAAATTCACCTCTATTCAGAATAATAAAACCATTATATTTACCACTACTTGTTGCTGTGGTCCAACTGGTCCTTGTAGATATAAATGTAGATATCAATCCAGGTTCAGTGGAAAAATGAAGTGGAAAGAATTATAACTTTCTTAAAGTTATATATGTGTTAGATACGTTCTAAGAAATAACTTTAAGACAATTACATGTATATCTGGAATTTGTCCTTGATCACACATATCTCTAGAAGTAAAAGATTTTTCAAATAATAGTCATAAAAGGTGTTTGTTTTTTTTCAAATTTTCACCATGTTTTATTTATTGTTTTTATAGTAAATAAGATGATATGATCAAAATAATGGTATCTGAAGAAAGCCTTAAAAAAAACAATATATAACGTGTGTGGGCACACTAAACGGGTGAGGGGAAAATTGCAGCTGAACACAAGCACCGCAAAAGTGTTAAAACAACCTCGGTCCCAAAGGGCACAAAAAGAAAAAATAAGCCCGGTCCTTAAGGGGTTATTTTATATTTGTTTTTTGTTATTATTATTATAATATTGTATATTATTAGACTGTAAGCTGGTTTGAGCCGGGCCCTCCTCACCTCTTGTTTCTGTAAGTCAAATTGTTATGTTATAAACTACTTGTTATGTCCTGTCTACCCATTGTACAGGGCTACGGAATATGGTGGTGCTATATAAAGCAATACATGATAATAAAAGTATTATTATATTTGTTTCTCTTTTAGAACAGAGAGGCCACTTTCTCCTCAAATACTCCATTGTGAGTCATGGTCACGAGACAAGAGCAATGTGATCCAGGGATAGGGCTGGTTGAGCAGGGGATTGGCTGAGAGAGCTGTCACTCATATCCTGTCCCGGCTGCATGCCTGTGTCTGGTATTGGCTGTCTGAGCTGCCTGTCACTCCGGGCTCCTCCCCTTATGTGTTTTGCTACATACCGGCCGCAGTCTGGGCAGAGTCCACGCAGATCAGATCACAGACAGGAAACCACAGCCGGCATCTGACAGGTCAGGTAATAAAGGGATCTGATTACTGGGGATCTGGTAATAAAGGGATCTGATTACTAGGGATCGGGCTAGAAACAAATCTTATAACAGGATCGGGATATGAAGAGATCTGATAGCTGAGGTTTGGTAATACAGGGATCTGATAACAGTTTATGTATATATGTATAATTGGGTATCTGATGATACCGAGATCTGATGATTACTGGAGATCTGATGATACAGAGATCTGATAAGTCAAAGTCCAGTAATATAAGGATATATATATCTATAATTGCTTATCTGATGATACCAAGATCTGAGGATCTGGTGATACAGAGATCTGGAAAGTGGAAATCCAGTAATATAAGGATGTATTGACTTGGGATCAGGTAATACAGGGATCTGACAACTGGGGACCTGGTAGTACAGGGATCTGATTAACTGGGGATCTGGTGATAACGATATATGAGAAATGGAGAGCTGGTGATACAGAGATCTGCCATCCTTGGGAACTGGTTTCGCAGAGATCTGTTGTGCATCGGAAGGTCTTGGGATCCTCTAGCGTAGGTAAGAGAACCGCAAGTCCAGGGATCAGCTGTACAGGGACCCTTTCAAGACCCATTAACATTGAACTAGCTTGGAGGTCCACGAGATAATATAATCAAGATAAAGGGGCAGGGGGGCTGCATGACACTCTGTAATCACAGCACTCCTCGAGGGTGTTGATCTGTCACAGAGATTCTACAGCCTGATTTCTCTTAGAAGATCTCTGGTGATCTTGGATCTAGTGGATCGTCTGGTTGGGCAGTCCCTGTGGTAGTTTTTGATTGGCCAGTCCAATGGATAAAGCTTCTCATCTTCTTGTCCCAGTACATTTTAGTCGTTTCCCTCTCTGCCCCCCCACCGGGTTCTTCCTGTTCTTCATACCCGTCCCTGTGGATCGCTCTGGATCCCTGTGGATCCTGGTCCTGATCTCGCTGCTAAACCGAGTGCGGCTGTTTGCCGTGAAGAGTATTGTAGAGCCCCAACTGTTTGCTTCTTTCAGGGATACATTCAACTTTACTTACTTTATTTCGCAACATTGTTATTATAACCCAACAAAGTGAATCTTCCGGATCTGCCACATAAAATCTATACGGACCACCTGACCTGCCCGTATTCCAGCTGCCGTCATACCTCAAACCTTAATCAGTCGTTGGTCTCGTCTTAGATTCAGGAGCCGTATGTCTGTCCCATGCGTGTTTAATCCCCTCACTGTATTACCCTCTACCACTTCTGCTGGGAAGCTCTTCCATTTATCTACCACCCTCAAAGTAAAACCTTCTTATAATACATCTAAGCCCCTGACCCTTTAGTTTAAGGATCTGGCCCCTTGTCCTGAGATCCTTCCCTTTTATACTTTGTTTAAACCCTTCACTTATTTTAAAGGGAAAAGGTTACAGGATCCCAGCAGAGATATTCATTGTGACCCATCCGGGATCTCTCTTCCCGTAGTGACGATTCAGCGTGACCGAGGCGGGTCAGAGGGAGGATCTTCTTACATCTTGTTTATTGCTTCTTGGCTCTGGGTGTTTTTTTTTTTTCTGGATACTGACTAAGTCATGTGATCTGACAGTCATCTATAGGGTTAATGGCTGCAGATTAACACCTGCACTGCTGGATAGCCTGCCCGCTCCAGCTGACTATGGCCTAGCGGGCTACTGCTGACCGGGCTTTAATGAATGTGCTGAGTCCCGTGAGAATGGGCCGGAGGGGCCACACTAGGCTGGCAGCAGTTTATTGATCCGGATATCGCTGTGGACTGAAACCGTAATCAGACGTTGGTCTTGTCTTAGATTCAGGAGCCGTATGTTTATCCCATGCATGTTTAATACCCTCGCTATATTACCCTCTACCACTTCTGCCGGGAGGCTGTTCTACTTATCCACCACGCTCTCAATAAAGCAAAACGTCCTTACATAACATCTGCTTTTAATTCCTTTTATTAACCTTCTAAATGCCTGTCAGTTAAACTCAGGAGACACCCATCTGTCTACTAAACGGGACTGTCTCTTTGCGAGAGAGATAGAGAGAGAGAGAGAGCCTTCTCTTGAAACTATTCGTAATGAATAAAGCTGAACAAAGACGACATTTGTTTTGCAAACGTACATTTTGGAGCATCTCGTCCCGGAGATCCTGCGGCTTTCCCGTAAAACACGTTTATTGCATCATCAATCCAAAATCTCACATTAAAGGTTTCCTTAGAAATCACAGAGCTGTTTTTTGAAACTTTCAGGCGTTTTCAGTTCCATTTCATAACAACTACAAGAAAACTACAATGACCTGAAATCCTAATATTATCACCTAATATTTACATCATAAACAGACGTCATTCTTCCTTTCTCTGTTACGTTTATTTAATGCGGGTCACTTGCTCCTCGCATTTGATCTCTACTTTGACTCCCTAACCCTTATTGTAATTTCTTTAATACCCCCAAAAAACTTGCACCGTGGGGTGGATTTACTAAGAGGGGGAAGCTTCGGTGTTTATAACCTCTCAGTACAGCGGCGTTTTCCCCCTTTTTAGTAAATAGCATGTGGGATTATACAGACTTCTCCCGTGAACTTGTACATGTTATCAGTCCGTGCCAGAGGGTCATGTGACACATTGTTAAATATTTGCCTGTACTCCCCGGCATGCTAATGAGTGGCGGATTTCTGCTGATCGGTTTCCTGGTGTCGACACGTTTTGCTGCGACTTGTAATTATAGACTAGCGATCTATCCATTTCTTTAACCCTTGTGTGCCAGGTGCCCCCCCTAATACCTGCATGTTTTAAGCACCAATAACATTTTCCCATTGAAGGTGTCGCCATCATAATCTTTATTTGTACCCTCACTTAGCATTATTATTATTACATTATATATTAAAATAAAAAAAACATTATTTGAATATATAATTAATAATAATAAAGTATTATTATTATTATTATTATTATATGATATATTCAAATAAAGTATTATTATTATTTATGATATATATATATATATCTTGTAATAAAACAAATATAATGGTATTATTATTAACGGCAATCATTTTATTTGTAATATTATTTTTATTAATGAAAATATTATATATTATTTATTAATAAATTAAGTTTATTATTATAATGTGCAAACTACTGCTTTATCCTCTGTTATATCAGTAAAAGTAGCTTTGTGATTTGGTGACGGGTACGGAATTTTAAATGTACACTAAGTGTTTTTTTCTCCGCAGGTTTCTTGGGTTGGAGGAGAATGCTTCTGCCGGTGACCGCGGTGCTCGGGGTCCTTCTGGTCGCCAGCGCTTTGCCCATCGATGACCCAGAAGACAGCGGGAAGCACTGGGTGTTACTTGTCGCCGGATCCAGAGGATGGTATAACTACAGACATCAGGTATTAACCCATATGCTGCCGCTCTAGGTCCGGCCAGCAAGACCCCCAGCACTGCAGAACTTTTCATCCACAACTCTCAGCCAGCCCGAGGACCCCCTAAGATAGATTTAGCCTTATAATCAGGTTCTAATGTCCAACGGCACCTTCCGTGATGTTATATCTGCCGAGAGGCATCTAATATCAGCGGGGCAGGTCTTAGTTAAGGAGGGGAATTCAGAATTACAAGCTGGGGCAGAATCAGAGAAGAAACATATGCAAATATCCACTTCCAGGAAACGGAACGTGGTGATGCGTACAGAACGTGGTGCTATATCAAACAATAAATAGGAATAATAATAATAGTTTCTCTTTGAACTTCCTGCAACCTATGATGTCCTCGGCGTTCCTGTCTCCCTGAAATCCCATCGGTATCCGTGGTTACGTAAATACCCGGAGACTGCATAAAAGTCAATTAAAAAAAAACAAAAAAAAAACGAAACACCAAAAATATCTCAAATATATTTAATCTCAATATGTAGTGGAGGTGGAATCAGGGGATTGATCCTAATAATAATAATAGTAATTAGTAATCCTTATTTAAATATTAATAATTATTATTCATACTAATAATACATATTTAAATAATTACTATTATTCATAGTAATAATAAATATTCAAATTATTATTCATAGTGATGCATATTTAAATAATAATATAAATTATAATAATATCTTTGATCCCAATAATTAGACAACAAAATGAGGAAGGCACCCACGCACACAAAAAAAAGTGCAAAACAAGTTATTTAAACGATAACACGCGATGCCAACGTTTCGATCTTAGTGAGGTCTTCATCAGGACAAAACGTTTGGCTTACTGGAACGGCTGCGGTCTGCTTGCGTAAGTGTGAACGTGAGCGGACGGGACCCCCGAAACCCCGGGGGGTGCGGCAGACAACGCTTTGTGTAGTCTTCAGAAACACAACCAGTGAGGAGTTAAGCAATCGGTGGCACGGCGGCCCAAACAAACATTGCAGGAGCCGGTGAGGGCACTTAAAGGTGCGCATGAAGTGCTAATGGGCCAATGTATTTAAAAGTCAAGGGTATCGCTGTTTGATGAGCCCTGCGGAGTGACCTTTACATTACATCAACACTTGATTTTTTCCAATTAAAAAGCATCTCCATGGCTCTTACTATGAAATCCCTTAAACACACAAAGGGTTTTTGCCCCAGTCACGGGGTGAAGGGGCAGATCTGGAGCCGATTCCTTCCTATATAGTATGAAAGACTCCCAGTTGGTGTTATGGTTAATATCCCTACTTGAATACAGGTGACTCAATTAAGCATATAACACATTTGATGAGTCAATATCTGTTCATTTGGAAAGTGTTTGCTGCCGGCAGATCGGCCCCATCCGGCCCCCGTCTGGTCGCCGTTTCTCCTGCTGCAAAGAATCAAACCTTAATCAGTCGTCTCCTCGTCTTAGATTCAGGTTATTAATCGATCCGGCCACTAAACCCACCCCCCCCGGGTGCCTAAAAGGCGATGCCACCCCAGCCTTTCCAGGGAAGAGTACATTGGTGTTCATCTTGAATATCGCGATGAAGCGTCATCGTCAGTCATGTGTTCGAGTGGAAAACGCTGATTTTTGGTGTTTTCTCTTTTTCTCACGTCAGGAAGTATATATTTTCTGCAGGCGTCGGCGGAATAAACCTCCTGACTGTCACATTTTATAGTGATTTTTGTTTGTTTGATAAGCAGCCGTGTGACGGTGACTGCCGGGGGTTGCCGGTGACTGAGCCGGGGGTGTAAGGAAGTGATACCGGTCCAAGAATAGGAAGTCGACCAGTGACATGCGACCAGCAACGCAATTCAACTTTCTACGGAGTCATCAACTCAGCGTCTGGGATTAGCTGGAATGGGGGGAAGTTTTACTTTACTGAGGGGGGGAACGGCCTCCCAGCAGAAGTGGTAGAGGGTAATACAGTGAGGGGGTTAAACATGCATGGGACAGACATACGGCTCCTGAATCTAAGACGAGACCAACGACTGATTAAGGTTTGAGTCTTTAGGTATCTGGAGCCTGGGTGTTCCCAGGTATGGTGTTCAGGTAGCGGGTCCGCGCGTGGATCTCCGCGTTGCATAGTTTAGTGAATCCGTCCCGTTCTCTCTCCGCAGGCCGATGTGTGTCACGCCTACCAGATCGTCAAGAGGAACGGCATTCCGGATGAACAGATCGTCGTTATGATGTATGATGACATCGCGAACGACACCGAGTAAGTATGACACGGCAAAGGAAAAGTCTCTGGCACAAGGAAGCGTGATGTTCCTAAGCAACGAATCCCGCGTCCGATTCCTGCAAATTCTCTGAAATTCTCCTTAAATTTGTCTTAGCAAATATAGAATTTTTATTTTACATTTTTGAGAATTTATATATATATGTATTTTTTAACAGGTACAGATTAGTTTCAAGATTTTCTAAGCATTTTTCGGTTGAATTTATTTATTTGCATTTAATGTAACTTAGATTCAGGAGCTGTATGCCTATCCCATGCATGTTTAACTCCCCTCACTGTATTAGCCTCTACCACCTCTGCTGGGAGCCTATTCCACTTATCTACCACCCTCTTATTGTTGGATCCTCCTGTAATATATTCTAGAAATCCAACCAAAGGAGTTATCATAAACCGCCCCAACGGGACTAACGTGTATGAAGGCGTCCTGAAGGACTACACCGGGGAGGTAGGTCGCACAGTAACTCTCCACCCCACAGCGGGTGGCAGTTTATGGAGCGCGCTTGGCCATTCTGTATTCATTGTTTCCTCGGCTCTTAGGACGTGACCCCCGAAAACTTCCTCGCTGTTCTAAAAGGAGACGCCGAAGCGGTGAAAGGAAAAGGATCGGGAAAAGTCATTAATAGGTGGGTCCCCCCCCCGAGAGGTTTTTAATTTTCTTCCCCAAAAGAGTATTATGGAGTCGCCGATGTGGCAGAGAATATTCTAGACTCCTGGGATTTGGCAACCTGCTCTGTCTCTTACAGCGGCCCCGATGACCACGTGTTCGTGTACTTCACAGACCACGGAGCCGAGGGATTGCTGGCCTTCCCCGATGACGATGTAAGTGGATTTCTAAACCCCCCCCAGGATTGAGGGTTAAACTCCAGAAATTCTATCACCCAAAGGATGAAAAAAATAACCACCACCTGCAGAAAAACAGAAGCAAAACTCTAGCGGTTTTGGCCGCGACCCTAAACGATATTTTTTTCCCTTGTTTATTAACTCCTTTTTTTTTTGTTCTCTGATTCACAAAAACGAAAGGAAAGCAGCTAGAAGATAAAACGGGGGGGTTTGGGGAGTCTTTTACCACCTTCTAGCGATTAAAGATGGCGGGTGTGAGACGCAGCTTCTGGCCCGTGCTGTTACTGCATCGTCGTCAAATAATTTAACGATCGTTATTATTGGTCGCCAAAGATTTTAAGTTTCTCCTTTCCGGTTTATTTCCAGCTTTACGCCAAAAATCTGTCTGAAACCATTCAGTATATGTACGAGAATAAAAAGTACAGAAAGGTAAGAAGTCTTTACGGGGGACCTCAGCGCCTACAAACGGGCCTTTGAAAGCTTCTCACACTCTCGCTCACACTCTCTCCCCGCACGCTGTCTGATCTGGCATGCAGGAGGTGACATCACATCTACACGGGGCTAAGATGGCTCTGGCAAGCTGTTTGGGGGCTAAGATGGTTGTGGCAAGCTGTTTGGGGGCTAAGATGGTTGTGGCAAGCTGTTTGGGGCTAAGATGGTTGTGGCAAGCTGTTTGGGGGATAAGATGGCCCTGGCAAGCTGTTTGGGGCTAAGATGGCACAGACAAGCTGTTTGGGGACAATGTTGGCTGCCCTAACATCTGCCGTAATATGCAGTGAGATAAGGTTTAAGTAGCGGGTCATAGAACGATGACATCATACGGGTTCCAGAGTTGTTTTGGGCGAAATAACAAATCTTTCTTATTCCCTTGGCAGATGGTGTTTTACATCGAGGCCTGTGAATCCGGTTCTATGATGGAGCACCTTCCCAACAGCATTGACGGTGAGCGAGGGGCAGAACATGGGGTATTATCCGAGGCACGGCTCACATCTTGCCCCGGCTACTTAAAGTCATCTCAGACAAACTGCAAAAAAAATCCTTAAGTCTTCCTCTCGGCGACATGCGCGAGCGGAATACAACTGCACTGATCCCAGCGGGGCAAGGGGGCTTCCTAAATTAACTACCCGTGCTGGGGGTAACATGCTTCCAGACTGCAGCAAATGGGGCCGTCCCCAGACACATCTGCCCAGCATTGCTTCCCGCTCTGCTGGAATATGTTAACTGTGCAGAATAATGACCTCAGAGTGTCATTGTATGATGTCATCAGATTTAGCTTTAAAGAATGCAACCTATCCCCGGGACCTTAACAAGCCTGGGAAACAGCTGTTGGGAGACTATAATTCCAATGACTCAGAGCAATGGGTGTTATAGTGCAGCCGTGGCTAATGATTTATATAATCGTAACGTATGTAACTTTTACCGACCGGAGATTGCAGAACAGAAACCCCTGCGCGGGTCTCATGTGACAGTCTACTCATTACTGCGATGAGAAAGCGCCCGTCACATGAATGTCACAACCGCGAGCGCAGAGCGCACCATGGGCTCCCGTCGCTTTAACATCACAGAATATTCTTCCGGAAATTAAGGGGGGGGGGGGAAGGCAATTTTAATATTTTAGGGTAAAAGTGAGGGTGACGCATTTCTTTTTTTGTTCAGTTTACGCGACCACAGCGGCCAATCCCCACGAGTCGTCGTACGCCTGTTACTACGACAAGGAGCGGGACACGTACCTGGGGGACCTGTACAGCGTCAGCTGGATGGAAGACTCCGACGTGGTGAGTTGGACAGGGCCGTATCGGGGGCAGTAAGGGACTTTATCACCAGGCGTCCCTAGGGGTGCACCCATTAGGGCCCGACGCTCTCTTGGTGTCCTCCCCCTTCCTGCTCAATAATACTTTACCGATATTATAATATATATTGCGGCTCGGGGTTAACTTTTTGGATGTTTCATCTTTTTTTTCGCGCTGTTTACAGGAGGATCTGACCAAAGAAACTCTTCACAAGCAGTTTAAGCTGGTGAAGAAACACACAAACTCCAGCCACGTCATGCAGTACGGAAACAAGGTTCGTCCCGCAGACCCTCGCCCCGACGCCGTTCCGAACCTCGCTGCGCTTTGCAGATATTAGATCTGGCGCAGCATAGACGATAAATTAATGTTTTTTTAAAAATTTAATTTAAAAAAAGACAAAAAATCTGGTCATTCTTAAAACATCTCCGGCCAACGGGTCGGTCTGAGTGATCGTAGCACGTTTTTTTAGAAGCTCAGACAAACCTCATCCCTTTACATGTCACAGTGAGTTCTTACATTGATTTGCACCCCGGGGCATTACATGTGCCGAGTTACCCAGGGGACTCCGCTGACCCGTACACTGGTTCTCATCGTGCAGGAATTACCACCGCTGGGGGCACAAGACACGGCTGCTCTGTCCAGAGGATAAACATTAACATCCATTATTTTTTAAGGACTAATAACCAATTGGATCCCTCTGAATGTTATTGGTTATTCCCTCTGCCAATCGATTCTGAGTTCAGCTTCCGGTTACCGGATCCCTTGGAGTCGGGATCCTAGGGATCTACCTGTTGTGTTATTTGGGTCGTTATTCTGTTTCCCCCCCCCCCAGACTCTCTCCATGATGAAGGTGAAGCAGTTCCAGGGAAGCAAAAAAAACGTTTCCCCCCCGATGAAGATGGAGCCCCCCGTGGGAAATCTCGACCTGACCCCGAGCCCCGAGGTGCCCATGGCCATCCTGAAGAGAAAACTCATGGCCGCCAACAACGTTCTGGAGGCCAGGAAAATCGTGTCGGAGATCAGATCTCTCCAAGAGGTAAGTTCATGGGGCAGACGTTACTTCTCTGGGTGCGTTTGGGGTCTTTTTATTGCCCCCCCCCCGGGTAATGTAAATCGTTCTTTTATTTTCTTCATTCAGGCCAAGGAATTGATCCAAGAATCTATGAAGAAGATCGTGAACCTGGTAACGGACGCCAACGAGCTGAGCGAGGATCTCCTGAACGATCAGGTCCCACTCAAGGACCACGACTGCTACATCGGTGCCGCCGAACACTTCAAACACCGGTGCTTTAACTGGCACTCCCCGCTGGTATGACATATCGCCCGTCTCTCCTGCTGTAAAGACTCAAACCTTAATCAGTTATTAATAACAATATAATAATAATCATCATTGATACCCAGAACCTTAATTAGTCGTAGGTCGTCTTAGATTCAGGAGCCGTATGTCTATCCCATGCATGTTTAATACCCTCACTGTATTACCCTCTACCACTTCTGCTGGGAAGCTGTTCCACTTACCCACCACTCTCTCAGTAAAGTAAAAAAACTCGAGATTGTTTGATTTAGGGTTGTTTTCCGATATTTGCCAGCACAGTCACTGGTGGGATATACACGGCGATGCCGGTTTGCTTGCTGCCGCTGTTATATGTTGATAATTGAAACGACGTTTGACTCTCTCCCTGCAGTATGAATACGCCATGAGGCAGCTCTATGTTTTGGCCAATCTGTGTGAAGCTGGATACCCGTTGGAAAGGTAACCGATCATCCGATCCGCTGCGGTGGGATTTAGGAAGGCCGCCCATTATTCTGGTTTTTTCCCTTTTTTAATAGGAAAACATTTACAACATATCTGCCCCCCCCCCCCTCCCAGGTTACCTTTTGGGTTTTTTTACATTGTTTATAATATTGACGGCCCCATAATGGCCCCAACGGTCTCCTCATTACTTTTTTTTTTGACTTGCAGAATCCAAGGGTCCATGGATAAGGTCTGCCGGGGCTGGTACTGATAGGGAGACCGTCCTCCCGGACCACCGATCGAGTTCAGACCCTCACTGGCTGCTGCTAAAATCATCACAGACATAACCCTTCAAGTACACGGCCTGCAAGGGGTTAACAACAACTAGTCCTAAATTAATTTTAAGTTCTTTTACAGGGGCTGGGACCACTGAACCGGCGTAAACCAAAGTGGGGGGGGGCTATTGGGAATACACTATAGTCAGCTGGTGATTGCAGGAGGTAATAAAGACCCCCATCTGCCTCCTGTCCTCTGACCATTCAACTACCCACATTACTGACATTTAACCCTTTAAGTCCAGTGTTGGTCAGCCATGAAGTGGCCACCTCTATGGCACTCAAAGAGTTAACGCCTTATTTCTCTACGGGGCACTTACATTTTGATTATTTTTGTTTATAGTTTTTAGACAGAATGAGCTTCTTTCTTATTTTGTTTTATTAGCTTTATTATTAGTTTATTAGCTACTCTTTTTTTTTCCTTTAGAGATTTTGGAAGCTGCGATCGGAACTTTATTTTTTTTTCTATTCATGAGTTTTTCCCGTTTTTAAATTATTACAGTGATTTTTAAACCTGAGATGATTGGTTAACGGCCGTCGCCTCCGGGCATTAAATTGTTTAGTTATGAAATTTTCCGTTTAACCCTTTGTGTGTGCACACGGGCAGGCGTCAGCCCGGTAATGAGCTAAGATCAATGCCTCTCGTAGGCTGAATGTATTAACCCCTTTTGGATCTGGAATGTCCAAGGGGTTTATAATAAACTAAATGTTTTAAAAGTTGCCCAAAATGGTTTTCTCTGCTTATTTGGGATGGAATTTACCAAATCCTGTGCTGCAGCTTCTTGTTGAAAAGCACGGTAATTAAAAATGTTCGTGAACAAAAATGGATTTTTTTTTGTAAAAGGTATAAAGTCGTGCATGCCTCAGAAGTCTCTTCTTTAGATGACCAACAGCCCTTGCAAAAAAACTGTGTGTGTATACGTATGTGTGTATATATATATATATATATATATATATATGTATATATATATATATATATATATATAACATAGAAAGTGACGGCAGATAAGAACCAGTAGGCCCATCCAGTCTCCTCAACCTCCGAGTACTTTCCTTTAGTACCTGCCCTTATCCTATATCTAGCTTGGCCTTATGCCTATCCCATGCTTGCTTAAATGACCTTACTGTATTAACATCTACCACTTCTGCTGGAAGGCTATTCCGTGCGTTCACTACCTTTTCCGTAAAGTAATATTTTCTGATGTTACCATTAAACCTTTGCCCCTCTAGTTTATGCTTGTGTCCTCTTGTCGTGGTAGTATTTCTCCTTTTAAATAAACTCTCTTCCTTTACCTTGTTGATTCCCTTTAAGTATTTAAATGTTTCTATCGTATCCCCCGTCCCGTCTTTTTTCCAGGCTATATAGGTTAAGATCCTTTAACCTGTCCTGGTAGGGTTTATCTTGTAATCCATAAACCATTTTAGTAGCCCTTCTCTGCACTTTCTCCAACATTTCTATATCCTTCTGGAGATCCGGTCTCCAGTACTGTACACAATACTCCAAGTGAGGTCTCAGTGGTCCTCTGTACAACGGCACAAGCTCTTCCCTCTATCTACTGCTAATACCTCTCGCTATACAACCAAGCATTCTGCTCGCATTACCTGCTGCTCTACTGCATTGTCTGCCTACCTTTAAATCCTCAGAAATAATTACCCCTAAATCCCTTTCCTCACACATTGAGGTTAGGACTGTACCAAATATTCTATACTCTGCCCTTGGGTTTTATGCCCCAGGTGCATTACTTTGCATTTATCTACATCAAATGCCAACTGCCACAGCTCTGACCATTTTCCAATCCCCAGGGACGACTCCCGTTACCAATGATTCGTTAAATATATCAGTTAACGGTTTTGCTAGTACCAGTGGCCACTCTAGAAACAATATATAGGGGGGGGCACACAAGATACCACAGTCAAACTAGGGGGGCATTCATAATTTCCAAGAGTAATGTGCTATGGGATTATACTTTTGTTATTGGGCTAAAATAATACTTGATCATTCAACATGGGAAGCCTGAAGCCACAATTAAGTGCGACTAATCCTTAAAATAAATATTCTAACACAATAAATAACTTCCACTAAATGATTTCAGGGCCTTGAACATTTTGTCCCCTGAAGTCACTACAACTTCAGGAGGGCATTTCATCTCTGGATAAATATAAATTAAATAATTCCTACTGTAAGTTAAGTGCCAGGAAACAGATGACCAAACACACACACCAACACACACACACACCAGGACAGCCTCTGCCACACCGACAACCAAACACACACACCAGGACAGGCTCTGCCACACCCACATCCAAACACACACACACCAGGACAGGCTCTGCCACACAGACACCCACACACATCAGGACAGGCTCTGCCACACCCACATCCAAACACATCAGCTCCCCCCCCCCCCAACAAAACACTCCAAACAAACAAAATAAATCCAGCCAGGCTTTTTGTGCAGCAGCTCTCTCCGCTGGAAATAAGAATTCAGTCTGAATTGCACCAAGCTGGGCTTTTTAACCCCTCCTGATTAGACCAGGTGAGCTGTACCTGGTCACCTGTAAATCCTGGTCTGGATTTTAAACACTGTTGGAGCACCAGCCCACCCGGCTCTTCTGGATCCTCCACCCCAGGGACCCCTTACACAATTTATACGTCACATTCCTATAGTGTAGTTTTTTTTTTTTATTGTGCTTCTCTTTCCCTGGGGCTTTAATTTTACATGTAAGGGCAAACAAAATTAGCCAAAGTAGGGCTTATATACCGCCCATCCACTACCGTACCGGCCTGTCACAATACTATATATATATATATATATATATACACACATATATACACACACACACAATATATTAATAAATGGATATAACTTTAAAACTGAATAATCACAGAATCAGCAGGTAAAAAGGGTTTCAGCAATCATGCCGACGACCGACCTGCAGCCACTCACCAGAATCCCCACGGGTCGGTCCTCCGCTGCATCGAGCCGGCGCGCCCGATGACGTCACCAGCCCGGGAACATTCAAAACTTGGTATATTTCGTCTGAGCGTTTCTGATTTCTTCTGAGCTACTAATCGTTGTGACCCGACTTTGATGCTTTTCTGGATACCCTTACCCTGGCTTGTTTAATGGACTCCGATTATTTTCTGATACCCCGATCCCGGCTTGTTTAAACGGACTTTGATGTTTCTCTAGTACATACCAGACTCTGCCTTACTTACCTTACAAAGGGTCTCCAAGCCCAATGTAATCGGTGGAGATAGGAGTGGCAGCATGTGGGTTCCTCAGGGGCGGGGACAGCTGTCAAGCCATAATGGTTTATACAGGCACCGCCCACTTCCTATCCCAAGGGATAATTTCTGATTTCTAAATAAGACACTTTATTGTAAATCATCCATTATTAGTGTAAAAGAAATAAAAAATCCACAACATATAATCCACAGTAAATTCTATAATGAACCTTAAAACTCTTATTTTCCCTGAAATATTCCAGTTTTGCTGTGGGGTTAAAATCTATTGGATGCTATGATGTAATCCCTGGGGCCCCTTTCTAAATAACGGTCGCCACAAACAAGGATGTTTCCTTTTATACAAAAGTTTTTATTTTTCCGTGACAAAAAGTCGTATATAAATATATACAATTAAGTTACAGTCCAAGTAGATACAAAGGAGTAACCGTGGAAACCCGGGCTGGCTGAGGGTGATTTTTCCTTAACAGCAGCTGACGTGCCAGGGGTTGCTTCTTACTGAGCACGATGGGAGTTGGAGTCCACTACAGCTTTATGACGAGAGGAGCTTAACTTTGGTATTACGCCCATTTTAGGCGCCCCCCGGAGGGTCTCAGCGAAATACTTTGTGACATTTCTACTTTTTGTTAAACCTCCAGCGGGATTGCCGATGGGTGATCTGCTTGATGACATCATAGCGCCTCTGCTATGTCACATATGATGTAAAAGTTGTGACTCCGCGTTTGTCGCAGGCTTTCTGCAAGGGCTTTCTCGGGGCGAAGGTGACGTTTTCCAGCATTTTTACCCGAATTTCAAGGCTAATCCGACACCCGACTGCCACGGAAGCCGAAGCAAAATAGATCAGAGCGGTGGCAGTGTAGAGGATTTATTTCCCCCAATATTTTCCTCCTTTTGTAAAAGGAAATTAGATTTACAAACGTCACACATATATATATAAAAATAAAATAAAAAGTACCCCGCGAGTTAAAGCACAGCCAGCTTGCTTTCGTCTTCCCCCCGGAATTCCGGCACTTCATCCGGATCGTGCGCAGCTGGTGTGGGAACGGGGGGGGGGTTGTTACAGAGGTGGGTCCCGCGCGGGGTTAAAGCAGTTCCAGGTCGCTGACCACGTGGTCGCCGGCGCCGGTCTCTTTGTAAATGAAGTGAAAGTCCAGTTTCTGTTCGTGTTTCAGCAGGTGGGATTTGACCCGGTGCGGGAAGGCGTTGTCGGCGAGCCGCGGGCAGCGATCGTTCACCATGACGAAGAGTCCGTAACCCCGCGGCTCCGACACCTCGAACTTTTCGGCGCACTGCTGCAGAACGGCGGCGACGCTCGTGTCCGACCTGATGCTCAGCGTGGCGCTTCTGGAGTCCAGCCGCTCGTACGAGACCGAGATGAAGTCCTGGAAGAAGATATTAAAGTTATTTAAAGCCGTTAAGTGCGACTCGCGCCCCGACAGCATCAGGGGTTACATTTTAGAAGCGGTTCTGTTTCCATAGCAACTACTTCATCAGAACTGCAGATCGGGTCGTTTCATTGGTTGCCATCAGGGCCAGAGCTTCCCTCCGCCGTGACCTCGCGGGGAATAAGATCGGATACTTCGGTTTATCCCACCTGTATGGAGGAGCGGGAGACGCGCGCTTTATTCAGAGTCCGCCGTCTCTCCCAGCGGTGGATCGAGTCCTGAACCTCCACGCTCAGCTGCCGCGTCACCGTGATCTTATCGTAATTCTTTATGTGCTCCAGAGCGCCGTACGTCGTGGTCAGGTAATAGGAGCCTGGAGGCAAAACACAGCGTCAGGGACCCCGTAATATCATTTTACTGTATACAAGACCCTGTATACAGGATTATATCACTAGATACAGGACGCTGGGGGGGGGGGGTTATATTACTGTATACATAGCGCTGGGGGGTTATATTACTGTATACAGCGCTGGGGGTTATATTACTGTATACAGGACGCGGGGGGGGGTTAAATCACTATATACAGCGCTGGGGGGGTTATATTACTGTATACAGCGCTGGGGGGGTTATATTACTGTATACAGCGCTGGGGGGGTTATATTACTGTATACAGCGCTGGGGGGGTTATATTACTGTATACAGCGCTGGGGGGTTATATTACTGTATACAGCGCTGGGGGTTATATTACTGTATACAGCGCTGGGGGGTTATATTACTGTATACAGCGCTGGGGGGTTATATTACTGTATACAGCGCTGGGGGGTTATATTACTGTATACAGCGCTGGGGGGTTATATTACTGTATACAGCGCTGGGGGGTTATATTACTGTATACAGCGCTGGGGGGTTATATTACTGTATACAGTGCTGGGGGTTATATTACTGTATACAGCACTAGGGGGTTATATTACTGTATACAGCGCTGGGGGGTTATATTACTGTATACAGCGCTGGGGGGTTATATTACTGTATACAGCGCTGGGGGTTATATTACTGTATACAGCGCTGGGGGGTTATATTACTGTATACAGCGCTGGGGGGGTTATATTACTGTATACAGCGCTGGGGGGGTTATATTACTGTATACAGCACTGGGGGTTATGCTCAGGGAAATATTTTCCCCATGAGACTCCGTCACTTGTAGTAACCCAGTATGGTCACTAGAGGGCTCTTGTGCGCCGCTCGTGGCTGCTTCTCACCATTAACGTAACGGGTTCAGAGTGCGTTCAGCACCAACATCCTTAATAACTACAGAGCAAAATATCCGCTTATAACGGACTAATTTGTTTTCCAAAAAATAAAAATTTTGCTGGTGAAAGCAAGGTCTTTCTGAGGGGGTGGTAGATAAGTGGAGCAGCCTCCCAGCAGAAGTGGTAGAGGGTAATACAGTGAGGGTATTAAACCTGCATGGGATAGACATACGGCTCCTGAATCTAAGACGAGACCAACGACTGATTAAGGTTTGAGTCTTTACAGCAGGAGAAACGGAACGCGCAGCAAGGACCCCTCGTAGCGTTAGAGTTAAATCCATGCAGTAGAACGAGGGAGTGCAGCCGTTGAGCCGACGCACACACGTGGGGGGGCACTGCATGCGCGATTACGCGCTCGTTACCTTCTCCAAGCTGCAGGGACGGGTCCATCAGCTCCATCATGTACTCGACATCGAGCAGCAGGAACTCCAACTCACAGCGAGCGAGGACATACATCAGGACCGGGAGGAAGTCATCGGCCCCGTGAGGCCGGCCTGCGAGGAACAAATATTTATGAGGATGCAAAGAAGTTCATTCACCAAAAGCAGGGGGGCTGCAGCTTCCTCCCCATATAATAAATCGCTAAACCCAGTGATATGACTCAAAAAAGCAACATATTTTGCGGAGGAGGAAATCCCCCACTTTGCTTTCCAAATTCTCCGCTACGTCGGAAACCTGTTTGTTTGTTTGTTTTTTTTACATCATCTGCCTCCAAGAAGCTGTGGTAACAGTACGTCTTTTTTTATTTTCTCAAGAAACTTCTACAGAGTTACTCCATCCGGCTATAAACGGAACGCTTAGCGGATTCTATCATCAGATTTGGAAATATTCCAATAAAACCAAACCACAGCGGGGAGCAAAAAAACAAACAAACAAAAAAAAAAGACTCTTCTTCGGCTGCCTGTCAGTTGCCCCATTTAAAACAAAACCTTTTAAGAAAAAGGTGAAATTACACCAATGATAAAATATCTATTATATTATATATATATATATATATATATTTTTTATTTATTTTTATTTATTTATTTTTTTTTACAAAAAGTCCAAACAATTCCATCATTACAGAAAAAAAAAAAAAAATTTATATATATATATATATATATATATAGACTGTTCAAAGGTTTGGGGTCACTAAGAAATGTTTTTGTTTTTGAAAGAAAAGCAGATTTTCCCCATTAAAATAACATGAAATGGATCAGAAATCCAGTGCAGACGGGGTTAATGCTGTAAATGACTGTTGTAGCTGGAAACGGCTGATTTTTAATGGAATTTCTTCATAGGCGTACAGAGACCCTTTATCACTCCCATCACTCCTGTGTCCCAATGGCCCTTTATCACTCCCATCACTCCTGTGTCCCAATGGCCCTTTATCACTCCCATCACTCCTGTGTCCCAATGGCCCTTTATCACTCCTGTGTCCCAATGGCCCTTTATCACTCCTGTGTTCCAATGGCCCTTTATCACTCCCATCACTCCTGTGTCCCAATGGCACGCTGTGTTTGCTGATCCAAGTTAAGTTTAAAAGGATAATTGATGGTTAGAAAAACCGTTTTGTAATTATGTTACAGCCAGAAATGTCCTTATTTCCCGTGACAACCGCTCAGTGACCCCAAACATTTTAAATAGTAGTTAACATACACACGAAGGTTCTCTCGCCCCCTGATTCCTGCACCGGTTATAACATATAATAATAATAATAATAAAAAATAATAGCCCCCACGGACGGTACCTGGACCCCCGCTGGACATGGAATCGTAGATCAGTTTACAAGCCTTCAGCAGGTAGGTAATTTTTTTCTCCGGGGAGTAAGTCTTGTGCATCGTCTCAAATTTCTGAATGATTTTCTCCATCACGCCGCTCTCCGGGACGCTAGTGGTGACCCCCAGGTCCGTGGAGGTCGTGTCCTGGATAACCAGCTGGTTTTCCTTGAGTAGCCTCAACGAGCCGTCTTTAGCGTGGATCTCACGGAGGTACGACTCAATCGGGGACTTCAGAGGCTTCAGGACACATTTACAGAGAGCAGCTTCAACAATGGCATCTGACCCGGGGCAAGAAAAACGAAAAAAAAAAAGGATGAACAATGATCTAAAAAATGATGCCTTACAGGTAGTAATTCTAGATGGTGGTAGATAGCTGGAACTGCCTCCCAGCAGAAGTGGTAGAGGGGATTTAAACATGGAAAGGAGTGACTTGAAAAGGAACAAATTAACATTTCCTAAGAAAGTAAAATAATTCCAATAATTACTAAATCCATAATTTCTCTTTTATCATTATATCCCTTACTGCTGAAAAAAAAGAAAAAAAAAAAGTACATCTTCTTGCTCAAAGTAGAATTTTTTTTATTTTTCCGTTTAGTGTTTGAGAATTTTGCCTTCTCTACTGGGAAGTAATTCAATGGACGCACCACTCTTTAGGGGGATACAGTTTCCCCAACAACACAAAAAAAAACAAAACCCAAAATGAATAAAGGTGCCAAGCAGTATTTGGAGACCAACCAGATCTCCATCGCTCTCTTTTACGGTTCAACAACCACAAAACACAAAAAAAAAAACTCAAAAACACAAAGCAAAAGACCCCACTTGCCTATTTTTTCGTCGCTGTAGAGACTGCAGTCCACCATGGCCGTCAGCTCCGCGCTCTGCACCAGGTAACTCTTGAGCTGGGTCATCATCAGCCGGATCTCCTGTAACATCTCGGTGCTGGAGCTCTGCTTCGCCATCATCTCCAAGGTGTAGCTTTTATAATTCTGGACCAGATCCCCGAAGTAGGAGTCCTGGTCCTGGGCCAGCTCCGTGATCCTCTTCTGCAGCTTCCTGTCGGCGGACATGAAGGCCGTGAGAACGTTGGTGATGGCCACGATGGACAGCCTGTTTTTTGCCTTGTCCAACATAAAAGAATGGCTCTTCTTGATGGAGGGCCTGCTGAGCCTCTCCGCCTCATCCTCCATGCTGCTGGTGGAGTAAGAGTCCTGGTCCGCGTTCGGCCCCGGAGAAACCGACCCGCTCACCGGGGAATGCAGAGGTGTATCAGAGCCCTTTAATTCCTGAGAAGATCCAACTGGATTGCGGTCGAGTTTCTTCCCCAAAGAGTCTTCCTTGGTGGCGCCAGCGTCCTCCGTAGCGCTGGTTACCGGTGGATGTTCTGGAGACGGCCGGCCGCCTTCCGCCACCGGATTTCCATCGACAGAAGTTACGGCAGATGACCTGCAAGAAAATTTCTTTATCCTTGGTGGTGGAACGGGAGGAACCTTCTGGGACTTGGATGACAGTTGACTCGGTCGAGTCGGTGAAGCATCCAACTTCTCTGAAGTCTCCTCTTCATGAGGCTCTTGTGAACTTTTGGATTCTTCTTTCACGTTGGGTTCCGCACCTTGTACGTTGGGTGAACTCTGGATCTCCTTTCGTTCTACTGGGTCACTTGCGTTTCCATCGGAGACTTTTCCCGATTGTCTTCTCCTGGGAACAACCGGTGGGAATGAGCTTTTGGCGCGAGCGTTGGGCGTCTCAACCTCATTTGCTCCACCATCTTTTTTATCCTCTGAGCTGTTGATTTTCATCTTCTCATGAAGAGGAGGAACACAGTTCACCTCAGCCGTCCTTATTAAGTCCTTATGCTGACTCCGGGTCCTTATGACCTGCGGACCGGACGTCTGTGAAGCAGAAGAAGGACTCGACGGGACACAAACGTCCTCCGAGGGAGGTGGGTTATGCGGAGCGGGAGTCGCTTCAGAAGAGGAACCTTGAAGATCGTCGGTAGGAGGGCATGACGTTAAAAGAAGATCAGAAGTCGTCGAAACCGATATTAAAAGAGGGTTAGGAGTTTTATAATTAGCTGGTGGAGAAGAGGGAGGGATGGAGGGGAGAGGAGGGCTCTGCGCACCAGGAGGAGGAGGAGGTGGTGGAGGTCTTCTGTAGACAATTTTTGGAGTTTTAACCACAGTGTTTGCGAGGCAGTTTTCAGGAGGAAGTTTCTCAGGGTTTCCTGAGTTGCCAAATTCTTCTATGAATATCGGGTTCACAAACCACAGCCGCTCGTCGCTTTCGGCAGAGACCTCGATCTCGCACGTATATTTGCCCGGGTCCGGGGCAGTTGGCCGGTCGGGGTTTGCACCGCAAGCGTTTCCATGCAAAGCAAGTTTCCCAGAGCGAGAAACGTTCGCGTTCCGTTTCTCCTTGAGGGACGCGGCCCAAAAACCTGCAAAAACACCCCAAAAAATAAATAAATAAATGGGATTGCTTGTTCTAAGAACGCCGGCCCCAGACTCTGGATATTCCAGATCTATTTACCTGTCCCGAGGTTGGAGATTTCTTCGAGGTCCCTCATGCCCCGAGCTCGGCCAATCAGGTGCGGCAGCTTTAAGGGGGCAGGTAGAAGATCTCTGAGGAGAGATCACCGAGGTTAACGCTATCAAAAAACAGCAACATCCGACACCGCAGAGTCACCAAGTTCCACACAAACCTTCCCCCAGGTTATACGAAGCGTCAGCCTTGGGGCCGAGGGCTACAGGAAGCTGCTGAAGGACTGTCCGGGGGGGGGGGCCCCATTTATAAAAATGCACTGTATCCCCTTATATACCGAGATAGAGATATATAAGATATAAGATATATATTAATATAAAAAATAATAGCATGTTTAATCATTATGAGTCTTATTAATTATTCATATTTTATTATATTATTATTATTAGACTTGTTACATGGTATCGTTCATGAGGCAGGTATGTAAAGTTGCATTTTTTTTTCCTTTAACAAATGACATCAATGTTTTAAGTAAAAATACATGAATACGGGGGGGGGGGGGGGGTAAAATTAACTGTTAAAACCCAAACATGAAATAGTTGCAGACACCTCCGCTGGGAGGTTGTTCTCTGGATCCACTACTTTCTGGCGATGGGTTAGGGTATCAGTGAAAGTGTTTAATGCCCCCGTCTGAGAAGAGATGTGGGATTCAGTTACCTGGAAGCCAGAAATCCCAGCCGCGCGGGGGAGTAAAATAAAGAGATTTTTGGCGGAGAATAACGGAATTTCCGCACAATAATCTCTACAACAGAAATCTGGCATCTCTTACAAATAGTCATTCGTTATAAAGTTTCCGGGCTGGGGAGATCGCCTCAGAGGTAACATCGAGTTTGGCCTCCACGAGAACTCATCAGTCTTCTTCAGAAAGTAAAACATCTCCAGAGACACTATGCGCTCTTTTCATGCGTAGAAGAGACATCCGAGGACAGCTGAACATAAGCGTTAAGGATGCTCGCCTACTGTTTAACTACAATTCCCATTATCTCTGGAAGGGAGATGTGACCCAATACCTGCCGGTGAGCTAACAGCCGGACCTCTGACACAATGATCAGCGTACGGACGCCCAAGCGTTAATGAAAACCACTGACCTGCTGATGCAGTAAAACCCGATTAGTTTGAAGATTTCCTCAAAAACCAGCGCAGAGCCCTGCAGACACATCACTGGGGGAGAGAGGAGCGAGAGAATGATGAGCGAGAGAATGAGCGAGAGTGATGAGCGAGAGAATGAGCGAGAGTGATGAGCGAGAGAATGAGCGAGAGTGATGAGCGAGAGAATGAGAGAGAGTGATGAGCGAGAGAATGAGAGAGAGTGATGAGCGAGAGAATGAGCGAGAGAAAGAGAGAGAGATGAGCGAGTGAAAGAGAGAGAGATGAGCGAGTGAAAGAGAGAGAGATGAGCGAGTGAAAGAGAGAGAGATGAGCGAGTGAAAGAGAGAGAGATGAGCGAGTGAAAGAGAGAGATGAGCGAGTGAATGAGAGAGAGATGAGCGAGCGAGCAAAAGAAAGTGAGAAAAAAAAAAAATAGGTGACTAAGCATATATTAGAATTACAATGTGTCAAAAGCAATTCTGGGTGCAAAGTGGAGCAATCACCATAGCAACCAACGGAATGTTCCTGCTGACTTTTAGCAATTTGCACCTAATGATGGATGACTTTACCAAATAATAATTCAGATACAAGAGAGAACAGCTAGACCTCAAATATATGTGAGTGTAAAATTATGGTATTTCATGTGTAATATATATATATATATATATATATATATATATATATATATATATATATATATATATATAAAAATATACACACAAATACACACACCCCCCGGCCATTCTATTACGGGGTAATTTATGGTTGTTCTTTATAATTTGTTGCCAAATGTATCACAGGAAGTGGCTTTAAATGTAAATGCTAATATAAAGGCCATTCCCATGGAATCCGCGCCCCGGTTTCTCCCGGCGCTCTCCGCTCTCACATGCCCCGGTTCCTGTTTTTTGTGATTTTTTGTAGATTAGTAGGTGAAGTGACGCGTTCCTTTTCCTGCGCATCACGTGTTTTACGCCCTGTGACATGTGAAGCAACATCGTTCTAAAAAGGACTGAAGCTGGATTTCTTCTTCTGCTAATTTTCAGCCTTGCTTTGGGGCAAAAATATGTATAGGAGGCCGTAGCGCTGGGGAAGTTATTGGCACCATATAAATAAATAAATAAATACTAATAACAAAAATGCTGATAATTATTTCCCCATTACTGGTATTCCAGCCTCACAACCCCCCCCCTAGTGGATATTTGTGGAACTACAAAATAGGCTGCTGTTACCAAAATAAAACTGAATTTTCTATTAAACCAAAAAAAAAAAGAAAAAAAAAAAAAAAAAAAAAAAAAGTGTCCAACCGCATAAATTTAGTTAAATAAACACAAAATAATTTTTTTTTTTTTTTTTTTATTTTTTTTTTAAAAACAACCTACTTGATTTCTCCTCCTTGATGTTAAAACGCAGAACAGCGGGCTTCTCGTGAACCGTGAAACGTGCGAGAAGAACCATGCACTTCTGGACCACGTCTCGCGTCACCATAAATACCTTATTAACAAAAAAAGCCCATTAAAAACAGATGGCGATCGATTATTTTTTATTTATTCTTGCAGAAAACAGGAAATGTGTTGCTTCCGCATCAACAGAGAGGTCTGTCTGGGTAACCACTACCTTTCCAAATAAGCTTTAGAGAAGTTATTCAAAGGACTGGCGAAATGCAAGATATATTTAGCAAAAAACAAACTGAATAGACATAAATTTAGTGAAGTTCCTCGCTATTAGAAAGCATTGCGAATCTGGGAAAGGGCGTGAGCAAAAAATTGGGAAAAATAAGAAAAAAAAATTTAAAAAACCCCCAAAAATATTATTTTTTCCATTCCAAAAGGTATTACAAAATCCATCAATATTCCATTGTCTCAGTTCCATGTTTTCTGCAGCATTTCATAGTTTATAATGAACGTCACGGGTCAGAAACAGGACAGAATAGAAAAATAAATCATGAAAAATAAATTTATAATTATTATTAATATTTTTATTTCTCCTACTAAAGGTTCAGCAGTTTTAATACATTTTAAGAAATAAATTAAACCGACCAGGATTAAGACTTATTATTACCCTGCTGATTCCTGCACCAGTTATAGATTTGCAAAGATGACCAGCCAATCAGAGGAAGGAGGTCAGGTGCATTCTGGCAATATTATGCTATAGATATGAAATAAAAGACAGGCGGTTTGTTCAGATTTCATGTTTGAGGGGGAACCCAGTTTAGTGAATACGGGCCCTTTTCAGGAACGTACCCCGTCGGCTTCTCCCTTCAGTATGTCGGCCGCCTGCTCCTGACTCATACACAGCTGCATCCAGACGGGGCAGGTTTTTATGAGCCTGTCTAAGAGGCCGATGCTGGAGAGCGCCGGGCAAATCCTCCGACCAGCAGAAGCCGGCGGTCGCTTCTCCGCGTCGGCGGCATCCGCAGGAGGACTGGAAGAGAGAACGATGGGGGACGGCGGTGAACGAGGAGCGGCCGGGAAAAACATCGCAGACCATGGAGGAGAGAGAGGAGAGGAGAGAAGGATGGAGGGGGAGAAGACAGCGAGAGGACAGGACGGGCGATCAAGAGAAAGAAGACCAAAAAAAACTGAGGCAGTGCGAGAAAAACTGTAAGAAACGCAGACTTATCAAAAACAGGAGCCATTCTAGGGTAAAATGCTGAAATATCACTAAACGAGAGGACATCAAACCCCAGCCCAACAGTATACCATCCCATGCGTGATCAAATCCCCTCACTGTATCAGCCTCTACCACCTCTGCTGGGAGGCTGTTCCACTTATCTAATACCCTCTCAGTAAAGTAAAACCTCCTTCCATTGCATCTCAGCTTCTCGGTTTTAGATTACGGCCTCCTGGGAAGGATACAAAGAATTCCTTTATCGGGGCACAGACCCGGCTCGGAGCGCTGGCGATGACATCACGTTGTGCATTGAGCAGGAAGTGCTCAGGATTTCCCGTGAATTTCTGTTATTTCTGTGTAAGGGTCTCTGCGTGCCGAGCGGACATGGCCCTTATCTGCATCCCGTCCGCGGCTTCCTCCGCCAGCGCGCACCTTTCCTGAAAACATCCGCGGCTCGGAGCCCAAAACGGCAAAAACACATCCAGAAATATAAAAAAAAAAAATGAAAGTGCTGGAGTTTCAGGAAGCTACCTGCGCCCAACACCCACGTGAACACGGGCGAACACGCCAAAACATGCCATTTAACCCTTCGGAAGACTCGCCCGCCACAATTATATATATATATATAAAAAACATAAATAATATATATATCATTTCCGGATAAGAAACCAGATACAGTAACGCCTCGTCACACAAGGAGAGGAGAATAACAACAGGATACTAATATAGTGTAATATATATATATATATATATTACACACACTAACTATACATACACTACCGTGTGAAGGGCCATTGGAACCCAGGAGTGATGGGAGTGATAAAGGGCCATTGGAACACAGGAGTGATGGGAGTGATAAAGGGCCATTGGAACACAGGAGTGATGGGAGTGATAAAGGGCCATTGGAACACAGGAGTGATGGGAGTGATAAAGGGCCATTGGAACCCAGGAGTGATGGGAGTGATAAAGGGCCATCTATGAAGAGATTTCATAAAAAATCAGCCACAATAGTCATTTACAGCATTAACCCCGTCTGCGCTGAATTTCTCATTCATTTCATGTTATTTTAATGGACAAAATAAGCTTTTCTTTCAAAAACAAGAACATTTCTATGTGACCCCAAGCTGTAATGGCAGTGTATATGTCTGTGTGTGCGTGCGTGTATGTATGTATGTATGTATGTATGTATGTATATAATATCTGCCCCACCGGGGCACGGAGCGCGGCCATCACCGGGGGCACGGAGCGCGGCCGTCAGATTCCTCCCCTGAACTCCGGCGAGTGGCAGCCGGGGGGCAAAACCCCCATCAGTAATATTGTAACAATGTTCTTCCCAAAACAAAGTTCTGCTTATTTTGTGATGTCAGCGATGTCCCCTGGGAAGGGCAGGCGTGATGTCAGCGATGTCCCCTGGGAAGGGCAGGCGTGATGTCACCGATGTGTGGCACGATGCGTACCCCCGCAAGGGGTCGTCCCAGATGCTCCTGCGCTGATCCATTGGTGTTGCAGACAAGACGTGGACGGCTGAGGCTTCGAGGACGACGTCGGTTACCAGAAACTCGCTACAGGAAACGCAAAACCTCAGAGACCTCGAGAACATCCCGGCTACGGAAACAGCGGCCCTGGGAGCTCAACGTGTTAGAGATGCCCGCGGCTCGGCCCCCGGGGGCCAGAAATCATTGCCGGGGGTCGCTGCTTTACACTTTACATAACGGTCACTACGCAGTCAGACATAAACCGTCCCCGGGAGCGCTCTAATCCACCGACCCTCAACCGCCCCCGGGAGCGCTCTAATCCACCGACCGTCAACCGCCCCCGGGAGCGCTCTAATCCACCGACCCTCAACCGCCCCCGGGAGCGCTCTAATCCACCGACCGTCAACCGCCCCCGGGAGCGCTCTAATCCACCGACCCTCAACCGCCCCCGGGAGCGCTCTAATCCACCGACCGTCAACCGCCCCCGGGAGCGCTCTAATCCACCGACCCTCAACCGCCCCCGGGAGCGCTCTAATCCACCGACCCTCAACCGCCCCCGGGAGCGCTCTAATCCACTGACCCTCAACCGCCCCCGGGAGCGCTCTAATCCACCGACCTATACTACAGAAAACATGTGCAAACAAGACGCCAGAATCTAACACTAGAGCGTCAGAGGCTGAGATGTAGAGGTAGTTTTACTTTTCCGAGATGTTGCTAAATAAGTGGAACAGCCTCCCAGCAGAGGTGGTAGAGGGTAATACAGCGAGGGTATTAAACACGCACGGGATAGACATACGGCTCCTGAATCTAAGACGAGACCAACGACTGATTAAGGTTTGAGTCGTTACAGCAGGAGAAACGGGCGACCAGACGGGGGCAGATTTTTTTTGTAAACCACAGATATTCTCTGCAGCCGCCGGCTCCATAAATTTACAGCAAATATTCTAGAAGCCGCGGCTACTTGGCATTAGCCGCATGATCAAAAATAATGGAGAACGCAGCCAGCTAATGAGAGCATCTGGAGCCGGACCGAGCAGATGTGTCCCCAAAAGGCTGTCATGCTGACCTCACACGTATTTATGATATGACATCATTACTTTAAAATGGCCCGGACCGCGCATGCAACCGAAGCAGAAGCTCAGGACAACCAGACAGGCTACGCCTTTCAACCAAGGAACCCAGAACCCGCCGGCAGATCGGCCCCATCCGGTCGCCCGTTTCTCCTGCTGTAAAGACTCAAACCTTAATCAGTCGTTGGTCTCGTCTTAGATTCAGGAGCCGTATGTCTACCCCATGCATGTTTAATCCCCTCGCTGTATTACCCTCTACCACTTCTGCTGGGAGCCTGCTCCACCTATACACCACCCATTTCCTTGCAAACTTAACAGCAGCTTTCAACCAAATTCCAGTATTAGTCGAAAAGCTCCCGGAGTAAATGTAATAAATTATCAGCCGCCTGCCCCAAACGCAGAAATAAAATTAAGACCAATAAGAATTTGGGGTTCTGTAGATTGTGAGGAATGGGGAGTTGTTGATTAGACTGTCAGCTCTTTTTACTAAAACAGGTTTAGGGCTGATAACTCAGGGCGGGCGCGGCAGGGATGGGGAATTTCGGTGTGTACACTGTCAGCGGCGCAGCGCATTCCAGGCTTCTCGGAGGCGAGGGAATAAACCCGTCCCGCCGGGTCTCCTGCACACCAGGGGAGGCTGGCAAACATTAAAGGGTTAAGAGTGCAGCTATTTGGCGGGGAGTGGGGAGGAACTGGTTAATCGGGTGGCAGGAGTGTAATCACCCTGAGGTTTTCTGCCATGCATGGAGGCAGCTGCCGGGTACAGCGAGGTCACGGCCTCTGCAGGAGCCTTCTGGAAGCCATGATGAGTTCATGTGTTCTAGAAGCATAATCTAGAACAGGGCCATCCAACCTGCGGCCCTCCAGGTGCTGCAGGACTACATCTCCCACAATGCTCTTTCAGCTAAGGGGCTGGCTGAGGATTATGGGAGTTGTAGTCCTGCAACAGCTGGAGCGCCGCAGGTTGGACGCCCCTGATCTAGAACCTCAACTTCAACAAGAAGAAAGCCCGGTACTGAAATCACTAACCGGCAGAAACCCAGAACCCCCGGCAGATCGGCCCCATCCGGCCCCCGTCTAGTCGCCCGTTTCTCCTGCTGTAACGACTCAAACCTTAATCAGTCGTTGGTCTCGTCTTAGATTCAGGAGCCGTATGTCTATCCCATGCATGTTTAATAACCTCACTGTATTACCCTCTACCACCTCTGCTGGGAGGCTGTTCCACTTATCTACCACCCTTTCGGCAAAGCCACTGCCACAGAAACCAGCCCAACGTTCCTAGTAATTGCTCCACCAGTAATGGTTTTTCACCAGATATGGCGCTGCTGGGAAGAGGGCTGGCGACATTCAGCCCCGGAGCGGGTATATTCATATTAACCAATTCATTGCCACAGGCCAAACCCTTAATAACAGGAGCCAGGCCTTCCAAATCCAGGAGGCAGACAGAGGGTGGAACTCTGTGGCTCCAAGTAGGTGTTTCTTGGAATGACACAACACAATCTTCCAGCAGATCGGCCCCATTCGGCCCCCGCCTAGTCGCTCGCTTTGTCTTAGATTAAACATCTACCACTTCTGACGGGAGGCTGCTCCACTTATCTACCACCCTCTTAGTAAAGTAAAATTTATTATTCTCCAGCATCCAAGCTGGGTGAGCTAATCCTGTCCAGCATGTAACGGGTTAAAATGTTGAGCTATACGGAGGCTTTGTTCCGGATCCTCTGCTGTTTTGATTGGCCGCGGGGTAAAACCCATCTTCCATTTAAAAAAAAAGCAGCTCTCTGAAACAAACGGCCCCTTCAGAACCAAAATCTAAAGAAATCAGTAAAAAAAGAGAATTTACAGACTTTTTCCAAAACAGACTTTGCTATGAGAAATTAACCCTTTAACTGCAGATAGGTGTACAAAGGGTTAAAGCAAATTATTATTTTTTTTAAAAAACCCAGAGAAATACCCAAAAGGATTCATTGGCCGGTACGGGGAGGAAAAAAAAAGCTCCTGGTCACGATGATGTCACAAATACATTCATTTTATTATTTCTATAGCGCCATCATAGTCCGCGGCGCCGTACAACGTTTCTGCAACCGCAATATTTACAAATTTTTTTATTTTTTTTTTTAGAATTATTTCCAAAGAATTATTCTCGGCTGCTTCTGGCGTAAAAAGCATTCATTTTAAAACGTTTATAGAAATTGTTAAATTAATATTATTTAAAGGTTTTTCTGTTTACGGTTTTCCTGGCTTCTGACGCCGAATCAAAACAAAAAAACAAAGCTAACTTTATGACATCACAGACAATAATATTTTTGGACTTGTTTACAGTTTGCTAACATAACATTAAACATAATTTATAGAATAACGTAAAATATCATTTTATGCATTTTGCACCAGATTCATTCAGTTCCTTTTTGGCGGATGAATGAGACTTTTAACTCAGCGATTGGCGAGTTTTGTGTTAAAAACCCTTGAATTTTCTTGTTTTTTGGGGGAGTTTTTTAACGTTTTGTAAGTTTTAGATTCAGCGTCCGGAGTCTTTTCAGGGATATTTGGCTAAAGTTTCAGGAATTCTGCTTTCTTTAGAAGGACTGTTTGTAAGAAGCTGAGGAAGTTGGCAGAATGTCAGAGACGGATACAATGTAACGACCTGGCTTTAACCCTGTGAGATCCGGGAAACTCTGAGCTTTTATGTCAGTGAAGGGTGCTGCGAAATGCCAGATACCCCTGCCCTCTGGGGGGGTAATAGTGATAGGTAGGGGATCCTGAACTAAGCACAGCCCCCCCACCCCCCACCATGGGGGTCTCTCTGCCCCCCTTGAGGTAGAAACCCCTAAGCCCTGGATAATGCAAAGGAGACTGGGGTTAACCCCTTGTGTGCAAGGAGAGTAACACCCTGCATGGAATAACCCTTTGCATGCCAGGCAGGGTTTATTGCCCCTGCTTTGCTCGCATTAACCCTTTCCAGCTACTAGAGCTCCAGAAGTTTGCTCTCACCTTGGCTCCCGGGCTGCAGCCTCCATCCCTGCGCGGTCATTCATGCTTTGGGGAGTGCCAGGGGGTACCGGGGGCCCTTTCCTGCTCCACGGGGCCCCCCGAACATGCTGTCAGGGGCAGGGGCTGTTGCTGCCGGGGCAGCTGTGTGAGGAGTGAGTCCGACTTCCTGTGCTGAGTGCGCTCCTGACTCACAGAGGGTCAGGAAGAGGCAGGACCAGGGGGCAGGTTATATGCACTCAGCATCTGTAGAGGGGGCATTAACCCCTCCACAGCCACGGCCGGGCAGGCAGCACTGGCAGCAGGAAAGGCTCGGTGCCCTGGGGCACACGGGGGGGAGGGGGCGAACTCACCATCCTGCACTTAATGGGTTAACCCGTTGAAACAAAGTTACATTGAATGCACCGAGCACACCGGCAGCCTGACAGGGGCAGATTGTCAGCTTCGGGGACCAGGTTATCAGGGTGAAGGGGATTTACAAAGTGCCTGGACGTATTCTCATGGAAAAGGGGCAGATTATCAGAGCAAAGGGGCAGATTATCAGAGCGAAGGGGCAGATTATTAGAGTAAAGGGTAGATTATCAGAGCGAAGGGGCAGATTATCAGAGTAAAGGGTAGATTATCAGAGCGAAGGGGCAGATTATCAGAGTAAAGGGGCAGAATAGCCTGCAGTCCCTCCTGGGGCACCAACATGATCTACGGCGCTGTACACCCTGGTGAGTCATAGCCAGACCTTCAAAAATATTTTAGAGGGTGCGGTTAGAGGTATGGCTGGGGGTTTTATGTGCCTTTGTGCCCCATCGCTGGGTATTTGTGTAACTGAGTGGGGCATTTAGAAGAATACTGGGGTTTTATTTACCCTGCTGTTTCTATACACATTATCGGGGCTTTTAGGGCTGTAGAACCCTGCGATCCCCTCATACCCAGCAAACATTCTGACCTCCTAGAAAAGAGGGGCATCGGGGGGGAGAGAGGGGGCATCGGGGGGGGGGGGGTACTTTATATTAGATCGTCTGCGCAGAAAATCATCGATCCCCCGAACGGCCCTTATCAGCCCCTCGCATTCCGAATCAGAGTTCTTTATTTCTTAACGTTCTGGGTAAAAAAGTCTGAAACAGCATTTTTTTCCCCAATCATCGCATTTGTTTTAATAGAAGGAATCTATCATTTTATGAATCTCCGGGTAAATTCCTTAGGGTTTTGGGTCAAAAGTCAGGGAGTTTGCAGAATCCGCAGAGTTTGGACCCGAGCAGAAGGCGCGATGAATCTCAATCCCAGCTTTTAAACCGTATAAAATTATAATTTTATTTATTATAGCGCCATCAAATGCCGTAGCGCTGTACAGCATAACACTCCATACACACGGTTATCAGCACGGATTCTGAGCCGGTTCCGTTACCGACCCGCTTATTAATCACTTATTGCTTTAAAATAAAAATCTTTCCGCTGGCTTCGCAGATCGCCCCGATGTTCAGAGGGTCGCCCCCGGAGAAACGAGGGGACGCCGTGACATAACACCCTAACCCCCGATGACATCACATCACATCCCGTCCTGTGGGCACCCTATGGAACGTCGGGAACCGGGACTTCACAATAAAAGGAATTTGCCCCCCCCCCAAATAAAATTCTTTACATTGAGCACCAGAGCAATCCGAGTTCAAATATAAAACCCGTGGAAGGAGCTCAGGCGGGTTCAGGTCACGGGTCCCCCGTCCATCCGTTTCCGAGTCGTGTCCCGAAACAGAGGAGTCAGTAATAATAACGTATTTTCTGCGCGGCTCCGATGCATTTCACGGCATGCAAGGCGGCGCAGGCATGCGACTGCGACGGGGGTAGGAAAACGGCCCTTCCCATCTCGCCGGATAAAACGCTGACGCGGACTTCAGTACCCTCGCCCTGCATGCGCGGCGGGCGGACGGGGAGGAGGGAAACGAGTCGGAAGTCATTTCAGAAAAATAAACCAATAAAACGCACCGAGCTTCGTGTAAAATAGTCTTAAACGTACATAGAAAAGATAAAAAGGGTTTCGGGGAGCGGACCGGCCGTGCAAACACCGGCTCGCCCTGAAAAGATCCGTTTTCTTTTTTTAAATAAACGTATCCCGCTGCAACCGGCCGTGCTTTTGCATTTAGGAGAATTTTATATGATTTTGCCCATTTTCAGGAAAAGTTAATAACTTCGTTATTGGACGTCGTGCATAAAAACATCCAAAATGATTCATTCTTTGTCATTCCGACTTCAGTATCTGTTACAGAAAATGGAACAGAAGTCTCTTTTTATTTATTAAATCCCCGAAGAAATGAATCCTGGATTATGTATTAAAAATGTGCTTTTTTTTTTTTTAATGTTTTAGCTCGGAGTGTCCGGTGTCGCCGGCAGATCGCTGACAAAGAAGACGCTCAACGTTTTCCCTTTAAAATAAAGTCGGTTTTAAATAAATTCCGACACGTCGATAAACCCGGCTCAGGAGCTTCATCCCGATTGGCCTGTCGGCTTTGGACTTCGGGACTCAAAATACCGTGATGCGCCCCAAAAAATGAGAAGCATATTAGAAATAAAGAGCCCCCCCCCCAGCCGATTCCCACGCCATCGCTCAGGGGCACGGCGGTCTCGTGGACAGTGATACAGCGCGACGTGGACTCCGGGCCGGTTTATGCTGTTTTTGCGTTCAAGTTTATTTCCGTTGCCATAAACCCCAAAAAACACGTTTATTCAGACAAGCTACAGATCTTTGCAACGATAGATAATAAGACGGGGGGTCCGGAAGCTGCAGCTCGGCCGTCCCACCACGGATCGAAGGATCAGCAGATACCCTCTGTCAGCAGGGTAAAGGGGGGGGGGGCGGCTGTTACGTTCTTCAGGTTTTGGAGTTTCCATCGGTGTCGTCGTTTAGTAGACCGGGAGCTTCCAAGGAGCTGCAGAGGCCGGGGGGGGGTCTCAGACGTGACCGGGGGTCTCCGGTGGTCCCGGCGTCAGATGTCGTCGCGGCACATTGGCAGGTTGACAAAAGTGAAAACATTGTATTCAATCAATACGGAAAAACAGAGGAAGACGGCGTAGAGGACGAGGACGTAGAGGCCGAAGCGCCGGTCCAGCTTCCACTTATTCACTTGGATTCCGCCAACCTGCAACGGCACAAGACGGAGGAGTCGATGGGGGGGGGCTCCGGGGGTCTCACGCACGAACCGGACCTCAAAACACAGAAATGACTACAATCCCCAGAATCCCCGTCTACAACGACAGCAATATACATTTGGGGAGAGAGAGCGCAGCTTCGTCCAACGCAGGATCGCGGAGGGCGCGACGACCCGCTTAGGGCGACAAGGACTTAAGAGAGACGTTTTAATACTTACAGTGAGGGCCACGGACGCCAGGAGCAGGATCACGGAATACACCAACCCTTTGCTGTTTATCTTCACCTGCAAAAATACAGCAAAGATTTAATTCATTAAAGAGGAGCGAATCTGTGGTTAAAAAGAGAATAAATGGCGATCGTAAGTGGTTTTTACTTTAGTGAGAGGGGGTAGATGAGTGGAACATCCTCCCAGCAGAGGTGGTAGAGGGTAATACAGCGAGGGGATTAAACATGCATGGGATAGACATACGGCTCCTGAATCTAAGACGAGATTCAGTAACTTGCACGGAATATTCGGCTACAGGTTCTAACTTCCCCCAACGCGTTTCGCAGCATGTATAAAAAGAAGCAGAACTCACGGTGGAGCCGTAGTTTATAACCATCGTCTGTAATCCCCACGGAAGGCCAAGCCCGACGAGGATATCAAAGACGTTGCTTCCTATGGAGTTGGAGACAGCCATATCCCCCAGGCCTGGAGGGGAGGACAAGGGTTAGCCGGGTCCACCTCGACGGACCAAGTTGCTTTGCGAGTTGTGTCGGCGACGCAGCCAGGTGAGGTTCTCGCCCCGATCCGGCGCTCACCCGCAACGCAGATAACAACGGCGACTTGTAACCGTACCTTGCCTCGCGACTATTAAACTGGCCATGCAGTCCGGAACGCTGGTCCCCGCGGCCAGGAAGGTGATGCCCATGATGACGTCAGGGATTCCCAGCGTGTATCCGATAACCGTCACCTATTATATATAATATTATATATTATTATTATTAAAGTAACCGGACTCTGAGCGCACGACTGCATTCTGGCCAATTATTTAGCAATATTATTTATTGTTTTATGTAGCGCCATCATATTCCGCAGCGCTGTACAATAACATCATTTTTTTGCAATGCGTTCGGAATCCTCACCATCCAGACCATGATATAAGAGAAGACGGCGATCCACAGCGTGGCCAGGAGGAAGGTGAGCATGAAGAAGTTCTCCCAGCGAGGTCGGGTGCAGTTTGGGACGGTGAAATACAGAGTGCAGATCAACGGCCAGGAGAAAGCCCACTTAAACCGGTTCACGCAGCCGCCTGTGAAAAGCGAGACCACAGAGTGTAAGCTCTTGGGACTAGAGGGCCACCTTTGGGCTCTGTGAACAACAAGGCTCTCGTGATGTCTTAAGATTTGTTTGCTGAGGTTGAGAGATTTGCTCCGGATATTTGATGAACGGGATTCCCCCCCCCCCCCCCGGCTCGGTGTTTTATTTCTGGAATTTAGCGTCTTCTTACTGGGGATGGAGAAAGGGACCAGGTAGTTGGCCGGGTTCTCTTCTTGGAAGTCGTCTTTGTCCACGTGCATGACGCCGTTCTCCAGGAGCTCCTGCTTCCCGTCCAAAGTCAGCGAGCTCACACCGTTGGCGGAATGGAGGAGACGCTGCCTCTGCGGGGAATAAAACACACAACTGGGGTGCGATACAGACAGACGGACCCCGGCGCAGGGTGCGATACAGACAGACAGACGGACCCCGGCGCGGGGTGCGATACAGACAGACAGACAGACCCCGGCACGGGGAGCGATACAGACAGACCGAGACACCGGGACCGGCGCGGGGAGCGATACAGACAGACAGACAGACCCCGGCGCGGGGTGCGATACAGACAGACAGACAGACCCCGGCACAGGGTGCGATACAGACAGACAGACAGACCCCGGCGCGGGGAGCGATACAGACAGACAGACAGACCCCGGCGCGGGGAGTGATACAGACAGACAGACCCCGGCACAGGGTGCGATACAGACAGACAGACAGACCCCGGCACAGGGTGCGATACAGACAGACAGACAGACCCCGGCGCGGGGAGCGATACAGACAGACAGACAGACCCCGGCGCGGGGAGCGATACAGACAGACAGACCCCGGCGCGGGGAGCGATACAGACGGACAGACCCCAGTGTGGGGTGCGATACAGACAGACAGACCCCGGCACAGGGTGCGATACAGACAGACAGACAGACCCCGGCGCGGGGAGTGATACAGACAGACAGACCCCGGCACAGGGTGCGATACAGACAGACAGACAGACCCCGGCACAGGGTGCGATACAGACAGACAGACAGACCCCGGCGCGGGGAGCGATACAGACAGACAGACCCCGGCGCGGGGAGCGATACAGACGGACAGACCCCAGTGTGGGGTGCGATACAGACAGACAGACACCGGCGTGGGGTGCGATACAGACAGACAGACAGACACCGGCGTGGGGTGCGATACAGACAGACAGACCCCGGCACAGGGTGCGATACAGACAGACAGACAGACCCCGGCGCGGGGAGCGATACAGTCAGACAGAGACCCCGGGACCGGCGTGGGGTGTGATACAGACAGACGGACAGACCCCAGTGTGGGGTGCGATACAGACAGACTGAGACCCCGGGACCGGCGTGGGGTGCGATACAGACAGACAGACAGACAGACCCCGGCGCGGGGTGCGATACAGTCAGACAGAGACCCCGGGACCGGCGTGGGGTGTGATACAGACAGACAGACACCGGCGTGGGGTGCGATACAGACAGACTGAGACCCCGGCGCGGGGAGCGATACAGACAGACTGAGACCCCGGGACCGGCGCGGGGTGCCATACAGTCAGACTGACAGACACCGGCGTGGGGTGCGATACAGACAGACAGACACCGGCGTGGGGTGCGATACAGTCAGAGACCCCGGGTTTAGTACATTAAAGGCGTTGAAATGTTTCATGGGCCCGTTTCATGTCCAGTTCCTGTGGGAGTGAAAGTGTTAATGCCAGCTGCCATCATTATCTCCCCTGCGGGTTGCTAAATTCAATCAGGTGAATCCCCCCGGGTGGGACGGGGTGTCAGCCCGGCTCAGGGGAAATCCACCCGCCGTGTAATGCATGCGCTGAGCTGCTTTCCTGCTATAAATAACCACAAAACGCACAAAAGGTTAAAGCCATTAGGTAAATCTCATGTTCTTCGCTCTGCGTCGCCGGTGAAAAGATTTAGAATAATCGGGGTTTATGCAATCAGCCGCTGCGGCTCTCGGCTTACAAATAATAAAAAAATGCCTAAAAACTTCTCTGCAGCCTTACTTTCCAGTGCATCGAAACAATTCATGATTCATAACGTTTTACTTGTGCACAGGTGTATCCAGCAAGTGCTTTGCTATTTAGGGTCCCAAACACTACACATCAAAAATTACAAAACCCTGCAGATGATCCAATGAGCTTCACTTGCAAAAGGGCCCTGTATAATGTATAGATAAATCAGTGACCGGCCCCCTGTATAATGTATAGATAAATCAGTGACCGGCCCCCTGTATAATGTATAGATAAATCAGTGAGCCGGCCCCCTGTATAATGTATACATAAATCAGTGAGCCGGCCCCTGTATAATGTATAGATAAATCAGCGAGCCGGCCCCCTGTATAATGTATAGATAAATCAGTGACCGGCCCCCTGTATAATGTATAGATAAATCAGTGAGCCGGCCCCTGTATAATGTATACATAAATCAGTGAGCCGGCCCCTGTATAATGTATAGATAAATCAGTGACCGGCCCCCTGTATAATGTATACATAAATCAGTGACCGGCCCCCTGTGTAATGTATAGATAAATCAGTGACCGGCCCCCTGTGTAATGTATAGATAAATCAGCGAGCCGGCTCCCTGTATAATGTATAGATAAATCAGTGACCGGCTCCCTGTATAATGTATAGATAAATCAGTGACCGGCCCCCTGTATAATGTATAGATAAATCAGTGAGCCGGCCCCTGTATAATGTATACATAAATCAGTGAGCCGGCCCCTGTATAATGTATAGATAAATCAGTGACCGGCCCCCTGTATAATGTATACATAAATCAGTGACCGGCCCCCTGTATAATGTATAGATAAATCAGTGACCGGCCCCCTGTGTAATGTATAGATAAATCAGCGAGCCGGCTCCCTGTATAATGTATAGATAAATCAGTGACCGGCCCCCTGTATAATGTATAGATAAATCAGTGACCGGCCCCCTGTATAATGTATGGAATGCACATAGCGCAGAGACACGCGCTCACTACCCACCTCGTTGATGATGAGCCGGCTGGCCATGCGCAGGCGCGTGCGCGGCGGGAACTTGTTGGTTATCATGATGCGCAGGCCAGCGTCCGGGAAGCGGTATTTGGGAGGACTGTAACAAATAATCTCATCGACCATCACCACCGAACTCCTCCGCGGGCGCTGCGGGGTCACCTTCACTGCTCAACAGAACCACAAAGGGTTAAAAGAAACATATTCACGAGAAAAAGGTAATTCACGACAACGCGGCGGCCCCGGCGGATAACGAACCGCCGACAGGGCTACGCTTTAACTTTTATGATGTTTTATGACATCATAGCCCAACGATGAATCTGATTGGATGAGTGATATTTATCGGGAGAGACGCGATCTGAATAAAGCAGGGTAAACGAATTACATTATTTGGAGAAATTTCTGCTTTTCAATAGGAATTACGCAGGATTTGGGTTAGTCGTGCAATAAACAGCGAGCAGAGAGACCCCGGCGGGCATGCGCGAGGCGCACGGGACACAGAGGAGGTTAAGCAGACAGGAGGCAGAGTAAAGTAACAGAAAAACAGTGAATTTGCCTGAAAAGAGAATCGTTAATATTCGCCATGAAACACGCAATCCCCGGGCGTAAGCGTCATCGATATGATGTCACCGCGTTACGCAGTCTTTTTTTATTGTCTAATCTGTATGATGTCACTGTGTTTCAGGCAAGGAGGATACACAGCATTTTTATTATTTATATGATGTCATCGTGTCACCGGCAGGACGGACACGCCGTCTTTTTTATGATTGATATGATGTCACCGCATTACGGCTGGGCGTTGGGATTTGAGGTCATATCCTTTTAATGCAGACTGTGGAGGCTGCGCCGGCGTCTCTTCTTTAATTTCATGTCATATTTATTTATTTTTTTATTTTTTTTTACCGTTTTTTAAGTATTTTTCTGCATGGGTCAAACCGCAGCACACGGGCGCTGTCACGGTTACTACACGCCAATTACATACTAAGAACAAAAAAGAGAGAGAGAGACAAAAAAGAAACAAAAGCGGATCGCGGGTTATAGATCAGAGAAGCAGAATTTCAGCCAAATTCCTTAGAAAAGGGGAAAGTTAACCCTTTCATCTATGAACAGCTGCATACCTACTTCATACCCCCCCCCCAAATCCTAACCCCCCACCCCCCCGGGCAGAGGCGTATCCCACCCGCACGCCATAACGTTACTGATCAGATAAATAGTAACATTGGAATACATTTCTATAAAGACGACGTATTCCGCGGCGGTGTACAAACGGTTACATCGTTACTGAAATTAATAATAAGTCTGGTTATTCGTTTAATTCATGGAAATTAGTCACGCATTTTAGCCGAAAAACTAAAATTAATGTCTCCTTCAAGCTGTCCATTGAAGCCACCTTTACGGCAGAGACCTGGGGGGTTTTCCAGCCCAATATCCGGTTGCCATAGCAGCGGCCGGGGCATTTCGCTTCGGGCCGCTAGCGATAGAAACGAGCGCGGGAAGCGGCGGCTCAGGCAGTCGGGTTTCGAGTTTATTTAACGTTAATATCGTCTGAGCAGCCAAAGAATTCCCACCGCAGGCAAAAAACTGCTTACGCGGCGTATTCTCTCCCCCCCCGGCAGGGACTGGAGACTCGACTACGGGTGGCTCGGAGGAATTCGGGGAGAATAAACAGAGTATGGAGCGGTTCTGGTAACGCCGGCCTATTGGGGGTCTTCCGATCGGAGAAACCGCTCATTAAAGCCATAATCAGTGTCGGAGACCGACAGCGGACCCCGCGCCTGCGCAAAGCCCGGTTGTTACAAAAAATATATATTTTGTTTGCCACCAATTTGGTTCCAGGGACAGCAGCGCCCGTTTTATAGAAATATTCACACAAATTTCAAATAATAAATTGAAAATCAGAATTAAATCCTGCAAAAAACAATAATAATAATAATAATAATAATAATAATAAAAAAAAATATTTAAAATAATTATAATAAATAGTAATAAATAAAATAAAATATATAAAATAATAAAAAAATAAGATAATAGTAATAAATAAAATAAAATATATAAAATAATAAAAAATAAGATAATAGTAATAAAAAAAAATAAATACAATTTCAGGATTGGGAAACCTTCACGGAAACCGAGAATCGGTCATTTTGTAAGAAACCGTGTAAGTATTTTTAGAATCCGTCGGCAGCGATCCCTGGAGGGATAAAAGTGCCTCCCCCGCCACGGAAAGCGATGCAGGAGAGCCGGCAAAGGATCCTGATTATGTCTGAGAGTATTAACCGCGCACGCTGAGCTCAAATTGTAGAAGACGCCATTAAATGGTTAAAATAATCATAATTCGGTCCCGTCCTGTCTGCTTAGCCTTACCTTTCCACAACAGGGGCACGGAGGGGTCATCACAGACAAAGTCACAATACACATTACCGTCCGCCAGCTCGCTGCCCACCGCCGAGCCGTTCCCGGCAGTCATCCGTTTGATGGTGAAGAGCTGCTGCATTTTCAGGTTATATCTGGCGGGTGGCAGACAGAAAACATCAGACTCCTCTCACCCCCAGCCAGCCAGCCAGCCGGCCCCCTAAATCCACCACCAGACCCCGTAACATATAGAAGCCCCGGCTATTCCCCCAAAAGACCAGCTGACGTGTACATCATTTATTGGGAGGGGGTCACATGTATCACAAGAAAGGGTTAAAAGCGCTGAAAGGATAGAAATAAAAAATATTCAGGTTTTCATTAATAAGACCCAAAAATTTACGGGATGTCGTTACCTTTAGGAGTTTGCAACGGAAGCGGAAAACGCTGTTAACCCTTAGTGGGGCGAACGCAAACCAAGCCGCTTCTCAGTGCAGAACAGAATTTTAAGCCTCGAAGAGTTAAGTCTCTGATGTTCATTAAATGACACAATTCACAATTACATTTTTTTATCTTTTTTTTTTAAACATGTGAGTTAACGTCTCAGCCGCCGATAAGATCCCCCGGAGCAATCTTGATTGTTTATGCGAGTCTACATGTTACTGTACGAGCGCTGGTTCGCTAAACGGCGCGTTACTCTCCCGCGGGGCGGACGCAGGAATAGTCATTTTGTGGCTAGCGTTATTATGCGTTCCCCAGCAGGGGGCGACAGCGAGTAAGAAATCCCAGCTGTATACTCAGTGCTTTAGTCGGACGACCAGATACTCTTGCTGGCTTTTGCTCTTGCAGGGTCTTCTGCCAACATCTAAAAGCAAGAACGCAGTCCGCCTCGTCCCCGGGGGGCCAAATACTTAACCCTCCCCACCCTTACCCACCTGCCCCAGGTAACGCAAGTCAAGGGGCAGAAAGGAGCTTAATGCTCATACCTCTGGCACTGAAAGGGTTAACGCGCAAGTAGGAAATCATACAAAATCATCAACACGCGGATTATGTATTAAAAGTTCCAAAAGGGGTCTTATCACCGTAGCAACCAATGGAACGGCACGATCATCAGTAACATTCCACTGGTTGCTATGGTGATAAGACCCCCTTGAAGCGGTCACTTTTTGTTTTACGCCGTGCCCTACCTAACGAACGTGGATTTACGCCCTTATTTTCCTTTATTTTATTCATTATTGGCTAAAAAAAACATTTATTTACAAACAAAAATAAATAAATAAATAAATAAATAAATAAAAAAAAATCGAAATATTTCAAAATAATATATTTAACTCATTAAAAACCACGAGGCCCTTAATCTGGTTCTCGGGATCAAACAAAGCCATTCTAATCTTTAGGGATAAGCATGTGACCTCACACGCAAGCCCCTGATTGGTCGACCCAAGGATTATCTTTTCAGGAGACGCAGTGACGCTCCTTCTCCCATTGGCCGGGCCATTAACCATGTGTGTGCCGCACGCCACAGCAACAGCGGGGGCAGAAACGTCGTCTTTAGAAAGGCCGGTGTGGCTGTGACTGTAATTATTTGCGTCCCGCAGCAAATCTGAACAGTAAAGGGAGAAAAAAAACATTCTAAACACTTACTTCATGATAAGAATATAAATGGAATACATGATGATGAGTATGAGGCTCTCCCACCTGGAAAACAGGGGGAAAATGGAAATTAATAACCAAAAAAAGGGAGAATTTGGGGTCCCCCCCCCACATGGATCAGGAACTATCATCAATACACAGCATTAGAGCGTAAGCCTGCGAGCCGAGCCCTCTTTCCCTAATGTATCGGTTCGTCTCAGTCGATCGGTTCTAGTTTCGTCCGACCTTTTGAATGTAGGGACTGTAAGAAGCGCCGCGGAGATTGTTGGCGCTATAGAAATAAATAATAATAATAATAATAATAATTCTAGTCGCCCCCCCTGGGCGCCCCGTTAAGGAATCCGTCAGTAATACATAAAATCGAATAAAAACGAATAATTCCAGAGCGGAATGAACAGAATTTGCTAATTTTAATTAAGAATCTGCGATGGAAACGGAAAATGCCGACGTCTGTTAACCCTTCGTGGGAGCAACACAAATCACGCTGTTCCTCCATTCGGAATGGAAAGGGTTAAGCGCCCATTACCGCTACCATTCCGCTCAATGCCGATACATCACGTGCTGTGGGACTGAAGCGGTTAACCACTACCATAACTCCCAGCCGTACGCGGGGGGGGGGGGGAGGGATACGCGGTACTCACCATTCTATGATCTCATCGTATATAAACTGGAAGAGAAGAAAGGACAGAGAGCATTTGGACCGCGGCGTCACAAGCGTCGTTCTCATTTTTTTAGGGAACGCTTTATTGTCATGTGACGCAGAAGCAGCCAGCGATTGGCAGCCGAGATACAGACCATAAAAAACTTCTTACAAGATTCTACTTTCATTAAACATCAGAAAGAATAATCACAAATCTTCGTGTCCCGTTTCTAAAGGCTGCAGCTGTAAAAGCAGAGCTGTCCAACCGGCCCTCCGTAAGAGCAACTCGGGCCCTCCCCCCCACTGTCCCTAAAGGGTTAAACAGTGGCAGCCATTGGATGAAGCAGGCCGGGTGTGGGCGGTACTTACAATAATCAGGGCCAAGATGGAGAGCGTGTAGTAGACGGAATCCCTGAACAGCGACCACCAGGTGAGCCGGACGACCTGCGCAGAAACACGCGGCGGAGCTATAAACACCTGCCTTCCGCGGAGTCGCCCCATCGGGGCATTAAAGGGTTAATGTCTGAGCGCGGCTTACCTGCCCGGCGAAGACCCCGCACACCCCGATTATACAGAGAATATTGAAGACCGCCGAGCCGACGATGGTTCCCACGCCGACATCGTCATGGGTGATGAACACGCCTGGAGACGCAAAAGCACCGTTACTGGACACGGAGGGGCGATGCGAGAATACGCTGCTCTACAGAAGGGGTAGTAGATACGTGGAATAGACTTTCAGCTGGAGAAGTCAAGGCAAACCTTATATAAATATCTGAACGAACCGTGTGGTTATAGATTGTAAGCTCCGGTGAACAGCCATTTCTGGACGTTTAACAAACACCCGTCGTGTCTGTTTGGGTTTATAAAAGAGGCCGTTCCACTTATCTACTACCCCCTAAAGTAAAAATGCCCATACTCACCAATGACCGAGGCAAATAACTCCGGGGTGGAGCTGCCGGCCGCCATGAATGTGGCCCCCGCCACGTCTTCGCTCAGATGCAGCCTCTGTAAGACACAAACGCTTTACAAAGTCTCTGGGCTGCGCATGATCTCGGACCGGCGAGTGCAGCCTGGTAACCCCAGCTTAACAGCCCTCACCGCGCACAAGATTATCGGGGGGGGGGCAGGGGGGCCGTGTGGGTAAAAGCCCCCGGAGGAGACAGTTTGCGTAACATACGTTAGTGAATTATTCATGCAGAGGCGGCTTCTGTTATTTTGGGATAATTCCGGATAAAACGGTTAATATTCAGAATTGGCTCCGATCGCACAAAACAGATTTCAGAATTATTAATTATTCAGCTTCAGGGCCAGGAGAGCGGCCGCAAAACCAGGCTGGAAACAGAGTATTAGAACCATTTTTTAGTAGATCAGCGAGAGGGTCCGAGGCCATCAGCACAGCGGTTAACCCTTCGCTAGCCGGCGGAGCCGCTAAGACAATGCGGGGTTTTTATATTAAATCAATCGACACTAAAGAAAGACGAGAAATAACCAGAGATTCCGCACGGAACGGAACGAGCGGCCAACACAGCGACTCATTCTTACACAGCGACTCATTCTTACACAGCGACTCATTCTTACGCCGGGAACATTCCGTGATGACGGCCCCCATAATATAATGTTTTCAGCCATTTGTATGAGTTCTCACTCTGTTATCTGACCCCCAATCTACTAACCCCCCCCCCCTCGACTTCTTATACTGCCTGTGGGGGACAATAGAATGGCTCAGTCTTAATCACCAGCCAGACTCTCTGGCTAATGAAAATCTATGGAGGAACGGACTTCATTACCACTGCAATAAAGCATCAGCTGTATACAACACTACCGTATACAGCGCTGGGGGGGTTATATTACTGTATACAGCGCTGGGGGTTATATTACTGTATACCGCGCTGGGGGTTATATTACTGTATACAGCGCTGGGGGTTATATTACTGTATACAGCGCTGGGGGGGTTATATTACTGTATACAGCGCTGGGGGGGTATATTACTGTATACAGCGCTGGGGGGTTATATTACTGTATACAGCGCTGGGGGGGTATATTACTGTATACGGCTCTGGGGAGGTTATATTACTGTATACAGCGCCGGGGGGTTATATTACTGTATACAGCACTGGGGTTATATTACTGTATACAGCGCCGGGGGGTTATATTACTGTATACAGCACTGGGGGTTATATTACTGTATACAGCGCTGGGGTTATATTACTGTATACAGCGCCGGGGGGTTATATTACTGTATACAGCACTGGGGGTTATATTACTGTATACAGTGCTGGGGGTTATATTACTGTATACAGCGCTGGGGGGTTATATTACTGTATACAGCGCTGGGTGGTTATATTACTGCATACAGCGCTGGGGGTATATTACCGTATACAGCGCTGGGGGGTTATATTACTGTATACAGCGCTGGGGGGTTTATATTACTGTATACCGCGCGGGGGGGTTATTACTGTATACAGCGCTGGGGGTTATATTACTGTATACAGCGCTGGGGGGTTATATTACTGTATACAGCGCCGGGGGGTTATATTACTGTATACAGCGCCGGGGGGTTATATTACTGTATACAGCACTGGGGGTTATATTACTGTATACAGTGCTGGGGGTTATATTATTGTATACAGCGCTGGGGGTTATATTACTGTATACAGCGCTGGGGGGTTATATTACTGTATACAGCGCTGGGGGGTTATATTACTGTATACAGTGCCTGGGGGGGTATATTACTGTATACAGCACTGGGGGATATATTACTGTATACAGCGCTGGGGGGGTTATATTACTGTATACAGCGCTGGGGGTTATATTACTGTATACAGCGCTGGGGGGGTTATATTACTGTATACAGCGCTGGGGGGGTTATATTACTGTATACAGCGCTGGGGGTTGTATTACTGCATACAGTGCTGGGGGTTATATTACTGTATACAGCGCTGGGGGTTATATTACTGTATACAGCGCTGGGGTTATTACTGTATACAGCACGGGGGGTTATATTACTGTATACAGCGCTGGGGGTTATATTACTGTATACAGCGCTGGGGGGTTATATTACTGTATACAGCGCTAGGGGGTTATATTACTGTATACAGCGCTGGGGGTTATATTACTGTATACAGCGCTGGGGGGTTATATTACTGTATACAGCGCTGGGGGGTTATATTACTGTATACAGCGCTGGGGGGGTATATTATTGTATACAGCGCTGGGGGGTTATATTACTGTATACAGTGCCCGGGGGGGGTATATTATTGTATACAGCGCTCAGGCTGCTGTAGAACGTCTTGGAATCCGGCAGCTTATTACAGCCAACATTTGAAAGTCTCCAGCGAAGCCCCCACTTCTCTGCGGCAGACTCATCCTCTTCCAAGTTGGTCCAAATAATTAAAATTCCCCCGTCACTCCCCGTCTCCAGGGCCACCCTTTCCTAACGCTGATCTTCACAGTAAGTCACTTTTTCCTCCCCTCTGTTCCCTGTTACTCCGACAAACCAATTATTTCACGATGTCATCGGCTGTCATCGCCTGAGCCCGCGAGACAAAAATAAAGCACCCCCCCCCCAGATAAAGCCGGCAAACCCAGAACACAACCGAGAACCAACAAATACATCAAAAAACAAACAAACATAAAATAACTTTACATCCCTCGCACTATTACACATTTAACCCTTTGTGTTTCACGGGGGGGGGGGGAATGCGTTGCCCCCCGGAGGCTGCCTACATACCGAGCCCGGGGGATGGGCTTTGTAGAAAATAATAATAATAAATAATAATAATATTAGTTTAATAACTTTATAATATAAATGTTACTATCAGGTCGTTACAATCTGTTTGGATGATTGCGGCAGGAGGGAGCAGAGGCTGCCGGCTCAGAGATCTATCACGCGAAACCCAAAGGTGTATTACAAATGTGCACGTATGACACACGCAGTCTGCAGGCGTGATATATATATATATATATATATCCTGCTGTAGAGACTCAAACCTTAATCAGTCGTTGGTCTCGTCTTAGATTCAGGAGCCGTATGTCTATCCCATGCATGTTTAATACCCTCACTGTATTACCCTCTACCACTTCTGCTGGGAAGATGCTCCACTCATCTACCACCCTCTCAGTAAAGTAAAAGATTCTGACGTCTTGCTCACACAGGTGGCATCTGTCTGGGGCATCACATCTCAAGCCGTAGCACTATATCGATCTAAAGACATCGGTCGGGTAGGAAGCATTCGGCCCGATTCTGTTTCTTACAAATGCAAAGTAAGTTAAGAAATGTTACTAAATGTGTCTTTTTCCTGCTATTACAAATATATCTTTACAGTAACAATGGAGCCAATATTTTATCATAGAAAAATGTGCTTTTTCTCCCCAATAACGAAGATTTAGGAGGCTCGCAGCAAACTAATCCTGAGCCGTTCCAGAATCATCTCTCGCAGTCAAAATTGTAACTTTCCCTTTAAAGCGTGATGTCATCACATACAACGTGCAGAATATTCAATTATTTATATTAAAATCTTTTTTTTTCCATTTTTTTTTTTTTTTTTCAACAAAGCAGGGTTTTTCCACCCATTTGTACCAAACTTGTAATTATTCTTACTCGTTATTTAACTCCAAATTCTCTGATGGGGTATATTTGACATTTGATTACTTCTGGGTGTATTGCGTGTTGGAATTCCCCAGCGTGATCGCGGTGTATTAACGCACGGGGTTGTCGCTGTTTGATGGATTTAGGGCACTCTGAATAATGCATTTCACAGAGCTCTGCGTCCCAGAAAGGCTTTTCTTTTATTACCAGTTTTTTTTTTTTTTTTTTTTTTACCATTTCTGGGCTAAAAATTGTCAGAAATCGCTCGTTAAGGCTCCGTCTGACAAGCAGAGTTTTAAAGCCCTCTAGAAACGTCTCCCCTGCTATATGCGGAAGCGCCATGAGACCTAACAAGATGACACCCGCTGCGCTTGTTTAAGGTTCTATATCGTTATGCAGTAAACGCGGCTCTGGGACGGACACAGAATTATGTTAAAAAACCCAATAAACATCCGGCTGCAGGAATCCGACTGCGTGATCCGTTCCGTAAGACTGTCGCCACGTCATTTGGAGTGTTAGCTCCTGGGACACACAGTCATTTCTACTTTAACAAATAAGGCGCTTGTTCTCCAATTCAAACATGTCTGTGATCGGTTATGAGGACAGTTTGATGGGACGGATCTCGAGGGCCGGACGTGTCTGGAGCGGGACCCGCGGAGGAGTGCAGGCCAGCAGGAACCCCTCTTCTCAGTAGGCTTCTCCTATGGACGCTCTCATCGCCTCTTGGCTTCTTTCCGCCATGACTTGTGCCCAACTCTGGGAGCCAAGCCTTGGTGTTCAACTTGACTTTGCTCGCCCCACCACCTACCCCCCACCATCATTTTGGAGTCCTTCAATGTATTCCGACACCCTCTACAAACAAAATTCAATCCAACATCTATTATTATAAATAATTAACGACCAACGGGGTCTCTGATGGAAGCTGTTTCTGGGTAACATTGTTCTGTTATTGTGTTAAATACATAAAAACTTGGGTAACTAAAAGTCACTCAACATGGTTCACAAGCCCCCCATAGATGGCAATATACATGGATCCTGCAGGACTTGTTGGCAAAATATAGTCGCTTGCCGTAGAAAATGTCTAAACTATTAGGTATTTACGTAACGCTGACGTCTCGAACTCCGATTCCCACGATCACAAGGAGGTTTTATAAAGTTTAAAAAAAACGATTGCTCAATTTAACGTGAGGGAGCAGGCTCAGTACATGGTCCACGTATTACAAGAGAGACCCAAGCAAGAACCAGGGGGTGCTCAGCCTATTGCCCATAAGGAGACCATTGCTGGGCTGCAGGTACCTGACCCAGTTGGAGATACAAGAGGAGCTCCATCAACCAGCCCCTCAATATCGGAGACACAAGGTGGCCTCCCTGGACCAGCATCTCAGAATTGGAGACACAAGGTGACCTCTCTGGACCAGCCTTTCAGTATTGGAGACACGAGGTGACCTCTCTGGACCAGCCTTTCACTATTGGAGACACAAGGTGACCTCTCTGGACCAGCCTTTCAGTATTGGAGACAAGAGGTGACCTCTCTGGACCAGCCTTTCAGTATTGGAGACACGAGGTGACCTCTCTGGACCAGCCTTTCAGTATTGGAGACACGAGGTGACCTCTCTGGACCAGCCTTTCAGTATTGGAGACACGAGGTGACCTCTCTGGACCAGCCTTTCAGTATTGGAGACACGAGGTGACCTCTCTGGACCAGCCTTTCAGTATTGGAGACACGAGGTGACCTCTCTGGACCAGCCCCTCAGTATTGGAGACACGAGGTGGCCTCCCTGGACCAGCATCTCAGAATTGGAGACACGAGGTGACCTCTCTGGACCAGCCCCTCAGTATCGGAGACACGAGGTGACCTCTCTGGACCAGCCCCTCAGTATCGGAGACACGAGGTGACCTCTCTGGACCAGCCCCTCAGTATCGGAGACACGAGGTGACCTCTCTGGACCAGAACTGGAGACACAAGGTGACCTCTCTGGACCAGCCCCTCAGTATTGGAGACACGAGGTGACCTCTCTGGACCAGCCCCTCAGTATCGGAGACACAAGGTGACCTCCCTGGACAAGTACTTTGGTCACGTTACGATAGACAAAGAGGTCTCCAATTCTCTTTCCAAAGTCCACCCCCCCCCCCCCGGGCTGGTTCTCCACCAGGGTCTTCCTCGGTAACATCATAAAAAGAACAATTCCTTATAACATGGCAGCCATTGATGAAGTCTACATTACACTTTGACTTGGTTTTACATGTTGGAAAAACCAAGGAGCAGCACAATACACACAATCTCTAAATGCATGCCAACGTTATATCACATTATGTATAACTCGTTACGCCCCTTTAAACCCCCCCCACAGGGAACGACCTAATAAACCCCCCCATTTATTGAAATAACGTCTACATACCTCACAAATTTTCTCTAACGACGGCACAAAGAAATCATCGCACACGATAGCCAAGGCATAGAACATATAGAGGGCCTGCGAGAGAAACACAAGAGAATAACCACACAGCCTTTAACTCGCTGACTATTCATTTTTATACTTTCAAGACGAAGAATATAATTTCATTTAAAAACACAATGAATGGATAAAAAAAAAGTTCTATTAAGTCTCATGAGAACGCCGGCGATACGATCCGGGACGATGTGCTTCCAGAAACGTCTTCACTGTAAAAATACGTTTAAGTAAAAAAAAAAAAAATGAGCTGGATATGAAAAAAAACGACGTTTGATCATCGGGAGTTTAGCATCGATCTTCTCAACAGGGAAGCAAATGTAGCCCTTCGGGAACGAGCGGGAGCAGGAACTGGGTCAACTTTGATCTTCTGCGAAGGCCGGGTCCGTCTTCGTCATCCGTTCCAACGATACCCCGCGCTCTAATAATACGCCGGAGCCAAGGAGCGGAGCCATTGATCTTGTAGCATCGAAACCAGATGATTAAATGCCCACCTCGACCTAATTGCTCAGCCCCCCCCCCCCCAGTCTACCCTCAACACTCAGTCTCCTTTTCGCGGAACGTTGGCCTTAGGTTGCGTCCCCGTTGACGAAAGCCGCGGCCGAAGCTCTAGAAGCGGAGTAATTAAAAATAAATTACAAGGAAGCATCTCGCGGAGGGGGTCGCCCCGGGGCCGTCTCCAAACCGCACCATGCACGGCAATAAGATTGGAAATTAGGTTTCCGGCGGCAGAATTAATATATCTGGCATAACTCCGCCGCGGAAATCCATCTTCATTCAGCAAATCAGTCGCTTTTAGGCTTGGTTGTACTTTTCTTTAATATTGCATCGGCTCCTGCGAGGATATTATCTGAAATGATTGACTTCTAGTCTGGAGACCTCGGCAGAACCACCTGATCCATCAGGAAGACGGATATATCCTTAAACCGTAGCTCCTTGAGGGCCCCCTAGGGCCACGGACACACCAGGGTTTTCATATCAATGTTCATACTGCTCGGTGATTATTAAAAGGAGGCGTCTCAGAGGATGGAGGTTCTCCAAGACGGTGTAGGACAATGACGGCCATATTGGATGACCCCAAGCTGCAAAGGTGTGGCGCTGGTATGTGGCCAACTATCTCGTCCACCACCAACTTCATATAGAATACAAGGGGTGGCCATGTAGGGAAGTCCCGATCACAGATGGGGAGACGTCTCCATTGGAAAATGTTCATGGACCACGTAGGACAACGAGACAATCCCACCAGATTGGCCAAGATGGAAGCCAAACGTTGTTTCAAATTTCAGGTGCAATTCTGTTATCAGATACCAGAAATATTTACCCCCGTCCTAGGTTTTAAGGGTTTCTCCAGCATATGCGTGATAAATGGACCCATGGATCGGCCGTTGGTCAGAGTTTGAAGTCCAGCATTAAATGAAAGCAAAAAAAGCATCTGTTTTGTTAACATTTTTTCTGCCCCCCCCAAATAATTTATTTTTAGATATTATGTTAAACATAATATGTATAAAAAGGATCGTTTCATACTTACACAGAAGATATGAAGCAATATTGCACCTTTTCTCCTCTCTTTAATGTTAAACAGATCTTCTGGAAATTCATTAATTGCTGTCGAGAGAGAAAAACAGAACGTTAGATGTGACCGAGTTTGGTGAATATCATAGGAAATAAAATACATGCGCAGGATAGGGGGCCATTCCGCCCGTTCCTGGTGGAGAGTATGATCGGTCTCAAATCCATGAGATTTAGGGGTTTTGCGGATGAAATAGACAAATTGTACCGAACCATCATAATGAGCACTTTCTGTGTAAAGGTTCATTTTTGGTCTTGCCGGTTAGTACACTTTGTGAAGACAGTATACGTTCCTACCGTTTCTGTGAGATGCTGAGGGTTAAAACCGTTCTTTACATTAATTGATGGAGAAACCAGTAGAGCACCCCATCAACCTAAAAGACAATCCCAACCTGGGACCTTCTCTTGAACTCAACTGCAAGGGCCAATCAGAGCCTTTCCAGGAGATCCCCCATTGAACCAACGAGCTGGAGCCGGTGTCTTGGGCTAAACACATGAAATCGCCAACCAAGCTATGTTCGTTAGCCAACATATACAGGGGGCTTTCTAGTAGGACTACTAGGTCAAGGCTGTAACCAACATGGGACAGTCTCTTGACACACTCTACTCAAGGGCCCATTAGGAGACTGGTCGCTTGAACAAGCCGGGGCCAACTTCTTGGAATAAACGTATGAAATCCGCAGCCAATGAGCGTTCATTGGCCAACGAATAGAGGGGGCTTTCTAGTAGGACGACTAGGTCAAGGCTGTAACCAACATGGGACATTCTCTTGACGCACTCTTCTGCAAGGGCCAACCAGGACTTTGAACTAATGAGCCGGGGCAAACGCCTTGAAATACCCATATGACATTGCCAACCAGGGTAGGTTTGTTGGCCCAGTGTACCGGGGGGGGGGGGGTTCTAGTAGGACAACTACTAAACAACCTCCTCCAACGCTACACAACGTGAAAGAACTTGGCCAGCCAGAGGTTTACCTGGGACAATATGCTGACGTCAGCAAGTTAGTTTATTCCAGTTCTTACCAGGAACGGGTGGAATTTTCAAAATGTCGGCAAGCACACGAGTTCATTAATACATGAACTTTCAGGGTAAATCTGAACTATTTTGGGATTTCCCGCAGATATATTGCGTTATTTATAAGTTGGGATTCCGGAGCGAAGTTCTAGAAGTGGTCGGTTACTAAAAGCAATTGTCGTACAGACAGAGCACCTGGAATTATAAAGTGTTCCTGCACACGGCTAGTTAATGCCCTAGATTCAGTAACCACGGCAACCAACGTGAGGATGGAAGAATTTCTTCCATTGGCCGTTTGGTGTGGGAGGGGGCGTGGCCGACACTGCGGCAGACATATATATTTATATATATATATATATATCGTTTCAATGTCGTGTTTATCGCTGTGACGTTCCTATTTACACGGAGCGTCCAGGGAATCAGTAAAAAAAAATATTTATATTTACAAACAGAAAACAAACAAACAAACAACCTTCTAACGCAGTAACGCCGCAGGAAAACGACGCGCAGCGATTAACGATCCGCGCTCCTAATTAGCAGGAGAGAGATGACCGGCTGTGAATAGTAAACGCCCGGCGGGAATCGGGCTTCATCTCCAGCGAGACACAATGTGTGGGCTCCTGCGAAGGCTGCGATGACACTCGGGGGCCGAGCGGGCTGGTTGGGATACTTTGTATCTGTCAGCCTCATTAACGTACGGATTCACCGCCGGCCGACAATCACACAAAGCGAGACTTCCCTTCCAATGCTTAACGTCTTAATCCCCCCGAGACGCCGGCAGATGGGGGCTATTTAAATGACAAGTCTCTGCCGGTACACCGTTACAGGACAGGGGGGCCACTCTATAGATATGAGGGCCACTATCAGGACAGGGGGGGACCGAGCAGGATAGGAAAAAGTGGACCACAGTTACAGAACAGCGTCATTATATAAATATGGGGTTACGATACATATACGGTTAAACTATAGATATGGGGGCCGCTTTATAGATATGGGGTTACTATACATATGGGGGCCGTTCTATCAGTACAAGAGGGAAAAGCGCAGAATAGGAAATCGTGAACCATCATTACAGAACAGGTGGCCATTCTATAGATATGGGGTCACCATGAGGGTCTTTCTATAGATATGGGGTCACTATGAGGGTCTTTCTATAGAAATGGGGTCACTATGAGGGTCTTTCTATAGAAATGGGGGTCACTATGAGGGTCATTGTATAGCTATGGGGGTCACTATGAGGGTCATTGTATAGTTATGGGGGTCACTATGAGGGTCATTGTATAGCTATGGGGGTCACTATGAGGGTCATTGTATAGTTATGGTGTCCGTGTTAGAAATAAATCTATGCCCAGCAGGTTCTCTTTGTTGGGTTAGAAAGCGTTAACGAGGTGCCATCCTCACCGCGCGGGGTTAAAAGCACAGAACAGATGTCCCTTCACCCTGCCTGGCCAGATCTGTTAATTATTAATCTCGCTAGTCCTTCTTAAGGATTATTTCGTCTGCGGCCACCTTCCCCATAGGAGGATCGAAACCGCGGGAAGATCCACTCAAACCAAACGAGAGGCCGTTTATTCACCAAACGATACATCGAAGCCGATCTTTAGAGCGTCCAGGTCACAGAAAGCCACGTGCCTATCCAATTCCCCCACTGTATTAGCTCCTACCACCTCTGCTGGGAGGCTGTTCCACGTACATCTGTCCCTCTTGAATTGAAAAAGGAAAAAAATAGAGAAAGATAAAGTTATCTGGGCATTTACGTAAATTCAGGATGACGCTTTCTGTTAACAAGTCCTATGATCTTTAACTGCAATTTATATACTAATTTAAACAAAAAGTATTTCCTTTTGATAACAGAACTGAGAATTTTTGGTATTTTCCCCCAATTTTTTTGAAGGCGAGGCGAGACTTTCACCTTTTTTTTTTTTTTTTAATCAAACGGCCCCTTTAATTATAAAGGTCAATTTCTAACAAAGCTTCGCTGTCCCTTTAAGTAATTAAAAGGTACATTTACTCTAAAGATGAAAGGGTCCCTTTAATTAGAGGACATCGGATCCACCCAAGCTGCTCGGGAAATCGAATTTGTAGGAGAAGAAAAAAATCTTATTAAGAAAAAGGGAAATTGTCCAAGATGAACACAGTGAATCGTAAAACATCTAGAAATTCCGTCCATTTCCAAGAAACCACGAGAGCCAAGAGAATATTTTTTAATTTCATCCAAACACAAGATGTTCCTAATTGAAAGCGTTCATCAACGTCTACGAAACCCAAAACCAGCTTTCAGCCCCCCAAAAGCCCAAAGTTACCTGAAAATTCAAAGTCTGAGGCCCACTCATTGGCGGGCGAAACGGTGGAGGAACGTTACTTCATCGAGCGGATAAATCCCATCTTTTTGGGGCTGCTCGGCTTGGAAGCCCCTCGGAGGAGGACCGCCGTTCAACCAACGCACGGACAATGTCTCCTAAGGGGTATAATCTACTACGGCCTCGATTACGGTCCGTAAACTGGGTTATAGCAAAGTGATTTATTCTGGATATCACGTCTTGGGATGTCCTCTAGCCCCACGCACAGATCCCCCCCCGACCTCAGCCCCCCCGAACACCTTCGGGATGAACCGGAATGGAGATTGAGAGCCGGGCGTCTCGCCCAACATCAGCGCCTGACCTCACAAACGCTCCACTGGATGAACGGGCGAAAATCCCACAGAAACTCCCCAAAATCTTGTGGAAATCCTTCCCAGGAGAGCGGAAGCCGTTATATCTGCAAAGGGGGGGATGACTTCATATTAATGTCTCTGTATTTAGAATGTGATGTCATCAAAGCCGCTGTTGGCGTAATGGCCAGGTGTCCCAATACATTTGGCCATATAGCGTATCTGCCAAGCAGTTGCCTACAAGGAAGCAGTCCGCGTTCTCTCCGTGTTAATCGCTGGACGTTAAGACGTCTTCAAAAAACCTCAAAGCAACGCTTTTAGCCAAAGAAGAGTCATTAATCTTGAGAAGAGATTCTCCTCTAGCAGGGGTGTCCAACCTGCGGCCCTCCAGCTGCTGCCGGACTACATCTCCCATCCTCCTCAGCCAGCCTCTTAGCCGAAAGAGCATTATGGGAGATGTAGTCCTGCAGCAGCTGGAGGGCCCCAGGTTGGGCGCCCCTGTCCTACAGGGTATAACGTGTAGGAATAACTCATCCTCGTTCCGTCTCTGCAGTTCTGGAATGTTTCCGGGACGGATTTTCCAGAAGATGAAGGTTCATGTGAACAACGGCTTAGGGACCTGGACATCTCCTTATCATCAATAAACCCCTTTTATTCTTTTTTTAGGGCTTCTTATGACAAAAAACTGCCCGTGCCACTACTGACATCTCTGAAAAAAAGTGATTTTCATAACAATGACCCTAAAACACACATTGTATCAATGAAAAAACCCCCACACATTGTATCAATGAAAAAACACATTGTATCAATGAAAAAACACATTGTATCAATGAAAAAAAACCCACACATTGTATCAATGGAAGATCCTCAAGATCGAGTCTTTAATTTTCTTTATTTAGAGAAAAACTATATATATATATATTTTTTTTAATATTCCTTTGTTATTCTCTGCAGCCCAAACGCATTTATTTAACTTAACTGGTTTGGGGGGAAATATACCGATTTAACGGTAAAATCATCCCTTTTGAGACAATGTAATTAACTCAGGTTTTTATAGCACCGAGTTCACCTGAGAAGCTGACGGGAGATAAAAGTAATTCCCCCCCGCGACTGGATTTATAAAAAATAAAAAAAAAGAAAAGACATTGAAAATGTTTTATCCAGGTTTATGAATCATGAAGGCAAAGTCGCTGAAATGTGATTATATTCCGGATTTGGCTTTCGTTTCCCCATCAAATGAAAAATTCATAAAGGTTTATCCCGCGGCCGGACTTTTTATGCTTAGAAATGGTTTTTTTTCCCCCCTATTTTTTTATAATAAAAAATAAAATAAAAACAGAAACATTGGAAGAGCTGAAAACCGGCAGGATGAGGTGAAGCTGCCGGAGGAGGCAGAAATTCCCGGGGAATTTAACCCCTTAATGACAAAGCCCGTACATGTACGGGCTCAAAATGCATTGTTTTCAATGGGTTTTGGGACTGCCCATTGTCCTTAAGGGGTTAATCTGCAGATAAGTGAAATTCTGTGCAAAGTGAATTCACTCGCAACACCGATTCATTTTCAACACCCGGCCGCAGAATTTGCCACTCAGTCAGTAAGTGCCGAGCCGGTCCGACCGCTCCCATTCCTTGCGCAGAGATCACGCGGGGGTCTTCCCCGGACCCCAACCGACCTTCTTTAGTAATGAACGGCTATAATCAGTGTCCCAAGAATCTATTATCAAGCGACGGAAGAAAAAAAAAGGCCCTCCATGTGCCGATTTCCAGCCAAATTCTAAGAATCAGCAACAACTTAACAATATGGATGGGATATTTTAATGGGGAGGAATAATCACGGTGATGTCATGCACACCCATTGACTATTTTCACCTCTAAACACTATGCGTGGGTTTATTTGGCGTATAGCATGCGTTATATTCAGGATCTATTTAATTATCCGTCACTTTTATATCATTAGATTTCGTAACAATTTATCTGCTGTATTTATTTCACCCCCACCCGGTATTTACTAAATTCTCCCCAGCCCTCTTTCTTCTATACTGCATCCCCCTTTCTTCTCCCGCTCGATTTATAACGAGGAGGAACGTGCCGTCTGAACGAGTTACACGCTGCCAATAATCACCGCGACGCGTTAACCGAGGGATTTATTTTATTTGCTTTTAAATATACTTTTATTAACGAGTAGAAGAGATCCGTGGAGCCAATTACGCTACAGTAGATTAACTGTGAAAGAAGCGCCCCCCCCACCCCTCCAGAGCTCAGTGCAGACCCCCGGGGGTGATATCGTCACAAAGGAAGAGAAAATTGTTACGCAATATCCACGCGTCTAGAGTAACGATGCCAAATGTGAACCAAAGGACACTTCTAGAACACGAGAAGCCAGTTGGCTACTAAGGAAAAGAGTATTTTTTCTTTCACTTTACTGAGAGGGTGGTAGATAAGTGGAACAGCCTCCCAGCAGAAGTGGTAGAGGGTAATACAGTGAGGGTATTAAACATGCATGGGATAGACATACGGCTCCTGAATCTAAGACGAGACCAATGACTGATTAAGGCTTGAGTTGTTACAGCAGGAGAAACGGGCGACTAGACGGGGGGCGACACAATTACCCCCAATTCCACGGGGAAAGGCCTTCCAGAAACGGCCTCGGACATCCAACAACGTTCTGCCCAACGTGAAATAATAAAAAAACGGTTTTTGCTTCACCAAAACCACCCATTTCTCAGCAAATAAGAGATCATGACATCACACTTAAATAAAAAGCCTAAATAACAAGAACGGGAATATTAACAGGTCCTGGGAAAAACAACCCAGAACAGGTTGGGATGGACAAAAACATTTGGCTGGATCCAAAAAATATCATTATATCATAATAATAATAATAATAATAATAATAATAATAATAATAATAATAGTAAAAGTAATAGTAATAATAATAAATAATAAATAATAGTAATAATAATAGTAATAGTAAAAATAATAATAATAATAATAATAATAGTAATAATAGTAATAATAATAGTAATAATAGTAATAATAATACTAGTAATAGTAATAATGGCAGAGGGCAGCCAGTGGTGCGTTCTGGATTTAGCGGATAATTCCCAACAAACAAAACGGGGCAAAAAATACACCTGGAAATAATCCTCAAATAAACAATAAAATGAATAGTGTGTTTCACAGATTTTATGCGAGTCTTTTTATTTGTGAATTTTTATTTAAGTCCTACTCTGGAAAATGAACCCATTGTATTTAGGGAGTCCCCCCCCCCCCCCCCGAGATCCCTTCATACCCATCACAGAGCGGCTCGGCGGACCCCCGAGCCGGAGCGCGAGGCTTTAATCCGCCAGCAATACCCGCAGAATCTCCGCGTAATCTCTTAATTGCACGGGGCTTTTATCTGCCACACGAGTCCTGCTAACATGCACCATCTCTACGCGACACGAGGCGCTCCGCATTCAAAAAGAACAACTAAAAAAAGACAGGGGAACGTTATGACAACACAAAAAAAGCCTCTACCGCTTCTACTGGGAGGCTGTTCCACTCATCTACCACCCTCTCAGTAAAGTAAAACTTCCTTCCGTTCACAATACTACTATATATACACACTATACACACACACAATACTATATACACAAACACACAATACTACTATATATACACACTATACACACACACACAATACTACTATATATACACACTATACACACACACACACAATACTACTATACATACACACAATACTACTATACATACACACTATACACACAAACACACAATACTACTATATACACACACACTATACACACAAACACACAATACTACTATACATACACACAAACACACAATACTACTATACATACACACAATACTACTATACATACACACTATACACACAAACACACAATACTACTATATACACACACACTATACACACAAACACACAATACTACTATACATACACACAAACACACAATACTACTATATACACAAACACACAATACTACTATATACACAAACACAATACTATACACACAAACACAATACTACTATATATACACACTATACACACAAACACACAATACTACTATATATACACACTATACACACAAACACACAATACTACTATACATACACACTATACACACAAACACACAATACTACTATACATACACACTATACACACAAACACACAATACTACTATATATACACACTATACACACAAACACACAATACTACTATATATACACACTATACACACAAACACACAATACTACTATACATACACACTATACACACAAACACACAATACTACTATACATACACACTATACACACAAACACACAATACTACTATACATACACACTATACACACAAACACACAATACTACTATACATACACACAAACACACAATACTACTATACATACACACTATACACACACAAACACAATACTATACACACAAACACACAATACTATGCACACAAACACACAATACTATGCACACAAACACACAATACTACTATATACACAAACACACAATACTATATACACACACACACAAACCCACAATACTACTATATACACACTATACACACACACAAACACACAATACTATATACACAAACACACAAACACACAATACTATGCACACAAACACACAATACTATATACACACACACACACAATACTATATACACACACACACAATACTATACACACAAACACACAATAATACTATATACACACAAACACACAATACTATATACACACACAAACCCACAATACTACTATATACACACTATACACACAATACTATATACACACACACACACAATACTATATACACACACACAATAGTACTATATACACAATACTATACACACAAACACACAATACTACTATATACACAAACACACAATACTACTATATACACACTATACACACACACACAATACTATATATACACACACACACAATACTACTATATACACAAACACACAATACTACTATATACACAAACACACAATACTACTATATACACAAACACACAATACTACTATATACACACACACTATACACACACAAACCCACAAACTACTATATACACACACACACACAAACACACAATACTATATACACACACACAATACTACTATATACACAAACACACAATACTATATACACACACACACACACTATATACACACACACACACACAAACACACAATACTATACACACACACACTATCACACTACTACACACACACACTCATTATACTGTACACACACAATATACTATACTTACATTCACACACACTATACACACACACTATCACACTACTACACACACACACACACTCATACTGTACACACACAATATACTATACTTACATTCACACACACTATACACACACACATGCGGATTTTCAAAAGAATTAACATTTTCAGCTCTGGAACAGATCAACGCACTCCCTGCGATTCTTCCTTCGTATGGAAGCCGCAGTAATCGGGGAGGAAATACTTCCTCCGATACTTTATTACACGAGTCGGGGCGATACTGGGAGCTGCTGACAGAGGGACTGGAAACCAGTAAAAAAAAAAAAATCATTCAACTCAAACGGGGACAGCGAGAAACTCCAGCACCTTTCACATGATAAACTTTTCTACATTATCCCGATTCCTGATTCCTTTACATTATATTCCTCTCAAAGATCAATTCTATTGTGAATAAAATCTAATTTAGAAACTCAGATCGGCCCCATCCGGCCCCCGTCTAGTCGCCCGTCTCTCCTGCCGTAAAGACTCAAATCTTAATCAGTCGTTGGTGTCGTCTTAGATTCAGGAGCCGTATGTCTATCCCGCGCATGTTTAATCCCCTCGGTGTATTACCCTCTACCAGTTGCAGAAGGAGCCGTGTGACATCACCTGGTGTCGTGTGTGACATCACCTGGTGTCGTGTGTGACATCACCTGGTGTCGTTAGCAGAAGATACGGTTCTGGGACATAAAAAGAATGTATTTTATACACAAGGAGCTTTGTCTGGAACATGTGAAACGGGGTGAAAGGTCAGACGGACTAAAGAAGACCCCCCTCCGGCATCATACCCCCCCACCCCACCCACACACTATTCAATAGGAGCCTAATGTATAGCCCCCGATGATGCATATGTTATACAGTCAGCTGAGACATATCACATGTATGATGTTATTCTATGTAACGGAATTCACTGACCCTCCAACTGCTTACTAAAAAAGCATTTTTTTTCTTCTTTTTTTATTTTTTATTTATTTTTTCACCCCCGGGCACAACTGAAAGGCGAAGGATTCTGTCTGGCTCGGACAGACGCAACTAAACGTCAAGGAAATCATAAAAATATTTTTTTTCCAGTTTCCATGGCAGCAGCCTATGAGTGCCTGCTTTTGTGTCACATGACAATTAAGCCTTCCCGTCAGAAAAGGTTAAGACAAAGTTGTACGCAATTAAAAAAAATAATATATGTTTTAATGCGTAGCTGGGCTTCTGACCAAGCAAGACACGCCAAAGCAAATTAAGCAGCAAAGGCTGGCAACCCAAGCCACGCGGCCACTACCACGCAACGCAACCGGATGCAGAAATATATAACCGACATGAATCTAAAAGTTTCCAATTCTTTCGTTACTCGCGGGCCAGCTGCACGGTATATAAAGGGTTAAACATTCAATGCCAAGGACACAAAAGGCCACGGACTGCGACGGCTCCCTCACCCGGCTCCGAGCAGTTCTTCGCTGGGGTCTCGTTGTCCGACGCCATCAGCCTCCTGTTCCTCCACCGGTCGGGGAGAATCCTCGGCGTCACCGATGACGTCACATCGCCGGAAACATCTGGAAAACAGAAACGCGTGTCAAGCCGCGACCGTCAGCTTATAACCCCCCCCCCCCACATACACACACGGTCTTATACAGCCCGGAAACCGAAGGGTTAATCGTACGTCGTCGCTGAACACGTCAGAGATACAAATAAAAAGAGCGATCGTTAAGGAGCCGATACGCTGAAATAAACTTAACGAGCATGCGGCTCTCTATTATTATATATATATATTATATAGCGCCAGCAGATGCCGTGGTGTCGTTGCAATAACTAACATTTGCCAAGACAGACTGGGACAAGAGGAGAAGCAGATCTCGCTCCCAACAGCTTACAATCTATTTGAGGGGGCATTTAATGGGCTTATTTACCCCGTTTAGTTTATAAAGCTGTTTCTATACACATTATCGGGGCTTTTAGGGCCGTAGAACCCTGCGATCCCCTCATACCCAGCAAACATTCTGACCTCCTAGAAAAGAGGGGCATCGGGGGGACAGAGGGGGGGCATTGGGATTTAAGGCAAAAAGGAGGGACTGGCCAAGCTAAACAGGGACATTTGGGAGGTATGTAATATCGCTCAGGTCAGATATGCCCTCCATTCTTTTTATCATTAAAAACGAGTATCTCGGCACTTGGTTTGGAGGCGCTGTATGTCGGGGCTCGCCGCCCATGGGTGCCGTCACGTGGTGGGTGAGGCTTTGAAATTAATTTGTCGTTTATGGGGAATGTTCTGCTCTTAAATTTCCTGACATTCTGGGTCATCGCTATGGACCTGAGACCCCCCCCCCACCCCATGATTATATCCGTCCTACACTACCCAGAAAAAACATCGAGCCCGAATGGAGAAGCCAGGAACCGTCCGCAAAGAAACGAGAGCATGGAGCCCGACGGACCTTCTTCAACCTAAATGACTATGTTACTCTGTTACCCTTACTGCGTTACTCCACCGCGGCCCCTCCGTTACTCCACCGCGGCCCCTCCGTTACTCCACCACGGCCCCTCCGTTACTCTGTTACTCTGTCATACTTCAGGATTATGAACATGTGATTCAGACACGACGTCTGTTCCTGACTCCTCGCTAACAGAGCAGCTCCGTGGCGTCCAAATGGATTCCCCGAGTCTATTTTTGAATTAAAGCCGGAGGTTAATCCTGCGCGGCGCGGGGTGGCGGGAGAGGCCGTGACTCGCGTGGAGCTCTTACATCCCGATCTGCATTATATAACCAGGAAGGTCAAACGTCATCTCGTCCCGCGGTGGCTTCTCAATGCGGAGATTCAGCGGAACTATGACCTGACCCTGTATAATGTATAGTTAAATCAGCGAGCTGGCCCCTGTATAACGTATAGGTAAATCAGCGAGCCGGCCCCTGTATAACGTATAGGTAAATCAGTGAGCCGGCCCCTGTATAATGTATAGATAAATCAGCGAGCCGGCCCCTGTACAATGTATAGATAAATCAGTGAGCCGGCCCCTGTACAGTGTGTATAGTTAATCAGCGGGATGCCCTGTATAATGTATAGGTAAATCAGCGAGCCGGGCCCCTGTATAATGTATAGTTAATCAGCGGGATGCCCTGTATGATGTATAGATGACGGAGATTCCTTGAAAGTCGTCTCACTGATTTAATCATCCATTATATGGGGTTCTTCCTCGCACTGCGGGGAGCGTGTGGTGGGTTTGTTACACAGCGAGTGGGAAAGCTAAAAAGGCTAATTGTTTAATAATTACACACCGCTCGTTTCTATGAAAACTGTGATTATTCAATCAGATTCCAGCCTCCCGGGGATCTCTATCATCTCCCATGGATTGCAAGCTCTTTGGAACAGGTTTTATGACGCAGAACTAAAATCTCAGGACAGGAATGTTACAACGTAATAATCTGCCTGTAAACCCTTATTCTGTACAAGAAGCGAGGCTTTCAGGATCTCCCTGGATCAGCACTGGTGGCACATTCTGCATTTTATGTGATTTGTCGCTCCGGCAGCTCATCGGGAGGCCAAGAGTTACATTTAAACGGATAGCCGCGAGGATGAGCTGCCGGGGGTGCAGTGTGGGGCTCATAGGGTGCAGTAATACACCAGGTGACCCCACTGCCCGGTACCCTGTGACCAAGAGGGGGGCTGCCTCTCCCCGGTGCAAGAGCAATTAGTGAGAGTGAAGGGGTTAAACATGGAGTTCCTTGCCCCAGTTCCAGGCATTTAAGGGTTACCTGCCCCCCCCCCCCGGGTATTTAAGGGTTACCTGCCCCGGGCACTCACCTGCTCCCTGCAGCCCTCCGAGGCTCCACACCACGAAGAGGAGAGCGCAGATGAAGGCTCCCTGGTGCAGCAGCCTCTCCCGCCTCTTCCTCACTCGGTAGCAGGTCCAGGCGCCGGTGCCCCCCATGTCCCCGGGAGCGAGCGGGGTCCCTAGGACAGGATCCAGGGGGAGGAGGAGGAGGAGGAGGAGGAGGAGGAGGAAGGCAGGCGGCGGCGGCAGCCCGGGGTCCCGCACAGCATCGCAGCCTCCGAGAGTCAGAGAGTCCGGAGCTCGGACCGGCGAGAGACAGAGCCTGACAGACAGAGAGAGAGAGAGAGAGAGAGAGAGAGACTGCCCACCCCGAGAGAGAGAGAGACTGCCCCCTGCACCCAGCCCGAGAGAGACTGAGACTGCCCACCCCGAGAGAGAGAGAGAGAGACACTGCCCACCCCGAGAGAGAGAGAGAGAGAGACTGCCCCCTGCACCCAGCCCGAGAGAGAGACAGAGAGAGTCCCCTGCACCCAGCCCGAGAGAGAGAGAGACTGCCCCCTGCACCCAGCCCGAGAGAGACTGAGACTGCACCCAGGCACAGAAACTGCCCCTCCTGCACCACCCACCACCAGTCCTGCCAATCAGCGCACTGACTGCCTGCACCCCAAATCTACCTGCGCCCGGGCATCGGAACACGTCTGTAATACCCCAGGCGGGGGGGCTGTTATGTAAGGTATGTACTGCTCCATGTGGGGATATTATAGATATCTGTGGGCACCCTGGGACTCCCACAGTCAGGCCACCCTGGGGGGGGGGGGGGATTCCATTTTAACCCCTTCATGGACGGGAGAGAAGGGTTTGCTGGGTTGGTCTTGAAGGGGTTAACGCGTCCTCCGCTTCTTTCCTCTCCGCCAGAGCGACTCGGATCCAGGAGGCAGCCGCGGGGTTAATAAGCCGCAGGTGGCAGGGGGGGCAACAGGCTCTGCTCTCTGACACTGGGGTTAAATTACAGTTTATTCTGGGTGATGAGACGTATACATGCCATATAACCTGAATCTTTCCGAGAAGTCCCAAATATATCTATTTAATGGCGTGGGGGGGGGGATTATGGATGGAGGGGAACCTTTTAACCATTACTGTCTCCTTAAATACTATTTTCATATAAATTGCCCGTAATTTGGGTTCGTAAATCGAAGAAATCATCAGCGTGATTCCTCCCCACCCCCGCCTGAGGGACGGCATCGGCGATGTATTCAGGAAACTGATATCGCGTCCTGCGGGCGACAATCCGTTAAACGGCTTCAAAGATACACCGATAGCGGCGGCGGCGGAAAACAACCAACTGCCTCCACTACTCCGTTCAACTCATTCATTCTATTGAATGGAGTTAGAGTGTGAGTGTCGCCTGCATCCTGTTCTGTAATTGAGTGTGACTTAAAAAACAAACTTTCAAACATATCGCAGTTCCAGTTTTTATGAATGTCTCAGTCAGACTCTCTGACTAATGAAAGCCTATGGAGGAACGGACTTCATTAGCATCGACATAAAGCATCAGCTCAGCTGGGAAAGTCGCAGTGACGACAGGGAGGAGAAATTATACTGCTTAATGAGTAAAGAGCAGAGGGACTGAGCATTTCATTCTCACTGAGAGGGTGGTAGATAAGTGGAACAGCCTCCCAGCAGAGGTGGTAGAGGGTAATACAGTGAGGGTATTAAACATGCACGTGCTAGACATACGGCTCCTGAATCTAAGAGGAGACCAACAACTGATTAAGGTTTGAGTATTGAGGGGCAGACTAGACGGGGGCCGGATGGGGCCGATCTACCGGCGGGTTCTGGGCATGTTTGCTGTGATAATATTATATAACGGGGTAATAAGAATGAGCGGAGAGCGGCAGGACGGAGGTCAGCGGACGTCCCGGGGCAGACAATTGGCTGTCTGTTGGACCTTCCGCCCCCCCTTTGGGGTATTTCACGGCGTTAATCGTCTTGTGAAGATCACAAGGAACATATTTAAAAATCCCCGACGTGGCTGCTGACCTCTCAGGGGCAGGAGGGGGTCTGGGGGGGGACCCACCAACTCCCAGAGACGGAATATTGTGTACAGAACACTACTCCTTTAGTGACACGGGAGAGAAGGGGTCACAGGTCTTGCGGGCTGGGCTTATTTGGGGTATTTAAACCACAGCGTGAAGAATTCCATCTCCGGAACTGGATCCTTACTGGGCTCCCGTCCACGTGTTTACATCGAGTCCGTTCCGGATATTTCTGGGTCGCTAAAAGAAAAAGAAAAAAAAAAGAGACTTTTGGGATTTATAAAAAAAAAAATCCGCAAAATGAATAAAACTGACATTAAACCCGGGAATCCGAGGAAGAAGAAGAAGAAGAAGAAGAAGAAGAAGATGATGATGATGATGATGTCCGGCTGGATTTGGGGAAAAAAAGTTATTTTCATTCAATAAAAGGAAAAAAAAGAATCCTTTTTTTTGTGTTTTTTATATTTTTAGCTGAAATGTAATCACAGAAGCTGCCGGCAGATCGGCCCCATCCGGCCCCCGTCTAGTCGCCCGTTTCTCCTGCTGTAAAGACTGAAACCTTAATCAGTCGTTGGTCTCGTCTTAGATTCAGGAGCCGTATGTCTATCCCATGCATGTTTAACCCCCTCACTGTATTACCCTCTACCATCTCTGCTGGGAGGCTGCTCCACCAATCTACCACCCTCTCAGTAAAGTAAAACTTCCTCACATTTACATCTAAAAGGAAATCATCTGGTATCTCTGATATATGAGCCGGGATCCCATACGCCGACTCCGTGATCTCCGCTGATAAAGAAGCCACCTTCCCCGTGAGTCGGATCCGCATATGGAATACTCCAGAAGGAGTGGGTGGCCAGGTGAGGGTGGGTTTGGTAGCAGATTGCGCTTCGTTGGCCGGGAACCAGCTCTCTGAATGATAAACTGCCGAGCCGTCTGTTTAGGGGGGGGATCGCGCGGGGGGGGGGTCTAAAAGTTGGAATATTCATGATTACCGAGCGAAGCTCACAACGCGTTCCCATGGCAACGATATAAATGAACTAAAACGGGAAATAAATATATACAAATACAGCGAGACCAACAGACGCGGGGCCACGGACCCCACATGAGCCGGGGGTACAAGGGTCCGTGTTTTGGGGTAACGGCTGCGAGTCTTTTAACGTTTACCCCGTGCCTAAAATTAAATCGCCCCCCCCTCTTCAATTTAACCAACGAGAGTCTCAGACGGCCCAAATCCCTGCCCCCCCCTCCTCTCCATGCACCCCCTTCTTTCTCCCCTGTGCTTCCCTCCTCCCCTGATGTCCTTCTTTGCCCTTTAATGCCCCCTCTCTCCCCCCCTGATGCCCCTCTCTCCCCCCCTGATGCCCCTTCTCTCCCCCCTGATGCCTCTCTCTCTCCCCCCTGATGCCTCTCTCTCTCCCCCCTGATGCCCCTCTCTCCCCCCCCGATGCCCCTCTTTTCTAGGAGGTCGGAATGTTTGCTGGGTATGAGGGGATCGCAGGGTTCTACAGCCCTAAAAGCCCCGATAATGTGTATAGAAAACAGCAGGAAAGGGCTTTATAAACTAAACGGGGTAAATAAACCCCCCAAATGATTTTTTCAGGTTTTTGATTGAAAATGACGTTAATAAACCATTTTTATGCATTCCGTACTCGCTGGGAACCCCCGATGGAGCCGGGCCCCCCGCAGATTGGGGTTTTTCGGTGGCTTTTCAGTTGGTATTAACCCTTTAAGACTCATCTTCAGGGGGTCAAAAAAGATGTGGCCCTCCTGGGGGCCTTTTGGCCGGGGAGGACCCATTTTTTCTTTGAGGACCCAGAAGATGAAGGTCTCTTTAGTCCTCCGTTGACGTGACATCCGTTTTCAACGATGCAAAGAACCTCGGGCTTGAAAACCCAAAGTCATGAAGTTCTCAGTAATGCCCCCAAAATCCGCCCCCTAAAACTAAAGTGCCCTCCGGCCGCCTCGGAGTGATGGGAGGCACTGAATATGTTCTGCTGCTTCGTTAGAGGTGAGAGTCTCTGGAGACCGCAGAGATTACGCGAGACATCTGTGGCCATATGGCATCACATGAGCCCGTCTCACCGTTTAGTAGCCATTCCCCGTGAAAGTGCCCCCCCCATAGATAAACCTATTAGAGGGGCATATGGGGGCTTTCGCTGACGCAGCATGATGTGGATGCGGCTTTAACCCCCGATACGCCTCGGAGAGGAGCAGAAACTCCCACAACCTACAAGCAGCATCTGCCTTTCTTTGGCTCACCTGTATTCAAGCAGGGATTCTAAAAAGTATAGACCCCCCCCCCCACGAAACCTTTAAAGATGTGGTTGTGCAAAAAAAAGGCTATTTTAGGTGGGGGTGGTTTCTCAGACAACAGAAAAATGGCTGTAAAAAGGACAAATTTTGGTGTAAGCTTAAAAAAGAAAAACCCAGACCCTGCCGGCAGATCGGCCCCCATCCGGCCCCCGTCTAGCCGCCCGTTTCTCCTGCTGTAAAGAATCAAACCTTAATCAGTCGTCGGTCTCGTCTTAGATTCAGGAGCCGTATGTCTATCCCATGCGTGTTTAATCCCCTCGCTGTATTACCCTCTACCACTTCTGCTGGGAGGCTGCTCCACTTATCTACCACCCTCTCGGTAAAGTAAAACTTCCGTTCCATCTGAGCCTCTGACCCTCTAGTGTTGGATTCCGGTCTCTTGTTTTAATTTTTCTCCTCCTTTGGAATAAATTCCCTCCCGTTGTTTATTAACCCCTTAACGTATGTAAATGTCTCTCTCTCTTCTCTCCCCTGAGTCGGCCATATTGGGCGCCCTCACTGTTTAATTACAGCTTTTATGCAGTAAATCATTCCCCGTGTTAGTCGCTCTCCCCTTTAACTGTCTCCAATGTGTTAATCTCCTTCTACTGATGGGGTCTCCAGAACTGTACCCACTACTCTTTATTACACGGACAGAAAGATGACAGCAAGCGGGCGGCGTGGAGCGGCAGGACACGCGGTGACCCCCTAATCTCCCGTCCGGGGCTCCTCGGTCACTTAAGGGAGAAAAGCTCATGGAATGTAAGAGGTTTATAGTGTTATTTTAACCCTGTCCCTGCCACGCCCCTCGCACACCCATCACCAACCAATCACGTGCCCTGAACGGGGCTTTAAAATGTTGACCCCCCCCCCTCAGTTTTAATTCTGTGTGCGTGTGATTTCTTTAACCTAAACCTAGAGGGTCAGAGGCTGAGATGGAATGGAAGGGAGTTTTACTTTACTGAGAGGGTGGTAGAGCAGTGGAACAGCCTTCCAGCAGAAGTGGTAGAGGGTAATACAGTGAGGGTATTAAACATGCATGGGGTAGGCATACGGCTCCTGAATCTAAGACAAGACCAACGACTGATTAAGGTTTGAGTCTTTACAGGGTGGGCAGATTAGACGAGGGGCCGCCGGGGGCCGAATTTGCCAGCAGATATTGCTGATATTGATCACTTTTCAGTGGGATAAATTCTTTTTCAGCACATTTTTATAATTTTTTTCTTCTAGCGGTATTAACTCCTTAGGGGCTTATATTGGGGGGTTATAGATGGGGGGGTAACAGGCTGAGCGGATCCCGGAGGGGGGAGGCAGGGATGACGGCGTTGTGAGATGAGGCACGCGGCTCACGGCGCTGATGACTCACGAATGCGGCTCCTCGGACAGCCGGCTCTCCCTCGGAAACCAATTACTCGCCGGCTTTATTCTCCCCCGGGGACGTTTTTTATGTTTCTGTCAAATAGTTTTTTCTTTATTTTTATTCTGTCCGTCTTGTGAGAGGCGCATAGAAACCCAGAACCCCGCCGGCAGATCGGCCCCCATCCGGCCCCCGTCTAGTCGCCCGTTTCTCCTGCCGTAAAGACTCAAACCTTAATCAGTCGTTGGTCTCGTCTTAGATTCAGGAGCCATATTAATACCCTCACTGTATTACCCTCTACCACTTCTGCTGGGAAGCTGTTCCACATAATTAACACATTTTTTGTAAAATAAAGCTTCGTTACACTACAGTCATCATAATGTAATGATTTCTGTAGAGGAGACATTAGAGCCTCCACAGTCTGATTACAGGAGGGTCGAATCAAGGGGCTCTCGGGGACAAACTGGAAATACCCCCCCCCCCCTTGCACCGCCAGCTGCTGCTGCCCAGAACAAAGAATGATTTTTTTCACATGTTTTTCACATCGTAAATATTGCGTTATTCCACCCCGGCTTCCCTGAGATTTCTGCGGAACGTTTTTCCAAGGAAGGTTCCGTGGCGAGGAAAGCGTTCTATCTGCCTCGGCTACAGATAAAGGCTCCTGCTTTACCATCTTTAACTAAAGTCAGCCGCAGACCCTCATAGGGACAAAAAAAACTTTCTCTGAGACTCAGGGCTGTAGGTAGCTACATGAACACCAGGACTGTAGCGTAAAACCCAGGGCACTTGGCAGTATCTCAGTACTATTTCCATTGCTTTTCCTTCCCTTGCGTTTTCTCATAACGTCCGTCTTACTATCTTTTTAAGATAATATAAAATGTGATCTTATCGCTACGGCAACAAGCGTAATGTTACCACCAGCCGGACCGCTCCACTGTTGCCATGGCGATTAGGCTACTTTTAAACTTCGCCCCATCAACACTTCTTATACGCAGTCTTAGGGGCGAATGAAATCTACGGGGTTAAAGATACGTTCGATTTTTGTAAGAAATCACAAAAAAAGAAAAACCGCTAGAAATGTGTGAATTGTTAATTTTCCTAAAGCTTTTCTCTCCCGGGGCCCACCCAGGAGCGCCCGGCGACCGATCCGACGAATCACAGAGCCGGCTTTCCTCGGTGTTACAATGTAACAGAGCGACACGAGCTTAACCAAAACATAAAAATACAAAAAAAATCACAAAGCTACTGTTTTTATATATATAAAAAAAAAAAACCACAAAACACATTTGGTAAAGGGCTGGAGAACGTCCGGAGCGATGAAGAGGGGAGCAGTAAACACATTATATATATACACTCACTGTATATACTTCTATATATACCTTTATAACGTATAACCAAGTCTTTAAGGTGGGGGTGCAGCCTATAATTGGGGTTTAGCGCAGGCATGAGCAATTCATATCGCCCGACACATGCAGTGTGGTATATCGGGGGGGGGGGGCAGAGTGGTATATCGGGGGGGGGCAGAGTGGTATATCTGGGGGGGGGCAGAGGGGAATATCTATAAGTAATGTGCATTATGAATTAAGGGGGGACCTTAAAATAGTTATTGGTTTTCGGTTTGTATATAACATACGCTAACTGCATAATAGATACCAAAAATGATAAAATACACGTATTCCTGTTCATTAGATAAAATGCTGCTTTACCACTCCACTAATGTGTATTTTTTCTTTAAAAATGTTTTTTTTTCTTTAAAATTGCCCCAAACTTTAAAGGTGCGGCCTATAATCGAGTCAATACGGTATATTATATATATATATATATATATATATAGTAAGATAGTGTTTCTGTACGCTGTTTAAAGATCCTCCCGAGGCTCAGAGTGAATTAGAACACACCTTGTGTCAAAAACCAGCTCCTCGCTTGGCCCCCTATGACTCTCATCACTCTCAGGCAGCCAGCTGCTCTGTCGGAGAAAGACACGAACACGATCCAGAGAAATACTTTTTTTACAAACCGTGTACGGTCTACAAACATCACAATCATCGTCCGACATAACGCTTACGACCAACAAAACAAATCGGGGCCCCCCTCGTATAAAAAAAAAACACAAAACGTCTTGATTTACGGCTCCGTGCCGGAAAACGTTAATTGCAGCGTAAACGGACGAGGACCCACTTTTTTCCCATCTACAGTTTCTATAAAAATAAATATTTTTGTTCCTTTTTAATAATAAAAAAAACAAAAACAGAAAAACAAACAAAAAAAAAGTTATTCCGAAGCCCCCCCCCCACCCCGCGGAACGTCGCAGCCGGGACGCTCTGAGCCTCCTTCACACGATGGCGTATTGTTCGTATAAAAGTTCTCTAATCCTAAAAAAGTCCTCGCAGAGGCATCCCTCCAGTCCGATCCGTCCCGTCTCCGTCTAAAAAAACAAAAATAAAGAGGAAAAAAATAAAAACAGCAATTTTATTAGAAAGGAAAAGCTTCGGGGGGAAAATGTCAAACGGGTTATGTATGGGGGGGGGGGCTGTTATGCTCCGATATCAAATAACAAACAAAAACAAAACAAACAAACAAAAAGTAACATCTCGCAACATTTCTAATTTTAAGGATCCCTCTTCATTGACTTTTTTTTATGACCGTACCATTTCTGATGGGGGTCTCGTCTACTTACTAATGTATTATTATTACTATATATTCTATATGATACACAATGGGGGGGACCTATAGACAGCCCTGTTCTCACGAGGAGATCCTGAAAGCCGTCGTAGCCGGAGACCCAGCTTAACGTAACTGATAAAAGCACGCAAGGCAATCAAAGCGCGGGGTCCGGGGTATCCCCTCTAAGCCGTTTATCTGGTCACGGCGTGCTACGGATAGCGTGATATAGATATATAACGCAGGCAGAACCAATCAATGATTTATGTTTATAGAGAACATGAAGGTCAGGAGAGTCAAGAATAAAATGGGAAAAGAATTGGAGGAATTGGTCAAATCAATAAATAATAATAAAAAAATAAAAACCGCTCACCCTGCGAACAGCCACCATGTTATTGCAGACAAGAACCCCTCCAACAAATTCGGCCTGGATCCCCTCCCGCAGGAGAACCTGCTTAAAATCGGACAGCCTCGGTTCGTTCATGAAGACGGACTGGTGTCCCGGGACCTGGAAAGAGACGCGGAGCGCGGGGAGAGAGGGGAAGCGTTAGAGGACGGACGCCAATTACTGCCCTCCACGCGGACGATACAAGGGGGTATCACGGAGGGGGAGGCAGCAGAGACCAGCTTTTTCATGCTGCAGTCCCAACGTAACCCCCGCATTAATAACGAGGATCTCAGATACAAAGGAGACCGTCTCCAAACTTCGGACACGGCACACATCTTAACCCCTTCATGTACGGGCTCACAATGCATTGTTTTTAATGGGTTTAAGGACAAGCCATTGTCTTTAAGGGGTTAAGAGGCAGGTGCCCGTCCTACCCGGAGCGGGAATAGACCATCACTCACCTCGCTGGTCGGTAACGGCTCCAGAGTGGGGATGATCTCACTTTCTTCCGAGAACTCTTTGTCGTCGTCCCCAAACAGACTCTTTATGGCTTTCTGCTGCGCCACGGCGCTGGAGTCCACGCTCGGGGCGTCCACTTGCATTTCCGAATCCTCGCCGTCCTCTTTCAGTTCGCCTTCCTCTAGGATAACGCCCGTGTCTACCTTCGACACGCGCATGTCCAGGACGCCGTCGATCCACGCCAGTTCCGTGTCCTTAGCCTTGCAGAACTTAAGAGAGCTGACCAGTGAGTCCTTCAGCCGGACCTGGAGAAATAAAACGCGACATAACGCACAGGTCACGGCACTAAAAGTACCTATTTTTGACGACTTGTCCCACAGAGTTCCCCCGAAGGCATGACGGTTGCCGGATGCTTGCATGTCGCCGGTTACCTGGTATATGTGAGTCTCGCTTGTTGCGTCGACCGTTTCGTGCAGTTTTGGGGTGTACACTTTAATGTCTTTCCCCCCAAACGCTCTGCAGGCCTCGGCCAGGTCCTGGCTGGCATCCGGCGGGCCGTGCACGATAACCAGCTGCCGGGGCTTCATCTGGTTAATTATCTTTTTGATGGAATCGCCGTCCGAGCGGCCTTCATAGTCTATGTAGGTTACTCTCGCCCTGTAAATCAAACGGCAAAATCGGAATATTCTCGTAGAAAACGATTCGAACTTTAATTGTTACCCTGAAACTTCACTAGATTTGGGAAAAACAGAACACAGCCCCCTGAAACGACCCATAATCTGCATGACGATGGACTTCTACTCACTTAATTTCCATGGACTCCGTCGCGGAGATGCACTTGGTGGGAACATCGGACAAGTCTTGGTCCATCGGTTCTTCTCCGTTTGTCAAACCGGACTCCAGCTTGTTTTTTTCCTCCTCGGTGGCTTGAAGTTCCGGCACCAAAAAATCCTCCGGCCTGAAACAAAACGTTAAAAAAAAAGTTTATCCATAGCGTGCACGGATTTTGCTTTTAATTTGTATATTTTTGGAGCGACATGCGCTTTTCCCTTAATATCTCTGAACTCACAGCAGCATCATTTCTTTTTTCACTGGATCACAAATCAGACGGCCGGCGACCCCGATGCAAACGCCACCGCTGCTTGGATTATAACCTCTAAAGTATAGCCCCCCCCCCTACGCGGACACACGTTTGCCCACCTTATAATTTCCCCATATTCGTCCCATTTTATTCTCTCTTCAGGCGCTGGGAACATGGGGTAGGACTTTTTCGCCTGTTTGAAGAAGCTGCCTTTTCTGCTCCCTTCATTCTTCATCATCAGGTCGTGTTTGGCCTTGTGTATGGTGGGCTGGTCGATGTCTTCCTCAACATCGCTTTCGTCGCTGGAATCGATGTCCACTCTGGGATAAAACGGCACAAGCGGCGGGTTAGAGAAGCAGCGACAGAAAAAGAGACTCTCGCGCTCGGAGAATATTCTCAGCCACGCGCAGAAGGGATAAAGCACTTACTCTTTCGACTGCTCCAGTTTCTTGGCAGCTTCTTTCTTCAACCTTTCCTTCTCCAAGTACTCCTCGAGTTCCCTTCCCTCCAGCTTCACGCGTTTTCTAAGCTGGAAAAACAACATGTATATAAATAATGTATGTAAATAAATAAATATATCACATCTATGGAGGGTTGAATAAGTTTTGACTTAGAAGAGACAGTCTCTTTTTTTTTCTCTCTACTAAAACTAGCTTTTATCATCTTTATAACGTGGCCAGTTTATTGTTTCCAACGCTTTATTAAATAATATTCTGATATTCTATGCATTTGAAAAAGAAAAATCTATATTTCTAAAAGCATAACAGAATACTGATTAAATAATGTTGGAAATTTAGTTAACCCCTTCGTGACAAAGGCTGATTTTACTTTTTTTGTACCCTTCGTGACAATGGCCGTTTTAACATTTCTGCGCTGCTCGTGTTTGGCTGTAATTTTCTTCTTTCCCGTTTACTGAACCCACACACATTAGATATTGTTTTTTTGCAGGACAAGAAGGGCTTTCTTTAGATGACATGGTTTTGATTGTATCATATTATTTACTATTAAAAAAAGTATAAAATATGGTGAAACATTTAGAAAAAAATGACTGTTTCTAACTTTTAGTTGAAAAATCTTTTACTCATCTATAAAAGGTAATGAAAAAACCTGCTAAATAGATTCTACTATTTGTCCTGAGTTTAGAAATACCTAATGTTTTTATGTTTTTTTGCTTTTTTCTGCACGTTATGGAGCAATAAGTACAGGTAGCGTCTTGCTATTTCAAAGCCATTTTTTCCAAATCTGGTAATTCTTCCCCCCATGTGCCATTTTGGGTATCTTTGAAGCCGGCCAATGCAATTTACCCCATCAAGTCATATATTTCTGAAAACTAGACAGCCCAGGGTATTCCAAATGCTAGTATTTTAACCCTTTCCAAGCACTAATTCTACCACCAGTCTTTGTCAAACTTTATGGTAGTAATTTTTTTGAATTTGTTTTTTCACACACATTTTACTTCAGGTATGAATTAAAAGGTTCTCGTTTATGTCACTATCACAAAACACCCCAATATGTGTTCAGCAACATCTCCTGAGTACAGCGATACCTCACATGAATGATTTTGCCTGGCTGTTTGGGGGCAAAAGGGCCACATTTGGGACATGCGCATTTTTCAATGTTGAACTTTGGCATATGGGGATCCACTGCCCTTGCCCTATTTGGTACATCTTTGAGCCGGGCCATTTCAGTTTGCCCAATAAAACCATATATTTTTGAAAACTAGACACCCCAGGGTATTTTAAATGCTGGTATTTTAACTCTTTGCATGCACACATTTTACCACCAGAATTTTTTCAAAGTCTGCAGTAGTATTTTTTTGTGTGTATTTTTCCCCCACACACCTACTTTATGTATGAATTTACAGCTCCTGGTATACGCCGCTGTCACATGACACCCCAATATGTGTTCAGCAACATCTCCTGAGTACAGTGATACCCCACATGCATGGGTTTGTCATTTTTGGGGGGAACTAAAAGGCCACATTTGGTACGTGTGCATTTTTCTAATTGGAAATTAGATGTGTGGCCATCCTTCCCCCCGTGTTAATTGGGACGTTGTTGAATCCGGCCCATTCAATTTACCCCATCAAATCATACATTTTTTAAAAGTAGACACCCCATGGGCATTTAATATGCCAGTATTTTAACTCTTTCCATGCGAGAATTGTTTTAAGCTAATGTGCTAATTTTAGGACTTGCTCACAAAAATATATTTTTTATATATATTTTATTTTTTTTTGCCTTTTTTTTAAAAAAAAAATTTAACATTTTTTTTTCAACTTGAAGGTTCCCCTTATTTTTACATTTTACTGGTTTTATTTTTTTACTATTTTTTTCTAATTATTATTAATTTTATTTTTTAATTTATTTTTACTAATCACAATGTGATTAGAAAGCTGGGCTCCATTGACTGGGACCTTCTAGCAAACTTTTTCGTCTTTTTTGTTTTTTCCCCCCGGGGCGGTCACAGTCCATCCTAGGGTAAGTGTTTGGTGTTGCTGGATGCCTCCTGATAGAGGCATTCCAGCGACACCATTTAAGTTTAGGAGGTGATCGTTGATGCCCCGGGGAGGGGCCATAGATGGCCCCTAGTGCCGATCGTGGCGTTGCTGAATGCCTCGATGTCGAGGCATTACAGCAACGCCGTTTTGTCAGATATTTTATGATAGAAAACATGTATTCCACATATTCTGTATTTTACATGAAAACAAAATGGAGTCAGAGCCATTTTATTTTACTTAATCATATAGTGATTATTTCTTTTTGTCCTTGTTCTCTCTATAATTGAGAACAAAGAAGTATTCATGTATATAGATGTTTCAGTAAGTATGATACAATTAATGTTATCTTCCATGAGAAAGTTAAGGAGTAGACGCTGCATATCCTTGGGAACGTAAATTCGTATGGGGGATACATGGTAAGTCTACCAAGTCCTGAGTTACTATCTAGGCGGTAACACCTAGCGATAAGGGTGACCAAGGATAAATTCCAAACATATATGTAATGGTTTTAAGTTAATTCTTAGACCAGAGCGTCTCTCACAGGTAAAGTAAGAAATTACAACGGTGTAAATATGAGTAGAAATTCTAATTATAATGGGTAAAACCCACCGTTATGATTGGAGAATTCCAATCAAAAGGTGGAGGCTATGATAATAAGCCCTGTCTTTAAAAGCTTATGTCTTTAATAAAAAAAGGGGGGACCTTTAAAAAAGAAAAAAAAGAGATCGCACCCTGGAACGGACAGACCCTGACGGATTTATTCACCAAATTTTCCCCAGAGACTTGGAATCTTAAGATTCTGGCACCATATTTCACTCTTGGAGTTACTTTGAGTTATAACCTATATAACTGGTAGACAGTTATATTTTTTCCACTTAATTTCTTGCCACTGAACCTGGATTAATTTCTACAAGGACCGGTGGGATAACAGCAACAAGTGGTGGTAATTATAATTGTTTTATTATTCTGAATAGAGATGAATTTTGTCTTCTTCGTATAGAATTCCCTGTTTCTGGGAAGTACTATATTGCATTATTGTATATGACGGCTTGTGAGACTGCAGCTTATAACCCGTGATAATAACAATAATGAAAAGGTATTTTTACCTATAGATGAAGTTTGACATTATTTGCATCTATTAGGAACTTCACTAATACTCTTAGACACAATTATATTATTTTTAATTTGTTATATTAGTTGAACTAATATTAGAGAGATAGTGATATCTTTATTACTGCCCTGATTATTATCAATTTTTGGTTGCTGAGTGGGATGGAAATTAATTGTGTGTTACTTATAAAGTAGTAACTTATATTGATAACTATCGATAATATACTGTATTTGAATTGATTCATTTTGACATGTTTTAAGAATTTTGTGTTTTATATCATGCACTGTGTGACCCATATATAGATTTGATAAATTGTATTCACAATAAATAATATTTTTGATTGATTATCTTCGTGATATCTATCTAATTTGAATTATAATTTTCGGCGATCTGAAAGAATTTAGGATCGGAGATAAAATATAGGGTATCTCCTTAAATTAATATTGTGGATGTGGTACTACAATATTTGGTAGCGTCGTTATTTTGCGTATGTGATAAAATATTGGTTTTGCCTATTTTGTCTCATTAATATCCCTAACAGTTTGGGTGCAGAAAGCGAAAGTAGATCGCTTTCTGCACCCGTTTAAAGGTCGTTAACGACTTGATTTTCCGTGACGTGCCCGGACCGGCAATTGTCATCAAGGGGTTAAATGACGATCTCCAGGTTTTCGTGCCATAAAAGGCTAACCAGTTAAAAGGGGAACCCCATTTTGTGGGGGCTCAGGAGGGAAAGTCACCCGAAAGGTCTGCAGGTAACAGACAGACAAGTCCAGTGCTTTACCTCGATGTCAATGATTCTCTCCGTTGGGTTATCGATCAGGAAGCGAGTGAGGGTTCCTGGAGTGGTCCTGTATGTGAGGATGATGGAGTTTCGGGGGTCCTGGCACCACTGAATGAAGAGCTCCCTGGAGAAGCCGCACTCCAGATCAGGCTGGCTCGCAAGCACCACTTTAGGGCTTTGAACACGAGCAAGGTCCGCAAATCCGTGGCACAGGGAGAGGTGGCGGAATTGGAAAGGATTGTTCCTTTTATCCTCAAAACATCTCATCAGCTTGTCGCTCATCCACTCGACCTGGAGAACGAGGAAAAAATAGCGAACTTTACGCCGCCACATGGGGGGGAGGGGGTCGCTTCTATTTTAAGATGTCTTTAAAAAGCTCCACTCACCTGAGATTTGGAGAACTCCACTACGTTGTAGCTGACGTTATTGAGAAGAGCCAAGGAGTAGACGCCGAGGCCGGCATCTTTGGTTCTCCAGATCTGGTCTAGAAGCTGCGCGAGCTCCAGCACGCGCCCCGCCGTGTCCACCGCTATCAGCACGTTCCCGTTCCCTCTCAGGGTCTCCAGGACGTTCGCTGAGAAGAAAACAAGAGTAAAAGACACGCGCGGCACTAATTACCCCAAAGGCTTTCACATCACTCTGTCTGGCTTCTCTACCGAGCACTTCGTTCAAACCATGTATATATCATATATAACCCGCGACGTATAATCCCCCAGTGACTGAACCGGCAACCCGAACGATAAGGGGATGAATAAACTATTTCACGTACATGTTGTCATTATTAACCCTCTATAATTCAGCTGAAAAGTCTTTAAAAGAGGTCTGCAGCTTGGATTTAGGAACAAAAACTTCTTGCCACAAAATATCCAATCACAATTTCTATGTTTTTTCGTTTCTCTCTTTTATATATGTGTATATATGTATATAATCAGTAATCAGATATTAGGTTATATTGGGGTGAAAATGAAAGATTTTGATACGAACGTCCCTTTTTTTAGGTTGGAACGTACAGTTCTTTGACATTTCTTTAAGACGACGGGTGTTAGATACACGGTAAACGCAGTCCGTTAACCCGTTACTTACTTAGCAGTTGCTCGTCCCGCTGTTTCCTCCTCGGTTGGACGTACGTGGCGTTGAAAGAGTCGGTGATCAGGAGAGAGGGTCTGCTGATCATATCCAAGGAGCAGCCGTTCAAATGTCTGAAACGGAACCCATAATCATCTCAGTGATGGTTAAAACGCAAAAAGAATCTACGGACGACTAAAACGACTCCACGCGTGGGGCAGACGAGTTCCCTAACTACACAATAAACATTACTTTCTACACAAACTGCCCCAAAACACCCACAGGTCTGTAGATTAACTAAGAATGTGAAGCGACTGGGGTTTAACGTACATCTCTCTCTTATGGTTGAAATCTACAGCGTAGACTATCTCCTCTTCTCCGTCCTTCACGATCTTCCATATGGTGCCTCCTATCATGTGGCCGGCTGGTAAAGGGGTGATCGACAATCCGTGACCTTTCCCTGAAAAAAAAGTCAGTCATTAATTTAGTAAGCGAGACAATCACTGCAAAAAAAAACAAAACACCACCGTCACCGAGACGTCCCGTACCTTTCAAATACACAATTTGGGAGAACTTGAGCTGTTGTATTTTATCGAACGCCGAGTCCACGTCATCCAGAGTGAAGAGGTTGAAGTCTTCGGTGTTGTGTCGAGACTGAAACGAGTGCAAGTTTAGGCTTAAAATAACCCACATAGGGCAATCGTGACATAGAGGTCGCTCGGAGACACACCTGGTACAGGTCATACATAAACATCTGACCCATCTTGTATACAGGAATGGTAGCATATATGGCGCAGTTTAATCCCATCTTTCCCACGGCATACGGGAGAGCGCCGAGGTGCAGGGGATCCGGGTGGGAGAGAAGGACGGCGTCCACCTGGTGCACGTACCTGAAGAATAAAGAGACAAATGTTTAAGCGGTGTGTTGGGTTTGATGCAGTGATTAACGGACTCTCCGAGCATAATGTCTTAGACCAGATACCCCCCAAATAACTCACTTTTTGATAGAATCGATGATGTCCATGGAGAAATTCTCATCCCAGCCACAGTCCAGAAGAAAGCGGAACTCATCGACCTGGAGTAAGTAGCAGAGAGCAGACTCCTCCTGGGCTCCAGAGAGCGTCGTCAGCTTAATGATGGACGTCATGTTTGCAGAGAATGCTATATAAAAAAAAAATACAAAAAAAGTCAAATAAAAATAATGTTAACTTTGCTCCAGGCTGCGTGTTCTAGACAGCTTGAAATTCTGGTTCTAGATCCCCAAAAGAATTAGAAATTCTTAATGCACGCAAACAGCAAGAAGAGCTCTGGGCGACAAATGGGGGACAGCTGATCATAAACCCCGTTACCGGCAATTCACGCCGGCATTAATGACTGCAAGAGAGCCTCCAGTGCCAATCCGGTCCCTGGGCCATTTGTTGTTGCGTTCCACAGATGTCACATTCTGGCTCTCCCTTGGCATTAACATTAAACAGAACGCCCACTGCCAGTAACACAGTTACTACTAACTAACCAGCTCTCCTCCCCTCTGACTGGACCAATGGCTGCCCCATTGCCTGACCACCCACTGCCAGGCTGCCCCCACACGCCCTGGGCACCAGCTGCCATGCTGCCCCCCACTCCCTGGGCACCGGCTACCAGGCTGTCCCCTCAATCCCTGGGCACCGGCTGCCAAGCTGCCCCCCACTCCCTGGGCACCGGCTACCAGGCTGTCCCCTCAATCCCTGGGCACCGGCTGCCAAGCTGCCCCCCACTCTCTGGGTACCGGCTGCCAGGCTGTCCCCCCACTCTCTGGGTACCGGCTGCCAGGCTGTCCCCTCACTCCCTGGGCACCGGCTGCCAGGCTGTCCCCTCACTCCCTGGGCACCGGCTGCCAGGCTGTCCCCTCACTCCCTGGGCACCGGCTGCCAGGTTGTCCCCCCACTCCCTGGGCTCCGCCTGCCAGGCTGTCCCCCCACTCCCTGGGCTCCGGCTGCCAGGCTGTCCCCCCACCCCCTGGACACCGGCTAATGGCTATCGTTGCCAGGCTGCCACTCTTCCCGGGCACTCACAGCCGAGCTGCGTAGGCCTGTGCCCAAATAACCATGTCCCCCAACGTACTCCCGTCCCACGACCCGACCTGTCAAAACGATTGCTGAAGCAGCGCCCGAGCGGTGCCTCCTCCGGCTCTCTCAGTGATCAAAATCCGCACCAGCCCTTGTACCGGAATCACAGGCCGCAGGCCAGCAGCTCAGCACAGGCCGGCGCCATGTTCCCAGCGCGCGGAACACACCATCTCACACCAGAGGGGGTTAGAGATACCCATTCCTCCTTTGCGTGTCTGGATATCTATCTGTAGCGTCCCTGTCTGTCTGCCCACCTCACACAGTGCCAACCTATGCATAAACCCCCGGACATTAAACCCACCCTGACCCCTCTTACAGACTATACCACAATCAGCACCCCCGCCCCTACAGTGGTCGCGCCCGTTGCCCTTTCTCTGCGTGTCCTCAGTGCTCAGAGCCGCCGGTGTCCGGGTGCGGAGAGGTGAGGGGCTCGGTGGGGTGCTGCACACGGACTGTGGCCCCAGGGCATGGCTATCTTGTGGCCCTCACTTTTCTGGGGAGATGGGGCTCCAAATACTGCTCTTATTAAGGATATGCTGCATGTAATTGGGGTTATATTTGTTCTGTGCGGAAACTGTAGCTTTTTACTAATTTATTAATGATTATATACATGACACATGTATGTCTGTCTACCTACGCGCACACACACGCTAACCTATAGATTCCATATGTAGACTATGTAGGAACCCCATAATGGTTAAAATGTTCAATTATTTGTGTTTTATCGATATATTTATATCCTGTTTCTATCTGCAGCTGTTGCTGTTGCCATGGTGAACATTGTGGGTCTTGTTCGTGATCACTGGGTTAATGTATTTCTCCCCATCGGCTTCGCGATCGGTTGGTATTTGGACAGAAGAAACAATGAGAAATTGTCCACGTTCCGAAATAAAAGTATGCTGTATAAAAGGTGAGGGGGATCTGTAACCCTGACCTCTATAACACGCGCAGAGACAAGGAAAAGAATAAAAAGCAGGGACAGAGAGGCAAAAAGGTTTCAAGGTGTGTCCGAGGACCACAGCTGGATGAAGAAGTTCTAAGTGGGGTCCATGTTGGATAACATGTCCAGATTAGGTGTTTTGGGGGTCCATGTTGGATTAACGTGTCCAGATTAGGTGTTTTGGGGGTCCATGTTGGATAACGTGTCCAGATTAGGTGTTTTGGGGGTCCCAGGTGGCTAAAGAGAGGGTTTATAGATACAGATATAGTTAGGATATTGAAGGGATATAACTAGATGGCTCATACTTCACCTCTGGTTTGGAGTTTTGGTCCCTGCAAGGGTCCGTATTAACGTTCAGTCTGGGGGTCTTTATTTGCCCCGCTTGCCCTCCCACGAAATAGATGCAGAGGGTGCCATGGCTGGCGTGGACCTCGGAAGGGATCTACGTGGTCTTTGAACGCAGTACTGCTGTAGAACAACGAGAAGCAGATCTTTTGCTTCTCCCTGTTAAAAGATACGCTTGACGGTAAAAAGAGACGTTCTCTGGTTAAAGTAGCCCCCCTAGATGTAACCTCAGTTCACCCTGATACCCGGACAGTATAACATATATTTATATAGCTCCAGCAGAGTCCATAGCGCTGTTAATAGGGGACAGTGAGAATATTTAACAAAGTCAATTAAGAATTGAGAGTAACCGTAAAGCACGTTAAGGCTTAGCTTATTGGTACAGAAGGATTGACGTGATTGGAAGTCAACTTATTGCATTGAGGACGGCCGTGAAGATCTCATTTAGCAACTCGGTCCCGTTTACATTCATAAAACAAGATTTTAGGGTGAAGCTGCGTGGAAACAGGAATACAATTTTATGCAACTTTATTACAAGTTCTCTTTAGCCAAATAATCAGAGTTTTAATTTTTCTCGTTCTTCACAGGGAACTAAAGCCGAACGAGGAGGTCACTTGGAGATGAAGACCAGAAGAAAAAAAAATTGGGATTTATCTATTTTTAAATCTTTCTGGATAAAAGCCGTTGTACCCGCTTGTATAAAATGGTTTGCCTTCTGGGCAGTTTGTACTCATCCCTAAAAATAAACCGTATTTATGAGTACCCTTTCCTTATTGTTTTCGTTTTTTGTTTTTTTATTTTATATTTTTTATAAATTTATCATCAGGTGCTTTTGAGTATTTAAACATATTTTGTTTAGGGAATCCTTAATTGTCATGTGACAGGCAGACTGTTGCTATAGGAACTCAAATCCTTCATAAAAGAGTGGTTACACCTGAAAAGGCAAAGGTTATTTGCTTAATATGATCGCCCAACTATTTTGTCTTATTTGGAACACATTTATAATTCAACTTGTTTTGGCGTCAATAAGAGGGTTTTTGTTGCTTACTTTTTTAATGAGGAAAAAAATGCATATTTAACTATATTTTCTATGTTGGCCCTATACAGGTTTTCACCTTCACTTAAATACTCCGTCTCTGGCTTTATATAGACGAGGCTTTTGTTTTGTACAAAAGGAACTGATTTTCCAGTCTTTGTTACAATATTTCTGTTTAGCAACAATGTGACTTTTTGAATAAGTGAAATATTTTTATGGATGTTAAAAACGTCCGTCTCGTGTCTTAGGGATATTGTAGGTGAAGGAATTCAGGCGGAGGTATTCTATTTAAAGGGGCGCAGTAAGTAGTGTGTTATCATTTATTAGGTGCCATTTATGGAATGCTTGGGGAAATAAAATTATGATCATCTTTTAGTTATTAAGCGCCAACAAATTCGGCAGCGCTGTACAGTATATTTGGGGCGGTAAACACACATAGCAAATATACGTTAATACATACAGACATATAAGGAGTTGAGAACCCGGCCCTTGAGCGGTCAACTAGTTTTATGGTACTTCTATGAAAAGTTCCAGGAAAGAATGTTGGGCTTTTAAGAGCTCACAATCTAAACGAAATGGTTCTCTACGCCTGCTATGTCTGTATGGGTTATTGCGTATTTATGTATGTGTTTAACACCCCATTTAAATTGTTTCATAATTTGTTGGCAATAATAATAATAATGTCACTCATTATTGTTTTATCCAGGATTTTTTAGTTATTTATCCTGAAAGTAGCCCACACCCCACCGTTACCATGACAACACTATCTCTGCAGCCCCATGGATTAAAAATAACAAACGGATCTGTGATTAATAATGTAATAAATAAATGTATGTGGCATACTGAGGAAGTGTTGCCCGATTCCAACATGGCCGCTCGGCTGTTGCAGATAGGGTTTGGTACGGATCACGTGACGCTGCTCCAGTCAACTGATTCACAGTGAGCCGGGCACATGATAGAATCCCCGCATTCTGATTGGCTGCTTTTGATCCGGCACGTCTCTGACGTGTGGAAGAGGGGGCGGAGTCGGGGTCGGCTAAGAGAGACAAATAAACATGGAGTCTATATTTCACGAGAAAGTAAGTTGGAAGCCGGGGTTCTGTTTGGGTTATTGCCCTGTAGTTTTACGGGGAAGGGGCAGTGCCAGTACAGGGGCATTGGGGGGGCAGTCTGTGTATATGGGGGCTCCTATGTCTGGGTGGGGGGTGCCAGCTGACTCTCCCCATCCTCCATGTTACCATGACACCGTATGAAATGCAGGGCACTTTACCACAATTAGGGGTGGGATTTAACCCTAAAAGGGGCACAGAGTGTGGAAACCTGGGTATAGTCCCTGGGGGACTGCCATCTGCATCAGTTTGGCGATCCTTTCGCGTATCGGGGGGTTTGCCGCACATGTGGAGTGTTTCCCCGCACACGTATCATTATTACATACGGCTGGCCGGCACCGGCAAAAGTGCTGCCCTGCACCATGTGGGGTGTTTATTTGGTTCGGCTCCATGAGTTTATACATTCCACATACTGCAGGGCAGCGCTTTCCTTGTGCTGGACGGTAACATGTGTAAATCACACGTGTCTGGGAGAACACGGCGGCCCCTTCGTGCCGGGGGGTTCTCCCGAGCATGCGCGGTGTAGGGAAGGATATTCCCGTATACAAAATGCTTGTTTCGTGTTCTCTTTCAGCAAGAGGGCTCGTTGTGTGCCCAGCACTGTCTCAATAACCTGCTGCAGGGAGAGTATTTCAGCCCCGTGGAGTTATCCTCCATCGCGATGCAGCTGGACGAGCAGGAGAGGATGAGGATGGCCGAAGGAGGCTTAACGAGCGAGGAATACCGGACGTTCATGCAGGTAAGAAAGGGTTAAAGCCGTCTCTCCGACATTGCGGTTCTTCCTTTGTATGTAGAACACATAAATGAAACATGTATATTAAATCATTGTATATACTATATATTGAATATGTGTTGAATATTCTTTTTTTTCGCCCCTGCTTAGCAACCCTCTGGCAACATGGACGACAGCGGGTTCTTCTCCATCCAGGTGAGCTGCCGTCCTTCCGTGCCGCTCTCAGGCTTCCGCGAGCGCCTCGTATGGGATAGCCGGTGGTTTGGTGCCCCCGGGACTGACGTGTTTGCCGACTTATTTCTCGACAGGTTATAAGTGACGCCCTGAGAGTCTGGGGCTTGGAGCTCATTCTGTTCAACAGTCCTGAGTATCAGAACCTTGGGATCGACCCCATGTAAGATTTTTCTTTCCACAATCCCCCCACTATTGTGCGGGTTTTGTTTATGCTCTATATAATAAATATATAATAAATATAAGTTCTGAGTTACTTTATTCCTATATGAATTAGTGATGGATAAGACAGGTGTGATGGGAGTGGGAGTGCTGGTGCCTTCTCTGTCCATAGATTTAAAAGATTAGCCTATGGTAACGGTAAAGTCCCTGCTGCGTTATATTTTTAATAAACCGATAATAACAGTGCTTGGTGTATGGTGGGTCGGGGGTCTGCGTGACGCGCAGGACCGAACGCACCGAGTTTAACGAGATATTTGTGATTACAGAAACGAAAGAGCGTTTATCTGCAATTATAAAGAGCACTGGTTCACGGTGCGGAAGCTGGGGAAACAGGTGAGGTCCCGGCCGCTGCGTGGTCTTCCTTTCTGTCGTTGAGTGTTTAGCGCCGGATATTCTCTCTTTTAGGGGGGGATAATGCGCGTGGAAGGGTCCGACCCGTGTGCATTGCAGCCGTATTCACGAGAATCGCTTTATATTAAGAGGTTGGACTGTAGCTGAGATGCCGCTGCGTTCCATTTATTGATAAACCGTGTTCTAGAATTTTGTTTTTTTAAAAGCATTCTCGTCGATTGGTTTTTACAACTTCGTTTTATTTCACAAAGCTGCATATATATTTATATATTTCATATGCTTATTTTTATATCTATATATTTCTATATGTAAATGGGTTTAGCCGTATAAGTCCAGTAGACGCAATGTATCGCGGTACCCGGTGATACCTTTTTTATTGGACTAACGTAATATTTTACAGAAAAGTCTGAAGAGCTGATGGAGAGGATAACTCTCGAAAGCTTGTCCAATAAAAAAGGTATCACCGCGTACTGCTATACTCCTTTTTTTTCTTTTCTTACATTATATATATATTTATATATTAGTTATATAGAACAGTTATTAGTATCCAGGGCTGTAGATCTCGGGGGGGGGGGGGGGGGTATGGGTCGGAGGCCGTGTCCATCTCTCTAGTGAGATCAGGGGGGAAAATGCTGGATATGGTACCATGTGGGGAATCGCGCGTAAACCTAAAGTCTGGATGATAAGGATTGTAGTCCCCGATGCAGCTGCTCTATGGTTTGTGTTTCTCTCCAGTGGTTTAACTTGAATTCTCTCTTGACGGGACCAGAATTGATCTCGGACACATACCTCGCACTCTTCCTAGCGCAGTTACAGCAGGAAGGTAAGGCTGTTATCCATTTCATTATCACGACAACTGCTTTTTTATTTTTAAATAATATATTTAGTGAATGTATGAGTCTGTGTATTTATGTAATATGACAATTATATGGATAGCTTGGAGGAGGGTAGAGAGAGGGATGTGATAGAAACATTTCAATACGTAAAGTGAGGGAAGGAGGAAAAATGTTACAGCGAGAGACCGGAATCTAGCACTAGAGGGTCAGAGACCGAGATGGGATGGAAGGAAGCTTTACTTTACTGAGAGGGTGGTAGATAAGTGTAACAGCCTCCTAGCAGAGGTGGTAGAGGGTAATACAGTGAGGGGTATTAAACATGCATGGGATAGACATACAGCTCCTCAATCTACGAAGAGAACAACGACCGATTTAAGGTTTGAGTCTTTACAGCAGGAGAAACGGGCCGACGGGGGCCGAACGGGACTGACTTGCCGGCGGATTCTATGTTTAGCTCTGTTCCGTCTGTACCAGGTTATTCCATATTTGTGGTTAAGGGAGACCTGCCTGACTGCGAGGCCGACCAGCTTCTCCAGATGGTCCAAGTTCAGCAGTTCCAGCGACCGAGACTGATAGGAGAGGACTCGGCGGCCAGAGACCAGCGGTACGGTTGGGTTTTCTTTGAACGTCTTCTTGCGTATCATAATATTTCTGGGCGTGAAGAAACCGTCTCTGGATTTAAGGTCTCCGTTACGGGATAGGCTGGTCTTTTACCCCAGACGTTTCCACGTAGCGTGTTTTAAGTAAACGGCCATCCAGAACCCGGTTCTTTGCCCCACGTACAGGCTGGAGACGAGCGAGACGGCCGTGGAGGAGGACGCCTTGTTTGAGAGACCCGTCCCGATGGACGAGGACGAGGAGAACTTGCAGAAAGCCCTCGCCCTCAGCCGCCAGCAGATCGACATGGAAGACGAAGAAGCGGATTTACGCCGGGCGATTCAGCTCAGTATGCAAGGTGCGTTCGGCAACACGCGGGGAACGCAGAGATAACCGGTCACGGCGCGCTTCCCGTACGATTCTTACCCATTGTGTCGTGTAATAGGCGGACATCAAAGTGACTTCACCGAGTCCGGGTCGGCCGCCGTTCCCCAACCATCCGGGCCCAGCGAGCCTGGATCGCTCACGTCCGAAGAGCTGCGGCGGCGGAGGCAGATGTACTTCGAGAAGTAATTACCCCTTTTCTAATTCTCTGTGGTTTATGGAGCCGTTAAAAGTTCAATAAGAACCCCCCCCCCCCAACTCTAATAAATATTTAATTCTTTCTGCAGCGTCCTAATTTTATTTTAATTTATCATAAGGGGAATGTTGTAATTTCTGGGAGATTGAATACTGTCCCTTACGGTCAAATAGAAGGTGACGGGGATGTCGGGAGGCGGATCGCAGCGGGGGTTATCTGTCGTTTTTAGGGATTTTAGTTTTTTTTTCCCATCCCAGACATTGCGTCTTCTTTCAGGCAGCAGCAGAACAACAACATCAAGTCGGGACAGCCGTCCTCTGAGGGGAACGCGGACACCCGTAACGCGCTAACAAATGACACGGGTAAGCGTCTTATATCACAGCATAGCTGCCGGAACGCTCCGTGCTGGGTCTCCAGTCCCTGTTACCCCTGTATTATAATCCCAGGGAGGCCGGGGGGTTTCAGTGATGGTTCTGAGATGGTCAGAAAAGGAATGGGACTCCACTGGATGTAGAGATCCTCACCCAAACTAAACGGGCTGAAAAGAGTAAGCTTTGGGAAAGTCCACCATTGTTCTGGTCTCGAGACCACAGCACCGTCTCGGACCCCAAAAAGCGCTCGAATTCCCCGTTTGTTATCGGCGTTGATGTGTGACCCTTTTGCTCTCTCGTCAGGCGCAGGTATGAGTAACGACGACGTGCTGAGGGCTGCCACGAAAATGTCTCTGGATGTAGGTGTGAGCGGCGCCAACGCCTCCGAGAAATGACAGCGTCTGCGACGTGCTCCCCCCGCGTGTCCCTGATGGTTTTACGAATGGCTTTTTATAGCCGGGTGGTCTTCGGCTCCGGACTCTCGCATTCTGACCGTTCTTTTTCTGTTCCGTCGCACGCGGCAACCGCATAACCCGGCTTCACCAAACCAGCTGAGCTGTGAACGACCAAACTAAGCTTTTCGCCATCACATCGTGCGCTCGGACCCCTCTGCATACACCCTTTATCCAGCCGGCCCATTCCCAGTGTTTTTGGGGGAACCACCGCTATCTGACCTGTATTTTGCCCCCCCCCCTCCCCTGCAACAGAAGGGGCAACGGTGCTTTTAATACTGTTTACGAAGACTGGCGGTTCTCTTGTCCGTGTCGGCCATGTATTCCAGGGGAACAAACCAACGCGTTTCGCTTCTTATTGCGGTTGCATGCACCATTTTTGGTGGGGTCAGAGACCCCCGGACCTGTCTGTCTATTAATTGCTGAGCACAGATTTTACCCCCCCCCCCCCAGAACATTTTGATTGTAAACCGGAATCAGCCTATTCGGTGTGTCTGCGAGATGCTATAGGGGGCCACTATAGACTACAGAGTTACTAGCCTGCTGGTGAATGCGAGGGTTAAATGCTATGGATAGCCTACATTTTAAGTAAACATTTCTATATCTGACAGTTGATAAAAATGTTACTTATTGTATTTTTTTAATAGGGATTCTAGATATTTTATCTGTATTAGCAGGAGTGAGAATGGGCCGGGGTTCTGATTGCCTGCTGACCCACTGACCTCTGCGTCAAACTTCTGGAGAAGCCGAGCAATAAGATTAACGTTTAAAGCTCTATTTTAATTTTTTTTTTTTTAAATTAAATTTCAGTTTAAAATGTTTGAGGTTAAAGTGTTTTTCAGAGCCCCCCCCCCGTGATGACGGCGCTGCATGGGTTACACCTCAGTCTATAATATAAATAATAGTAAAAGGTCATTTTTTTCACCATTATATCCGTCTGCGTATAGATACAGGGGTCCTGTCCCTTTAAGTGAATGATATACCCCGTACGCGCATGGTCTGTGTATGGGGGGGCCCGCATGTCCACGTCTTCATCTGTTACAACAGACCCCGTATCGCCCTCTCTATTGTTGTTTGCAAACGGAATGATTCGTACGTTTACCTCTTTTTACCGTTTTTTAATTGCGTTCCAGAATGCATTAACCTGTTGAGTACCAGAGGCATGCGCGGTGTTGCGTGTAACGGGTTTATGTCCTGAAACTTTGTGTCTAAAATGCCTATTTTTTTTTTTTTTTAACCACTCAAAGCAAAACCTGCGTGGAAATCGTCGGAACGGAATAATAATAATAAAAAAAAAAGGCCGTTTCGGGTAGTTTATCGTCTCTGCAGACTGTTTGGGGTTAACGGGGAACTTTTAACAAAAAAAAAAAAAGCTAATATATTTTTTGGCACGTTTGTATGAATGAGGGTTTATCTTAAAACAAACACCAAAAGACACTGTATCCTTTTAACGCGTGTGATTGTCTAGCCATGGATTCTGTGTTCGATTTGCTATCCAAAGGTTATTAAATAAAAGTATGAAATGCTTTTTATTTGAGTAAATTGGTGTTAAGTTTTTCATGCAAAAATCAATCATCGCGAGTCCTGCTAATGTTTATTATTATTTTTTAATCATGTTAACGGATTTGTGCGATTCATACGAAACCCCGTTAACGAGGCCCGAGTCAAATCGGAGGAAAACTTCCCTCTCTTCTTTCTTCGATTGGCTATCTTCGTCCGCCTCTCAGCGGACGTAACCCGGCAGGAATTTCAACCGCAATGGTGGTGCTTGCGGTGACGGCCTATCCCCCGATCCTAGAATCTGGGCAGAGGATGTCACTGAAAGCCCCCCTAACGTGAGCTCCGTGCAATATGGCGGCGCATTTTGGGGACGTCCTCTCCTCCCATTGGAGGATTACCAAAAAACCTGCCCAAATAGTTTTTGCCCCGTTTGCACGTCTCCTTTCTACCTGGTTTACCCGTGGAGTTATCACGGATTCTCCCCCAATCAGGGTATGTCGAAGGTAACGGAATGTAATTGCTGTATCAGCTCCGCCGATCATGGTTTTTGGGGCAACCTCTGCATACGTGGCAGGAGACACGCGTGGCTCGGCGTCGGTGCGCATGGATAGCAGGTTCATGGTCGGCCCTGTAAGCCTAATTTTATAATCACACCCCTGAGTAACAAGAAAGTTGCCCCTCACCGGGGTATCTTTCCCGTCATTATCCCAGCTTCATGGAACCAAGTGCCCCCCCCAAACCCCTGCCCTGGGGTAAGTGTAGGATCCATCAGTGAATCCAGTAAAGGACCAATAACAGCTGGCAGGCAGGGGCCCCGATAAATGTCAGGGGCCCCACACCCTGGCGCAGGGGTCCTTCCATCGCTTGAATAATAATTTAACGCTCCGGGTGCCCAGGGTGACTGTCAGCCGGGTACACGTGGAGCTGCCGCCCGCCCAGTCCTCCCGTATCCCGGCATGCACCGCAACCCGGACACGTCGCTCTGCTCCGACCATCGAGTCCCGAAGTCCCTGTCATGGCGGCCGTTGAGTTGGCGGAGGCCGGGATGGTTTAATAGGCGATGAGCGGCGAGCCCTGGAGCCGTTGAGCTTTTATTGTGACCGGAGGAGCGGAGAGCTGAAGCCTCGGTGTCTCCTGAGAGAAACTACCGCCCAGGGACACCCGGAGCCCGCTTAGCATCTTGCCCGGGTCCGTGTATCCGGATCCGTCTCAGGCTAAGACTCGGTTTTCCCGACTAACTCTTCTGCCATGGCTTCCTGGCTCGGGGGCCTGGGCTCCGGCCTGGGGCAGTCCCTGGGACAGGTGGGGGGCAGCCTGTCATCCCTCACGGGGCAGATCTCCAGCTTCACTAAGGATATGCTGCTGGAGGGCAAGGAGGAAGCCGAGGGTGAGTGACTGCGGGGCATCCGGGGCCTGGCATCTGTCTGTGGGGCATCCGGGGACAGGGCACAGGTGGCTCCTTACTGAACCCCATGTCACCGGGGGCGGGGGTCTGGTGACAGCGCCTGCACGGAGGTGTCACGGATGGGGGGGTCTGGTGACAGCGCCTGCACGGAGGTGTCACGGATGGGGGGGGTCTGGTGACAGCGCCTGCACGGAGGTGTCACGGATGGGGGGGTCTGGTGACAGCGCCAGCACGGAGGGGGGGTTTGGTGACAGCGCCGGCATGGAGGGGGGGGGTTTGGTGACAGCGCCGGCATGGAGGGGGGGGGTTCCGGTGACAGCGCCGGCACGGAGGGGGGGGTTGGTGACAGCGCCGGCATGGAGGGGGGGTTCTGGTGACAGTGCCGGCACGGAGGTGTCACGGGTGGGGGGGGGTCTGGTGACAGCGCCGGCACGGAGGGGGGGGTCTGGTGACAGCGCCGGCACGGAGGTGTCACAGAGGGGGGGTTCAGGTGACAGCGCCAGCACAAAGGGGGGTTCTGGTGACAGCGCCGGCACGGAGGTGTCACGGGGGTCTGGTGACAGCGCCGTTATGGGGCTGTCACTGGATGTATTTTTACCGTAATACACGTAATACGAGGTAAACATGTTTCAGATTTTTGTGGGACGGTTTCTGTGTTCCAGGTGTTGCTGCAGACGTGGAGATCTCCGGTGCTCGGATCAGGGAGCTGGAAGGGGTGCAGAGATCAGAGGTAAATACAGAGAGAGTACGTGAGACAGACGGTGTGGAATCCGAGCTGTCCGGGACGGGCCATTCATTCTGCGTTGCTTTTCTTTGTTCGTTTAGAATGAGAGACTGAGGAGATTTGTCACCGAGCTGGAGGAGAAGCACGAGGCGGCCGAGCTTCAGGTGAAGCAGCAGTCTCTGGATTTCAGGAACCGGCTGCAGCAAAAAGAGGTACGCGGCAAAAAGACAGACCGGCTGCCGCCTATCCATCCAGGGGTCGCGGCCCCAGCGGGGTATTTACAGGACATCCAGGACTTAAAGGGTTAAGCATCGTCTATGGGACAGGATCCCTTTAAGATGTAGAAGAGGGTAGAGGCGCTTCACGTTTACGGAATCTACATGTTTTTCATCGTTTATCCTCAGGTGGAAATAAGTCACCTTAAAGCCAAACTGAACGCCCTCCAGGACGAAATGCAGAAGAAACAAGCGTCGGCTCAGCTGTCCAGCGCCTCCCTCGCGGGGGCCACGCAGTCCCCCTTTATGACGAGCATCCAGCCCCCCGCCTCGGCTTTCCAGGGCGAGGACCTGGACCTGGGCGACGTCATCTGGTCCCAGCAAGAGATCAACACTCTGTCCGGCGAAGTGTCCCGGCTCCAGGCCGAGCTCTCCCACTGGAAGCAGCTTGCTCAGGTGCATCTACACCCCTTCTATGACTTAGGGGTCCGTCCGGGCCGCAGATTAGAAGAACCTTAACAGGGTCTGCAAAAGTATTAAATATTCTGCGGTTGCAGCTCGTGTTCACTTTATCCAGCCTTATTACATGGATGACATCACAGTGTAATCCGTGATCAGTGTTTACAAGTGTAAAATATAACAAGCTCACGGAACAAACTCCAATCCTAACCTTTCTGCTTCTTTCAAATCAATTATATCTCTTTTTTTAATTCCAGGCATCAAAAGTGCAAGGTCTGCAAAATTCTGACCCAAACGAGATCTACATGCTGCGAAATAGCATTAAGGTACCGCTAAAACCCAGTCCCTCGTCGCCACATGTTCTGCTGTCCTGTCCTACTTTGTATTAAAGTCATCGTATCTTTCATTTATTTCAGTTTAAGTCTAGTTTGTTTGGTTGTTTTTTTTTGAATGTATTTATTCATGAAAGGCGGTAATTCTAAAAGCGCGTAAAGCTTTTTTTTGTCTGACGCTTCCTCGCAGGAGCTGAAGGAGAGACTGGATCGGGAGCGGGACGAGCGGCAGCACGAGCTGTCCGCCCTCCAAGACACGCATCGCCAGAAGCTTGCCGAGCACACGCGGCGGCACCGGGACGAGCTGGGGGACTACGAAGACCGGATAGAGGAGCTGGAGGAGCAGCTAGCGCGAGGTTAGGATGGATTCCTCGCTCTCTCTCTCTCCTCCCCGCTGCCGGTGATAACGATCTATTAATCGTTGTGTAGCCACGGCCAGGTTTCCAGAGAATGCAGCGAGCGGTTATTGAGCTGCCGGTGTCACCTTAGTAACCGTATCTGTCTGTGAATTGTTCACTTCCATGATTAACGATAGTTTTATAAGGGAATGTAAATTAGAGGCCCTGGGGTTTAGATACAATGTAAGGAAGATTCACTTTACTGAGAGGGTGGTAGAGAAGTGGAACAGCTTCCCAGCAGAAGTGGTAGAGGGTAATACAGTGAGGGGGTTAAACATGCATGGGATAGACATACGGCTCCTGAATCTAAGACGAGACCGACGACTGATTAAGGTTTGAGTCGTTACAGCAGGAGAAACGGGCGACTAGACGGGGGCCGGATGGTTCTGATTTCTCAAACTCTATGTTTCTGTCTTCGCTTCCTATATAATGCTGCAGAACCCAATGTTATCCAAACAGACAGTGAGGGGTATTTACCTGACAATAACGCCCGACCATTCTTGGTTGGCTTCTTTGATGCTTCAGAGACCACTGTTTTCTTCACGCTGAAGCCGATGTCTGCGACAAACATTCACTTGGTGGCAGCCGGATAAATGGTGGCTCAGCTGCCGTGGTGCCGACGCGAGGCATTGCGCTGATGATGTTGCTGTTTGTAACAGATTACTCTTTGGCTCTAGGGGGCAGCGATGGTGCCGGGGAGAAATCCAAAATATATGAGATGCAGAAGACCACCCATGCCCTGGAAACGGAGAAAGCTGAAACGGCTCGGAAAATGCAGGAACTGGAACGTCGAGTGTCGGACCTGAGCCGGGAGCTGGCTTCGTCCAGCGAGGAGAAAGCCCTCTTGAGAAAAGAGAACGAGTTGGCGATGGAGGAGAAAGTCCAGCTGGGCCGAGATTACGAAGCACAGCTCTCCGAGTTCAGGGAGCAGCAGGGATCGCAGCCTGGTGGCCCAGCCGAGGTGGCGGCTCTGCAAGGGGAAGTCATTAGACTGCGGGAAGCGTTGCTTGGTGAGATGTTGATAAAATAGGGATATTTTGTACTTTAAACATATTAGCAAGTATTTTAAGAAAATATCATCCGTTCTTTTTCTCAGACGCACAGAAGGAAGGTACCGGATTAAAGGCTGCGGAACCGGTACGTTTGCCTCTTGGAACGTGAAGCGCGTCGGGTTTTGGCAGGCGTGGAGCTGACACTTACCGGTATTTTGTTTTGCAGAGCAATACGGCTGTGGAGGAACTCGAAGGGACCGTACAGGCTCTTCTAGAGGAAAAGTGTCAGCTAGAGAAAGACAAGGTATTTACATTTTTTCTCCCTGTAATATTTTAATTTAAAAACTAAACAATAATAGCTGCTGATCTAGTCCAATATGTTGCAGTTGCTTCAAATGGTGCAAGGACTGGGAATTCTAGAAAGGGAGATGCTCTTTAGGTTTGTTTTGGTGTTTTTGTTGAGGATTTTATTTACCTCTTTTGAACTGATGGTCCAAAAAATTATTTTTTTTGTGTTAATTTCTATATCATTAGCCGACAATCTTCATTCCAAATACGGCAGTGCAAGGAATCCTTACGATCTCTTACAATCTAGAGGATAATTTAGGGAGAAAAATATTATTTGCATTACACTGTTAGAGAAAAAAAATGTTTAGTACCGCGTAGAACATCACAGAAGCCACGTCAACCTGCTTTCTGGGTCCTTTCCAGCCCTTTTTAGAGTTATGACCAAAGGCGAGACGCCATAGACCCGGTTTCATTATTTTAAGACGTGTAGAACGATGACCTGCTAGTACTTACGTTTGCTGTAAAAGTATCGGTCTTGTTTTTCTGACAAAAATATGTTTTTATTAATTTAAGGAAGAACTGCGAGCGGAGGTGAGTCGCATTCGGTCTGCCGAGGACTCTGATGTCGCCTCGCGGGAAGAGCTCGAAGCCAAAGAACTAAAACTAGCGGAAGTCGCTGCGGAAAAGGAGGCGCTGGCAGCCGAGTTAGAGGAACTCGACAAGCAGAACCAAGAAGCCGTGGAGGTACTGGGATTAGAAATTTGGGTCATAATTGGACAGCTCTGTTCTCGGAATTGTTTAAAACATGGCCCCCTCTATCGACAGTAAGCATATGTTTCTTATGTTTGGGCCAGAGACGGTCTCGTGTAACTGAGTGGGGTCAGAACGCCTTCTATGGAACCCAACTTTGTAGCCTCGTATAGAATAATGATGTCATCAAGGTTTTTTTAGGGATTTGGGGTTATTTATATTATGTGCACCGTGAAGCTCTGGTAATACTACGGCCCAAGTGCCTTTTTCCAATCTACGTCAGCCCTGTGTTTTTTTCTCTTATTATAATTGAATTTATTAAATCTTTCCTTTTTTTCCAGCATCTATTTTTAATTAAGGAGCAATTAAACAAGCAGAGGATTGAGGCCGACGGGAGCATCGCTCAGCTGAAAGAGGACCTACTGAAGCTAAAGGAGAACGTTTCCCGCCTGGAATCGGAAAACGCTGAGCTCAGGGAACAGAAAGATAACCAGAACGAGGAGCTTCGCCAGACGACGTCCGCTCTGAACGAGCTGCGTGGGGAGAATCAACGTCTCTCGAGCCAAACGAAGGATTTTTCTGAAAGAATTAACCAATTGGAAACCTCAAGTTCTACCCTTAGGGAGGAAAACCTAGAACTCCAGAGAATCATACAGCAAGGAAAGGAAGAACTTTCGGCAGACAAACAAGACTCTCCGTCCCAGTTCCAAATTCACGAGGGCCAATCTGAGGCTGTAAAAAATAAGGTTCAGCTTTCAGAGATCAAGCAGTCGAATGAAGACCTCGAAAAGGAAATTTGTGACCTCAAGATGGAGAACGAAATGCTTCTTTCCACTCAAGAACAGACCAAAGTTCAGTTACAGGAAGCAATGTCGGCCAACGCCGAAGACGCTCTGGAGAAACAGACTCTGATCGAGGCTCTGAGAATGCAAAAATCCCAGCTTGAACTCGAGTTAAACCATACCGAGAACAGATTGCTCGAACAAGCTCAAAAGTACGAGCGCACCATAGACGAGCTCACTAGTGCTCGGAAAATGGACACCTCTGCCTTACAACAGGAGCACGAGCGTCTGGTTAAACTCAATCAAAGTAAAGACTTCGAGCTAGCGGAGAGCAAGAGGAGCCTCGAGCAGCTGGAAAAGGACTATGAGGAGACCAAGCAAATGTTGAGTAGCAGCTTAGAAGGACAGAAGCAGTTGACCGAGCTTATAAATGAGAAGGAAAAATTTGTCCTTGACCTAAAGGAAAAGAATGGCGAGTTACAGCAGAGCCTTAAACATCTCTCGGAAACCTCCAAGGAGTGTGATAAGCTGCGGCAAAGCGTTGAGGACAAGGAAAGGACTCTTGCATCTATGAAAGAAGACAACAGCCATCTAAAGGAGGAGATCGAACGTTTGAAGGATCAGCAGGGCAGACCTCAGCCAGCAGTCGAACCCAAAACTTTAGACATCATTACCGACCTCGAGGTAGAGATAACGCAGCTGAATAAAGTCAAGGATAGTTACGAGGAAGAGCTGAAACTCCTGAAAATGGCAGCTGAAAAACAAAGCCAGCAATCTATACAGCTGGAACGGTCTTTGCGGGAGAAGATCAGAGAAACGGACGAGGCCAAGACACGGCACAAGCAGATAGTGGAGACGTACGAGAAACTGCTCGCGGAAAAAGACAGCGAGATCGGCAGCCTCCGTCAAACCAACGAGCTGATCAGCTCCCAGTTACAGAACGAGCAGCTCCTCCAAAACGATTCTACCGTCATACTGCCGGACACCAAGGGGCAAACCATCAACGGCGAGAACGGCAACGAGAAGCATGACCTGTCCAAAGCAGAGATCGAGAGGCTGGTGAAAGGCATCAAAGAAAAAGATATGGAGATAAAAACGCTCAACGAGAAGAACATCGGTTTGACCAAACAGATTGATCAGCTGGCGAAAGGGGACGTCGGGAAACTCACGCAGATCATTCAGCAGAAAGATTTGGAGATACAGAGTCTGTCTGCCAGAGTCTGCTCTGTGAATTACTCTCAAGATGTCGTCTATTTACAGCAGCAGATACAGGCCTATGGCGTGGAAAGGGAACAGGTGCTGGCCATTTTGAACGAGAAGACCCGTGAGAACAGCCAACTCAGAACGGAATACCATAAGCTCATGGACGTGGTGGCGGCCAAAGAATCTGCTCTTCTCAAGCTCCAAGACGAGAACCAAAGACTTTCCCGTGGCCAGGAGGGCAGCACCAATGAAATGTTTAAGGAAACGATTCAGAACTTGTCTCGGATCATCCGAGAGAGAGATATCGAAATCGATGCGCTGACCCAGAAATCGCAGACTTTGCTGGCCGTTCTGCAGGCTTCCAACTCCGACAACGGCAACGGACTCGGGGCCATCAGCAGCAACCAGTTCGAGGAGCTGCTGCAGGAACGGGACAAGCTCAAGCAGCAGGTGAAGAAGATGGAAGAGTGGAAGCAGCAAGTGATGACCACCGTGAAGAACATGCAGCACGAGTCTGCCCATTTTGAGGAGCACCTCGATAAGCTTCGGAAGCAGATGGTGGAGGACTGCGATTCCAACTCCAAACTGCAAGTGGAGTACGACCGACTCGTTCAAAACTACGAACAGAAAGAAACCATGCTGAAAGGGTTGAATTTAGAGCTGCGGGACGTGCAGCGTAGCCTAGAGCAGCTTAGCCTTGCTAAAGCTCTGATTTTGGGTGAGTTGGATGCAGCCAACCTGCAGCCGGGTACGTCGGGTCTACCTGCCGGGCAAGGTGTTCCGTCAGCTGCCTCCCCGGACCCGAGCGGTGAACAGGCCACGAAGGCTTTGCAGGAATGTGAACGACTGAAGATCCAGCTGCAAGAGAGGGAGGCCACGATCCGGACGCTTCAGGAGAATAATCAGAGGCTCTCGGACTCGGTGGCCGTGACGTCGGAGCGCGTCCGGAAGGACCAGAGAGACACGGACGCGGAGATTAAGCAGCTGAAAGAAAAAAACGATATTTTGCAGAAATCTCTGAAAGAAAAGGACCTTTTAATCAAAACCAAGGGTGACAAATTAAACTCCGCCGCCGAAAATCTGAGGAACAAAGAGAACGAGAACGAGCTTCTGAAACAGGCGGTCACCAACCTTAAGGAAAGGGCGCACGTTCTGGAAACGGACATCCGCAAGCTGGAGGCGGAAAACGAAAAGGTCGTGGCCAGAGGCGCCGAGAAAGCGACCGAGTTCCAAGCGCTGCACGAAACCAACATGCGGTTTTCGATGATGCTCCGCGAGATGGAGTTTGAGTCGAATTCCATGAGGGAGAAAGCATCGGCACTCGAGAGCCTTCTTAAAGAAAGAGAACAGGTTTGTTCTACAGAGATAAGTCTTTGATACTTTTGGGGGAAAAAATAATAATAATCTGTGTAAAATTTTAATATCGACCGTCACTAGAAATCTGAATTTTTATTTGCATGCAGGGAAAAACTGGTGAGCTGAACCAGCTGCTTAACGAGGTGAAATCCATGCAAGAAAAGGCCGTTCTGTTCCAGCACGAGCGAGACCAGGTTATGCTGACTCTGAAACAGAAGCAAATGGAAAACGCTTCTCTGCAGAGCGAGGTGAGGGTCTAAGGTGACTGTAATGCTTTATCTGTTCGATTATCTGGAATAAAACCTTTATAAAGTCAAGTAATGGATCTGCGATGCCCATCATCCTTTTCTTGGGGGGTGGGGGGGGTGGCAATCTGCTGATATATCGGCTGATATTGTGATCCTAAAGCCAATTTTTTTTTATACGATCGATGTTGTCAGGTTCAACATTTGCGAGAAAAGGAGCAGCGTTTAAGTCAAGAACTGGAGAGGTTACGCCGCCACTTGCTCGAGATGGAAGATTCGTACACCAGGGAGGCTCTCGCTGCCGAAGGGCGAGAAACGGATCTGAGGAAAAAAGTGTCCGTTCTGGAAAATAAATTATCGACTTCCTCCAGTGCCGTACAGAATGCCAGGTATGATAACTATTCCTCTATTACTGCTAATAGTGTTGGAAAAATAAAGCCGGATCAAATCTCACCCCTACGGAGTTATCACATAAACGCGGGTAAGTGGAGGACTTGCTGGAACCCTAATTTAAAGCCTGCCTCTTTTTTTTTTTTTGTACCGTTGTTAAAGCTAAATGATTCACCTAATGATTGTTCCGCTGCGTTCTGCTCAGTCTTCAGGCTACGATGCAAGTGGAGTCTCTGCAAGAACAGCTAAACCTGGTTTCCAAGCAGAGAGATGAGATCGCCCATCAGCTGCGCATGTCCCAAGAACAAGTGAGGCAGTATGCAGTGTCACTGAGCAACCTGCAGATGGTGCTAGAGCAGTTCCAGCAGGGTGAGTGACTCCGGCCAATGAGACGCGTAATACCTGATATGTGTCCTGGAGTTTATGTTGTGTTCCCTGCGTGGCACTTTCAAGGAGTAGGGATTTAAATGGAAGTCCCAAATTCAAGCGAGAGAAACCCAAATCTGATTCTGTGACTTTCTGGGGGACCTGAATCCGATAACATCGGTGTGGGATGGGGGAGACCGCTTTGAAAGGAGGGTCGTGGTATTTTTGGTTTGTTCCGTGTATCCGAGGGTTCGCCGTTAAGCTAAACACTAAATGTGGTTTCTTCTTCCGTGGCAGAGGAGAAGGCCATGTATTCCGCCGAGCTGAACAAACACAAGAAGCAGAACAAAGAGCTGAAGGCACAAGCTGAAAAGCTTGAAGATATCGTTGCGTCTCTGCAGGTACGAGGTCAGGAACCGATTTTTAGGCCACACGAGCTGGATCTGTATTGCATTTCTTTTCGTTTATGCTGCGCTCAGAGAGAAAATGAACATAAAGCTCTAGGATGTAGATGTTACCAATGCCGCACTTGTTTTTGATATCCAGATAGAGAGATATATTTAATATTACTGCCCGTCTAACGGCGACCTTATTACGTGTTCTTTAGTTCATTGTTTGTTCTTTTTCCACCCCGCTGTGTGGCCCCTGGCTGTTAACTCCACGCAGCACATAGAGAACATCTTACGAGCCTTAGTTTGCTTCCACTATAGAACGCGTCCCTGCCTGTGTCGCTGACTTTTCTATTTTTCTATTTATCAGGAACAATTAGATGAAGCAAACAGCGCGTTAGAAGCTGCAGCTCGACTCACCGAGCAACTGGATCTGAAAGAGGAGCAAATGCTGGAGCTGCAGCGGCAGAGTAAGGGCTTCCTGTAGCTCTATGCAGAATATCGCACTTGTAAGCGCTTCGGCACCGCAGACTAACGTGCTGCGTATCATGTTATCTACCTGTGTTGGTTTTGGTACCAAGCTCCTAAATTTGGAGCAGATTGCAAAGAAAACATTCTATTGGTTCCCATGGCAACTGCTCCACATTTCGAAATTTGCCCCAGAATGGTTTATTAGTACATCCACATTTTAGGTGGGAGAACCCACCATGGGTCAAGGTCATTATGTAATCAAAGAAAAGACTCGGATCTGCCCGGGTCTGATTCTCCGAGTATCGGGTCGGCGCTCGTCTGGGAGGCGATCCGTGACGGGGAAAGCAGAGCCGTTTTTACGTTGAACTGTTCCATACTTTGGCGTGAGCGTCGGCGGCTCCCGCTCAATGTAAAGACTCTCGTTCTCCATTTCAGGTGACCTCAAGCAGGAGATGTTGGAAGAAGCGCAGAATAAACTGCTGAACTTAATAAGCAGCACAGAGGGCAAGGTCGACAAGTACGTGTCCCCGGCCGAGAACACTTTTAATCTATAGCTATGGCTGGAATTTTATGATTTATGGTAGCTATTCCAGAAATTATTGTCCTAGACACCAAAAAGATCACCTGTTCTATGCTTGGGTGAAAGGGGATTAACCGCTAAGTGGCGCAGGGAATCGGCCCTTTATTTCAGGGCTCTCCGGGATGTATTTAGACCGAGGACTGTAAGATCTGTAACCTCGCAAAATCCTGAATTTCGCGCAGCAAATATAATCAGTATTCCCCCCCCCCACACTTTTTAGATTGCTAATGAGAAACCTGTTCATCGGCCACTTCCAAACTCCCAAGAAAAAGCGTCACGAGGTGCTGAGATTAATGGGAAGCATTCTTGGGATTAATAAACAGGAGATGGAGGAGGTAAGGAGGCAACAAAAAGGGAAAAGTTTAGATTAAAGATTGCGAGAAACCGAACGCAATAAAAAGCTCGTTTGTGGCTGAATCGTGATATAAAATATTTCATAAAAGTGTACGTTTACATGGCGTGCTGATTGAACTATACATTACACAGGGTCCGTATAGCCCTTCTCACAGGAGAAGCTGACCCTCAGGAGTATTAAGAGTAACTGAAGGTTGAATGTGTAACCCCTCTGTATCTCACCTATAAAGCTGAATGTCCCACTTGTGTTGTCTTTACATGTCTCCAGCTCCTGACAGATGGCACCCGCGGTGTAACCGGATGGGTGACCGGCTGGTTTGGAGGGTCCCCCAGCACCAAGAGTGTGCCCAGCACCCCCCAGAGACCCACCTCCTCCTCCATGTTTAATACCGTAAGTGCCTGTGTCTTACATGTCCGCCTGTAGAGCCGCTGGGGACAGGGTAACGTGGATAGCGATACGGAGGGCCGGAGTCACGCAGTTTGCGATGGGGCGAGGGTTAGGATTAAGACTCGCTTTACTTTCAGAGGTGAAGGGTCGCTGCTTTGCTCCGGTTCCTGCGCTGGGTTATATTCACCTGCCAGGGTTATCATCAGACACCGTGCCCCGGGCCTTGCATGAAGAATCACAAACTGCCCAAGAGATCAGGCAATTTGCCAGCATTCCCAGCACCCCCAGAGTCCCGAGCGTGATCGCCAGGCGCTCCTGAGCTGTGCTGGTTTCACGATAGGTTTACAGAGTGGCGGCAGGACCGTTTTTTAGCTCGAGGATCTTGTTTAAGAGACGCTTTGATCCACGGTATGTCTTTCCAGTCCTTTTCAGAGCTCTTTGTGAAGTTCTTGGAGACCGAATCGCTTCCCACCCTTCCGCCTCTCAAGATGTCCCTGCAAGACATCACTCCTCTAGAAGCTGGAAATCCCAGGACGGCCACCGCTGGCGGGACATCAGGTAGGCAAACACGGAAAGCATTCGCTCGCATTTCCCATCCGACTACAGGTTTATCATAAAAGTCTCGCACCATCAAACTACCAAATCTCCACGTTGCCCCTGACCCTGCCAGATTTACCCCGATCCTCTCTATAGGGACCCGTAAAGCCCCCAAAACTTCCCGGAGTCGCTTTCTTTTCGAGCGTCCTGGCAGCGATCGGGTGAAAGAATTAACCAGATTTCCTCCCCTTTTGTAATCCCGATGTCTTCTCTCACGCAGGCGCAGCAAAGTCAAGCAGGAAGGCAGATTCCAACCCGTTCCTGGCCCCCCGATCGGACGCCGTGCCCCTCGTCCCGGTCTCCTCGTTGGGAGCGAGCGCCTCCGCGCACCTTCTCCTAAAGCCGATATCGGACGCTCTCCCCACTTTCACCCCTCTGCCCGTGTCGTCGGACGACAGCGCGGGATCTGTGCTCAGAGACCTTCTAAAGCAATAGACGAACGGGACGCCTTTTCGCACTTTGTTCGCACAGATACTTTGTAGATAGAAGAATCCAAAGAGGCCTTTTTGTACAGATCAGTAACTGCCTTTGCGCCCCTCGTCTCTCGCGCCCCTCGTCTCTCGCGCCCCTCGTCTCTCGCGCCCCTCGTCTCTCGCGCCCCTCGTCTCTCGCGCCCCTCGTCTCTCGCGCCCCTCGTCTCTCGCGCCCCTCGTCTCTCGCGCCCCTCGTCTCTCGCGCCCCTCGTCTCTCGCGCCCCTCGTCTCTCGCGCCCCTCGTCTCTCGCGCCCCTCTATAAAAAAAAACAAAAAAAGCGTCTTCTTATTTCTATACTACTTTAACCTTATTTTGTATTTATAAGAAAAAGACAAGAATTTCGGAATGAATTCTCTTTATTAAATCACTCTGCAGGTTTGTCGAAGGATTGACAAAAGGGGGAAGAAAAAAAAAAACCTGCCAAATGTCAGACTTGTAGATTTTGGGTAGAATTTCTCATTCCTTTTGTATTATACATGTTGACGCTGTGCCGTTACAGGGGGCGAATCCAGCCGTTTAGTAGACATAGCCCTCCATTCACAGTCTGGTATCGCACCCTCGGAACAGAAAATCTGCCTTTTACCGTTCCTTAAGGGAATCTTTAACACGTTGAGGGGCATTTGCTGATCTGGTTAACGGTTACCGACCCCCCCAGATGTGTTATTTGGGAAGAGGGGCAATTTTCCTCTCTGCTTTAATTCCAGTTGCCCTCCGCACCAGAATCTTTCTCCCGGACGGCTGGCAAACAGTGTTATTTTACCGTGTAATCATGCGATGAGGTATTGGAGCTTTCTGTCCCTTTAAACTGGTTTTAGGGAGATAGCAGAAAAAAAAAAAAGCCACTAAAAAGTTTTATATATTTAAATGCAGAATATTTAATTGCTCTCTGAATGAAATGTTGATTTTTCGCTGTCCCCCCCCCCCCCCTTTCTCTGTCCCTTTCCAACTTCCGGCAGAGCCTCCGATTTAACCCGTTGAGTGCTGGAGGCCATCACTACGCCAAGTTCCTTCGCGCTCAAAGGGTTAATAGATTATTTGCTTTTTGTATATCGGTTCCGTAAGCCTGTTCTGGAAAATACTGTTTTGGTATAAATGCAGGACTGTAGTGTTCATATGTATAGTAAATAAAATTAATTTAAGGTATGTTTTATTTCCACCGTATTAAAAATGTAGTCCTGATTTATCTGTCCTACTGGGGGGGGGGGGGGGGGCGATGTTTCAATGCCTCCGGCCTCGAATTAAATATTATTATTATTATTATAATCTATTATATGACTAGCCAGTTAGACGTTGTGAACGGCTGTCTTGCTTTCCCCGGTAGATGGCGAGGAAACTCCTCGGGAGAACATCAGCCGCTCTTTTGTATATTTAGAAAATCTTTCCAACTGGTGCAGGACTCCAAAAAGGGGTTTGCTGCTGCTATGCTAATAAAGAAAGCTACAATTCTATATAAAATGTGATTTCGGTTTAGCAAAAGACGGCTGAAATAGCCAAACGCATCATAAGATCGCCCCAAAATATCATGGAAATCCTTCCCAGGAGAGCAGAAGCCGTTCTATCTGCAATGGGGGGACCAACTACATATTAATGTCTCTGTATTGAGCGCTACGTAAATTGTTGGCGCTATATAAATAAAAGATGATAATAATAATAATGTATTTAGAATGTGATGTCATCAAAGCCCCTGCTGGTGTAATGGTCAGGTGTCCCAATACTTTTGGCCATATAGTGTGTGTGTGTATATATATATTTTTATATATATGGTGTATGTGTGTGTATATATATATATATATATATATATATATATATAAATATAAAGCACTGGGGTGCAGTGATACATATGAAACATTTATTATTATTTTTAATAAGATATCATACTATTTTATTATAAGCACTAAGGCACTTTTGTATGAACAATTTTAGAATATTTTTGTGATTTTGTAAGTTATAGTATAGAAAATAAACACGTTTTTGGATGATACTGTTTTTTTTTTGTGAGCACCTGGATATTTTTGCCGGTGGAGGGTAGTAGTAGTTACATATTCTTGCCACTTTTGTAGTTGGGGGACGCTTCAGGGTCCAAGGTTGTCTCGTTTAAAGTGTGGCCCTAGAACCACCTAGATCCCCGGGGCAACACATCTCCTTCCTCACCGTTTTGGGTAAATCCTAGCGGTTTATATAAAATATTAAATAACATTGCTAATGGATGAGAATAAAGCCCCGCACCGTGTGTCGGCTGCCCGCCGGCGGCGTTTAGACGATGCGGCCTCGGCGCTGCCCCCGGTTTGTGCTCCGGTTCCCATAATCGTATTTTTCTGAGCTTTTTTTGGCCGCAATCCCTGAAACGTGAGATATCGTGTTTAATGTTCCCGTTTCCTGCTATTTTAACGTGTTTTTTCTTTCTTTTAGCGATTAGATTAACAGACTTCTCAGAACAGAACCCGCGCTGCTTCGCGTTCGGCCGCCGTAAGCCTCGATGTCGCAATAAAGCGCATTAAGTCGGCTAGACGGGAAATTCCCGCAGAAATGTTTGTTTTCTCAGCAGATTAATGATATTTTTTCCTCATTAATATCCCAGCGGCCCCCGTCTCTGCAATCCAACCTGCTCTGTGCGAAAGGCGACGGCGGTTTAACCCCTCGTGCCACAGCAGCGAGCCTCCCCCGTGGTATTGAGTCTTATGGATACCCCACTGCAGCTCAACTGTGTAGAATTAATCTGTTATTCCTCCCCAATTCATTCATATATTATGTGGCAACTGTATGAAAAGTTTGTGAACTTTTATGAAAACCAAACTTTTTATTCTCTAAACCCCCCAACGGTTCTGTGGGGTCGGTTTAGAGAATTTATATATATATATATATATATATGTACTAATTTGCATAAGGGTCAGCGCTGTGAGGGGGGTAGAGACAAATGATTTAAACCTTATGTGTTTTGGGTTAATGGAAATCAAGGCATCGTTTTCCTGTAATCACAGATTTCTGGGATTAACCCTTTCCTCACCCTGAGCCTGTTTTTAAGGCCTACATGCGGTCGGCATAAAGGGTCTTTACCGCGGGACGAGCGGCAGAGCTGGTATGGGAGACCACCGCTAAAAATGGGGGGGGGGGGGGGGGGTTATATTTCACCGAAGCTCAGATAAATCCATGGTTTTCTAGAAAGATTCGAGGCTCTTCGGGAACGCCGCGGCTCGTCTTGTTCTGCGGGAGTTAACGCGCATGCTCGCTGTCCCCCACGGTGCCGTCCGCTCGTAAACACGTAACTGAAAGTTAATGATGTGCAAAACCTTAAGAATAAAACCGCAGGGGGGGCCGGCAGGACTTTATTAACTGTCCTGGCACTCGAACTGTTAAACATCATCATTTTATACCATTCGGCTCTGAGCGCCGTTTACACGACATGCCAGCGGGGGTTAAAAACTTCATCTGTGATGTCATGATTCGCTTCCGCATGCACATAAAGTTATTTTGCATATGGAGTCAGACTCTGGACACCCCGTTTAGGTGAGCGGCTCCCTTTCCTTCCCCCTCCGGCAGTGAAAGGGTGGCTTTCGGCAGAAAGCGTCCAGCTGACTCGGATCCCAGTTGCATTCTCAGACAATGCAGCCGCCAGATCCGCTGAAGGCTTTCTTTATGGGGATGTTGGCAGAACGACGTGACCGGCCCCCGTGGGCCTTTCTGCATCTCCATAAATGGTTAACGGGTTGATCCAGACGGCCTCGCGCCGCGGCTTCCAGAGCCAGACACCAAACCCCCCCCCCCGCCGGCCGTTAGTTTTGGGGGGTTTATTTTCATTTTCAAGTCATACTTGTAAATCAGCACGGCGTGGGTTAAATAACAACGCCATCATTTTTTATGAAGCGCTGACATAGTCCGCGGCGCTGTACGCTTTAACTATAGCGTGATTAACAAAGATACGTTTACACAGACAGATACATACAGGAGGCGAGGACCCGGCCCGTGAGCTTACAATCTACCCCAGGAATGGTGGGCTTAGTGGGGGGGGGGGGCAATTTATGATTTTAAAATCTAAAAGGAATTATGAGGGTAATTAAGACAACTGGAGGGTAAAATAATTTGACTTAATCTGGTAAAACCAGAACGGTTTTGGTGCAAAGATCCCAAATTCGGAGCAGACGGCAAAAACATTGGTTCCCATGGGAACTGCTCCACATTTAAAAAATTTGCCCCAGAATGGTCTATAAATGCAAGCCACCTCAGCCCGAGAATGGTTACGGTGAGAAGACGTGCGGCTGGGGCGACGTTCTCACGGTTTGGGTGGAGAAGCCGCCGTAATCAAAAAAATAACATTCCTTTTTCCTGTGAAAAATCCAAATATGCAACGAGGCGGTCGGGGGGTCTGCCCGGGTCCAATTCTCCAAGTATCGGGTTGGCGCTGGGAGGCGTATTATTATTATTTATATAGCGCCATCATATTCCGTAGCGCTGTACAATAGATAGACATAACAAGTAGTATATAACATAATTCGGCAGGTGAGGAGGGCCCGGCTCAAAGGAGCTTACAATCTAGAGGGGGTTCGGGTCCTAAAAAAAAGAATCACCTGTTCTATGCTTGGGTGAAAGGGGATTAACCGCTAAGTGGCGCAGGGAATCGGCCCTTTATTTCAGGGCTCTCTGGGATGTGTTTAGACCGAGGACTGTAAAGGCTTTAATCTTACAAACTACAGGGGCATTTTGGGGGGCAAAATACTGAAATTTGAGCACCAATGAGAAAAATTCAGCAGGGATGTCCGTGCAGGTTGCCTAAAAGCCCCCGGTCTCCGAAGTTGACAGTCTGTGGGCGTTTAGTGGAACTGCTCACGTTAACGCAGGGGGTGGAATGTAAGGGGGGTTATTTTTTAATGCTTAGGGGCAAATTCATCCTGGCCCTGATTGCAGCCCCCCCGCCGTGATGTCTCCGAAAGGCCACTTATGCGGTTTGCTGCGAGATGATCTCAAGCCGCAGCATTTTCCGTAACCCCCATATGTTTGGTGGCTCCGGGCCCCTCGTCGGGGGGTCTCGGACCACAGAACTTTAATCCGGACCCAAGGAAATGACAGCGGAGGATACGGAGTCACGCAGGGCCTGCGCTTGGCGTTCACCGCGGGGAGGAGAGGGTCCGGCGATGGCTTCCAGATGTGCCGGAATTCTTGGACTCGCTAACGAGCCTGTGAAACAAAACCAATTTATGTTTTTGGGCTGCGTCCCCCCCCCCTCAACACAAGCAAAGCACCGGTCGGGGGGGTTTTCACCCCAAAATCCCGGATAGCAGAGTAACTTTCATCACCAATGATCTGGTTACGTTTCTTTATATGAAGTTATTGCGCTGTTTAAAGGGATAGTCACGGATACTAAAAGCACAGTTTGCTCCCAAATGTTAGTCGCTGCGGTACTGGGGGTCTTGGCTTCCATCGCTCGTCAGTCTGGGGGTCTTGGCTTCCATCACTCGTCAGTCTGGGGGTCTGGCTTTGCTAATGGTGCTCGGTTACGATAGCGATCTTGCTGTGATATCGCGCAGGATATTACCCCCCCGTCGCCCCCATACTGGAGCACATTTTTTTTCACTCTGGAAAAGAAAATGTGCCTTTCCACTGTTGACACTGAAAGGGTTAACAGTTTATTTGCTTTTTGTATAATCTGTTCTGTAAAAGTATCATTCCAGGGCCGTAGCGTTCATTTGTATAGTAAATAAAATTAAAGCATGTTTTTATTTCCATGATATGGAAAAAAAAGAGTCCTGATTATTATCCGAAAATAAATAGAAAAGAATAAGTGCAGCATCAACGCGGGTTTACTATACTGGTGAATATCAGTAATAGTGAATAATGTGAGCGCAGCTAAACAACGAGACAAACTCCACACATGTCTCACAATAACGTCAGAAACAGGAAATAAATTATAGCGCACATCTAGATAGGGGGAAAAGTTAACAACAATTCCAGATAGGGGAAAAGTTTACATCACTTCTAGAGAGGGGAAAAGTTTACATCACTTCCATATAGGGGAAAAGGTTATAACACTTCCAGATAGAGGAAAAGTTTACATCACTTCCATATAGGGGAAAAGTTTACATCACTTCCAGATAGGGAAAAGGCTATAACACTTCCAGATAAGGGAAAATGTTATAACACTTCCAGATAGAGGAAAAGTTTACAACACTTCCAGATAGAGGAAAAGTTTACATCACTTCCATATAGGGGAAAAGTTTACATCACTTCCAGATAGGGAAAAGGTTATAACACTTCCAGATAGGGGAAAAGTTTACAACAATTCCAGTTAGGAGAAAAGTTTACATCACTTCCAGATAGGGAAAAGGCTATAACACTTCCAGATAGGGGAAAAGGTTACAACACTTCCATATAGGGGAAAAGTTTACATCACTTCCAGATAGGGAAAAGGTTATAACACTTCCAGATAGGGGAAAAGTTTACAACACTTCCAGATAGGGGAAAAGTTTACAATACTTCCAGATAGGGGAAACGTTTACAACACTTCTAAATAGGGAAAAGGTTATAAGTTCTAACACTTCCAGATAGAGGAAAAGTTTACAACACTTCCAGATAGAGGAAAAGTTTACATCACTTCCATATAGGGGAAAAGGTTATAACACTTCCAGATAGAGGAAAAGTTTACATCACTTCCATATAGGGGAAAAGTTTACATCACTTCCAGATAGGGAAAAGGCTATAACACTTCCAGATAGGGGAAAAGGTTATAACACTTCCAGATAGAGGAAAAGTTTACAACACTTCCAGATAGAGGAAAAGTTTACATCACTTCCATATAGGGGAAAAGTTTACATCACTTCCAGATAGGGAAAAGGTTATAACACTTCCAGATAGGGGAAAAGTTTACAACAATTCCAGTTAGGAGAAAAGTTTACAATACTTCCAGATAGGGGAAACGTTTACAACACTTCTAAATAGGGAAAAGGTTATAAGTTATAACACTTCCAGATAGAGGAAAAGTTTACAACACTTCCAGATAGAGGAAAAGTTTACATCACTTCCATATAGGGGAAAAGTTTACATCACTTCCAGATAGGAAAAAGGTTATAACACTTCCAGATAGAGGAAAAGTTTACAATAATTCCAGATAGGGGAAAAGTTTACATCACTTCTAGATAGGGGAAAGGTTTGCAACACTTCCTGATAGGGGAAACGTTTACATCACTTCTAGATAGGGGAAAGGTTTGCAACACTTCCTGATAGGGGAAACGTTTACATCACTTCTAGATAGGGGAAAGGTTTGCAACACTTTGAAATAGGTGTACAACACTTTGAGATACGGGAAAAGTTTACACTTTGTGATATGGGAAAGTTTACATTACTTCTAGATAGGGGAAATATTTAAAACAATATGAAATAGGGGAAACGTTTACATCGCTTCTAGATAGGGGAAGTTTACAACACTTCATGGTTCAGTTATGTTTTTAATGTGTATTTCAACAGCGGTCCTCTGTAAAAATGCAAATGTGTAACACACTAAAACTTGAATTGACCCAATATTTAATTTGGTTAATATATAATTAGGTTAAATTCTGTTCTCTGCAAACAAGCCTCACTGACTCCAGAGCGTAAAAACCCCAGCCGCTCCTTTTGTATATTTATAAAATATTTCCAACTGGTGCAGGACTCCAAAAGGGGTTTTGCTATAGCGTTGAATGTAATTAGCTGTTTTTTTGTCTATAAATACCACTGCCGTGCTGATTCAGAAAGAAATACTTAAATATAAAATGTGATATTGGTGTTATCGTGGCCGTGGCCGTATATCCTTTTTTTCTAACTGCCTGTCTGTCCTAATTAATTGAGTGATATGTCTGTACTCTACTCAGGGCAAGAATGTAATGCTCTGTATCTCGCTGGCTTCTGGTCACGGAATGGTTAAAGCACTTATTGTGTCTGCCTGCCCCCCTTCTATCTTGGCAGTTACCCCAAGATTGTTGTGAGGGGTCTGGCCAATTTGTGAACGGAGTAATCGGAACCATCTGTCTGAGCCGAGGCCCCGTTTGCATTGTTTAACATACTCAGAAAATGAAGGGTTCATTTTTTGCATTCCTCCTGCAATTGGTTTAATGCGGAGTTACAGACAGGGAGTTAAACCCAAGCGGTTGCCCCCTCAGTCCCGAGTCCAGGCTGTGAGCGAGCGGACGCATCCCACCCCGGGTCACATCGCTTCACTCCACACATTGCTCCAGGGCAGGAACATGCTCCCACTACGGTGAGTACCGGGGCTTTTATTATTCTAAAGCAGCTCCTAAATTCTGTCTTTACGTGAATTCCTGGAAAACACCGAAAATCCCAGCAGAAAACCCAGATTCTCCTATAGATCCAGACATGCTATAGAGCAGGTGTCCCACTAGCCGAGACATTCCCCCCCGCAGTATATCTCTATCCAGAACTCGCTAGCAGTAAAGAAAGTTGGTTTTTTTTTTAGAATGTTGCTGTTTTTTTTGTATTTTTTTTTAGAATATTTCTGTTCTTTTTTATTTATTTTTTTAGAATATTTCTGTTCTTTTTTATTTATTTTTGTAGAATATTTCTGTTCTTTTTTATTTATTTTTTTAGAATATTTCTGTCCTTTTCTTATTTTTTTTTAGATTGTTTCTGTTCTTTTTTTGTTTATTATTTTTTTTAGAATGTTTATGTTCCTTTTTTGTTTATTATTATTTTTAGAATGTTGCAGTTCTTTTTTTTTTATTACTGTATTTTTTTAGAATATTTCTGTTCTTTTTTTTGTTCGTTCTTTTTTTTTTTACAACGTTTATGTTGACAAAACAACAAAACCTGATGCTGTCCCCGGAATGTTTCGATGTAAATATTTCTGTGCTCTCTATGAACGTATGTTTTATAAACGCGTACGTCACGTCTCTGCGTGTAACACGTTCAGTCAGATTTTCACGTGGTTGTGTAAAATGTTTCTATTAAACAGGAGATCATTTCTATAAGAACACGGAAAGAGTAGGTGCTTGAAACGAAGTGAAATTATAGATCTCTGCCCCAAAGAGCTTACAATCTAGCTGACTATATCAAAGCAGGGGTTGACTTAGTTGTACATTCTCTGATTTCTGTGCACATTTTTATCCCAAACTCTTTCCGATATCAGAAGCGGCACAATTTAACTCTTTAAATCTTTCCGCGTTAAAACAGTTACAGAATTCGGATTCTTAACCCTTTGTTTGTGCGAGATAGCGATGGCTCCCAAGCACACATGCGCACTTTATCTGAGATTTGTGAACTAAAGCTTGGGGCGCTTCTACACCCAATGCGTGTGTGAGAGATAGAACTTTAAGGGGCGCTGGTATTAACCCTTTGAGAGCCAGGGGGACGAGGAGCTTTATCTCACGCGCTGCCGGCGGGTTAATGCTCGGTTGGCTCGCCGTCAGGGTAATGGCGAGAAACACGACTCTGTGAATGAAGACACCGCGTTGATGTCCTCGTCCCTCCTCTCCGATCTATATCACGCCAGCTTTACGTATTCAGGAATGTTTTGCACGGGAAGCACGGGTCACCGGGGACGCGGGGCGGCCAAATCCATTCATACTGTTCTCAGCGGAACATCGTTCAGCAAACGCTCCCTTCTTGCACAATTCACGGAAGAAAACAGATTCCAATAAAACAATGGATACTTTTTAGAATTCTGTGACCGCAAATCTGGGATTATTATTTTTTTTTTTATTTATTTAGAATTTTTTACATTTTAGACGCGACTTTAGTAGTAACAAGTTTGAAAAAGTGGTCTAATCGGCAGGGCGACCAATGGATCGGCTCAGTAAGTTTTGGTTGCTATGGCGATAAGACCACTTTCCAAACTTTGCACCAGGATCACCGTATTTAGTAATAACCCCCATCAGTGGTGTCTTCACTCCACAATGTTGTGATCCGGTCGCTGGTGAAAAGGGATCTTGTGACCAAGTCACGGGTAACTTCTAGTATATCTGCGTTCTCGTATCGGATCATCCAAGTGCCAGAGATCCAGTAGATTACAGCATGGTTTTAATATAAGAAAGCGATATAAAAGCGAATCCATGTGACGAGGCAGTGATCCGGAGTGACAGCGAGTCCGAGGGGGTCTGGAATCCCCTGAGCAGCACCTCCGGGATCCACTACCCCCAGTCAGCGATCTGTCTGCGATCTGGTGCGTAGAACCCGTTGATCCGTATCCCAGTCTGACCCGGTCCAAATCCAGCATTCTGAACGGGACGCAGGAGCGGGACTAGGATTCCATAACTTCTGGGTGCTTTAACCATCCATGGTCCAGGGCCACACAGTGGCTTTCGGGTTTTTTAGACCCCGGGACCAGAACCTCAGTCCGCTTGGCAGGTCCAGAACCTCAGTCTCTTGATACAAACTTCGGTGGAATCGGCCATTCCTGGGTCCTTGTGCTTTCGGGGCCGATGGCAGCGAGTCTCTTGCGTTCCGAAGACGTTGGCTGGATAGGCGGGGAGTCCCAGATCCTCGTTTAATGGAGTGGAAAATGAGTCTGTTTTCCTGTGGTTTTTTTCCACAAATTAGTGAATCATTCCTGCGCGTGATTTCACTACCAGAGACCACGGAGCCCGGCCAAGAAAAATATACCATTAAACCGGCCCGCAGACGGCCCCCCCCCCCGACTCACATTACTGGCAGCGACCCCAAGCCCGACGTCTAGCTGACGGGACGTCACGTCTTACATACACATAACAGAAAGATAGAACGCAATCATTTATTGAAAATATATTTAAAATGATTCAACCGCTGATTTAATCAATGAGACGATTGGCCGGCTTTACATCCAGCGATGGAGGAGAGATTTTCTAAACGTTTTTGGCCTCCATCCGCTGGGGGATTTATATTTTTATATCGAGTTTTCTATTCCCCCTTTTCTGTTGTTTTTGGGCGGTTTTTTCCCATCACGCCTGTGGTTGACGGAGTCCTTAAACACTGACAGTAACGTGGCTGTGCGCCATCTTGGGTTTGGCAGCCCTGGCTTTTGGATTCTGCTCCCCGGCGGCCATGTTTCGGTTGGCACAAAATACGGGAACCACTTCTTATTACAGAACATAGTAAGTTAAAACGTGTGCGTTAACGCAAGAAATATTTTAATTGCTACTAGTGTTATTTATCAATAATAAGTTAAAGGAGTAGTGCATTCATTGAACAGTCACCAGAATGCTGAGGCCGATACCAATAAATTGCTGAATGCCCCCCATGGTGGGCTTCTAATATAATTTTTATTTTCCGTTAAATAGATACCGCCAGCCCGGAACGTGGGATCCTTTTTGTTCTGTGCCCTTTGCCGTTAACCCTTTTGTTTTCGTGTTGTAGAATCCTGGCGCTGCTCTCCCTCAGCCTGCACCTTCCACATTTCGGCTCTGCTCAGGTAAGGATCAGCGCCGGGTCTGCCAGAGGACACGTTTCCATAAAAAGAAATATGGATACATTTTTACAGAATCTTAAGGTTTTCCCCAAATTAAACCTCACTGTAACGAGAAACGTCCATCCCTGACTATCTCCAACAAATTGCTCAATACGGATAACCAGACCCTCGCCCTCTGCTTTCTGCGAACAACGCCAGGGTGCCCTTCGTGTAACAAACACATTCTTCTTCTTTCTTTTTCTTACTTCTTCTTTCTTCTTCTTCTTTTTCCTTCTTCTTCTTTCTTCTTCCTCCCCGCAACAGACAATTATTCTGGATAATAAGTTCCCGGCCATGTTTGCGATAAGGTTTTAATTCCTCTGTTTTTGCCAACGGGATCCTGGACACGGCATGAGTATTTTATTTTTATTTATATTTATTGTCGTCATGTTTCCCGTTTATGATGTCATAAAAAAAACCCAAAAAAACCAAAGCATATCTCCGCAGTCTTGCTGGTGAAATTCCTCACGTTGGGTTAAAAATAGCGGCCTATATACATTTCCAAATACTCGGGGCAAAATGTTGGAATAATATAATTCCCGGGACAGGACTGAGCCCAAAACCCTGGGGCAGTTGGCAGGTATGACTGTTTAACGTGCGTGTTTCGTCTTGTGTTTCAGCAGCAGTGTAACAACGGCTTTGAAATGGACCGCTCCACCGGGCAGTGCTTAGGTACGGCAGTCACGAAAGGGGCCGCGGGGGGCCGATTCCCCCGGGCCAGATATGAGACTCAGAATGGGAGATAAATGGGGGGAAAATGTGTTTTAAATTAGTTTTCATTTTATTTTGTCGTTTGATGTTTTGGGGGAAAAAAATACAAATCAACCAGAATAAAGAGATACATTTTATCCGTTAACCCTTTATTGGTTTCTGCTAATCCCACTGGAAGGAAAACGAGTTAAAGACCTTTCATAGAACCCCCCGTTATGTGTAGAGCATGGGAGCAGCCATCATATCTGCAGGATTATTCCTCCCCGATAACGCCGGGTCTCTCTGGTGATTGTGAGGGAGGGGCAGATAATTTAAGGATATTAACTGGATTGAATAACGCCGGCTTTGCCTCTTTTTGGCGAAATAACCTCTTTTTCCCCCAGACGTGGATGAGTGTCGCACCATCGCCGACCCCTGCCGGGGGGATATGATGTGCGTCAACCAGAACGGGGGCTACCTCTGCATCCCCAGGACCAACAGCATGTTCCGAACGACGTACCGCAACACCTTCCTGCCCGCCGTGGCGCCACTTCCTGCGCCCAACTTCCCTTCGCCGTCCCGGCCCCTTATCTGTCGCTTTGGGTATCAGTTAGATGAGAACAGTCAGTGCGCCGGTGAGCCCATAACCCCCCCACATCTGAAATACCCCGAGAAGGGCATTTTTTGTTTAGGGGGTGTGGTTGGAGGCGTGACTGGGGGTGGGGATTCATTCAGTCTTTTACCTGACGTATTGCTAAGTAATTATGTAGCCATAAAAAGTGACCCGGATACATTTCTCCAGCCATTGGCCTGTTTATATCGGGGGTCCTGGGGGTGTTTGTCAGACAGTTGGGGGCTCTGGCAGTAGGGGCAGCCGATGCGCTAACGCCCTCTCTTCCTGTTGCAGATGTCGATGAATGCGCCAGCGAAACCCACCATTGCAACCCCACCCAGATCTGTATAAACACGGAGGGGGGCTACACGTGTTCCTGCACCGAGGGCTACTGGCTGCTGGAAGGGCAGTGTTTAGGTAAGTGCCTACGGACTGGGTATTGGGGGCCGCTCAGTCTGATCTAACGTCACACGAAAAATCTGGGCTCTGTTGAGCCCACCCATCTTGCCCTAGGACCCCCCATGTTTCACCTTGAGAAACTATGCATCTGGATTTAAGGTAACGATGTGGGGGGGGGTGCAGGATAACGGGGGCCCCTCAGAGAAGCCGCCGAGTCAATGCCTGTCCCCGTGCACCGCTTACCGGCCAGATTATTCGATTTATTATTACACTTGGTTGGAGGTGTGATACCGTAGGTTTCTTTGTCTCACCTGTGCTCAAGTAAGAAGATGCTGGGGTTTTCCCTGCTTGGTGGGATGTTTAGTCTGTTCTCAGCAGTTAAAGTGGATCACATGAGCGAGAAGAATGTCCATTAGTCCAGAACGGTGTTTTGTTGAACGTTCCTTCACCCAAAGGGTTAAAGACGAGTGCCACGTGGAGTTGGGTTGAAGGCATGTGGCCGCTCTCTCCACCACCACGTACTTTACACGTCTATAAAACAGCGGGGGGGGGGGGATGAGATCCAGATGCCCCGGTACGGCGCGTGGACAAGGAACATGCGCGGATCGAATCGCATCGACCTGGGTAACGAAACTGACGCCCATTGCTTGGACCCGATTCGTCCGGGACTTTGGCCAGATTGGGCATCCCCCCTTTTTCTGCGGTTAGTTTGGGGTTACCCCACCCCGGGGCGGTATTCGCGGTTACTTGGGGTTGAGAAGCGGAGGACGGGAACTCGGTTTTATGGCTTCATTGGAATTTCAAGCAGCTACGATGTGACCTTCCCCCGAACTCTGCGATCAGAAGCTTCCAGCGGAGTCTTTCATCGATGGTTCAAGAAGTGAAGGAGCTAAAAAAAAAAACCCTTATGTCTTCTTTCCCGCAGCGCGACCTCGTGTTCTAGAACTAGCGGCTCCGTTATTTTATTGGGAACGCTTAAATACATATAATAATAATAATAATAATAATAATAGTAAGACCCATTCGGCCCCTGTCTTCTCTCCGAGTGTTAGACAGAATGTCACCGGGTCAAACACCAGAAGTCTCCACATTCTAAGCAGCCTCAGTGTGTTTCTTTGAGTTGATGTAGCCTACAGACTTTGGATCTCCTGGATAGGTTGAGGTCTCCTGGATGGGTTGAGGTCTCCATGATAGGTTGAGGTCTCCCGGATTAACCTTGAGGTCTCCTAGGTAGGTTGAGGTCTCCAGGATAGGTTGAGGTCTCCCAGATTAACCTTGAGGTCTCCCAGTTGGGCCTGAGGTCTCCTCAATGGGTTGAGGTCTCACAGATGGGCCTGAGGTCTCCCGGATTAGCCTGAGATCTCCCAATTGGGCCTTGAGGTTTCCTGGATTGGTTGAGGTCTCCTGGAATGGTTGAGGTCTCCCAGATGGGTTGAGGTCTCCCAGATGGGTTGAGGTCTCCTGAATGGGTTAAGGTCTCACAGATGGGCCTGAGGTTTCCCAGATGAGCCTGAGGTCTCTTGGATTGGTTGAGGTCTCCTGGATGGGTTGAGGTCTCCCTGATGGGTTGAGGTCTCCCGGATGGGTTGAGGTTTCCCAGATGAGCCTGAGGTCTCTTGTATTGGTTGAGGTCTCCTGGATGGGTTGAGGTCTCCTGGATGGGTTGAGGTCTCCCTGATGGGTTGAGGTCTCCAAAGCTCTGTCCTTCAACCAGAAACTTGCCGATCGCCCAAAACGTCTCAGCCGGCTGATCGATGCGATTTACAATTTAAATATTTTGTTGGAAAATCAAACTTTTTTATTCTATGAAGCCGGATGTTTTTTCACTACAACTCTCATCATCCTATTAGACGTTATGTGCAGGGCCCTCCTGACCTTTTGTTTCAGACTAAGTCGTTATGCAATGTGTTGCTTGTTATGTAATGTTTATGCATTGTACAACGCTGCACAATATGATGGCGCTATGTGGATCAGTGAATAATAATAGCCCAGGTACCCCTGACGCAGGGTCTCTGCTCCTGCAGCGGTGAGCGCCGGCGCGGGGAGGGCCAGAGTTCCAGAGTCTTCTGCATTTTAGGAAGAAGTTTTGAATAAAGTGAAAATAAGCCTCGTGAGTCCTCTCCTCCTGGGAAGGGGTCGGGAGTTGTTTGTAGCAATAATGGAGAAAACATCTGAAAGTAAATTCATGCAGCCGGGGAACGGAACAAAGGCGGCTCTGTGACGTCCCAGAAATCTCATTTAACTCTGAAATCCATCCTCTGTTCCTCAGCAGATTTCACAATCCTCTCTCCCCCCTCTCCTCTCCTCTCTCTCCTTCTCTCTCCCCCCTCTCCTCTCCTCTCTCTCCTTCTCTCTCCCCCCTCTCCTAGAAAGAAATGTTCAGAGTTTTTAGTTTTGTCCAAAAACATAAAACTTTTCTTGCATCTGCTGCCGGTCCCATAACTCAAGTATATGCTTTACACCAAGTGCTTTAAAACACACATTTTGTGATATTATACCATGGATTTCCATGGCGACCTTTCTTAAAGGGGAAGTCTAGAAAATATAACATTCTCCTCCTTGGGCATAAACCCCAGCACTGTATACAGTAATATAACCCCCCCCCCAGCGCTGTATACAGTAATATAACCCCCCCAGCACTGTATACAGTAATATAACCCCCCAGCACTGTATACAGTAATATACCCCCCCAGCGCTGTATACAGTAATATAACCCCCCCAGCGCTGTATACAGTAATATAACCCCCCAGCACTGTATACAGTAATATAACCCCCCCAGCGCTGTATACAGTAATATAACCCCCAGCGCTGTATACAGTAATATAACCCCCAGCGCTGTATACAGTAATAACCCCCCAGCGCTGTATACAGTAATATAACCCCCAGCGCTGTATACAGTAATATAACCCCCCAGCGCTGTATACAGTAATGTAACCCCCAGCGCTGTATACAGTAATATAACCCCCAGCGCTGTATACAGTAATATAACCCCCCAGCGCTGTATACAGTAATATAACCCCCAGCACTGTATACAGTAATGTAACCCCCAGCGCTGTATACAGTAGTATAACCCCCAGCGCTGTATACAGTAATATAACCCCCCAGCACTGTATACAGTAATGTAACCCCCAGCGCTGTATACAGTAATATAACCCCCCAGCGCTGTATACAGTAATATAACCCCCAGCACTGTATACAGTAATATAACCCCCAGCGCTGTATACAGTAATATAACCCCCCAGCACTGTATACAGTAATGTAACCCCCAGCGCTGTATACAGTAGTATAACCCCCAGCGCTGTATACAGTAATATAACCCCCCAGCACTGTATACAGTAATGTAACCCCCAGCGCTGTATACAGTAATATAACCCCCCAGCGCTGTATACAGTAATATAACCCCCAGCACTGTATACAGTAATATAACCCCCCAGCGCTGTATACAGTAATGTCAGGTTTTATCTCATTTTGTTCCAATAAACTCTCTTTATCTGCAGACCTGGAGCGGCCGTTGCTGGCAGTCATGTGATATTTTGGGTGACTTTCCCGGATCAAACCCCACACTGAGCTGATGCTTTATGGCGATGCTAATGAAGTCCGTTCCTCCATAGACTTTCATAAGCCAGACAGTCCGGCTGGGTGATTAAGACTGAGCCATTCTATTGTTCCCACAGGCAGTATGATAAGGAGTCGGGGTGTTTAGTAGATCGGGGATCAGATAACAGAGCGAGAATCATACAAATGGCTGATATGCAGCTGCCTGAAAACATTATATTACGGGGGAAAAAACTACAACTGGGTTGAAAGAGAAAACAAGAATATTTACGGAAGATTGTTTTTTATCTGATACGAGCAGTAAAAAGTCTGAAGTTCAGCTTTAATTTTTTTTATGGAGCCTCCAGAGGAAATAGTTGACACTCAAAGCAGAGAGCGTGGATGCTGCTTACAGTCAGTAACAGCTGTGTGTCAGAATCCCAGCTGGCAGATTGTCAGAGCTGATCAAAGAACGGCTGCAATGACATCATAATTTAGATTTGTTGCACAGGCCAACGAGTAAATAGTGGTTATGGTACAGTCCGGCAATATAGGCGCATTTGGCGTTATGTCACTGCAGTGTTGTTTTAATCACATAACTGCTGCGTATCTTTCTCTACCACACTCTTTGTATTCAATGTGTTATTCTGTAGCAGAAAACAGTTCATATTCCTGCATATCGGCCCTAAAGGCTTGCGATCGCGCCTTTAATGCTCCAAAAAATGTCTTTTTTCTTTTTCAAATTTAAGGTTTAACATCCAGTTGTAGGTTATGAAAATGACCACAAGAGGGCGCATTGAGCATCTTCACCGTCACCTGTAGGGCTTTATTATTATTATTATTATCATTATTATCATTATTATTATTATTTTTATCATTATTATTATTATCATTATTATTATTTTTATCATTATTATTATTATTATCATCATTATTATCATTATTATTATTATTATTTTATTATTATTACAACAATAATAATAACAATATAATAATAATCATCATTGATACCCAGAACCTTAATTAGTCGTAGGTCGTCTTAGATTCAGGAGCCGTATGTCTATCCCATGCATGTTTAATACCCTCACTGTATTACCCTCTACCACTTCTGCTGGGAGGCTGTTCCACTTATCTACCATGCATGGGAAAGAGCTATGACTCTTGAATCTAAGATGAGACCCAACGACTGAGGCTTTCCTAATGCGGGTTCCGCTAATAATGATGCAGAGATCAAACGCAGACGCCATCCCGTGTCTGAGTGACGCTCACACGCCTGACCCCGTGTGCTGCCCGTAACGCAAGAGGAGCGGAACCTCCAGCCACTTCAAAGAATCTCATCCTCTGATGTCTCGGAGACGGTTATTAAGTCCCCAAGTGGTAAAGCTTCACACCGATCCCCACCCCATGACGCGGCCCGTGGACAGGGAGTGCAGCCTGAAACATACTTAACACTCTTGTGGATTCTTAGGGCCTGACTGGGGATGATGGGGAAGCCCAGCGGCCACCTGATCACATGAGTGCGGTCAACGGTTGGATATGCGCAGCCATTGCAAGCAGCCATTGTTAAGTAATTGTCTCGCGCAGGTACAGGAACTCCTACTTTCATATTAGAGTGCGTTTTGCACAGACTCCGGTGCATTTTACGGCATGTAAATCGGTGCAGGCGTTCTCGAGTTATTGGCGTTCTTCTGTCTCATTTGGCTCCTCCCCCTCCGCTGCTACGTACAGCAGGGAGCATATCCCAGTACACTTCTCGCACATGCTCAGTAGATTCCCCATTGTAGGCAATGAGAGCTGAGCTCCCAGCTCAAACGTGGCAGTGGAATAAATGTTCTTGAGCCGCAGACGGGAGACGTTAGGACAGCTCTGTTCATGATGATGACGTTACTGTTACTACTAAATGTTACTCTGCATCCAAACGATACTCTGTACTCGGTACCCGCAGACATCGACGAATGCCGCTTCGGGTACTGCCAGCAGCTGTGCGCCAACGTCCCGGGGTCCTATTCCTGTACGTGCAACCCGGGCTTCATCCTGAACGAAGACGGAAGGTCCTGCCAAGGTACGTGACGAGCCACATGCTGCCCCCCCCGACCCGCGGAACATGAATATGTTATAACACGGGGGTGTCTTAAGATAAACACGCTCCTTGGTCTAGTTTTAGATTCAGGAGCCGTATGCCTATCCCATGCATGTTTAATCCCCTCACTGTATTACCTTCTGCCACTTCTGCTGGGAGGCTGTTCTACTTAACTATCACCCTCTTGGTTTATTGAACCCTGACGTTGTTCTCTGGTCCAGTACCGAACCGGTTTCTGGGCTGTGTGTCTGGAATGGACGTCGCTGACCGGTTGACTCTCTGATTTTGCAGATGTTGACGAGTGCGTCACGGAAAACCCCTGCGTGCAGAGCTGCCTCAACACCTACGGCTCCTACCTGTGCCGCTGCGAACCCGGCTACGAGCTGGAGGAGGACGGGGTTAACTGCAGCGGTAAATTACAGGCCGCGGCCCCGGGGGGCCGGCGGCTGCGTACAAGATGAACCCCTATAGAGCGATCCCGCCGTCTTTCCTCCCGGCCTCACCGGCGTATCCTCTTGTTGTAGATATGGATGAGTGCAGCGTGTCGGAATTCCTGTGTCAGCACGAGTGCGTCAACCAGCCGGGGTCGTACTACTGCAGCTGCCCGTCGGGCTACGTGCTTCTCGATGACAGCCGGAGCTGCCAGGGTGAGCCGAGCCCAAAATGTCCGTCCAAAAGATACGGTGGAGGAATAATTACCCCCCCCCCCGGGATTTTCTGAATGAGCTGCCCCCCCCCATGGGATGCTTTAAATATTTACCCTTTAAATCCCATCGTCAAGATACCACGCAGCAAATGTGCCACCCAAACGGCTCTAATACCGGCCCGCATGGAAATCTTGACTTAAAAGACACACTTGATTGAGTCACCTGTGTTCAAGCAGGGGTATGGACCGTATATTCTTCCCATAGCTAATTAGCGATCATTTTCCAGATATCGACGAATGCGATACGAGGAACAACACGTGCAGCGCGCAGCAGACCTGCTTTAACATTCCCGGCGCCTACAAATGCATCGACGCGGTGAGATGCGAGGATCCGTACATTAAGATCAATGAAAAGTGAGTAACTGCGCAGGTCCTTACTAGACATGTACGTAGAGGTAAGTGCCGGGGGGGGGTATAAAGTCACCCCCCCCGGTGGGGTCATTCTGGGATCTCGGGGGGCAGGCGGGTTGCTGACGAGCCCCTGTGTGTCCTGCGCAGCCGCTGCATGTGTCAGGTGGAGAACCCGGCCTGCCGAGACCAGCCGTTCACCATCGTCCACCGGCACATGGACCTCATCTCCAGCCGCACCGTGCCCACCGACGTCTTCCAGATGCAGGCGACCACCCGCTACCCCGGGGCCTACTACATCTTCCAGATCAAGTCGGGCAACGAGGGCAGAGAGTTCTACATGAGGGTAAGAGCTGCGGCCCCATCCGGCCCCCGCCTAGTCGCCTGTCTCTCCTGCTGTAAAGACTCAAATCAGTCGTTGGTCTCGTCTTAGATTCAGGAGCCATATGTCTAATGCATGTTTAATTCCCTCTACCACCTCTGCTGGGAGGCTGTTCCACTTATCTACCACCCTCTCAGTAAAGTAAAACTTCCTTCCATTCCATCTCAGCCTCTGGTTACCAAAGAGAGAGGATATTTGGGGGGCCAACCCGCCGTTTGTCGGAGTCTTTATCGTATTTCACGCAGGGATTTGGCTCTGCGGAGCGTCCGTTGCTCTCGGCCGTCACTTTATTCTCCTGAAGCTTCCATTACGAGGACAATACAGAAACATTTAAGAAGCTTTTGTGTTTCTACGGCAACGGCCAATCAGTGGCTGCTTTCACGGCACCCTTTAGGTCTCCTAACAACAACAAAAAAAAGTATGAATAAAGTATCCGGGAGTTTATTAAACTCAGCAGAGTGAGCGGCACGGCACCTTTAATCCGTATCTAGAACCGGGACCCCCATCACCCTCAGCCAAGCACAGGGACGCCAACAGCTGCCCCCAATGGCTGTGATGTAATAATCAGGGGGGGTCTCGCTCCTGAATTTTGGGGTTTCTTTGTAAATTGACGCCTCTTTCCGCTTCTCCCGCAGCAAACGGGTCCTATCAGCGCCACGTTGGTGATGACGCGGCCCATCAAGGGCCCGCGGGACATCGTGCTGGACCTGGAGATGGTGACGGTGAACACCGTGGTGAACTTCCGCGGCAGCTCCGTCATCCGGCTGAGCGTCTTCGTGTCGCCGTACTCCTTCTGAGTGCGCGGATCGCTGCGCCGGGTTCCATTCACGACGGCGCCGTTAACTCTTTGAAAACCAGTAAGCTCCAGCTCATGTCAAAGCCTTCTTACCACTTGGCACCTAAGTAGTTAAATAAGAGCCGACAGAACTGTTACGCAATCTGAACCCCTTCCATATCAAAGCATAATAAAGACTACAATGCCCATCATCCCCAGCTAACACGCAAGGGTCTGGATCACAGCGTCGCTCTTATCAAAGGGCTGTACAAAGGGCGCTACAAAGTGACAAGCGCCCCCCTTTGTCCTGGTTGCCGGCGGCAGGTAGTCATGGTTACCGTCCCTTTAATTGAAATGTCTATTTTATTTTTTTTTGCATTTCTTTGTTTCTTGTTAATTCTCCGGGATCTGCGTAGTTTTTTTTTTCTTCTGTAGCCCGTGGCGGCTGTCGCATCGGGAAAGGAATATTGTAATTTAAACGATATACTTCTTAAAGGTTTTGTTTATTTTGTTAAAAACAAAATTAATGTTTTAAATGTTTTTTTTTTTATTGCTGAACTTCATTAAAAGAAACAAAAGTAATGTTTTGGACCCGTCGCTTGGCCTCGTGTGACTATTAACATTATTTAATACTTTATTAATATATATATATATGTTATAAGAAACAGCCTCAGCGCAAAATCAAAGCTACATGACGGTATAGGGCAGAGCTGCCGGCAGATCGGCCCCATCCGGCCCCCGTCTAGTCACCCGTTTCTCCTGCTGTAACGACTCGAACCTTAATCAGTCGTTGGTCTCGTCTTAGATTCAAGAGCCGTATGTCTATCCCATGCATTTAATACCCTCACTGTATTACCCTCTACCACCTCTGCTGGGAAGCTGTTCCACATATCTACCACCCTTCTTAAATTCCATAGAAACATAGATTATGGCTTCTTGTACTAATATCAGTCCCCCGTCAGCTCCCGTCCTGTCGGGCTTTACGGATCTCCGTGCGTTGGCAGCCGTTTCTTGTACCCGCCATCGGGGAGTGAAGGTCGCGACCTCCCCTCTACACAATGGCCAAGATGTGACCGGATGAAAGGAATCGTCTGCCAAACGCAGCGATAATCGCCAAACGCAGCGATATGTGCTTCGTGGAAACGTCTTTGGGGTCTCCTTGGAGTAAAGAACATCTGTTACGCGGGGGGCTTTGTTCTCTAAACTCCTAGAACATAGCGGTTATTCACGGATCGCATCACGTAAAGGAAGCGCGATGAAGGTGACCGCAGCCGGGGGGCGACTACAATGCCTGGCCCGAGGTGTAACTAAAACGATTTAATATTAATGGGGGGGGGATAATCCAGTCTTGGCAGATGCCCCCCGAGCGTCTCAATTTACCCCCCCAGCCACGTAAAATTCTATGTATTGCCACGGGGCCGTTGGCGGTCAAGAAAAGCAGGGGGGGGGGTTAAAAAAGCTTCCAGCGACTAAGGGGTTAATTCAGGACTTTCCACGAACGGCATTTATTTCTTGAACTCGGCCGAACCCGGTGCTCAGGTTTCCAATCCGGTAAATACCCCCCCAATCCTATAATAGCCCATTTAAAAGCTCTTGAAGAATTGGGAGCGGCTCCCGGCGGCCACGTTACTGGGCAAGGGCCACGGGCAGCGGGAACACCGCTCTGCCGCTGCGGGCACGAGACTGGCCCCCAAGCCGCGGGGCAGCTTCCTAATTGGGGAATTTCAGACTATATTTGCCCCCCTGTGGGTGAAATGAGATGAGCGAAAGAGGACAGACAAGAAAGAAAAGAGAGAAAAAAGAGATGAGAGGAGGAAAAGGGTAGGTAGAGAGGCAACATATAAAGGGGGGTGGAGGAAAAGGATGAGAGAGGGGAGAGAAAAGACAGAGGTGAGAGGATCAAGAAAAGAGAGAAGGGATAAAATTGGCATGAGGAAAATCTGGGTGGAGCTTTAGTGCTGGTGGGTGTGGCTTCACTAAGCTCCACCCCTGTGGTCATTGCTGTCACCTGCAACCATGCTTTTAACAGCAAATCTGAAACTATGGACCACTATTATCAGGGGGGTTAACATACCTCTCAAGAGTCTCCTTTTAGTCTTGCCAGTCCCTCTCTGTGTCCCTCTTTCCTCCTCTGTGCCCCCTCTTTCCTCCATTCATCCTTCTCTTTCTTTCCCTCCCCTGATGCCCCTCTCTCCCCCCCTGATGCCCCTCTTTTCTAGGAGGTCAGAATGTTTGCTGGGTATGGGGGTATCGCAGGGTTCTACGGCCCTAAACCCCCCGATAATGTGTATAGAAACAGCAGGAAACGGCTTTATAAATTAAACGGGGTAAATAGATTGAATTTCCCAATATAAAGGAATTGTGTGAGATGTTATGTGAAATTATTAACACTTTTCAGTCCTTTCAATTGAAAATGAGGGGAAACCCCAAATATATTTGCTATTTCAGTAACAGGATATGGATCGGGGTGAAATATAACTCCTCATACAGCACCCCAAATACACAGCACCCCAATCATACAGCCCCCCAAATACACAGCACCCCAAATACACAGCACCCCAATCATACAGCACCCCAAATACACAGCACCCCAATCATACAGCCCCCCAAATACACAGCCCCCCAAATACACAGCACCCCAATCATACAGCCCCCCAAATACACAGCCCCCCAAATACACAGCACCCCAATCATACAGCCCCCCAAATACACAGAACCCCAAATACACAGCACCCCAAATACACAGCACCCCAATCATACAGCCCCCCAAATACACAGCACCCCAATCATACAGCATCCCAAATACAGAGCACCCCAAATACACAGCACCCCAATCATACAGCCCCCCAAATACAGAGCACCCCAATCATACAGCACCCCAATCATACAGCACCCCAATCATACAGCACCCCAAATACACAGCACCCCAATCATACAGCACCCCAATCATACAGCACCCCCAATCTCAGACCCTGTAGCTCCATATATCCCCAGCAGTAGCTCTCTGCCCCAGCAGTGCTGCCCCTGTGCCCTCCGCCTGCTCCTCCTGCAGGTGACTCCCAGCGCACACCCAGTCACACCCTCCGGGCTCACCTGCCCCCCCGCCCCGCCGCCCTCCTGCCCTCCCGCCTCACTCCTGCGGCTGTCTCCGGGCTGTGTGCACCAGGTGAGTCCCAGCTGGCAGGTGGAGGGCGAGGGATCTCCTGGACTGTGTATGGAAGGCAGTCCCTGGCAGCGTGTATATATGTGGGCATTCCTGTAACGTATATATATACATATCACTACAATCGCCCCTGATTAGATCCATGGGATATACGGAGAAATGCCTACAGGCAGTCCTGTCACTGTGGTCCCAGTCCCTGCACATGGGCTGCAGTCTGCACAGGGGGGGGGTGTAGTGATCACTGTGATTGAGCAGGGGGGGCTGCCATGCCCCGGGTTACCCCGCTCGCGGGCACTGAAAGTAAATGCCCAGATTCTGAATACGAAACAATTAATCTATAAGATTCCAACAAATTCCAGACGAAGGAGCCAACGATACGATTTATCCAGGAAAGAATCCCGAAATACAGGAGGCGGCTTCAGAATCACAATATAGAATGTCATTTATGGGTTATAATCAGTAAAATTAGTCAGATTTGGGCAAATTGTACATTTCATGGCATTTAAAGAAAAAAGAATTTATTTTTAGATTTACGTTGAGTTCCCAGATCAGTCAAAACTGGTGGAACGTCCCCTAAAAACTGTGAGCCCCTCGCAGGGTTAATGTGAGTTTATTGTGTGATTAGGGCTGTTTGGGCACATTCCCCGCAGTACGAGAATTACTATTTTGATGCACAGATGGAGGAATGTCGGTGTGCACGGCGCTGCGCATGTTTCTCTGCACAGGAAGTAAACGGTTCTTTGCATGTTTCATGTTTATATAGTGTGTTGGCATTTGAGGATTCGGGCGCCCTACCAAACATATCACTTACCCTATCACACGGCTGCCAACCTGCTCCCGTCTCCTGATCATGCACACTTACCCCACTACGGGGCAAAGCGGGGGTGTACAGAAAACCCAGAACCTGCCGGCAGATCGGCCCCATTCGGCCCCCGTCTAGTCTGCCCCTTAATACTCCAACCTTAATCGGTCGTTGGTCTCGTCTTAGATTCAGGAGCCGTATGTCTATCCCATGCATGTTTAATCCCCTCGCTGTATTACCTTCTACCGCTTCTGCTGGGAGGCTGTTCCGCTTATCCACCACCCTCTCAGTATATGGAATTTCCGTGGCTGTGTGAGAACGTGTTCAGGTGAGTGTGTTTTGGTATGTCTCTTATCTCGTGTATTGATATGAAGTGTGGGAATGAGAGTATGTGCTTTAGTGTGCGTGTGTGGTAAGTGTGAGCGTGTGTGAATGGGCTTTACAGGGGATGGGTGTGCAGCTGTCTGGCAGGGAAATGGTTAATCGGCGGCTGAAGCCTTGCCCTGTATTCGTGATGCTCGTTGTCTGCTCTTATTCCGTCTCTCACACCCCTGTCACCGCACACAGAGACTGCTGGCCGGGGCTGTCACTCTTCAAAGACCACATTCATCCGCTTTCCCTTTCCAGATTCCCTTTTCTGCCCCGATACCGTCAGCCGGACATGAAGTATTTGGGATGAAAGGAATATGTTTCCTGCTTACGTATGATACAAAAAAAGAAGGGAAAAAAACAACTTTTTGGGTTTTTTCTTTTTGATTTTTGTTATTTTTTGCAGAAATGGAGCCTGGTCGCCGGCGCTGCTGCGGGTGAGGCTCTCGCGTGAGAGAGGTGAGCGTTTATTTCATTCCGCGGCTTATAAATCGTCTTTTGTTCTTTTGCTCTCTAATCATCTGGAGTTTCTACGCTAACACCGGTTATTAAACCATTACTCGTAAAAAGCAGCGTAAATAATCCTCATTATCCTCCGGACTCTAGAAAGTTCCGTAAGTCTTGGGACAGGTCGGCGGAAAGTCCCAAAAAGTAAGAAAAATCCATTTTTTTTCCATGCGCAAACATATTCTACAGACTATGATTCCAGTGGCTGTCTAAGCATGATAGGAGTCTTAGTATCCCACAGATTGGGGGGGGGCAGAGATTTTCCACCCCCCCATCCCTAAATCGCATATCATGTTTAAAAATGTTTAAAAACATGGAAAACGTCGAGTGCAGATAATATGTTAAATTAAATGAATATTATTACAAAAAAAATAATAATATATTTAAAATAATTAAAAAAAATAAAATAATAATAATAATAATATTTTTTTTATTCTATCTCGGTGAAATTCGCTTATTTTTGGAAAGATATTTGGGTAATAAAGCTCCTTTCTACCCGTTTCTGGAGTACGTTTGGTTGCCTCTCAGAACGTCTTATCTCAACCTCTTATCCGGGATCTTGTTTTGGAATTTTTTTCTAATTCGAGAGCTCAGAGTTTTTTTTTTATTTTCCGTAAAGTTGGGCTTTGAGCTGATAAGACTGTGTGCTTTGGCGTGGGACGTGGTTTTGAGTTTGGTCTGAGGCAGACATGTGCGCGTTCTCTGAAAATTCCCATCTGATGCCCATCGGTTGCGTCAGAAAAGTCACCTTATTGAGTCAAGTGCTCGCCGTCCAAAAAATAACAAGTTTCAAGCACCAAAAAATGAAGGGAAACCCTTAGTTCTACCATGAAGGAACTTCGTGGAGCTCCTTGAGAAGTTGGGTTTCCACCCAACATGGACAACCCTTGCCTTCTGGGCTTTAAACTGTGATTGTTTTCATCCATGTTTGGTGGCCCTTTGGTGGCCCTTTGGTGGCTCCATGTTACTTAGCGGCCGGCCGCGCGGACCTTTAATGAGAAATATTAAGTGGAAATCCCAGATTTTTAAGGCGGAATCTTAGTCTGTTGCGTTGTCTTCTTCTGTTCTTAGATAGGACAGCATTCTGGGTCTGGAACGTTATTTATTTTCTAGACAATGTTGTGAAATTGAAACGTTTGTAACAATTCTAAGAGAAAATCCAAGCATTTCTCATGGAATTAGATGTGGGGGCACCGTATCGCCGGGGGTCCGCAGATGGTTAGGGCCCGGAGCCCCATCAGAAGGCGATTGGACTCGATGTTGTCAAATGATTGGATCGCAGCAATGGATTGTTTTGACGAATCAGAACGTTAATTGCATGCATTGTGTTCCGTGGCGGAGGGGGATTGGGGTTTATTAGCATAACGGGCAAAGCCGAGGGTTAAAAATAACACAAAACAGGCAATTTTGGGGTTAATCATGTTGCGAGGCGCAGGTGACAGACCAGTTCTTTCCCGTAACACGAGATGCCGGGACTCGTTCGATGATGAGAGCGGGACATCAAGACCCATAGAGGGGTCTAACAAAGGACAGGAAGGGGGATTATTCCAAAGAGACCGGAATCTAACACCAGAGGGTCAGAGGCTGAGATGGAGCGGAAGGAAGGTTTACTTTACTGAGAGGGTAGTAGATAAGAGGAACAGCCTCCCAGCAGAAGTGGTAGAGGCTAACACAGAGAAGGAATGTAAACTGTGTCAAAGGAACCACTTTAATTCAGGGGCCCCTGTGACCTACATGAATTCTCATGTTTAATACTATGATAGGTATTCACTAAACCATGTGTTGCAGGATGTGCCTTCATAAGACCTACATGAGATGCTCCATCCCACTGCAGCTCGCTGTTTAGTGAATAAAGCCCCGCATGACCCAGCCCCGGTGCGTCTCCGTGTCCTTCCTGAAAGGCTGTGACTAACACCTGCCCGGGAACTTCTCATTCCTTGTTCTCCTGGGGAATGTGGAGAAGTCGGACAATGAGTTATTTGCATGTTGCTTGTTCACACCCAGAATGCTGATCGCTGTTACTTGTAAGGAGTAGCATTTCCTTCTGTCGCTTCAGTGTCCAACTCTTCTCATCACCAGGACCATCTCCTTCTCATCACCAGGACCATCTCCTTCTCTTCACCAGGACCATCTCCTTCTCATCACCCAGACCATCTCCTTCTCATCACCAGGATCATCTCCTTCTCATCACCAGGACCATCTCCTTCTCATCACCCAGACCATCTCCTTCTCATCACCCAGACCATCTCCTTCTCATCACCAGGACCATCTCCTTCTCATCACCCAGACCATCTCCTTCTCATCACCAGGACCATCTCCTTCTCATCACCCAGACCATCTCCTTCCCATCACCAAGACCATCTCCTTCTCATCACCAAGACCATCTCCTTCTCATCACCAAGACCATCTCCTTCTCATCACCAAGACCATCTCCTTCTCATCACCAAGACCATCTCCTTCTCATCACCAAGACCATCTCCTTCTCATCACCAAGACCATCTCCTTCTCATCACCCAGACCAGATCCTTCTCATCACCAGGACCATCACCAGGGCCACCTCCTTCTCATCACCTGGACCATCACCAGGACCATCTCCTTGTCATCACCAGGACCATCTCCTTGTCATCACCAGGACCATCACCAGGACCATCTCCTTCTCATCACCTGGACCATCACCAGGACCATCTCCTTCTCATCACCAGGACCATCTCCCTCTCATCACCAGGACCATCTCCCTGAGCCGCTGCTGGGTCCCCGGTTAGCGGAGAGTCGCATGGATAATGGCTGCAGAGTTTATAAAGAGCTGCTGCAAGGGATGTTTCCAAACTGACAGTAAAAGAGGTGAGAGGCCATTAAATAAATAAATAAATAATAAATAAATCTCTGATCCGTGCCGAATGCTGCCGGGGCATGCAGGAGCTTCTCTTTTTTTTTTTTTTTTTTTTTTAACTGTTTTACTCTAATGAGAGGGTGGTAGATAAGTGGAACAGCCTCCCAGCGGAGGCCGTAGGAGAATTCCTTTTTGCACTTACCTCCCTTGTGCAATCAGCAGGGGTATTATTCCATTGTTTCCATGGTGATTGCCCCACATCTTTCTATTTATTTTTTTTTAAGTGAGTTTAATGTAAAGTTTGAAAAGTTTCTTAACACCATAGCAACCAATGGAATGTCCCTGCTGATTGGACAATGTCAGTTGTTTCTATGGTGATAGAATCTCTTTACCCGATAGTAAAATTCATAAATATTCCAGGAGTGCCAGAGAAATGTGTAATGCGTGACACTAAAACGGTTAATTTGTGACAAGATGTTGATACCATTACCAGCAGCAGATCGGCCCCCGGCGGCCCCCGTCTAGTTGCCCGTTCCTCCTGCTGTAAAGACATTAATCAGTCGTTGGTCTCGTCTTAGATTCAGGAGCCGTATGTCTATCCCATGCATGTTTAATACCCTCACTGTATTACCCTCTACCACCTCTGCTGGGAGGCTGTTCCACTTATCCACCACCCAACAGGACATGCTGTCGGAATATTGTTCATGCTGTTGCCCCAGTCAGATATGTGACGAGCCCCCTTGGTGCTGGGACGTGGCGCTGCCCGTGACTCGGCGTTTGATTTCGCAAACTATTTGTGGATTTAAGATCCGAAGGGAGTCTCCGCGCTCCTCATCTATTTACTAAGGGAGTGCGTGCATACGCGCAGTCATCACCCCCGCTCCTCCGCGCTCCCGGGATATTCACCCCGCTAGCTGCCCACTCAGAGCATCTCGGAGCGAAAATTAACCTCTTGTGAGCCGGACACTCACAAAATACACGGGAACTGGAATGTGAGCCTCGGGAAGGGGTCGGTTTGAGATACGTTGTATTTGTAGCGGCCGGTCGGGCGAATCGGGAGGGCTTAGAAAACAAAATACGGAATATAACGGTTTTAAAAGGAAAAACCCAGCTAGATTGTAAGCTCGTGAGCCGAGCCGCCGCTGCCTAATGTATCAGGTCTGTCAGATCTAGATTTGAGTGTAGGGACTGTAAGAAGTGCTGCAGGAATTGTTGACGCTATATAAATAAAATAGAATTATAATAACAACAATAATAACAATAAAAAAAACAATAATAACAATAATAATAAATTAATAACCTACAAGATCAGGGAGTTTAAGTGGAACAGCCTCCCAGCCGAAGTGGTAGAGGGTAGGGGGCGACTAGACGGGGGCCGAATGGGGCCGATCTGTCGGAGGGTTCTGTGTTTCTATTTCATCGGCTGGCTGGAGTGATGGGATTAGGGGACTCTACGAAGTGTTGCAGGGTTACTTTTAAGTGCAGAAGCTCTTCCTGCCCCGGAGCGGCCGCCCTGCATCTGCCGTTCTGCCCTATGGCGGGGGGGGGGGGGGTAACAGCTTCGCCCGTCACGAAAGTGATAAAAACCGCGGGATGTCCTCAACGGACCAGATTATCACCCAAAATGATCTGATTTTATTTAAAAAATGGCTACTGGAATGTAGAATGTTCATTAATCCGAATGAGATGTATATACGGGGGCCGCTGGGGGCCGATCCACCGGCAGGTTCTAGGTTTCCCCGTTTCTGTCTTTTCAGGCCTGGCGGAGAGAGACCGGTCTGAGGCGGCCCGGAAAGGTTCTCACATCGTCGATCTGCCCCCCATGTCCTCGGTGTCTCTAAAGAGACAGGTGGGGTGCAGCGAGGATTATCTGCTCTCCAAGCTGCCGGCCGACGGCCGAGAGGTCCCGTTCGTGGTCCCGACGTTCAAACCGGCGTATATCCAGCCGCGGGCGCTCTCCGGCCCGTCTCACCTGGAGGGACTCAAAGGTAGAAGTGAAAGCGGCCGGCGGCGGACAGAGACTTCTCGCCCGTCTCATAGAGCGAGACCCATACGTTACGAGACTTCTTTAGGAGCCGCGCATGCACTTGGCACTCAGAGAGCTCTAACAGAAGCGATATGGGGCCCTAAATGAGTTCCTTTCCTAGGGCCCCGCGGCCCCCGGGTTTCTGGGTGGGGGGGCGCTGTGCGTTTTTACTGCTTTTCTAACGTAATTTGGAATATCCTGTGGCTTTCAGGGTCCGCCAGGACCACCTTTAACGACCGCAAAGCAGAGCTGTCCGCCTTCTATCACCCGGGGCCGAACTACGATGTCATCTACAACCCCAGCTACGTGCTGCAGCACACCTCACCGGACCTGGGCAGGCGGGGAGAAGCGGCCCCCGGCTCGGCCCGGCTCTACGGATCAGGTGAGGGCCGATGACTGCGTCCGCGGCGCCTGCAGGCGGGGAGCTGCAACTCCCATGACGCTCATCCCGCATCCCAAAAAAAGGAAGGTGTGGGTGGTTGGCTGAGCATTGTGGGAGTAGTAGCTACGCGCCTCCTGCATGGGATAGACATGCGGCTCCGTGGTGATTCTTTTGCTTCCGTCTACCTTTCAGTTTGTGATTTGAGGAACATTAAAGCGGCCGACGCTCCGGTTCTGAGCAGCTCGCTGTACGATCTGGCGGGTCCCACGCGATGCTTCCAGGTACGAGAACAAGAGACGTTTTACTTTACTGAGAAGGGGGGTAGATACGTGGAGCAGCCTCCCATCAGAAGTGGTAGAGGGTGATACAGTGAGAGAATAAGGGAAAGGTATACATGGAACTGGGTCTCGGCGAGAACCTGCGGTACAGATTGCAGAGAGATGGCAGCTATTGTATCAGGAAACGGACGGAATGCAGAACAATAAATGTGCGAAGTAACTCTGACCGGAGGCATTAGGAGGCTTTATTTAAACAAAGTGCGTGAGGCAGGTCCGGATCTTTGAAGAGTAAAGATGTCCGGGGTTTTTCCACCCCATTCCTGGCGCGCTCCATGCATGTTAAATCAGCTTATGGGGTTTACTGAGTTGTTGAGCTTGGCAAAGACAGGGTTAAACCTGTCGCAAGAAGAACAACTCCTCGCAAAGCAGATGCTTAAAGGGTTAATCAATGAATTGCTTGGCAAATACATGTTGTGTAATATTTAAGGAGCGCCTGCTCAGCACCTGGCAGACTATCTCAGCCGGCAGGTATGGAGCAATGCTCTGCTTTTTAACCTGTAACCTTAAGAGGTTGGTAGATAAGTGGAACAGCCTCCCAGCAGAGGTGGTAGAGGGTAATACAGTGAGGGGAATATAAGCATGCATGGGAGAGACATACGGCTCCTGAATCTAAGATGAGACCAACAACTGATTAAGGTTTGAGTCTTTACAGCAGGAGAGACGGGTGACTAGACGGGGGCCGCTGGGGGCCGATCTGCCGGCGGGTTCTGGGTTTCACATTCTGTGGTTTCTGTGTTTCCAGCGATACGATTCGGTCTCCAGCATCCGGAGCAGCAACTCCTCCAGAAAGGATTCCCAGGGCAGTAACCGGAGTCTGGGTAAGGACGCGGTATCCCCGATTTACCCCTGATTTATCCCTGATTTACCCCCGATATATCCCCGATTTACCCCCGATATATCCCCGATTTACCCCCGATTTACCCCCGATATATCCCCGATTTTCCCCCGATTTACCCCCGATATATCCCCGATTTACCCCCAATGTCCCCCGATGGCCTTTTCGGACGGATCGCTCGGATTATTTTGTTCCGATTGAATATTTTTGGCATAATCCTCCTTTTTCCGTCGTTATTGATAAATGTCATCGCGATTCGATTTGTAGAACGTTTAGCCCCCGGCTCGTGATGCTGGAGGCAATAAATAGGAATTAGGATGAGCAGCCAATAGAAGATAAGCAGGGCAGAGAGTCCATCTCCTATTGGCTGAATTCTAATACATTCCAAGTATTTTACACTAACGGGGGTTTTCCGCTCATTAACCGCGTGTTTCAGATACAATCACATTATCGGGGGACGAGAGGGAATTGGGGAGGCTGAATTTCAAAGTGCGATACGTCTCGGCCGTGGAGCAAATCTGGATCACCATGCTGCAGGTGAGGACACAGAAGTCTCTTTATCCCTGCTCACGGAGCGCAGTGTCTTATTACACATTAATGCCAGTTTACACAAAGCTTAATGCCAGGGCCGGGTTAACACTATGACTGCCAGGACACGTTCAAGTATAACGGCAGCCCCCCCCACACACACACCCCGCTCCCTGACTGGCTCCTTTTATTGATTTCTCACGCTCCTTTTTGTCTTTTTTAAATTGACTGTAACAGAATATTCTTTTTTTTTTTATTATTCATTTTTTTAACAATGTTCATTTTATTTAAAATAAAAACATTTTTCAACCAAATGGTCATTTTTTTAAATAAATTTTATTGTCTAATTTTTTTTTTTTTTTTAAATATTGAAGCCCCCCCACTTTGCATGCAGCGGCCGTCTGTTTGCCCCATGCTCCCGGGGTAGCACAGATGGGGGGGGGGGTAATCCTTTTTCTTCCTACCCCCTCCTTATATTAATCTATTCACGATTAGACTTCAAATTAAAAAAAAAATAGAATTTTGAGAAGCCAAGTATAAAAGGGAGTGAGAGCGCACACTCACATACCAGACTGCCAATAAGTGCCTGCCAATTAAAAGTAATAGGACGGAGTTAATTGAACGTAAATCACAGGATTTTGCCTTTTTTTTTCTCTTAGTTAAAAGATCTGAGTTGGCCGTCGGGCTGCGGAGAAAGTCCGAGTATCTGCGTAAAAGGTATCATTACGTTACCCAAACCGGTGCAGTTTAAGTCATCTGCTAAGGAAGGCGCTCTGGTAAGTCCGGGAGACGGCGGCGTTATCTCGTTTTAAGTCTCAGTAATGGGGTATTTTCAAAGAAAAAAAAAAAGTGATTTCCCGTTTACCCCAAACCAGGAATCCTGGTCGCCAGGCCGTTACCGTGCCCGGGGCCTGCCCCAATTTACTGCTGATCGGGCTTTAAGTAAAAGTAACACTTTATGTTACAATACGAATCATCCCAGGCAGTAACTGCAGGTCTTCGTAGCAGAGTCACCTGAGTTAAAGCAGGGATCGGGGGGTATGATAAGCTACAAAGAAGTGAACTATGATAGATTTTGGCAGAAAGTTTCTTCCGTGTCCAAAAAGTACAGAAAAGTAGAACTTCCTGCTCCGCGGTGCAGGAAGAAATCCGTTTGTGACTCATGCCGTACTTTCTGGTTCTGTCGTGCTTGTTGCCACGGAAGCAGAAAAATGTGACGTTTCCATGGCAACTCTTCAGGGTTTATTCTTGTATCTTTTCTAACTCAGTTCAGCCCCAGACAGGTAGGGAATGCCCGGCGTGCCGCTGGCCGTCAGCAACACACACTCGCACTCATAACCAGCCGGCAGACGCGCTTACATCGTCACGCAGGCGCCGGCCTAGTGTTTTTGCCTGCTTGCCCCCCAAATCTACCCCGTCGGCCCCAAGATGCTGAGTTCTTCCTCCTTCCCCGCAGGACATGGACTTCATGGAGACCTTTGTGTTCGCCATCAAGCTGCAGACCCTGCAGTCGGCGCGGCTCGTTTTTAAGGTCCTCAGCCTGACCCCCAGGAAAAGAACCATCAGCAAGTGCTCCGTGTCCCTGCGCGACCTCAGCGAGGACGAGAGGGAGTATTGGCTGGACGTGGTGCCGTCGTCCAAAGTGTCCGTGAGTGAAGAAGGACTCGGCGTTCCGTCCTCATAGTGAATACCCCCCCCCCCGCGCACGTAGCGTCTGGACAGGAATTCAGAAAATATTTCCTCCCCAGCAGTAAAGTAAACGGAACCCTCCGCGGCGGGGTCCGGGCAAACACAAGCGTTATTTGTCTACCAGTCCGGCTTTTTTTTATTATTATTTGCACCGTTTTAGAACGCAGTAAAACCTTTTTTGTGTGTCGTTTCCATGACGTCAGCCCCCAGTGATGGGACGCCCTGGGGACGAGAGGAGCTTTGAAGTGGTGGGAGAGCAAATAAGAGCCCCCCCCGGGGCAGGCGGGTCACGCCGGATCCCACAGCTGCTGGCCCGGCGGTCTTTTACGGCTCTCTAGGTGGGACGGCAGCTTCCGTGCAGGAATTTTGCTGCGAGGTGGCCCAGCGGCCATTGTCTGCCGTGGCTATTGTCATGGCGATTGCCATTGTCTGCCGTGGCTATTGTCATGGCGATTGGCATTGTCTGCCGTGGCTATTGTCATGGCGATTGGCATTGTCTGCCGTGGCAATTGTCATGGCGATTGGCATTGTCTGCCGTGGCTATTGTCATGGCGATTGGCATTGTCTGCCGTGGCTATTGTCATGGCGATTGGCATTGTCTGCCGTGGCTATTGTCATGGCGATTGGCATTGTCTGCGTGTCGGGCCCGTCGGGTAGCTTTTGTTATCCCTCATATTTCAAGCCCACCTGTTATTTAACCGTTTAATCCTTTTCGGAGTCAGAGGGGGCCACGAAACTGGGGTGGGGGGGGGGCTGGCAGGAGACTGGGGGTCTTCTATATGATCCCAGCGGGGTCTATAATGCGCAAAGATTCCTGTTTAACCATTTCCTTGCTGGTCCGCGCAGGTCTGTCACGCCGAGCTGCAGATCGGGACCTGTTTTCAAGCAATAAACAGCAGGATTCAGCTGCAGATCCTAAAAGCCCAGAACCTGCCCGGCTCATCGACCCCGCTCTCTCTGAGTAAGTCCGACGGGAGTCCGTTTGTGGCACCGTTACCATGGCGTTTGGCAGCCCATCGGAATTCCTGAACGTGCGGCAGTAGTCTGAGCGGATCAGGTGGAACTGGGGATCAGAACCGGGGTTTTAGTCCAAGTTTTTAATGACCCCCCCCCCCATCAGAAACATTAATAGCTGCAGAAAAGAAGGATTTGGGGAATTTTACATTAAAAACTATCATTATTAGTACGGTTTCATATTGAGGCCGTTAAGCGGATTTATCCCCGGTTAGGCTGGCACTGATAGGGTTGATGCTTTAACCCCCCCCCCATTCGCTGAAAGGGTTAATGATTTCGGAACGTGACGGGTTCTATGGTGACTCCCGCAGATTTCTTCGTGAAAGCGGAGATGTTCAGCACCGAGGGGCTGATGTACAAGAAGAAGACGCGGCCCCTGAAGGCCACGAGCGGACGGGTCACCTGGGGGGAGACCATGACCTTCCCCGTGTCGCAGAAAGAGGAGGGAATCAACTTTCTGGTCAAACTTTACAGTCGCAGCTCGGTGAGGCGGAAGCATTTCATCGGTCAGGTAGGAATGAGGGTGGCTGGGAATCGGGGTGGAATAATAAAGAATCGGGTGGAATGTTTGGTTCTTGGAGTTCTAGAACTTCACGTCTTTCATGAAGCGCGGGGGGGGGGGTCGCTTCAACTATTATGGCTATTAAGTTGAAAAACAAGCATTTGTTAATTACGGAAACAATTGTGGATCCTACGGGGGGGGCACACATTATAAAACGTCTAAGCAAACCAGCCACGGACGTTCCTTTGCCATCGTTGGGCTTCTACAAGTGAGTCAATTGGCCGGGGTGACTTTAAACCCCCCCCCCCTGAAGATTTTGCCCCCGGAGGGGTGACTGCGCCGTGCCGTAGACTTTTCACCCCCCGACGGTTTATTTCCATGACTTCAGGGTGGAAACAGACCGTCCTTTCATCGTCTCCAACGCTTCCAAGAACAGGGAAGATCGTCTTACGATTCTCCGTAAAAGATTTTCTCCCGCCGGCCGTATGAATTACATCGAGGGCAACGCGTTTCGCTTTCTTAAAAGCAACCCATTCATCCATTGTGTTCTTTAAATACATGTTACAGGCGGTCCAACCGTAGGGATTAGCTTACGTTTGGTGACAATGGGCAGCGAACCCGATACCTCTGGCGGGGGTTTATCCGCGCTTGGCGGGAGATGCGGGGGACCACTATCCCACGCAACCAAAAATAGCACTTCGATTTCTGGATTTACGTAATACTCGGTTATATTCATGACGTGAAGCTCTATCCAACTCATTATAGATTAAATTAAACTTAAAAAAATTGCCCCCCCCAACTTTAAACCAGGGGGGGGAAATACCCCCAAAAATATATTGTGTGAATAATATTGGCTCCTAAAGAATAGAAGTTTGGATATTAATCGGGTTTCAGAAGGAACGATCGTGAGTGGCGGCCACAAGCGCGTTATCAGAATCTGTTTGCGTGAAAAGGGGCGTATTGTCTAAGCCCGCTCCTCAGTCCCTCGAATATTTAAGGGCGCCCTCCGCTTACTTTTATAATGAATGAAAGTCCGGATCGGATCGGAGTCTAATTACGGCCCTTTTGTGGGGCTTCTCAGGCAGACACTGAGTCCTCTGTGCCGTTGGGGGGGGGGCGGGGGGGACACGGACCGGCTGCTCCCTTTCCTAACGCGTTTTGGGAAGCAGCCAGGCTTCTCTCCACAAGCCCCAAAAAAACTAATAAACACGGGGAAGTCGGATCTCTGCCTTGGCTCGGAGGAGATCGCCGCAGGTGCAGCTGTCCCCAAAACACGTGACACGCGGCAGGAATCGCCCTGGACACGGAACGTGAGCTGGGAAGACGCGTGTATTTAGACATGTATGTTTAACGTCTGCGGTAAGAGCGAGGGGTGATGTTACCGAGAGGAATCGGATTCTAAGGCTTTGCTGGAGTGCAGTAAATGTGACAGGCGTTACTTAAAAAAGGACAGTAAACTTGACAGGGGAAAGAACGCCGATGCAGGTCGACTCTCCCAAAAGTACAAGAGCTTACAGTCTAAAGGAGATGGTTAGGGGGGCCGGAGCAGGGCCGCGTCTCGTGTCGGGGGGGGTTCTCTGCTTCTGGAAACGTTCCTGACTTCATCCTTCATTCTCTTCGTCTGCAGGTCTGGATCAGCAGCGACAGCAACAGCTCGGAAGCGGCAGATCAGTGGACAGACACGATCAGCCACCCGGAAAAGGTGGTAATGAAATGGCACAAGCTGAACCTTTCCTGAAGCTGCTAGGGATCGGAGAGAAACAGACTTACCCGGGGGGGGGGGGGTTAAAGTATTTTGGGGTTATGCCGAAGTAATAGAACTGAGCTAACCCCCAATCTTCAAGACAAGGACCCTGTTACCACTTTTATTTCCCGGGCAGAGATAATAACGTTATAGCCCGACGATCGCCACGGTAACGAATACGTCGGACGTCAATATGATGGATAATGACATCACTGCGGATCACGCAGCGCAGGATGTACCTTATGGTTTCTAATATGGGGCGAAATTATGAATAATGTAAAGAGATGGGATCTGTATATATATATATACCTACAGGACGATCGGTCACACACAGGTATAACGGCCCCCGGGGGCCGCCGCTGTGTAGCAGATTGTAATGGACGTGAGGGGGGGCGAATGGCACGGGCAGTGATTCCGGTGTCTTTGGGATCCGTCAAGCAACCCAAGTTTGCTTCGCTGAACGTTATTTTAGTGAAAATTCATCTAAATCTCAGAGTTTGTTTACTTGGTGGCGCCTCCTAGAGTTTGGGCCGCGCAGGTACGCATATACACGCAGGGAGCGAGGCGCACACGTTCCTCCATGTTCCTCCATGATACCTCGACCTGATCCTCACCATCCCATGATACTTCAGCCTGATCATTTCACATCATCATCACCCGATGATCACCATTACTTCCAGCTGACCCTCACATTCCGTGTTACCGTCACGTGACCCTCACCATTCCGTGTTACCGTCACGTGACCCTCACCATTCCGTGTTACCGTCACGTGACCGTCACCATTCCGTGTTACCGTCACGTGACCGTCACCATTCCGTGTTACCGTCACGTGACCGTCACCATTCCGTGTTACCGTCACGTGACCGTCACCATTCCGTGTTACTTGCGTCTGATTGTGGAATCACAATGCGAAGTTATTCTGTATTTCGTGTAACGCAGGCGTTCCCTGCCCATCGCTGACAGCCTCGGTGAGCGCACGTCCTGGTACATTGTACATATATGTGTTTATTGACACGTGTCACCGGCGACCCTGTCATGGATCGGAATTAGAAGGTTCCCTTCAAACGTAAAAGTACTCAATGCCGGCCTCTGCGTATTTATTAACACTTTCATTACTAATAAAGGTGAAGCCGCGTGTAATGATGGAGGGCCGGACGTGCTGGGTGTCGGGGACCGGCTAACGTTCCGGGTCCAAAGCGTGGTTTATTACACTGTAATTAACATTATCTCATACATGTATCTCATACGGCAGATGCTAGTATCATATCGTATTGGCCTTCCCCTGGCAATAAAATGGTTAATCATGTGATGTCATAGCATGTTTTTCATGACATGTCATTCACACGCTAGCGGAAGAATGACATTTTATCAACACGTCTATAAATCAGCTCGTCGCAGGAAGGGAAGAGGTGATTTTATGGGCACATCCTTATCACCCGGAGCTCGAGCAGCGAGTTCCTGCCGCCCGTCCGGCGCGGCCCCCGGGTTTGTTCTGGGGAGGCTCCCCTGTTGCGTGTTGTTTGTTCTAACAGCACTGATAATATCACGGAACGCTGACGGGATCTCGCTGGCCTCGGCCAACACCGTGTCTGTCTGCGCTGAATCATCCAGGTCTCCGGCCAGCGGCGTACTTAACCCCTTGTCTGCCACAAGGCCACGAAAACCTCCTTTTGCTGCTCTAACGGCCACTTTACTAATTTATTCACCAAAATAAACGTTATCCCACTTTCTCACCCCAAAAAAATGTAACGTGTCCAGGACTTTGGGGGGGGGGGATTTCGCTTGTTGTCTGTTTTTAGCGCTTGTTACAATGTGACGGATGCCTGTGTGAGAGAGATACTCACGGCTGCCTTACGAGCCACGATTCAGAGGATGATGGGAATTGTCGTCCACCTTCTTCACTGTGTGAAATATCCTGTAATTGTTTGTAGAGAATAACGACATCCATTATCAGGAAACCCTTCCATTTGTTTCATCCCCCCCCCAACTCCTATAGGAGAGGCGATTTGCTTCACCCCTGCCCTGTTTTTACCCCTGCCCTGTTTTTACCCCTGCCCTAACACTTTATTGCTCGAGGCCGGACTTCTTCTTCATTATTGGTCGGCGTCCCCACGGGCGCAGAAGACGGAGGAGATTGTGGATAGGGTGCTGGGTGTAGAGACCGCGAGGTAGATTCTCGGGGGGGGGGGGGTGAAGAGGCTGGTTCTTTTTGGTCGATTTTCCATGTGAATGGGGCAGATCCTTGGGGTGGTGGGGGAGTTGATTATCTGGGAACTCGGGCAGATTCTAAAGAGGACGGGCCGAGTTATCAGGGTTAATGGGCCGTCATCGTCCTGCCAAAGCTAAAACTTCTGCTTAGTTAACTATTTTTGGGAAGTTAATGCGTATTCCTTGATGTGCGTCCCCGTATGCAAATATCTGACGTTAACGGCCGGCGAGGTTCCTGTTCTGTTTCTTGATGTAATCCAGGAGCCTCGTTACTGTTACCAGCGGCTTTATGTTAGTAGAGGGTGTTCCGGGTTAGTGCCAGGGTGGGCCGCGTGCCAGCGGCTGATTACCTGTACCGTACCTTACACCGCGTGACTTTATCTCGGCGCCAAGGCAGAGGAACATGTGCTCCATGCCCTTTACATAGTTCATATATATAAACCTGCCACGACACGTGATTTGGATGGAATCGGCGTCTGACGAAGTTCACACAAGGGCAATTCCTCCAGAATACAAACAATTTGTGTAAATACCACCCGGAGAGACCTGCGTCATTATATAACTACCGGGGACTGGCTGCTAGCCCTCGGCCAAAGGCTAAGACCTGAGCGGCTGGTGGATATAATGGGGAATCACATATTATATATATATATATAAAATGTGATATAATGGGGAATCACATATTATATATATATATATATAAAATGTGATATAATGGGGAATCACATATTATATATATATATATATATATAATGTGATATAATGGGGAATCACATAATATATATATATATAAAATGTGATATAATGGGGAATCACATAATATATATATAGTATACAGACACACTGTCTCTGACTTGAGTCTCCCCCTTGTGGACACTTGGAGCATTGCAACTAACAAAAGCGCTTGCTAGTGGTGACCACGTCCTCAAATTTAGGACAGTCGAAGGGCAAATGCTAACCCCACTAGATATATGATTTGCCCCAGAGCTATTTTAATCCTTAATATGGGAATTGAGGGTTGCACGGGACGAGGGCAACAAAAAAAGTAAGGTTTGGGGGTCTTACAGCAGCTAGAAAATTTAGTTAATTAGATGGGATAAAATTCTAAGCGTGTTTTTCTGTTTCCACCGATCAAAGGACTGCATTATATTAGAATTATTAATGACGTATAACAAGAATGAGTTATTATTAGTCTTTTTTGTGTTAACCCTTGCAATGACAAGAAGTGGCAGCACCCTGCAAAGTGTTGGACCGTTCCCAGGCACTAACAGGTTAACTCACGTCTACGTAACCCACGGGCCGTCGTAGGACAATGGGGCCATCGATCACAAGTGTTTGTGCTCATAAAGAACACAAGCTGATTGCAGGTATGAATGGGCTGTCTGCGACGGGGAGAGAATGAGTTATATCATGTTTCTCTTCTGTTTAATAAGCACACGGAACACAATGTATCGACATTAATAGAGAAAGCACCGAGCAAACATTTCAAAGTCGGTCACCTGGCGCTCTGACGCAGGAATGTCGCCTTCATTACATTCACCATGGGGGAGCAGCCATTAAACCATTCTGTTGCTAAACTTCTTTTATCCCCCAGTTGTAGTTTTTCCCCCCCGTAATATAATGTTTTCAGGCAGCTGCATATCAGCCATTTGTATGATTCTCGCTCTGTTATCTGACCCCCAATCTACTAAACCCCCCGACTCCTTATCATACTGCCTGTGGGGAGCAATAGAATGGCTCAGTCTTAATCACTCAGTCGGACTCTCTGACTAATGAAAGTCTATGGAGGAAGGGACTTCATTAGCATCGCCATAAAGCATCAGCTCAGTGTGGTGTTTGAGCCGGGAAAATCACCCAAAATATCACATGACTGACAGCAACGGCCGCTCCAGATCTGCAGATAAAGGGAGTTTATCGGAAAGAAAAATTGTCAAAACCAGGTTTTTGCCACCGACTTAATCACCCAGACAGACACTCTGACTAATGAAAGTCTGTGGTGTTTGATCGGGAAAAAGCACCCAAAAATGGTAGCCTCCAGGTCTGCAGATAAAATATTGGAACAAAATGGGATAAAACCAGGATTTTTGTCAACACCGACTGGCATTACTTTATACAGCGCTGGGGGGTTTATTACTGTATACAGCGCTGGGGGTTATATTACTGTATACAGCGCTGGGGGTTATATTACTTTATACAGTGCTGGGGGGTTATATTACTGTATACAGCGCTGGGGGTTATATTACTGTATGCAGCGCTGGGGGTTATATTACTGTATACAGCACTGGGGGGTTATATTACTGTATACAGCACTGGGGGTTATATTACTGTATACAGCGCTGGGGGGTTATATTACTGTATACAGCGCTGGGGGTTATATTACTGTATACAGCGCTGGGGAGTTATATTACTGTATACAGCGCTGGGGGGTTATATTACTGTTTATGCTCCAATAAAAACATGATTTATTCCATATGACGTCCCTTTTGATTTTATGTACATTTTCCATAAATTGATCCCAAGTTGGCTGTAAAGGTTAAAGGCGTGGAAATCGAATCTCCGGAAGCTGCTATAAAATAAATGTAATAATAAATAAAATGTAATAATAACAATAAATACCAGAAAGGCCACCCAGAAAACTGCAAACAATCCACTTATCGTTACTCTCGCGTCACCGGCGAGCACAGAGCCTGCAGCCCCTACAGGATACGCGATGACCCAACATGGGCGACAACACGGAAATAACTGACGGGCCACAGGAGATATCTAATGTATACTCATCGGCATACCTCCCATGTGTCCTTGTTTAGTCTGGCCAGTCCCCCTGATGCCCCTCCCTCCTCCCCTGTTGCCCCTCTTTTCTAGGAGCTCAGAATGTTTGCTGGGTATGAGGGTATCGCAGGGTTCTACGGCCCTAAAAGCCCCGATAATGTGTATAGAAACTGCAGGAACCGGCTTTATAAATTAAAGGGGGTAAATAAAGAAATTTTCTTAGCCACCCCTCTAACCACATAAAAGAAAAGCGTACCTCTCTGGGCATTTACATTTTTTGGGTGGTCTGCAACGTTGTTTCTCATTCATCAGCCAATAAATCCCAAGAAGTGGGGGTTCAGAAACTTTCATATTCTATACCATGGTTTGAAGATCCCTTCATCCCCGCTAATTCATTTACATTTGATAGTTTCCTTTCTGTAGCAAGGTACTGGATACATTACGGATTAGAACGTTCTATTTGGGGGGTTTTATGGATCCCATCTCTGCCACCAACATTGTCTTCAACACAGGATGCCTTCCCCCACGTTTACTGCAAATATATTTCATGTGGATGGACGAGAGACAGTGAGTAAATATATTTATTAGGATCTGTGTATGATTTTTGGTTTGTTTCTTCCTCCTACAATAACAGATTAAAATTCCAGTATAACGCAGCAAGTGCAATCACTATAGCAACCAGTGTTATTCTTGGAACTCATTTCAGAATGATGATAAATTAGCAACAATTCATGTGCCGGGTTATAAAGTCTGAAATCTTCAGCGGATTCTGTTTGGGAAATATATATTTTTTAGCCGCTCTCGCAGCTCCCCCTGCTGGTGGCGAACGGGATCCACATCCCGATGACCCCGACCTGAACATGTCCGGGCGCGTGAATTTAAACCTGAAAAATCTCCGGAAGATACGTTTTTATTGACTGACAAATTATTTTTTTTTAAACGGACACAATTTTTTATTACGTGTCAAATAACTTTTATAACTTTTAGCCTAAAACCTGCCGGTGGATCGGCCCCATCCGGCCCCCGTCTAGTCACCCGTTTCTCCTTAATCAGTCGTTGGTCTCGTCTTGGATTCAGGAGCCGTATGTCTATCCCATGCATGTTTAATACCCTCACTGTATTACCCTCTACCACCTCTGCTGGGAGGCTGTTCCACTTATCTACCCAGTAATGTAAAACATTCTTACATCCCATCTCAGGCTCTAGTTTTAGTTTATGGCCTCTAAACTTCATTCCTGTGCATAAAATACTTAAGAAGAGCTTCCATTTTGCCCCTTTGTCTCAATTTTATTCCAGTTTCCCCCCATGTTTTCTTTCCCTTCCTTTCGCCAACGGGTAGAAGGACCCGCTGCGTGGAGTTTTTTAAGCCTGGAGCAACTGCCCCTTTTGCCCCATCTGAACAATGACCCTATAGAGTGTGGATAGTGTAGGTGCAACAGGCTCTGATCACAAACACGTTTAATTACTTTACTAGGACTGGGCAAGAGTCAGGGGCAAGAGGGCCAGATGGGGTAGATGGGTTCCCCAATAGGGGGGAACTATATTGTTTCCATGGTAATGGGTGAATGCTGACGGTTTTACCTTTTGTTACACAGAGATAGGGTATGAGGCTGGCATCGTGTTGGACGTCCTCCCTAGGAGCCCTGTTCCTACTTGCAAACAGGTGAACCTCAGTAAAGGCCCAGCAGCCGAACATAAATTAAGGCTCGTTCACATTCAGTGATATTTAATATATATCATTATTTACAGAATATTATATACCGTTCAGTGATATTTAATATATATATATCATTATTTATAGAATAAATCGTTCAGTGATATTTAATATATATCATTATTTATAGAATATTATATACCGTTCAGTGATATTTAATATATATCATTATTTATAGAATAAATCGTTCAGTGATATTTAATATATATTATTATTTATAGGATATTATATACCGTTCAGTGATATTTAATATATATATATATCATAATTTATATAATATTATATATATATCGTTCAGTGATATTTCATATAAATCATTATTTATAGAATAAATTGTTCAGTGACATTTAATATGTATCATTATTTATAGAATATTATATACCGTTCAGTGATACGGTATTTAATATATATTATTATTTATACAATATTATATACCATTCAGTGACATTTAATATAAGTCATTATTTATATAATATTATATACCATTCAGTGACATTTAATATAAGTCATTATTTATATAATATTATATACCATTCAGTAATATTTAATATATATCATTATTTATTGAATAGTTTGTTCAGTGACATTTAATATATATTTTTATTTATAGAATATTATATACAGTTATATACAGTTCAGTGATATTTAATATATATTATTATTTATAGATTATTATATATTGTTCAGTGATATTTAATATATATATCATTATTTATAATATAATATATGGGTCGGTCGGCCTCATATGTGACTGAAACGCAGTATTTTCCCCAATTTATAGTTTAGACATTCAATTCTGAGGAATATTATTTGTTATAATTACATTAATTTTTTTGAAATAATAATAGTTATTATCCAATACCCCCTGGATGATGGGGGTGTTTGCCCGGGGGTGGGACTTTCTCTGCCCCCCTCCTGTGTGTTTTGGGGTACTCAGTGCTGCCCCCCTCCCTCGGCGGAGTGTGGGGTAGGAGGAGGCAAGATGGCGGCGCTGTGACTGACACACTGGGCCCGGGCACGGAGGGCGGAGACACCGGGCGACGGCGGTAGCAGCGGAGAGTCGGGATCACTGAACCCAAGGCTTCCCGCCAACACGAAGGGGGCCCCGGGGCCCGGCACCAGCACTTGGCGCCAGCCGGGAGGGGACACCCATTGAGCCAGGGGACACGCGGCGTGTGCAGCAGGAAAGGCCGGGGGTCCGGGGCCTGGAGGCGGAGCCTGTCCGGCCGCACGAGTCAGGAGAGCCCGAGGATTGGGGCCTGTCATATCGTGGGGGGAACGGGAGAGCCTGGGGACTAGGCCGTTTTGCACCGGCTACTAGTGACAGTAAAGCCTGGGGACTAGGGCCTACAGTAGGGTGTAACGTGAGAGGAGATCCCTGGGACTAGGCCCTGCCGTACGGTGTAACGTGTGAGGAGAACGCGGGGACTAGGCCCTGCTGTACGGGATAGTGTGTAAGGAGAGTTCGGGGTCTAGGCCCTGCCCTACGTGGTAACGTGTGAGGAGACTTAGGCCTAGGTCTCTGGGGAAAGGTCGGAGGTTAAGCCTTGTCCGCAGGACTAGGTGTCTGAGGCAAGGCCAGGGGTTGGGCCTTCGACTGTACTAGTGTGAGCGGGAACTGGGGCCTTCGTACTGCGGTTGAGAGCAGAGCCCAGAGAAGGTGCCCGTGTACTGGGTCACTCGTGTCAGCGGAACCCGGTACCGAGTAAATCCCGGGGCGGCACCATGACCGACACCCGGCGGCGGGTCAAGGTCTACACCTTAAACGAGGAGCGGCAGTGGGACGACCGGGGCACCGGCCATGTGTCCTCCGGCTACGTGGAGAGGCTGAAGGGCATGTCCCTGCTGGTGCGGGCCGAGAGCGACGGTGAGTACCGGGACGGGGTTAATGAGAACATTACTGCGGGTAATAACCGGGGTAAGAATGATATGATCTGGGTATTATTACTGTGCTCTCCATAACCTCCATAGCTCTATAATATAATTACCGTACCCTGGACTCGTATACAATGTATATATATAATATAATTATTATACCCCATACCCTGGACTCGTATACAATGTATATATATAATATAATTATTATACCCCATACCCTGGACTCGTATACAATGTATATATATAATATAATTATTATACCCCATACCCTGGACTCGTATACAATGTATATATATAATATAATTATTATACCCCATACCCTGGACTCGTATACAATGTGTATATACAGATAATATAAAAGTTTTCTTGTGCTGGTGCCCCTGTCTGGGTACTTATCCGGGTATTTATCATTCTCTGGCTGTATATACCCAGCCTGGGAGTAATATGATATTAATATAACCTGTAAATACCCCAAGTCAGGGGCCACAGAGTGTAGTAAAAATTGTATTTAATGGATTTACCCAGCCTTGGGCTACAGGGTAATTATTATTAATGGGGTTTATACGCCTGGGGTCACTCCATGACAATTGAAATTGTGTACCTATACCCCCCAACACATTATCTGGGGCCACACTCACACATTAATTACACAGGCTGGGGGCCACAGACAGTAATACGGATCTCTTAATATATACTCAGGGCAGGGTATAGACGGCACGGTAATAATTGCAGAATTTTAGATATTAATAGTAACTTAGGAAGTGTCATTAATATTAGAAGGGAGACGGAAACCTTTAAACAGGAGGGACGCGTCCAGAGAGTGCGAAGTCTGTACCAACCCGGCACTAATTGATAATTGTTACCCATTTGTTACATTGATGCACACAAATGCCCCCGTTCCGAGCCGCTACTTGGGTCTCCGCGGGTATCCACATCACTTATACAGAGGGATACATTGTTTTCACATTGACCCCTCAGTTGGCTCTTTGTAAACGATAGTCATTTAGAGGGTGGTAGATAAGTAGGTAAGTGGAGCAGCCTCCCAGCAGAAGTGGTAGAGGGTAATACAGTGAGGGTATTAAACATGCATGGGATAGGCATACGGCTCCTGAATCTAAGATGAGACCAACGACTGATTAAGGTTGGAGTATTAAGGGGCAGACTAGACGGGGGCCGAATGGGGCCGATCTGCCGGCAGGTTCTGGGTTTTCTGTACACCCCCGCTTTGCCCCGTAGTGGGGTAAGTGTGCATGATCAGGGGACGGGAGCAGGTTGGCAGCCGTAGGTGGTAGATAAGTAGGTAAGTGGAGCAGCCTCCCAGCAGAAGTGGTAGAGGGTAATACAGTGAGGGTATTAAACATGCATGGGATAGGCATACGGCTCCTGAATCTAAGAAGAGACCAACGACTGATTAAGGTTTGAGTCTTTACAGCCGGAGAAACAGGCGACTAGACGGGGGCCGAATGGGGCCGATCTACTGGCAAGTTCTGGGTTTCAAAATAACCACAACTCACCGTTTAGTAAATGAACCCCTAAGGTCTTTAGAAAGAGCGGTTCTGGTGGGAAGTGTTATGTGTGGAGACCGGTTTCCATGGCGATAGTGTCACGATTAACTGGAATAAAGATGGCATTTAGGACGATTTATAATTTCTTCTTCAGCTTAATCCAGTAAATGCTGCCGTTCTTCTTATGCCGATGTGTAAAATTCAGGCGATGCTCTGTTTTTTGGGTGATATTTAATGATTTCACCGATCGGTAGTAATTGTTTGGACGCTAGGGAGCCGCCGGCGGTGCGTTTGGGTGCGGAGTACCAGCCTGCGGGTGACGTGACAGGGCTGCCGCGCGCTCGTCGTACGAGACGACACCACGGGGCTCGCTAAAAGCAATTAATATTATATTTAGCGGTCGTCGCGACGCTGATAATTATTTCCTTCTTTAAGAAGAGCGATATGATTCTAATAAACCAACGACGCCACAGTCTAAGGTGTAATAAATTAGAAACGTTTAATACTTGCCGTTTAATAAACAAGCCTCGGAGGTTTATATGCCGTCTCCATGACAACGGCCTAGCGTGAGAGTATATCTCACACTTAAATCATCTTATTTAGGGTATTTCTATTAAAACATGTTTAGGTTTTTGCATTTGTTTTCAATATTGCTAACATTGCGTACAGATGCCTTTTACCACTCCCATCACTCCTGTGTTCCAATGGCCCTTTATCACTCCCATCGCTCCTGTGTTCCAATGGCCCTTTATCACTCCCATCGCTCCTGTGTTCCAATGGCCCTTTATCACTCCCATCGCTCCTGTGTTCCAATGGCCCTTTATCACTCCCATCGCTCCTGTGTTCCAATGGTCCTTTATCACTCCCATCGCTCCTGTGTTCCAATGGTCCTTTATCACTCCCATCGCTCCTGTGTTCCAATGACCCTTTATCACTCCCATCACTCCTGTGTTTCAATGGCCCTTTATCACTCCCATCACTCCTGTGCTCCAATGGCCCTTTATCACTCCCATCACTCCTGTGCTCCAATGGCCCTTTATCACTCCCATCACTCCTGGGTTCCAATGGCCCTTTATCACTCCTGTGCTCCAATGGCCCTTTATCACTCCTGTGTTCCAATGGCCCTTTATCACTCCCATCGCTCCTGTGTTCCAATGGCCCTTTATCACTCCCATCGCTCCTGTGTTCCAATGGCCCTTTATCACTCCCATCGCTCCTGTGTTCCAATGGCCCTTTATCACTCCCATCGCTCCTGTGTTCCAATGGTCCTTTATCACTCCCATCGCTCCTGTGTTCCAATGGTCCTTTATCACTCCCATCGCTCCTGTGTTCCAATGGCCCTTTATCACTCCCATCACGCCTGTGTTTCAATGGCCCTTTATCACTCCCATCACTCCTGTGCTCCAATGGCCCTTTATCACTCCCATCACTCCTGTGCTCCAATGGCCCTTTATCACTCCCATCACTCCTGGGTTCCAATGGCCCTTTATCACTCCCATCACGCCTGTGTTCCAATGGCCCTTTATCACTCCTGTGCTCCAATGGCCCTTTATCACTCCTGTGTTCCAATGGCCCTTTATCACTCCCATCACTCACTGGTCCAAGTTTAAGTTTATATTACAGCCAGAGATTCCCTTGGTTTCCATGGAAACAGCTCAGTGACCCCAAACTTTTGAACATCCGTGTAATTGTGGAAGCCGGATAGAAGGCTGTATTACTGGTGTTTGTTTCGGTATTTATTGTGTGACCTTTGCTCTCTGTTGTAAATAAAGGCTGGCTTTCCCGCTATCTCCAGGCCTGACCAGTGCTGTGAATTTATCCGCGGATCAGAACGAAACCTCGAGAGTCTCCCGAGGGCGACTTTGTTTGGAACGTCTCTCGTATAAATATTGACGTTTATTATTTTTTTTGTGATGTTTAGATAATTTAGCATTAGAAACAAACACATGCAGGTTTACAAATGTTGCAAACCCAAGGGAGCTGTTTGTTTTGTTTCCACATATCCCCGACTTAACATCACTTTAATTCATTTAACTTTTACAATTTTTTATTTTTACATTTAATTTTTGGAACTTTTTTTTCCCCGGTAAAATCTCCAATATCTCTGGATTTATTCACGGAACGGTCGAGCGTTACCTTTTACATTTCTCTGATGTTAGTTTATACATTGTCAGGGGCCGTTTGGGACAATTGACTTAAATATGAATGTTAACCTATGCGAACGTGAAAGCCGCAGCTGCCGCAGAAGCTCTTGCTAGGCAGTCAGGAGAGTGCCGCAGCATCTGCTGAGAGATTTCCGTCCCGCGAGTGGCCCCGGGCAAGCTAATTCTCCCCCCTGGTCTTCTTATGAAAGATAACGATAGCTTTGTATCCCCACCAATAAACTGAATGGTAATTTCCTCCTGTCTGCGATAAAACGCACCTTTAATCTTATTCTGTATTTTTTATTCTCAGGCTCTCTCCTGTTGGAGTCCAAGATTAACCCCAACACTGCCTACCAGAAGCAGCAGGTAAGCGTTTCCCGTATACTCGTTACCTTGTATCTGACCCCCGGCGAGGGGAGCCGAATCCCGATACAGCTGCCTCGTCACTCGGGTGCCTTTATAACCCACGGCAGCAAAGTACTGCAGATAATTTGAGGGGAAACGCTTTGTTTTCTCCCTAGGACACGTTGATTGTGTGGTCGGAAGCTGAAAATTATGACCTGGCTCTTAGCTTTCAGGAAAAGGCTGGCTGTGATGAGATTTGGGAGAAGATATGTCAGGTACTGCGACGCTCGATGTTTATTAAATGTTTCAGTTGCAGATCTTTTCTTCGGGGGTTGACAAGCAAAAACCACATTGTAATTGTAACAGTTTTAACCCCTAAAGGACAATGGGATGTCCTTAAACCATTAAAAACAATGCATTGTGAGCCCGTACGTGTATGGGCTTTGTCATGAAGGGGTTAAAGACCTTTTTTTTTTTAAGGCTGGACGTACCCCTTGATGTCCGTAACTGAATGAATAAACATAGGCTTTCATTTCCCTTCGATGACCTCGATGCTTTCGTGTTTATCTTAAGGTTCAGGGGAAGGACCCTTCTGTGGACATCACCCAAGATCTGGTGGATGAGTCGGAAGAGGAACGCTTCGATGACATGTCCTCTCCCGGCTTGGAGTTACCGCCTTGTGAATTAAGTCGTCTGGAAGAGATCGCCGAGGTCGTGGCTTCTTCTCTACCCTCTCCGCTCCGCCGGGAGAAGCTTTCGCTGGCCCTGGAGAATGAGGGCTACATCAAAAAGCTCCTTGAACTTTTCCACGTTTGCGAAGATTTGGAAAACGTCGAAGGGTTACACCACTTGTACGAAATCATCAAGGGCATCTTCCTGTTAAACCGAACTGCGCTGTTTGAGGTCATGTTTTCTGAAGACTGCATCATGGACGTTATCGGATGCTTGGAGTACGACCCGTCTCTGTCCGTGCAGAGAAAACACAGGGAATTTCTTACAAAGACTGCGAGGTTCAAAGAGGTGATTCCCATCTCCGACTCGGAACTCAAACAAAAAATCCACCAGACGTACAGAGTTCAGTATATTCAAGATGTCGTCTTGCCGACCCCTTCTGTGTTTGAAGAGAATATGTTGTCAACGCTTCACTCCTTCATATTTTTTAACAAAGTGGAGATAGTTGGCATGTTACAGGTATGTAGAGAAAAGGGACCCGAGTCCGCGGGGACGATGTCACATCAGGGCAAAAGACGCTGTGCTGCGGCTCCCAAAAACGTATTTATTTTTTTACATTTTGGGTTCTGTGGCCGCTGTAAAAGTTACCGTTACAGGGTGAAGAATGTGTGCGTTAGCTGTATACCTAATTATTTTTATCCATAGTGGTAATAAAACCAATATAGATTAAAATATTAGTTATATGAAGTTGTGCCAACGTCAGGACAAACACTTTACGAACACAAGGCTTCCTTTCCATGTCTCGATTTCACTGACGCTAAATGATGGCTTATACCGTAATCATGGTTACAAACGGCAGCCATGGAACATGTATAATTTTTGTAGGTGTTCATGGTGGGAAGGATGGTAGGTAAGTAGCGCAGACTTCCGGCAGAAGTGATGGAGGGGATTTAAACCCGCTTGGGGTCTAAGACGAGACAAGAGACTAATCAAGGTTTGAGTATTTAAAGAAGGAAGCACTGGCAAACTAGATGGGCCGATCGGGGGCCGGACCTGCCTTCGGTTTCTGTGCATGGCTAAATGTGTGTGGCTTTTTCAATGACCTTTTTAGGTCGGTTTACAAACTTTGCAGAATTGTATCGTGTGTAGAAGGTATCGCTTTGGTTGTGAATGCGGAGCTGTTCGGTATCTCCAGCGGAGAACGTTAATGTATACTCTGTACATTCAGGGATTAAATCGGGTTCTCAGTGGCCCGTAAACGTGGATTTATTATTTAAGCGTTTAAAAGTCGTAGAGGCCGGCGTACTTCTGGGTGTCGAGCGCACTAAATCCAAAGCAAAAAATACTACTTTTCTATGTTTGTTTTATTCTGACCTTGGACTGTTAGTGGTAACATTTTTTCTTGTTTTGGGTTATATTTTTTACATTTTATGTGTGTGTATATATATATATATATATATGTGTATTAGTATTTTATATTTGTTCATTAGACACATGTAGACGTGGTTGCCAATATTTAAGTGAAATGCTTTTGGTGGGTGCTGTGACGTTCGCAGGCCGTTGTCGTGACGTCTTCATATAATAATAAATGGATTTGCCAGGTAACTGGTTATTGGGACCAGTATTTCTCTATCTGTTCCGATGGCCTAAATGTGAGATCGATTGCACTGTGGACGTTTAAAATGCTGATCGTTTCCCTTTCTTCCTATTCTAGGAAGATGAGAAATTTTTAACAGAGTTATTTGCACACCTCACAGACGAAGCTACAGTTGACGAGAAGAGGCAGGAGCTGGTAAGACGCCAAAGTATTTGCTTTACCACTAGAGGGCGCTTCTGTGCAAGGGTGGGATTTACTGAACGGCCTCCGAGCTACACGGTCTGTCCCATTCAGTGTACATTTTGGAACTTGAGGGTACTTGTTGTACTTAACTAAATGTAAAAAAAAAAAAATAATAAAAGCCAAAAGCTCACACCGCACCTCAAGCAGCATGCGCGGTCCCTGTTAAATGCGTCGGGCAGCTGGTACAATGATGGCTACGCTAGGGAGACTGCTGTGTCTGTTTTACATTAATTATATAAATTGTGTACGTTTCTGGTGCGGACCACCTTTACAGGTCATTTTGGCCGCTGCGATGCGTAGAAGTGCCTAATCTGTGTCCCCTTTTCAGGTAAATTTTCTGAAGGAGTTCTGTGCGTTCTCCCAGACGTTACAACCTCAAAACAGAGACACGTTCTTCAAGACCTTGTCCAATATGGGCATTTTGCCAGCGCTGGAAGTGATTTTAGTGAGTTGGAATCCTGTTTTTTTTTCACTATTTAATAAGTAATCCAGTGATGTGGGTTTTATTGTTTTATTGGGACTGTTATTCAGCTTGTGGTTCGGTAACAAGTTCATCATATCCTCGTCTGGGAAAACAGCAGCTTAAAGGGACCCTCCGAGCCCCATAAACCGTCTCCAATGAAGAACGCATATCATCGTACTTTGTGACCACCTTAATATGCACGCTGTACATCCCACCAAATATATATAATGGGCCATGTCTCTCCGCATAGGCGTCCTGCAAGATGGGGGGTAAATGCTTTGTGGGCAGCTCTGGATGAATAATGCTATACAGTCCCTGTTTGTTGCTTTCAGGGCATGGATGACACGCAGGTCCGAAGTGCAGCCACGGATATTTTTTCTTACTTGGTTGAATATAATCCCTCCATGGTGCGAGAGTTTGTCATGCAGGAGTCTCAGCAAAATGATGATGTAAGTTACGATCTTCCCGGTAATCGCTGCCCCCCCTTTCGCCGGACTTGACTTCTTTTTATCGTATTAAATGTCCGCTGGTGGCCTGCTCCCTTTTTGTGTTCTTCTTCTCATACGCGTATGTAACCGAGCCGGTTTGTCCCGTCCACAGGATATATTGCTGATAAATCTCATCATAGAACATATGATTTGTGACACGGATCCTGAACTCGGTGGTGCTGTACAACTCACAGGACTTCTCCGTACACTGGTTGACCCGGAGAACATGCTGGCGACAACCAGTGTAAGTGACCCCTGTCTATCGCTGAAAGCCACGTGGATAATGTGTTTTGCCTCTTTCTTTACTGTTGGGCAGTGCTGGTCTTTAAACATGCCTTGTGATGTCGCAGTGTAACATTGTATCCTTTCCGAATTACTATGTAGTGCCGTACATTGTATCTCCTCATACCAATAATCTCTAATGCTTTTCTTTGGCAATCATATAAGGATTTCTTTGTGCCATAAAGTTCTTTAGAGTCATTTTGATTACGTCTGTCAATCTTTTGAACAAGTTAATTAACCAAAATGATCGCATTTTATTAGAAAACGGAGAAGACGGAGTTCCTGGGTTTCTTCTACAAACACTGCATGCACGTGCTCACCGCGCCGTTACTGGCCAACACCACGGAGGAGAAGCCCAGCAAAGGTTAGTGTGGAGGGTCCTGTCAGTTTAACTGTTTTGGGGTATGCATGCCGTGTCTGGGCGCCGGAGGTTTATTTTATCTTGTTTTTTGGCAAATTGTTCGGTTGTGACAGGAATGTTGTGAAGTGCGAGTGTGGACTCGACTTCCGTTACCCAGAGGAAGCTATGCTTTGTCTTTGGGTAAAGCTCGAACCCTTTCGAGTCCTCTCTGTATAATAACTCGTCGTCTTTCGTGGCAGATGATTTTCAGACAGCCCAGCTGCTGGCATTGATCTTGGAACTGCTGACCTTCTGTGTGGAGCATCATACCTACCATATTAAAAATTACATCATCAACAAGGACATCTTACGCAGAGTGCTCGTTCTCATGTCTTCCGTGCATTCTTTCCTGGCCTTATGTGAGTAAAACAGCTGCCCAATTCATATTAAATGTCTGGGGCGATTATGATGAAATGCCAGCTTTCCATAGTCTTTCTACCGGACTCGGTACAGCCCGAGCCGTCATGGGATTGTGGGTTTTCCTTATAAGATCCTGTAAACACAATCTGGGGTTTTATTAAATGGTTAATATATTTCTAAAGACAAATCCAGACACCTTTTAATAGCCAGTGTATTGTGAAACTTTCCGTTCCTATAGAAAATGTTACTTTTCTAACTGATGCCATGTGACCTTTCTATAAAAGTACAAAATAAACTGTTAAATTCAGTTGTTGAGGATTTAATTTATTTATTGTGAATGCTTCTAGGTGCTCTTCGATTTATGAGGAAGATCGTGGGCCTGAAGGACGAATTCTACAATCGGTACATTGTGAAGAGTTTCTTGTTTGAACCCGTGGTCAAGGCCTTTCTCAACAACGGCTCCCGATATAATCTCCTGAACTCCGCCATCATAGAAATCTTTGAATATGTCCGCGTGGTGAGTGTTGTCTCTTGCATTTGATTATTTGCTTTCAAAGAGCATTTAAAACCCCCCTCTACCCTCTTTAAATCCCGTGGACGCTTGGGGCATGCGCAGCGCTGTTCATTCTAATTGTCGAAGTTCCGTAAACCAAACCCGGATGTAACGCGTATCTTTTGCTTTTTTTTTTTTTTTCCCTGACAGGAAGATATAAAATCATTAACATCCCACATCATCGAAAATTACTGGAAAGCTCTGGAGGACATCGATTACGTGCAGACTTTCAAAGGACTTAAACTACGCTACGATCAGCAAAGGGAGAGACAAGATAATCCTAAACTTGACAGGTAAAATAAGCCTCCGTCGGTCCCCGTGTTCTCCCCGTCTGCCCTTCTCAGCGCATCTCGTCGTATTCCGACTCCTTTAAGCAACGGCTTTAAGAGTTTACTTGTGGTGCTTGTTCCCCGAGCCCGCCGGGCGTTCTCTCGTCTCCCGAGCCCGCCGGGCGTTCTCTCGTCTCCCGAGCCCGCCGGGCGTTCTCTCATCTCTTGTTACTCCTTTTTTTTTTAAAAATCCCTGTTTATTACTGGAAAATTATTTGGAGTGAACTGCAAGTAAAATGCCAGCCAGTTGGAAATGTTACTGACGCGTCTGGATTTATGCCGTTTGACGTGAACAGTAAGAACCAACATTTGACGATCAATCGCTTCCTCCGCAGCATGAGATCCATCCTCCGGAATCACAGGTACCGAAGAGACGCTCGTTCTTTGGAAGATGAAGAAGAGATGTGGTTTAACACGGATGAGGATGATTTAGAAGATACAGAACCAGTGGTGCTTCCCTCAGACAAAATAAAGAATAACGATGATCTGATGGATCCTATAAGCAAATTCATGGAAAGAAAGAAATGTAAGTCTAGAAATGACGGGGCAGGCAGTCAGTGCTTACATTAGCCGCTTATTTTTTGGTTTAGATTATATTTTCCTAAATACGAAATAAGTATGATTTAACTGAACAGCCTGGTTTGGGAAGCAGAAGTTGGGATCGCTGGCTCACGTTGCGGGTATTTTGTTGGCCAAGTGAGATCTGTACGATATCCGCGTGGTGGGATGATATAAAGCAAGGCGCAGGTCACCGAAGTTCTCTTCTTGTGACTTTCAGTAAAGGAGACTGAAGAGAAAGAGGTCATTCTGAAGACCAACCTCTCCGGCCGCCAGAATCCAAGCTTTAAGCTTTCGTTTTCCGGGGGAACAGCCAAGACGAACCTCACCAGCCAATCAGCAGCGAGCGCCCTGCCCGGGTCTCCCACGTCCCCCGGATCCCCAGGTTCTCCCGGATCTCCAGGGTCTATTTCCAAAAGCACATCTCAGACGACAGCTATTACTACAAAGGTAACTATTCCCGCAAGCCGACTCTGGGGGGGTTTGGAACGAGGAGGGGGGGGATATATTATCATCTAGATATACGTTGATTTAAACTAGAAGAAATGTACGGCTCACTACACTAAAAATTCACTGGGAACGGGCTTGGTGGTAAAAGACGTTTTAATCCCCCCCTGTCTGTAATTCAGCTGCTGGCTGCCAGGGGTTGGGCATGCGCGGGGCACTCATGCCGTCTTTGTTCTCAGGGAGGTCTCGTAGGACTCGTGGATTATCCAGACGATGACGAGGAAGATGACGACACGGACGAAGAGGAGAAGGAAGAGACTCTACCGATCGCAAAGAAGGCAAGGCTTGGCTCTTAATACCAGCAACAGCTCTGACAACTCCCGTCGAGACTCGCTATCCGATCTCCCGCAAAAACCGAAAACACACAGATCTCACCCCAGTTCTGCGAGCAAATTTGACACAAACCAACGCGTAGATTTCTGCTCATCAAGTGCCAATTCCAAGGAGCACGAGGAGAGAGGGAGGTATCGAACAAAAGGACCGAAGCCTTTGTACTCTCCCAGTTTAGACCACACTTTGCCCTTTTCTCAGGGAAGGAAAAAAAAAACGTAAATAAATAATAATTAAAAAAAAAAAAAAGCCAACGGGGCAGGAGTTTGTCAGTGAACTCTGGATTGGCTGGTCGGGTGCTCCAATCAGATGATGCGTAACAGAGGAGAGGTTCCGGAACGCCATTCAGAAGAGGATTTTTGTGCAGCTACGGTGGATGCCAGCACTTCTCTTTGGGTGGAATATTTCTGCCTTTGGGGATTCACACATCCTGAACATTTTCTCATTGCCACAACACGTTTTAAAATCCTCGCTGGGGAGGGACAATTATAACGTTTTTGCCCCCTTTATGTTTTGGGTTTTTTTTTTTGTTTGTTTTTTTAATAAAAATTGTCTCCCTCACGCCCTTAAAACTGCAGATTTCTTTTGGAGGTGTCGGGGTAATTCTCCTGCCCCCCTTAATTAAAGATTGAGTGGAATTCTAGATCTGGTCATTTGGTGTCATGATTTTTACAATAATTTTTTTTAATTATTTCTGTCTGCCCCGAGTGTATGCTGAGTCGTTGGATATATTTGGGACCATTAAATTTTTTTCCATGTAATATAATAACTGTTGTGATGGTTACCTGCTTTGTGTTTCTAGCTCCCAGTGTCAGAATTCTCACTTTTTTTTTTAGTTCAATATGTTGTTTAGTGTTGAAGGTTCTATTAGGAAATGTAAAATTCTGAAATTACAAAACTATTTAAAAAAAAAAAATGTCATTTTCTGTTATGGGCCTTTCTCGGTGTGTCAGGTTTAAGCTTTTTATTAAAATATTTTCTTACTGGCCTAGAATTCCTCCTTGTAGGAATATGTTATGACATGTTCCCAGGTGTTAAATTTGGTCTTTATCTCCCCAAAAAGTTTAGAAGTACAACATCCTAAAATCACCGCAGAAGAGTTAAGCGCCGCAGCTTTCAGTATTAAATAAATCTCAAAATTATCCCAAAATAGGTACGTAATCAGTCGGGAAATGTGTTCTAAAACCAAGACATCTTATTAGAGGTGCGAACATGGTGCTAAAATATTTATTGATCCCTTTACAGAAATGTTAACGGTCCGTTGATTGATGTAAGATTTTCTTTTCCTTTTAATTAGGCCGAAGCATATAACGATCGCGACCTGCCTGGGTCCCAGATCAGAGGTTTGTAAACCACAAAACTCTCCAAATTTAGTTACGTTATGAAGAAAAAAAACCCAAAAAAAAACCGGCGAAGTCCCGAGTCTAGACGGGCAATCTAGAATGTGAAGGGTTTCTCATTATTTTTGCCGCTGTGCAGCTGACGAGTGTTTTATGTGTTTTGTTACTATTAAATAAAAATGATTCTACGCATTTGCACAAAAAAAAAAAGTATTTAAGGTTCCTTTGAAGAAAGAACACAGAAACGTATAAATAAATGTGGCTGTACGTAAAGCGTTAGTTATCCGTGAGCGGCGGTCGGTCCGCATCGAGTACTTTCCTGCCGTGTTCGTCAAATATCTATCCCGCGATTCCGTGTATGATCCGCTCCGGAGAGGCTCTGTATGGGGAAATAAAAGTGGTGAATGGCTGCGTTAAGCGGTTTGGGGGGCTGATGAACCAGCCGTGAACTCAGAGCCTCTTCTGTGCATCGAGGAGGCCGGGACTCTCCTGCCTGTCGGCCGCGCTTCCCTGCGCATGGACTGTAAATAAGAAAGGCGTCTGGCCTCCCCCTCCGCATTGTCTTCAGGGAGCTGTTTGTAGGGGTTGCTAGGAGAAGGCTTGGGAGACGTGAATTATTCACCCAACCGGCCAACGGAAAAAAAAAACACTCGGCGACTTTTATTTCTTATGCAGACTTCTAGAGAAAGGATAGAAACCTCTTCGCGGCGTCTGGTTTGTTGTCTGTGTTTTCTTCTGCGTCGTGCTGCTCCGTCTGATGTCATTTTAACTTAAAACGGAAAACCCTCCAAATTTACTTTTGAAGCGTCCAATTGCGTTGAAGTATTTTATTCTGCGTCTCACGGAACGGGTCAGTCCAGAGGGTTCCGGGCACGGAAATCAGCAAAAATTTTACAATCCATACTTTATCAACATGCCGGCAGAATACGGGTTTAAGCCGCAACAAATATACATTTTAAAGTTTCAAATTTGGATTAAAGTCACAACCCCCCCCCCCCCCCCCAACCTCCAGGAGGTGATTCCCTATCTTGGGAGATGTGTTGTGAGTTTATAGGCTGATTATTGGGTGTTGGTTTCTAGATTAAAGTTGTCTGTCTCTAATTGTAGAGGGCGGTTGATAAATGGAACAGCCACCTGGCAGTGGTGGTAGAGGCTAATACATTGAGGGTATTAAACATGCATCTGAATGCCATATGGCTCCTGAATCTAAGACAAGACCAACGACTGATTAAGGTTTGAGTCTTTACCGCAGGAGAAATGGGTGACTAGACGGGGGCCGGATGGGGCCGGCGGGTTTTTTATCTCTGGCAGATGTTAAGTTCTCTATTGAACAAAATACCAGCGATGCTCTTCAGCTCTTAAAAGTTAAAACCTTTGAAACTAAAGCCACTCCACAAGCTTTGTGAATCCTTAATGTGGCCGCTAGATGGCGCCAGGACTTTCTCAATGGAGTTCAAACAATGGCTTACTGTTACATTGTGTCCGGCAGCAGAAACATTAAAATCAACGTCAGCCGAAAGGATATCTTTATATTAAAATCAGCCGATTTATCTGTTAAGTGTTTCTTCAGTTTTGCCTTGAATGTGTTCTGGAGTGCACCGAGGTGGTAGTCGATAAGTGCAACAGCCTCCCAGCAGAAGTGGTAGAGGGTAATACAGTGCATGGGATAGACATATGGCTCCTGAATCTAAGACGAGACCAACGGCTGATTAAGGTTTGAGTCTTTACAGCAGGAGAAACGAATGACTAGACGGGGGCCGGATGGGGCCGATCTGCCAGGGGGGGTTCTCTCCTGCTCTATTAAATGTGTTAAGCAGACCGTCTCGTCGTCCTTCTGCTGCGGTTATTGTTGAAGCACCGGAGTGAACTCCACGCGGGGTATAAAGTTTCACTCGCTGGAAGCTTTAAAGCGATATCTTTATCCTGCGATGAGGGCCCCCACCCCGGATGTATCTTATTGGAAGCGTCCTGCCTGACCTTTACGATTATTATTATTGTTATTAATGTTATTAGTGTTATTAATATTGTTATTAGTGTTATTGTTATTATTATTATTAGTGTTGTTGTTATTAGTGTTATTGTTATTATTGTTATTATTTTTATTGTTGTTATTGTTATTATTATTGTTATTAGTGTTATTGTTATTATTGTTGTTGTTATTTTTATTGTTGGTATTGTTATTAGTATGTTTGTACGCAGTGCAGACGTCTCAGTTGCTGGCCGCCCGGCACCTCCGCGGAGCTCGAAGTGGCGCACGTTTTATGGGCCGTTTAATGAGAATTCGGGACCTGATTTCCAAGCGTTGATATTTTGGAATTGCACAAAGTTTCGCTAACAATGGCAGCCGTTCCGGTGACCCCCGCGTGGAATTCCCACATGCCGTGCGGGCCGGGGGCAAAGGCTTCTGGGATGGCAATGGCTGAATGGGCTGCAGCTGGAATTACCCCCCCTGACCCCACAGATCGGCCGCAAACAATAGCCCCGGAGCACGAGGGCAAACAATGCGACGGAATTGCCTCCATCCCTCCTTAACCCTGTGTGTGCCAGAGACTTGCTTAACACGGTGCAACTCGGAGGGTTTATAACGGGGGTAATAAGGCATCACTGGTGCAGCATCGCATACCCCGACCTAGAAAGACATTATGTTTTGGCGGTAGATGCCCCCTTACCCCCCCCGTTTCCAGGGCGGGTAACTCGGTTATACTCGGATGCCGTTCTGACCGGACGTATAATCCCCGCCGTTCTCTCCCACGCAGCGGAGATAATTACTGCTTCAGAGAAAATGTACGATCTCTTCCTAATTTCAAGTTACAGCCGGATCGGCCCCAGCAGGCCCCCCGCCTAATCTGCCCCTTTCTCCTTAATCAGTCGTTGGTCTCGTCTTAGATTCAGGAGCCGTATGTCTAATAAATCTAATAATAAATAAATATAATAGTAATAAATATAACAATAATAAATCTAATAATAATAAATATAATAGTAATAAATATAACAATAATAAATCTAATAATAATAAATCTAATAATAAATATAATAGTAATAAATATAATAGTAATTATTACATCTAACAATAAATATAATTAAAATAGTAGTAATATTAATAATAATGGGCTGGTGGGGTCGCCCTGGGTCACCCCTCTCGGGCACGTGGACCTGCTGGGGACAGGTGCAGCGGACAGTACCCCCCCCCCCGGCACAGCCCAGCCAGTCCCTGCCTCTGATTGGTGCATGCTGTACCCTCCCCGCCTCTCCGGCCCTCCCATTGGCTGCCAGCTGTACCCGTTGTGTCCCCCGGGGCCGCTGGCTCATTTTCAGCTACCTGTAGTAAGCGCGGGGGCCCCTGAGCTGAGGCCTGCAGCAAACTCTGTGCATTACCACCCACCTCAGGAGGCTGATCCATGCACCTCTTCCCATGTGCTTCACTTCCCTGAGGAGTTAGAGGGGAGTCTGGGTGAGAGGAGGAGGGGTGAAGGTTTGCCCCCCCCCGCAGAGATCTGCCTCTCATTGTTCAGCTCGTAGCGAACCGAGAGCCTCGCACAGCGCAGCGCACACTATGGCACTCTGAGCACTCTCAGCCAGCAGCCCCCGGGACAAAATGGATATCACCGCGTCCCAGCTCCTGGACCTGTTCCTAGACAGCCCCCTGGTGACCTGGGTGAGTCCCGAGTGAGGGGGAGGGGTTTGGGGTCTCGGTACTCGGTGTCGGGGTAGGGGTAGTAGAGTCTGGTTCGTCTACCCCTCCCCGGAAACCAAACCTGCGCTTTCTTTACACCCCTTACCCCCCAGTAACCTGCCCCCTCAGAGACCCCCCCAGTAACCTGCCCCCTCAGAGACCCCCCCAGTAACCTGCCCCCTCAGAGACCCCCCCAGTAACCTGCCCCCTCAGAGACAAACCCACCCCCGCTCCCGCCAGACCACCTGCTGCGCCCACTGTTTGTTATTTAAATGAAGGAGACTCTTTTTGTCCCCCGCTTGGGGCATTTAATGACTTCAAATCCTGCTTTTAGGTTTTTGTTTTTTTACTTGAATAAAACTTTTTGTTGTTTCTGTTCTTAGAACTAAAGGCTCTAACCCCCCCCCCGTGTCCCATATATTCCCCCCCCCGTGTCCCATATATTCCCCCCCCCCGTGTCCCATATATTCCCCCCCCCCCGTGTCCCATATATTCCCCCCCCCCGTGTCCCATATATTCCCCCCCTGTGTCCCATATATTCCCCCCCTGTGTCCCATATATTCCCCCCCTGTGTCCCATATATTCCCCCCCCCGTGTCCCATATATTCCCCCCCCCCGTGTCCCATATATTCCCCCCCGTGTCCCATATATTCCCCCCCGTGTCCCATATATCCCCCCCCCGTGTCCCATATTTCCCCCCCCCGTGTCCCATATATCCCCCCCCGTGTCCCATATACAGTGTCCGCAGTCATATTATATACATTTTAAATTTTTTGGCCCCGTCGTTACTCTTCGTCTTCAGTCCTGGAAAGGGTTAAAATTAACTATTTTTTTGAGCCGGAATAAGAGGAATGAAGGTGGGGATCAGATGGTATCAGGCTTACTACCCCTGGGGCAGATACTCAGGACTTTGGCCCCCAGTATAAACCCAGCGGGGGCCACGGGTCGGGTCTCAAAACCGAGCCAAAAAAGAAAACAAAATATAAAGTTACATCAAAGTTTGAGAGCTCAGAGGTCTCTTCTTCGGATGGGAAGCGCTGCTGGACACATGGAGGGAGACGGTGACAGGATACCGACGTGGCTGTAAAAGTCTGAAGGGCCACAGGTGGCCCTGCGTCTGATGCCCTCCTGCTCCGGGGCAATTGGTCGAGTATCGCAGAGTGCGATCATGCAGGCCGCCCTGGCTAGAGCTGTCACCGGCCCCTGGGCCCCAGAACCTTAAATAATACGTGAGCGCTCCCAGAACTGCCCTCCTGGATGCTAAGGGGTTAATTACAGAGGAAAGCCAACATGAAACTGCCCCAGGTGTATCAGGTGGGGTATCTGTCCCCCCCCCCCCGGGATCACGAGTGGATAACGATTATTATTTACTGGTGTATATAGCGCCGGCAGAGGACGCGGTGCCGTACGCGGTGTACAGAATGGTGATTATTGGTGTATATAGCGCCGGCAGAGGACGCGGTGCCGTACGCGGTGTATAGAATGGTGATTATTGGTGTATATAGCGCCGGCAGAGGCCGCGGTGCCGTACGCGGTGTATAGAATGGTGATTATTGGTGTATATAGCGCCGGCAGAGGCCGCGGTGCCGTACGCGGTGTATAGAATGGTGATTATTGGTGTATATAGCGCCGGCAGAGGACGCGGTGCCGTACGCGGTGTACAGAATGGTGATTATTGGTGTATATAGCGCCGGCAGAGGCCGCGGTGCCGTACGCGGTGTATAGAATGGTGATTATTGGTGTATATAGCGCCGGCAGAGGCCGCGGTGCCGTACGCGGTGTATAGAATGGTGATTATTGGTGTATATAGCGCCGGCAGAGGCCGCGGTGCTGCACGCGGTGTACAGAATGGTGATTATTGGTGTATATAGCGCCGGCAGAGGCCGCGGTGCCGTACGCGGTGTACAGAATGGTGATTATTGGTGTATATAGCGCCGGCAGAGGCCGCGGTGCCGTACGCGGTGTACAGAATGGTGATTATTGGTGTATATAGCGCCGGCAGAGGCCGCGGTGCCGCACGCGGTGTACAGAATGGTGATTATTGGTGTATATAGCGCCGGCAGAGGCCGCGGTGCTGCACGCGGTGTACAGAATGGTGATTATTGGGAGGACCCTTCGCTCGCCGCTCTGACGGGGTCTCTGTTTCCGCAGGTGAAGACGTTCGGCCCCTGCGGCGGGGAGAATGACACGAAGCTGGACACGTACATGGAGCTGGTGGACGGGGTGTTCCTGAATAAAATCATGCTGCAGATGTGAGTACCGAGCCGTGTCGCGTGTTATTAGCGTGTAAACTCACATGTTTCATTCTCGCTCTTTTCTAGTGTAACTGCGCCACGGCATCTGCCGGCGCCATATAAATAATAATAAAGTGTGTTTTGGGAGGGTGTGGGGGGTAAAGACGCTCATTGGACACGTGGCCCCTTTAACTGCCCCCCGTAGCCCCCGTTACAGCCGCCGTTTTTGGAGATTTATCATCTAGGGGGAGTTTATCACCGGATTTGCCTCGTAGGGGACTTCATTGTTTCTGTAGCGCCATCGCACGCTGCAGCGCAGTACAATATTTTCACGATTGATGTATGTGTCTGGGACCCGCGTGACTCGGCCCGTACACCACGTGGTAAAGGTATATTTTTATCTGTTAACCACATCCTCTCCGCGTGTGGAGTGCGCCATGCGTCGCCCCCGGGGGGTATTCGCTCGCACCCAGGGGCTCTTCTGACAGTATGCAATCTGTCATTTTGTACATTGCTACAGAATGTGACGGTGCTATATCGATGATTCTGAGTCACCTGTGGTTAAGCAGCCTGTGATGTCATCACGTTCCTGCGATTATCTTCTTAATTGTGCGATTCGCTGCTGGCGCGTCCCTCGTGGGAATAATGCAGTTCCTGCGGCATCGCCATGGAAATAATTACACCCCCCCCCCCCCCGGGGTATGTTATGAGTGAATTATCTTTAAAAACAGGCAGTGGTATTAGGCTGATTGGGGTTGGTCACATTGTGGATACAGGGCGTGGATACCCGGTCGCCGGTGGCATTTTAGGTGCGGAATAAAATCATGATACATTGTGTCCGCTCTGAGGCCCGTCGGGCCGGGCAGTAGACCGTCCCTTTAAGGTCCTTGGAACTAAAAACAATTGCCCACAGACTGGGGGGGTGAAGCCCCGGGGCAGGACCGCAGCCACAATAAAGCGGGGGAAGGGTAACTCATGAAAATGAACTTTGTGGCCCGTGGCAATTAAGTCTTTCCGGCAACAATTATCAACAAAGCAAAACTTTACTTGGTTAACAGGTTGCTTCTGGGAAAGGTTTGCCAACTGCACTAGGAATGATGTTTCTTTACTGAGATGGTGGTAGATGAGGGGAACAGCCTCCCAGCAGAAGTGGTAGAGGGTAATACAGTGAGGGTATTAAACATGCATGGGATAGACATCTAAGACGAGACCAACGACTGATTAAAGGAGAAAGGGGCAACTAGTCGGGGGCCAGATGGGGCCGATCTGCTGCATTAACCTGTTACTGGTCGCTCCCAGTAAGTGTTTCAGAGACCTGTTAAGGATTCCGCATGAATTGGCGATTCGCGGCTCGCTGTAGCGAGGAGAGGAATGATTGGCTCTCTAATTTTAGGGGGGGGCAGGAGATGGGGGGGGGGGGGATCAGTAGCCTCCAGATATATACTCCTTCCGGCGGAGTATTTTTGGACGATGCCGTCTCGGCTGGACTGCTATCCCATGTCTGGGTTTGACCTTCGCTCCTCCCTCTGAAGGTCGGGTTTCTGTCCACAAAAGTGACCTCCTTGGCTTTAATTCACCTTTTTGGGGGCTTCCGATGACCTTTAGGGGTGTAGCGAGCAGCTGCGTGTTTGGGGGGCAGCCCCCCCCACCGGCCGTAAATCCCATTGTTGACCGAGCTGTTGTAATGTCTCTCGGGGGTCTCCTTACAGAGATTCCCGAACAGCTGAACGTGAAATGCCCCGGCCCTCGATAATCTGCAAGCCACAAGCAGCTAGTTAGGGGGATTAGTGAATTCCACGGAGCAAAGGGGCAAAAACCTAGACTGAGAAAAATCCCGTTGTACATCGCCACGGAATATGAAGGCGCCATATAAATCAGTAAATAAGGTGAGAGGCAGAAATCTCTCTTTGTACGTCGTGAGTCCTCTGAGATCACCGTATTCATTATTTGGAGACGTTATTTGTTTCCTGTTGTTTGTGTTTTTGGTTTCTATGGCGACATCCTATCAGTGTCTGCCTTTGTGTCACATGACAAGCATTCCCTGCAAAAATGAGAAATGAGTAAAAAACGTATATAATGAAAGGAATTATTTCTGGGAGGGGGCTGGGAGTCCGGCGGGACGCGGGGTAATTCGCAGCAGCTTTAAAATACGACGAAGAACTAAAACGTAGCGACTGCGTCACTTTAATCCGGGGGGCATCGTAGTTACTTCGTGTATTAATATGGAATAATAATGCCCCCCCCCGTGGGTTTCTCAAAATAGTGAAAGTGGAGCAATCCCCAGAAACATTCCATCGGTTGCCATGGCGACTGCTCCACTTCACGCCAGAGTTGTTTTGTCTCGTAAGAGCGCGGTTTTTGGTTCTTTTATAGCTCTGGGGGGTCTTTAGTAGTTTTTTTTAAACTGACTTTGTTTCCCGCAGAGACCCCCGACCGTCCAACCAGCGCGTTAACAAACACGTGAATAATGATGTCATCCTGCGTGTTCAGAACCTGACCATCCTGGTGAGACACGTGAAGGCCTACTACCAGGTGAGGCACCGTCCTGCGCATGCACCGACCCCCCCCCCCCGGCCAGCGTGCGCAGTCTGTCACGGGACCCCCTCCGCAGTCCCTCTCCCTGTTGTGAATGAGGTTATATTTTTGGGGTCCTCCGGGCCCCCCGGTGCCGCTCCGCGTTCTGTTTTCTTACTCGATGAAACTTTTCCGTATTGTTAATGGTTTTATTTTTTAAGAAAGCAATAACAGGAAGTTTCCGTGGTTACCGTTTCCTGAGTCGCGCAGGCAGCTCGTTGTGTGTTCGGGACAATCGTATTCTAATGTTATAAATCACTTCCCCCATTGTACAGCGCTGCGGAATATGATGGCGCTATATTATAAATATATAATGGGGCGCAGCTCTGATACATTGATTCATATTCTATAGATCGAGGCATTGTGTGTATATTGTTACATTGTGTGTGTGTATATTGTTACATTGTTACATGTATTGTTATTGTATATATTATAGTTAACCCTTTCCTAACGCTGTATGTCACACTGGTTTATCTTCACGTTCTGTAAAGGGATTTATTGACGCTGCTAGATTGTAAGCTCAGTGGGCTAGGCTGTAGCTAACACATTATTTCTAGTAACGGCTGTGAGGATGCGTCCCCAGCGCATGTTCTCTGGGCTTTTAACCCCCTGGGATCCTCTCTGTAGTAAACAGTGTTGTGAGGATTCCCGGGAGATCAGCCTGAGATCAGTCGGCCCCATCCAGCGGATCACCATAATTAACTCCTTCCCTGCCAGGGAGAATTATCGTCCAGTAATACGTTATTCTTGTGGATTGTTGTGTGTATATATATATCCGGTATATACAGTATATATTCTTATAATACATCTCATTTTATGTAGTACCAGACCTCCTCCTCCTGGTTGGCCGTTTATGTGTAAATAATGGTTGCGACTGGTGCGGGACTCAGGAGGAAGTTTGTATAAAGGATTAGGAATGAACTCCGTCTGGGCAGCGGTATCCGTCGGCCTTGCTGCAGGAATCCCCACGGCTTGTGTAACTCGCTAAGGGAGGGGATTTATTGCCCCGCGTGATAATCAGGTCCTGTCCTTTGCCAAACTTCTGCCAAGAATTAGAGCCAAAGGTTTTGGAAAGTGTCGGATTCCAACCCGTTTCCTTCTAAACTACAAGAGTCACATCCAGGGTGGGGGGGATCCAGAACCCGCCCCGGGGGGGGGGGGAGACGACCCAGAAAAGCCAAGGATCATTGATTCCATCTATTTGTAGATTAAACCCCTATCATCCTCAGCCAGGTCTGACTCACAGAATCTGCGTGAAGCCAACCTGGTTTACTGGGTCAAAACTCCTGGAGTGATGCGGCGATACGGAGTGACATCAGCTTTAGAGACCTCAGAGGTCCCTCCTTTGCATGGACTTTTTTCAGATGGTGAACGCTGGTCAGCTAAAAGGAGCCACAGATGTCTCGCGTTAAATAACTGACATCTTATGGTGCGGCTTATAAATAGTTAGATGTGAGGTCATGCATTCCATGCCTCGAGGTATGACATCACTCTGAGCCGGGCTACGGCAGCATAATATGATATAAGCAAAGGCTTCTGTTAAATAGATTGTAAGCTCACAAGCGCAGGCTCCGCCTCTGCTTCTGTAGCAGTCTTATTATGTATTAATGATGTCATTATTCATTATTTTCACCGTCCCTACGGCCTCTGCTGGCGCTTTATAAATAAATGTAATGGGGATACCGGCTAGCGAGGAGTTAACACCCCGCTCATTCTGTGTCTTTTATGTAAATGAGAGAATGCCAAGGGCCGCAAGGGGTTAATATTAAATATATAAGCCGCAGGTGGGCTGCATTTATTATTAATACCGATCTCCCGGGACTGAGTGAATGCTGCGCATGCGTATAAATGCGAGTTCTGTGCGGCGGGGGCCGACACCGGCTCGGCTCGGGGGTCTAGAGAATCCAGATTTTTTATAATTTGTAGGTTTTTTGGGGGAATATTTGGACTTTTTTTGGAAAAAAATTTTGTGACATCATGCGACATATTTAAGTGACACGAATATTCGTGAAATCCCAAGGGGAGTTTGGATGTTGGTCCTCACCTTATCATATAAAGCTTTAGGGGGTGGTAGATAAGTGGAGCAGCCTCCCAGCAGAAGTGGTAGAGGGTAATACAGTTCATGGGATAGACACACGACTCCTGAATCTAAAACAAGGCCGACGACTGATTAAGGAGAAACAGGCAGACAAGCCGGGGCCGGATGGGGCCGATCTGCAGGCAGATTCTATGCTTCTGTATGGCCTTTATTGATTTAACCCTTTGCGTTCCGAGGCTAACGAGCGTCTGTCACTCTCCCCTGTCACTCATTTTAATGTATTTTTGACGGGATCCTCTAATTACAGCTCCGGCCCTGCAAACAATCCGTATCCTTAGAAAGTGAATCCGCTGCCCTGTCGTTTCCCTGAATAATTACCCCGGATTAAAGCAGTCATTCCGTTGGGGCAGATTTGGGGGGGGGGGGGCAGTTTATTAGCACCCGGTAGCTATAGAAACCATAGGCTGCGGTACACAGGAGCCGCTCGGCGCCCGCGGCGGCTGCCGAGTCTCCTTCTGTTTGAGTCCCAAAGTTTGTTTTCAGTCTTAAGGAACAGTTGCTGGAGCCTTTAACCCTTACAAAGCTGGAACCGATCCGAATACCGGCTCCGTCTGGAAAATTAAACAGAGCCCGGTGATAAATTTAGGTCTGGATTTTAACCAATCTACTGGAAAACTCATAAAACGAAAGAAAAAATATAAAAAAAGTAACATAGTGGCGCAGTTGTTACTGTTTTAGATATTAATTTGTAAATAAACGGGTTTTACTTCTATGATCTCCGCGTGATGTGCGGCCTTTTGGAGCTTTATTTATATTTAATAAAATGTCGGCAAAGGTAGGGATTTTGGGGGGATTTATGGAAAATACCGCAATTACAGTTGCACAGGACTTAAGAGGTTAATTGAAGCTTTTAACCCCCGCAATGCCCGATGTGTCATTTTTAATTTGGGTGTCATCGATCATTTGAAATACCCGGCCGGGAGGGGGGGGGGGGTTGTTGTTGCCCCCGCTGTCCCGCCGTGTCCCCTGGCACCCGGAGCCCTGTTTGAAGGGCCGAATGGTAATTGGCGTGGCAGCATTAGCCGGTTAATCGCTCGTGGCTCGCAGCTGTCTCCGTGACAGATGGCCGTCTGCAAAGGGCAGTCGTTGGCTTCACCCGGCACGATAAACTTGTTGGCAGAAGATCTTCGCTGGACGCCGAACGCCATTAAACGTTTGCCCGCCGGCCCATGAGAGAGGGTAACGTCGTATCGGCGGATGGACGGACGGACGGACGGGGACTCCCGGGAGTTCTAGGCTTTCTAGATGGTGCATGCTTTCCACCCACTCATTGGCCCGTTCTTATTTATCGGCCCGAAGCCCTACGTCCTGGTTCTGTCCATCAGTCTGGGGGTCCAGGATGCAAGACCCTCAAACAATGTCCCCCCCCCCCGTCACATCCAATCACAGGAGCCCCCGAAATATTCCTGCTGTGAGGCTGCGCAGGTACAGCTGCCCTCCACCATATTTCTTGGTGGTCGATTATGTTGGACGCCCTGCAGCTCCAGAATGTGCGCCCCCCCGGGTCGGAGCCCCCCAGGTCGGAGCCGGACCTGCGCAGGGTGGTAGTTCCCCGCATGAGTGCGGATAGTTGGGGTTTAGCGTCTCTCGACGCGTCATCGCAGCATAAACAATCCTCCGATAAAAAAGACACGGCTTCTGTTACAATCAGGTGCTCAGCTCCGTTGTGTTTTGTGTTTTCGGTTTTTTGGGCCGATATAGAGAAAGGTATACAATTACAAAAAGCTTTTGAGACCTCAGAGGTCTCTTCTTCAGACGGAAGCCATCTCCGGTCCTGAAAACCTTTTCAGTGTTATTTTTTTTTTCTATGTTCACCCAATAAAAGGTAAATCTAGAACAATATCCATTTCTCATCACAATGTATCTAGCAATGTATCTGTCTGTATTTCCTGTATATTTTTGGACCCGGATTGTTAGGACGTTAAATAAATGCCCCCCCCCCCCCCCCCGTCTCTCGGGGCGCCTCAATAATCCCCGCTTTCCGTTTGGCATTTAATCCATATTTCCACTGCATTCAATTAGGACAGAGGCTTTAACCCTCGGCGTTTGCCCCCCCCCGGCAGCGCAGTCTGATGAGAGTGGTGAGAGGGGACAGCGCGTCCTGTTCGCTATCACAGGGGGTGCAAAGAAATAAAGCCCCCTCCCAATATACGCTATGAGCCCTACCCAGGATCCGGAATCTGCCCTCTCCAAAGTGAATGTATTAGCCCCTGTGGCAGTGAACGGGTTAAAAATGCCCCACAGCCCGTCCCTAAATCCATTTGTCCCATTTGGTGAATGTCATTGTGTTGTTTTTTTGGGGGCTGGGGGGGTTGCTGTCCTCGGCCGTCTCTCTGCAGGAGATCAACCCCCCCCCCATCTGCCCCTTACACCCTCCCAGCCGGGACCCCCTTTGGGTCTCTGAACGATCTCCGGCAGGGTTCTGATTGTCGGCAGAGGACCCCCTCCGGCTCGTTATTGTAATTATTCCCCGATTGGGTCTGGAGGTAAAGCATGTTGGGTATTAACCCTTTCGCGTCACGTTGGGGTCATTACCAGCCGTCTGCCCACCATCCTGTGAGCGCCGGGGGGTCCGTGGGAACCGGCAGGCGCTGATAAGAGATTTTCGACCTCCTGTTGGTTTTGTCGCCAGTGATAACAAAATTGTTAACGCGTTCTTACCCCTGTAATACCCCGGAGGCGGGGCTCGTCGCCATGCACCAGCGTCGCTGCCCCCCCGCGCTCCCCCGATACTGAAACGGGGGAAATCTGACAATATTCGCTGTTTTAGGGAAACGTCGTATAATTAAAGCTGACTTCTCGCTCCCTGGTAGAACCTTCTGGATGTATATTAAAAAAACACAACCTGAATATACAGAATCTGCCCCCCCCTCGGGGCTTCAACTGAGATTACCTTCTGCCAGGGGCATTTCAGGCACTCGCATCCCAAGATGTCGTCCGAGTCCTGCTCCAGTTATAAATTTGGCTTTTTTAATATTAAAATGTTTATGAAAACTAATGTTTTATTGATGCTAAAAAGGGACGGCAACAATAATTGTATTAATAGTCCTTTTGTACTGATTTTGCCCCGTTAACATGCAATTGTGCCCCTCACCCCTGTGGCACGGAGCTGGACTCTCTGGCCCCCGCCGGGCCGGCTCTCTGTTTATATAAAGGGGATCGGCCGGAGCCGGCAGGTTTTTCGTTGCGCAAGAAGACGGGAATAAAAGCTGCGATGGATGCAGTAAAACCGGTTTCCGTCTGCAAAGGACTTCAATCGGCGATCGCGTTTCATCCGGATTCTTTACGGAGATTACTGACTGCGCGCCGTCTCGGCGAGAGCCCCGGGTCCTGTTTGGGGGACCCCTTGGACATTTGGCCAATAAAGGGGAAAATCTCGCAGTATCAGAAAAAAGAATTTTTCTGAAATATTGCTCAGTTGTTTGTTTTTTTTTACCCCAGTTGCACCCCCCCCCACAATAAAATGTTTTCATGATTCTCGCTCTGTTATCTGAGCTCCGACTCCTTATCATACTGCCTGTAGGGAACAATAGAATGGCTCAGTCTCAATCACCCAGCCGGACTCTCTAACTAATGAAAGTCTATGGAGGAAGGGACTTCATTAGCATCGCCATAAAGCATCAGCTCAGTGTGGTGTCTGAGCCGGGAAACTCACCCAAAATATCACATGACTGACAGCGACCGCGGCTCCAGGTCTGCAGATAAAGAGTTTATTGGGGCAAAATGAGATAAAACCTGACATTACTGTATACAGCGCTGGGGGTTATATTACTGTATACAGCGCTGGGGGTTATATTACTCTATACAGCGCTGGGGGGTTATATTACTGTATACAGCGCTGGGGGTTATATTACTCTATACAGCGCTGGGGGGTTATATTACTGTATACAGCGCTGGGGGGTTATATTACTGTATATAGCGCTGGGGGGTTATATTACTGTATACAGCGCGGGGGGTTATATTACTGTATACTGTATATTCGAGGATATTTTGTAGATTTTTACACTCTTGACACGCGGGTAGATATTTTATTTGGGGGCGTGGTGATGACATCATGCTCCATTCACCTGATTGTTAGGATTGTTGTATACAGAATGCTCTTTGAAACATTGTTGCAGTAATTAATTATTATTATTATTATTATTATTATTAAATATGTATTTTATCGCAGGGATCCCCAACACTCGCAGGCACAGGGCTTGCAAACCATTGTTTAACCCCTTTATTGCCACTGAAGGATATATGGATTCCTTGGGGCCAGAAAGAAATCCACGTTCCCTGAAGGGTTAATTAGGGAGAGATGAGCTCATTGCGTCCCCCCCCCCAGATCCTTTCAGGCTGCGGAGTATTTTGTGTCCTATTCACTTTTTCTTTTCTTCTCGGGTTTTTGTTTTCGGCGGCAGGAACTGTGACTAATTCCTCCCCGATTCAGGGGCACCCGGGGGTGCAGAGGATGCTGCAGGGGGGGGCATGTTATAGTCACGAAATCAGAGAATAAATGAAAGAAAATGTTTACTTTTTGTCTCACGAGCGGAAAACGCGTTATACGGAGGATAGAACGAATATAAGGAATATCTGGATTTATTAACACTTCGGCGTTATCGTCGGTATTTTAAAAGCGCCATCATATTCTGCAGTGTTGTACAACAAACAATGTAGCAAGTAGCACATCCCATAATAATCAGTAATGAGGGCTCTGCGCAAAGGAGCATACAATCTACAGCATGCAAAATCTAGAAATTTCTCTCGAGTCACCCGCCGCGGGGGGGCACTTGTGGCAAATGCTGAACTTATGATTCCTGCACCAGTTATTAGATTGCAGCCAATGAGGCGTCGCCCTGGAGATGTTTACCTCCGGATCCAGCGATTAGTACCCCGGATAAATGTCATCGCGCCGTTGTGTGTTACGGGCCGTTGCTGCGTTTCCCCGCCGGGTTCGGTTTTATGAGAAAAAGGATCTTTTTACGAGATTTCCATGAATTGAATTGTTTGGCGTTCCCGCGTTAAATCGGCCGGGCCGTACCAAGTGCTGGGGTCGTGGGGTAACAAGCGGCATTGTCGTAGTCTGACGTCACATGACACATATCTTTGGCCGTTTAATGTCTCTTATGACGCGCAGGGATGGCGCCTCCTCTGCGGTAGTTAAAAGGTAAATTTTGTGTTTTTTGGTGAAAATACGGGGAAATTCGATATGAAATCGGGATTTCGGGCTGGGTGTCCGCGCACGGCCCGGAGAAACCTCTCTCCACCCCGTCATTGATTCTTCTTGTAATCAGAAGGAATTCACGTTGTTCCTCCTTGACACGGAAAGCCGTCAGAAATGATGTCATAGCTTAGCGTGTCGCGGCGGGACCGCTGTATGTCCCGGGGGTGATTTTGGGAAAGGACGGTTGATTAATGCCTCTGTAACGGGTAGGAGGCTGATGACCTCACCGGGGCAGTTAGATTCTGAGTCTTTTCAGTGTAGTTTTCATCACTGGGGAAAACCATCGTCGACCCATCCGAAGAAGAGACCTCTGAGGCACTTTGTTACTTTTTTAATCTTCCCCAACTGCGCATCCTTGTTTTTAGTGAAGTTAAAGTGATGTATACGTCACCAGTGGAAATGATAGATTTATGGGATTTTATGGGTTAATTAACCCACCTGCACATCATTTCTCTTTATATTTTATTGTAAAACAATACCATTTTTTTTTTTTAAATGTATTTTTATTTATTTCGTAATGCAGTTTTTTTTTAACCCTGTAAATGTTTCGCACAGTAAGTGAAATGCTCTTTTTCTTGCGTGTCGTTTCAGGAGGTTCTGCAGCAGCTGATTGTCATGAACCTGCCGAATGTTTTGATGATAAGTAAAGACCCTCTCAGCGGTGGGTGTCGTGTTGTTGCCCTCGGCTGGGGCATTAACACGATAAAGGTTTTTTTTTTTTTATTATGCTCCTGTATTTTTATATAAAATACTGCTTTTTTTGTTTTATTCCTATTAATCCAATTTCCTTCTCCCGGCTGACTCTATATGTCCTTCTCTAGATAGAGTAGATGGAATTAATTTTTTTTATTTTTTTTGGCAAGTAAAAAAACTAATATAAAAACAGCAATGCGCAAAAAAAAATAAAATAAAAAAAATAATTAAATGCCTTTTTTTTTGATTGGCTACAATATAAAACAGCTTTAAATCAATCAATATCAGTAAAAAAATATAAATAAATAAATGAGTGAATGAAGATGCTGGATTTGGGCTGGAATATCCCTTTTTTGTCTGGTTATGTGCAGGTAAAAGCATGGAGGAGATGAAGAAGATCTTGCTGCTGATGTTGGGCTGCGCCGTGCAGGTAATCCCCCCCCGGTTTTTCTAGCGGGGGCTCGGGGGCTCACCTGTTCCTCCGAGGATTAGCTATATACATTTTTAACGGCAATGGTTTCCGGGAACGGATAATTTATGAGCCGGCTTTATCTTATGTTCCATCGTAACGGCTCAGCGCCCGGGGCGTTCGGGGGCAGAAATAACGTTTAATAATTCATTTAACTTCATTTTTTATTCAGTTTTTTATTTTATTATTTAAACATTTTTTTTAATCCAGTTTATTGTAACTCTGTAAATAATTTTTAATGCGGATTATCCCTTCGCACACAAAGAGAAATGTTCTGTTTCGTGGCAGAACATTCTAATTCCGATGTTTCCGGAATCGCGATACTTTATCAGCCGATGTTACAGACGTAAGGATGGCTTCTTGCTGGAATTGAGGGATTTTTGCCGTTTAGCGGATATTTAAGGCGGAAGCTCCGTGACCCGAAGTCCCGATGGATGTTTTCTATTATCGATTATTCGTATTTTTTTGTGTTTTTTGCTTTATTCTGATTGTATTTTCAGTGTGAAAGGAAAGAAGAGTACATCGTGAGGATCAAGCAGCTGGATATTGAGACTCAGGCGGGAATCGTGTCTCACATCCAGGAGGTATTTCCAGTAACGGCCCCTGAATCATTTATTATTAGAGGTAAAGCGGCCCCCCCCCCCTCCGGAGCCGCCTCTCGGTGGCAGGCGGTAGCCCCGTCACTAGCCACAATATGGATTCACAGCTTGTCAATCTTCCCTGTATAAACCCACCAGACCGGGGGCGGACTGAGCATCATGGGAGTTGGAATTCCGCTGTTTCTTGATATCCGATGTTGGGTATTTTCTTTTGCCAAGAGGTTCTGTAGGAGCCGCAGCCTCGTTGATTTTAACCCCGGTCCGTTCTGCCCCTGTTGGGCCAATGGGTAATGCTGCCCCCCAGTGATACAAGGACTGGAGGGGGTCTCCTTGTGATTGGCTGAAGGCTGAATAAAGTAATCCCCTGTTTGTTTCTGGCAGGTGACGCATAATCAGGAGAACGTGTTTGACCTGCAATGGCTGGACCTTCCCGACGTGGCTCCAGAAGAGATGGACTCGCTGTCCAGAAGCATGGTCCTGAGCCTGCGCAAGCTGGTGGATGAGAGAGATGAATGCAGGGAGGTGAGCGAACGTCGTATGTGGGTTTGTGATCTTGGGTCTGCTCTCCGGCGAAGTCCTCGTCCAGACCTGGATTTCTGATTCTCTTGTTTTTAGCTCATTTTGCCCCAATAATCCTCCTTTATCTGCAGACCTGGAGCCGCCGTTGCTGTCAGTCATGTGATATTTTGGGTGACTTTCCCGGCTCAAACACCTCACTGAGCTGATGCTTTATGGCGATGCTAATGAAGTCCATCCCGACATAGACTTTCATTAGTCAGAGAGTCCGGCTGGGAGATTGAGACCGAGCCATTCTATATTTCCCCACAGGCAGTATGATAAGGAGTCGGGGGGGGGGGGTTGTCTAGTAGATCGGGGCTCCGATAACAGAGCGAGAATCATACATTTACAGACTTCATCTTAACTGAGACGATCCAACTGATTATAACAATTACATAATTAAATCCGGCTTTTTAAACATTATCTCCGTATTTTTGATGCTTCGGGAGGGTTTTTCATCATATAAAAAAATCTTATGGAATGAGAATATGAATTAAAATCGGGGGCAGACAGTGATCCGTCTTTAAAGGGTTGAATTTTTTTGCTACAACTGCATTTTTATTGGCGTAATAATTGCAGTTTTTCCACCGGCGGGTTTGGAAGGGACAGGAAGGGACGCGCCGGCCCCTCTCTCCCCCCCCCCTGTATCTCTGACCCCTGTCACTGTGTTAAAGTTCATTCCTTTGTACAAACAGAACGGTCCCAGATCTCGCCGAAGTGGGGGATTTGGGAGGTTTCATGAAAAAGTGGACATTTTTTTTTTTACAGGAAATTCCGCCCAGACGCGATGTTCGACGGACCCCCAAAACGCGGCTTTTATGTTTTCTCTAAATAAACACAGAATTTACGGAAACGCAATAAAGCTGAATACATTTACAAAGAAGTTTCCATTGTACAGCGCCACGGAATAGGATGGTGCTATATAAAATAGTAACGTTAGAAAAGGGACAGTTTTTCTGTTTTGATTTACAATCTGTTGTGGTTTAGATTCCTGTGATTTGTTCTGTGGACCTGAATAAGTTATTTCCCCCCCCCCCCCAGGCATCCCGAATGTTTGGGGCAGGGAGTTACTTTTCACTTCTGTTGTGCGAAGGGTTAAATGCCCCCCCGTGTGTAACCCCCCCCCCCCCCCGATCTCTCTCTGTGTGGATTGCAGGCGATCGTGGATCTGACCCAGGAGAGGGATTATCTGCAGTCTCTCAGCCCCCCCAGCCCAGTAAAATCATCCAGCCCCGAAAACTCGGCAAGCGCCCCCAAGCACCCGCCGAGCGAGGACCGGCAGCACCTGGCCGTGGAGCTGGCCGACGGCAAAGCAAAACTCCGGCGGATGAGGCAGGAACTGTGAGTGCCGAGACACGCCGACGCTGCGGCTCCTATTGGTTACAAACCGGTTTCACCGCAGCCAATGGAAAGCTGCCGGTTAGATTGTTCATTGCCCTAGTGGTTCTCTGTGACGTGCCCATGCGTGGACTTCCTCTGAAGTTGTGCTTCACTGAGAGGGTGGGAGATAAGTGGAACAGCCTTCCAGCAGAGCTGGTAGAGGGTAATACAGCAAGGGGATTAGACATGCATGGGATAGACATACGGCTCCTGAATCTAAGACGAGACCAACGACTGATTAAGGCTTGAGACGGGGGCCGGATGGGGCCGATTCTGGGTTTCCGGAGTAAATAGCAACGCTTTACTTGGATAAGACGATTAAATTCCAGGAAAGATCAGCATTAAGGAATAAATCTCTATATTTACAGAGAAGAGAAATCCGAGTTACTTCTGGACACCAAACACGAAGTGGAGCGACTCGGTCTGGAGTTACAGAAGCTGAAGCAGGAGGTACGTTGTAGTATATGGCGCCGTCCTATGCTGCAGCGCTGTACAAAGTTTGAAGCTCCATTCCTCCACCTGCGGTGCCTCCTAATACGTTTTTGGGCAGGTTGGGGTAGTTTCTGTGGTACGGGTGCCCTGGGGAGGAGGCGTTTGGGGGAGATTAACGTGTTTTTGGGGTGTTTTTGCAGAATATCCAGCTGGCCGCCGAGGCTCGCAGCGCCCGCACGTACAGAGATGAGATCGACTCCCTCAAAGAGAAAGCCGGCAAACTGGACCGGCTGGAGACGGAGCTCTCCCGCTGCAAAGAGAAGCTGCACGACGTGGACTTTTACCGGGCGCGCATGGACGTACGTGAAAACATGTCTCCCGTTTCCCTGGATACGGCGAGCGCTTCTTTCTACATGGTCCCCGGCCCCTTAATACCTGGAGCTGGAGCGGTTAGCGAAGCCTCGCCGAGGCGTTTTGTGTAATTTAGGCCCCAATCGCTTTTATCGTTGCCGAGGTGAATCTCACGCAGGAAGAAATACTTTTCCTGGAGACGCCTTCTTTCTCAACAAAAAAAGCCCATAAATAATCTGGAAAAAACCCAGATATTACAAAAATGAAAATGTTACACGTCGCGCCGAATAAATGGTGAAAAAACACTTATTTTATATTTTTAACTACAGTTTAGTAGAACAGATTTATTGTAATTAATTATATGCTGTGCTTAGAATTTGTTTTGTAACTGGTGCAGGACTCTGGATTAGAGAAGGTTGGGGTGTGCACGCTAAATGTATGAGAAAACCCTGCATTAGACAAAATATTTTTTAATCAGTAGAAATAATTAACGCAGAGAGTTGTTTTTTTTTTTTTACATAACGAGGTTTAATGTGAGTTTTGGGTCCGGTGCTGGAATTCCGGAGCGCAGCGAGCGATTACCGCTTGCCAGGGAATGCACTTTGTCGAAACTCTCTTTTTGGTGGAAGATTAAGTTTCCTGACTCGTTTGGAGCCGGAGGGCAGGAGAAACACGAGCTCGTTAACCCTGAACGCTCCGCACTATGATCCGGTTACACCTCTTGGGGCCCGGGGGGGGCACTCACGTCCTGCAGAGTGCAGGGGGGGGGTCCCCCAGATAACCTCCCAGCGGCTTCCTAATAATGTAACTGGAAATATTTTACTGACCAGTCCGGTCAGTAACTGTCAAAAACATGTAAAAAAAAAAAAAAAAAGTATAAAGTGGCAGGTGGGAGATTTTTGACTTTTTTTTTTTTTTTTTTTTTATATTTAGTAAAGCCTTCCTGCTGTTGCCCACAAACATTTATTCTGTCCCTCTTTGGCCCCCCAGATCCCGGGTGCCCCCTCTTTTCTAGGAGGTCGGAATGTTTGCTGGGTATGAGGGGATCGCAGGGTTCTACGGCCCTAAAAGCCCCGATAATGTGTATAGAAACAGCAGGGAACGGCTTTATAAATTGAACGGGGTAAATAAACCCCATTATTCTTCTTCTAATTACCCCCCTCAGTAACACAAATACCCTCGCAATAAGGCACAAACCTTCACCCCAGCCACGCCTCTAACCACACCCCCTAAAACAAAAGTGCCCCTCTTTGGCCGTAGTAAATATTAGGAAATGCCCCCGCACCGTCCTGGACTGATTAATTTACCCCTTTTTGCTGGGGATACTGGGGTATGCGTAGTAGATGTATGTATGTGTATGTACATATATATACACATATAATATGTTTTTGTGCACGCGCGACTCACCGACCATCGTGTCTTCTGCAGGAGCTGAGGGAGGATAATCTGATTCTCATCGAGACCAAAAGCATGCTGGAGGAGCAGCTGGCGGCCGCGCGTGCGCGGACAGACAAACTGCACGACCTGGAGAAGGAAAATCTGCAGCTGAAATCCAAACTTCACGACATGGAGCTGGTGAGAGCCCCGCGCGCCGTATTATCGTTATCGTTATTATTATACCCTCCAAAGGGGGCCGCGGGGTCTAACCTAGATCTAGAGTCTGCCCCGCAGAGCGCCCCCCCTCCCGGGGGTTATCAAACATTATTCCACGCTTTAGGAAAAAACACAACCGACGCCAGAAAATATCCGTCTCTGTTCAGTGGATTTCATTTGAATTTAGATGGGAAAAAAAAAACCAAAATTCCAAATTGTTAGGAGAAAAATAATACCCCTGGAATTAAGAAATGGAACGGAGAAGTCAGGTCTAATAAATAAATTCTAAAATCGTGAATTTATTATTAATCTGGATTTTAAGCGTCGGCGTCTCCCGTAATCCGGTCGTTTATGAAGCGCTGTAACTCTCAGCGGTCGTTGCGCCGGACGCTGCGCTCGTTCTTCTTATTCCCGTTTTTATGCCGAATGCGGAATGTCATCGATATAAGAACTCTTCGTTTTTTGTTAATGTGGCAGAAATAAAATCATTTCCGCCCCCTGCCCGTTTCTAGGATCGTTATTCGGACAAAAACCGGATCGAGGAGCTCCTGGAAGAAAACATGGTGTTGGAGATGGCGCAGAAGCAGAGTATGAACGAGTCCGTGCAGCTGGGCTGGGAGCTGGAGCAGCTGTCCAAGAGCACCGACCTGTCAGATGGTAAGCGGGGCGTTATCCAGGGGGCCGGGGCGAAGCGATAAACTCCTCGGTGCCCCTGCTTTACTGCACTGCTTCGTGCATCATGTACTATGGCACTAGATTGCAAGCTCTTCGGAACAAGAATGCAATAAACTACATTGTGTCTCCTGCCATCTCAACCAATAAGGCATAGCAATGATCCCCCTTTGGGCAGATTATTTACATTTTACTAAATCGGGGGGGGGGGGGCAGTCGACTGTACGGATTTTTGGCTCTAGACCACCACGCCTTGAAGCTCCTGACGGTAACTCTTTAGAGCACTGCTTAGTGCATAAGCCCCCGATGATTCCTGTGCCGATGTAACGCCGCACGCTGTTTAAAGCTCCGTAATCCCTACACATTTCATCCATTATTATAAATAAATATTATTTATATATAATATTATATAAAGGAGTAGTCTTTGTTTGTCCGATGATATAAATGAAGAACGTTTTTTCCCCCCGACGTGTTTGTAAATCTCCCGCCTCTCTCGTTCTCGATCGAAATCAGTTCATCATTTTATTTCTAGCTCTGTATTCGTTGACTTTAGCTTCAGATTCGTCTCCGGTATCCAACGAAGGAACCGTTCTTTATTTCCGTCCTATTGTTCTCATCAGCTAGAAAGTCGTTTGTGTTCGAGATGAACGAATCTGCATCCAGTCGGATCCTGAAGCTGGAAAAAGAGAACCAAAGTCTGCAGAACATCGTCCAGGAGTTACGGGAGACCTCGCTGTCCCTGGAGGAGAGCAGCCGCAAAGGGCAGGAACTGGAGAAAGAAAACCAACAGCTCAGCAAGAAGGTGAGAACCACGTTTTATGCCTTTACCCCAACTACAGCCGTAATGGAGCATCTCATGCATGGCGTTGGCTTCTTGGCATCGGTTCAAGGTGTCCTCCATATGTCCTGAGGTCAAATTAAATATGAGGTTCCAATAAAAAAAAATGTTTCAATATTCTTTCCTTAATTGTTTGTTTTCTTCTCATCACCAATATTCCTAAAGATTGAAAGCGTCTACGAGCAACTCGAGAAAGAGAGACAGAGCACCTTGGACCTTGAAAGTCTGAGCGAAGATCTTTTGAAGGACAAGGAACATCTCTCTCGAGCCTTGGAGAATGTAAAATCTGAGAAGGACAGGCAGGTAAAGGAAATCTCGTTAGTTTATCAAATGCATGGAACGTCCAGGAATAATCTCCAGCGATACAATGAGATCTTTTTTTTTTTCTTCTTGAGTAGATCAGAGATCTGGAACAGGAAAAGCAACACCTCTCGCAGGCTTTGTCCACTCTTCGGGAAAGGTCCCAGGTGAATGCCGAGGCCAGGGTGAAAGAAATCGAGATGGAGAACAAAATTCTTCACGAGACCATCACGGACACCAGCGGCAAACTAAGTGAGGTGGAATACGAGAAGAAGCAACTGCAGAAAACGATGGACCAGGTCAAGGAAAAAGTCGAGAGAGTAGAAGAAATGGAGAAAGAGGTCCATCGGCTGGAGAAGCAGAACGAAAGGTTGACAAAGAAAGTGGCGTCTGTGAAAATCATTGAGGAAAAAGTGGATGCTTTGGAGAAAGAAAACGGGAGGTTGGAAGGAGATAATAGAATGCTGAAGAAGTCTTTAGACACCTTGCAAAATGTCGCTATTAAGTTGGAGGTGTTGGAGAAGGAAAACAAACAGATCGACGAAGAGAACTTAGAACTCAGGAGAGCAGTGGAATCGATGAGGTTCTCTTGCACGAAGATGACGCAGATTGAAAGAGAGAACGGCGATCTTCAAAAGGAGAAAGAAGAGCTCCAAAAGAACGTAGAGGTCCTAAAAGCGTTGGGGAAGAAGTCAGAACGCCTAGAAATCAGTTATCAGGGTCTTACTGATGAGAATAGGAAGTTGCAACATATGTTGGAGGCTGAGACCAGGAAGGTCCAGGAACTGGAAGCAGAGATTCAGGAGGCCGAGAAGGAGAACAAGGAACTGCAGAAGAACTTGGAGGAAATGAGGCTGTCCAACAAAAGGCTGGAGAGGCTGGAGAATGAGAAGATGACTATGGAAGAGGAGATGTCGCAGTTGGAGAAACATATGAAAACTCTAGAAAAGGAATCAAAACGACTGTGGCACCAATTGGAGCTGAAGGACGCCATCTTGGATGACAATGCGGTCAAGATAGCGGACTTGGAGAAAGAAAGCCGAACGCTAGACAAGGAAGTATCAAAGCTGAGAGAATCGGCCGCAAAAATACGGGAGCTGGAGAAGGAAAATAAGAACCTTCTTCAACAATTAACCGTTGACAAGAGGACGCTAGCGACGTTAAGAGAGGTAAGATCTTAAACCATAAAGAACCGTAAACGAGAATTCATACTGTCACGCATTTATTACAAGTGTTAAGTATCTTTTTACAGTAACATAGTAACTAGTAAGTATGTTGCTATAGGCTCAGGGCCCCTGATTCTCGCACACATCTCAGCGGTGAGATATAGTGTTCGCTTCCACGTAATATTTCATTTTTTTATATAAATTGGGAAGTTTATTTTTTTTTTATTATCTATGGGTTCTCGGTAGCTATCAGCAATGTGATATCGGGTATCCGATGAAGCGACTGAAATACACGTTATTAACATGTTTCTTTACGGCTGGATCTCAGGTTTTCTTTATAACTACGTGACTTTGGTTTGTTTTGCAGGATTTGGTTTTGGAGAAATTAAAAACCCAACAAATGTCCAGCGAACTGGACAAGCTAACCTTGGAACTGGAGAAGATCGGTTTAAACAAGGAGCTGATGCTGCAGGACGAAAACAGCAACGCAGAGAGGTGAGCGGCTAACGAGGGGAAGGACCGCCGATTGGGGTGGAAGCTGCGCCTATGGGTACCCGACATGCAGAGCGGTCCCTGGTGGGGTTCATTTCTTATTGTTGTTCTTTAGCAAACTGTCAGACCTGACCGCGATATCCGTGTAACTGTTACAGGAAATATAAGATTCTGGAAAGCAAGATGGAGTCCACCATGAAGACCACGCTGGCCGTGAAGGAAAGCAAGATCTTCGTGCTGGAGACGCAGGTGGAAGAGGCTCGCGGGCTCAACCAGCAGCTCCAAAACGAGCTGAATTTGGTACAAAGCCCTAAATTTATTTATGTTATAGGAAAAAAGTGTGGGGCAGGGAAGCTGCTTGGTATCCGCATTTCTTGCCATGATGTCGTACCCACCAGGAACCTCAGGGAATGGAATCTGTGTTTTTTTCGGCAAAAGATTTAGAATTTCTGTCGAGCCGCAAGTTTGCGTTAAGAATTTCCGTGCCGCCAAGCATGCCTATTATAGAATGACTCGGCCTTGTACAGAGGGCTCGCTTTCGTATGAAGCGAGCGGTTTGGTTTCAGCTGTCGAGCCGGCAGCTGTCTCGTTGACGGCTGATGGATTGTGAATGTCCGAGAGACATCGAGCCGGCGGAGGGGACAGGTGAACGATTCCCAGCTGTTCCGCGTCTCCAGTAATTACACCCCCCCCCCCCCGGAAAACAATATTTAAAATGCTGCATAATTAATTAACATCCTTTCGCTGAATGGTGGGTAGGGCAGACTGTCCCGGGGGGTATAGTATAAACCCCCCCCCTGCTAAATCTAGAGCCGTGGGCGAATGTTAGTCTTAGAATTGTACTTCCGACACCCAAAGCATGTATATATATATAAATTATTTATATATATATATCTGGTCAAACGTAGACTTGATGTCGGTCCGCCGGATCTTTCCCCGTCTCTCGATAATAGGAACCGTTGATAAGTTGTGTAGAAATAACCGAGCGCTCCTGTGTTGCAGATAAAACAAGATATCGGAGTCCACAGCCGGACTCAAATGGAAAAGCTTCAGAATTTGGGTAAAAACCCCAGAGAAAACCCAGAGTATAAGAGCCAGGCACAGAACGGCGAGAGGGAGGCCACCCGGGAGCTGCTGAGGGTCAAAGACCGAGCCATCGAACTCGAGAGGAATGTAGGTTCATTGACCAGAAGACCATTGCCCGGTCTGTTTGTGTGATATCTGCCTCCCGGAAGGGGTGGTTAGAAAGCAGCCGCGGTTTACAGAGCGCCTCCAGGAAGCTAGTTTTAAGAAGTTTAGGGTTTTTGGGCTCAATACGGTCCGTGGTTTTAATGACGTTGTTTGGAATTGACACGATGGTCATCTGAAGAGAGGCGTCCTTCTTGTATGACGTCTTCCATGTGCTTAGCTTGGACATCTTGCATGCGTGGGTCCCACCGATAGCCTTTTATATATATATATAAATATAATTAGTCCCTTCATTGTTTTGTATGGACTTCGCTGGTCCATGAACATTTCAGCCAAAGGATATAAATAAACATGGGTGGCCCGGCGGAGTCTCAGAAGACCTGTAGATGTTCCACAGACTCTCTTTCACGTTTTGTTTTCTCTCTGGATGGCCATCCGCAGAACGCAGCCCTGCAAGCCGAGAAGCAGCTGTTCCGAGAGCAGCTCAAGCACCTGGAGTGTCAGAACGCGTCTTTGGACGACCAGATGAGGACCTTACAGAAACAGGCGGCCTTCCTGCAGGAACATAACACGGGCCTGCAGACGCAGACGGCCAGCCTGCAGGTGGGGGCTCATCTTATGTCTACTGGAGTGTCCACAGAAATTAGCGATGCCTCAGAGGTCCCCTCGTCGGAGGGCATGCGTGCGTTGCGCTGCTTTAACACGCGTCTCGCTGGCGTATTTCAGGTGGAGAATTCCGCCGCCGCGTCCGAGCGCTCCTCTCTGAAGTCTCAGATCTCGCAGCTCCAGAACCAGCTGTCCGCTCTAGAGAGCGAGGACGAGGGCCTCGCGCGGCAGGCGGAGGGTCTCAAAGCGGCCCACGAGTCCCTGCTCTACGACCACAACCACCTGGGCTCCCTGTACGAGCGTCAGTCTGCCGAATACGAGGCTCTGATCGGCCAGCACGGCGCTCTGAAAACCCAGCACAAAGCTTTGGAGCAGAGCCACCGCCGCCTGGAGGAGAGGTGAGTGGACGGAAGCCCCGGCGGCGCAGGCACAGGGGGTAACACCGCTTGGCGGCTCCTCGTCACGCTGCCGACGCCGCTCCTTTTCTGTTTGCAGTTTTAACGTCTCGCTGAGACAGAGAAGCGAGCTGGAAGAACGAGAGAAGATCCTAAGAGCTGAATGCGAAGCCCTGCGGCAGGAGAAGAGGAATCACCTGGCCGCCTCCGACGAGAAGCAGAAGCTTAAGGAGGAGTTGGACAGGTAGGGTCCCTCGGTGCCCCTTCCGTGTGTGGTGGAGATATGGACGGGCGCCGGGGGGAGGCGGGCGTGTTTATTCGCGTATATTGTATGTTGCAGGTTGAATTTCTTGCACGGGGAGCTGCAGAAGGAATATACGAGTTTACACAAACACACCAAGGACATGAAAACCGCCCTGAATAACGCGCAGATGGAGCTGAACCGCTGGCAGGCGCGATTCGACGAGCTAAAGGAGCAGCACCAGACCATGGATATTACCCTGACCAAGCTGGACAACCACTGTGAGGTACCCGGGGCAAACGGCACTCAAACCCCTATTACCCCATCCAGCAGAGCGAGCCCCATCCCGGGCAAATAAGATGCCCTGATACAATTCTAAAAATACACAACGTAGAATCCGCCGGCAGATCGGCCCCATCCGGCCCCCGTCTAGTCGCCCGTTTCTCCTGCTGTAAAGACTCAAACCTTAATCAGCCGTTGGTCTCGTCTTAGATTCAGGAGCCGTATGTCTGTCCCATGCATGTTTAATCCCCTCACTGTATTACCCTGTACCACGTCTGCTGGGAGGCTGCTCCACTTATCTACCACCCCCCCAGTAAAGTAAAACTCTGTGGGAGTAATAAAGTATCTCTTATCTCTCCGTAAGTTCATTTCTTAAATAACTTAAACTGCAAATTTAGTGGATCTTTTTGTAAAAATTACTTAAAAGTAACCCACGCGGTGAGTCTTGTGACTACTTGCCGGTGTCTGGCGCCTTAGCGTGCGTTCCTGCCGTGACCTCGTTACATGTTCCCGGTACTCCGTTCGCAGCTTCTGTCCCGTCTGAAGAGTAACCTGGAGGAGGAAAACCATCACCTTCTCAGCCAGATCCAGATGCTGAGCCAGCAGAATCAGATGCTACTGGAGCAGAGCATGGAGAGCAAGGAGCATTACCACGAGGAGCAGAAGCAGTACATGTATGTGACCCGGAGCGCATACACGCGTGTAACATACGAACCCTTGTATCGCAGCGTGAGCCTCATGACACGGTTTCATTATATGCACATGGTTTTAGACTGGTACCCCATGCAGCCAATGGAAGGTGGAATCTTTGCCCTGCTTATCTCCCATTGGCTGGTGACTGTTCCAATTTAGAACCCTGACCTATAGACTCCAGCTGATGAATATTCCGTATAGAACAACTAATAATAATTATTGAAATGTTGGATTATTAAAGTTCTTTTTCTCTGCAGCGACAAACTGAATGATTTAAGAAGACAGAAGGAGAAATTAGAGGAGAAAATCATGGACCAGTATAAATTCTACGATCCTGCGCCCAAAAAGTAAATCTCAATGCATTATGCTTCGTTTTCCCCGAAACGCACCATTCCGTAGCCCCCTGTGGGCTGTCGCTGTCGTATGATAAGCAGCTCGTGGGCCGGCCGCGGACTCCGCTGTATCCGTTGCTGCTTCTCTCTGTGTTCGTTCTGGTTTGACTTTATTTTTATATGATTTTTCAGGAAAAACCACTGGTCGGGCGCCAGAGCTCTCGCTAGACTGATTAAACCCAGGAAAGAGCATTCGAGGGAACGATCCAAGTCCTGCGCGGAGGGTCTGACCCAAGCGGCCGATACCCTGAACGTAGCCGCGTCGCCGTCCACTTCCCGGCCCCTCCGGGTGCAGCAGGACAACTTGGACAATTCTTCTCTGGGCTCGGAGGAGAAAGACGGCTCCAGGGTATTATTAACCAAAGGTAAGGGGTTCTCCTCGGCCGCCTCCTTTCAAAAAGTTGCTGAAATCAGCAAATCTCATAAAAATATAGAGCAGGAAAAATTTCTAGAGATTATTATTGTTTTGTATAGCGCTACCCTATACCGCGGCGCTGTACAATGGATATTCATGCCAGCGTAAGCGCTTGTAACGTTCCTGTATTGGAAAGATGCCCCTCGACGCGAGTCTTCTGGTGGCCGGCGGTGGTCCGGACTCGAGGTGTTTGTTAGCCACTTGTTCCGCTCTGTTCTTTTCTCACCCCGGTGATCTGTTTGCCTTCAGCAGCTCCACGCAAAAAGTTTCCGTTCTTGAAAAGCAAAAGTCAGGACAAGGAGAAGTCCGCGCAGGGCCAGCGGCGTTTCTCCAAGCGTCTGCGCTTCTGGTCGTCTCTCGATATCCCATCGTCTCGTAACGGCTCTGTCTCTCTCCCGGAAATCAATGACTTCTAACGCTCGCTTCTTCTTCGCCGGGCTTTCCAGGGCTATGGGGGAAAAAAAAACCAAAAAAATTTAAAAACCCCCCCTCCAAAAAAAAAATATATATATATTTCCCCAGGACTTCTTTTGCACGCACGTAATCTGTAAAACCAGCCATGTGTCATCGAGCAAACCGCTGAACGAGATGAAGACCGCTTTTGTTAATTGAAATTAAGCCACTTTATGTAAAAAAAAACAAACACAAAACCCCCACGCATTTCACAATCACCAAGCAAACTGTAAGTTGTGTGGCCCCGAGCTCGGGCACGTTGTATGTGCGTCCGCGGGGGGCGTTAAAGCCCCCGTCTTGCTTTCCCTGTTTGTGTGCAGATACAGCCGGTTTGCCCTGTGTGTGTGCGTTTTAAGGCAATTCGGCTGGTGAAGCCGGTATATATACCGTTTCCGGAAGCCGCTCGCATGCCTTCTCTAACACCGACCCCCCCCCCCCCCCCGCTTTCTTGTCTAACAAAACATTTGCCGTGATTCCGTCCCAAATACCCCAGAACGCGCTGCACGTTGCGGACCTCGTATCTCCTCGGGTTGGGGGGTGAAGTTCTCAGCGGGTAGATCTTAGGCGAGTCCTACCGTAGGTTATAAATCTATAGATAGATATAAATCTTATCAGGCTCATCCATCACGACAGTAAAACCTTTTACCCTCGTACGGTTTCCGGCTGCTTCCGTTTCATCTCTTTGCAAACTTTTAGATGATGTTTTCAATGTTGCAACCCCCCCCCCCCAAAAAAAAAAACCCCCTTTGTGACGGGGATTCCTTATGGTTTAACTTCCTTAAAATAAAAAAAATAAAAAACGCTCTGTCATTCGTTTCTGACGCAATCGGACGGAATTTTCCCGAATCCGTTTAAGGAAGGCGGTTTATGAAGCGAGGCGTGAAGTTCTCCTTTCCGTCGGCACAGAAATGTAACGTAGACCGGAGGTTTTTCTTCTCCTATCCACTTCGGCCCATGGGGGGCAGTTGGAGGCATGGGAGATGGTGCAGGCTCCTGGGGAGACCCCGGGGTATATAAAGAACAATTAAAAAGTAATCCGCTGGAACATTGGTTTCCATAGTAACAGCTCCACATTCCGCACTTGCACCGGATCGTCACAGTTGAGATGGGATTAGGTTCAGGGCCCCCGCCCCTGTTTGCGCGTTCTCGCCCTCGCCGGCCCCCGTGGTCACCACGTTCCTCGTGTCTGCCGCTTTTGGCTAGGATTTTGCGTTGCGTCGCGCTCCTTACTGTTTTTTGTTGCTGCTTTTGTTTAACGTATTAACCCTTACCTCGCCTGAAACATTACAGAACGGTCGTAGCCTCAAAGGAGGATGAGGGGGGGGGGGGATGGTTTCTGTGTTCAGGAACTCTTCCTGGCCTTGGAGGAAATATTATATATATATATATATAGATAGATATATAGATAGATATATATAAATTATTTGGATATTATTACTCTTGTAGTAGAATTCCGCCCCAGGCACTCAAAGTCCATGGGGATTCCTAGTTCAGCTGAGGAGCCGCAGGTTACCTGCGATTGTGTCTTTCGTTAATCTCGCGGTGGATACTTTGTATCTTTAAGCCGTTCCCCCTCCAGCTGTTCCCGTTTTGTGGCTGCGCCCCCAGCTCTGACGCGTTTCGGGCCCCTCCTGGTTCACGCCGCTCTCCCCCATCTCACTAAGCTGTCCTTTTGCCTCCGTCAGTTCCCACCGACGTCGGCCACAAGCACCACCGGATGTCCTACCACGCAGGAGACCAGGACGAAGCGGAAGGATTGGGAAGTCTCTCCCGCTCCAGGAGGATGGAGGCCGCGTCCAGAGCTTTCTCCGCGTCTGCCGTCCACCTGCCGTGCGCGGGACCCGGCGGCAAAACCCAGCAGTCGGCGGGACCCAGAGGTGACTGAGCCAGACCGCGCTCACGGGGAACGTTAGACCGTTTGGTCTTGGTGGATAGATGCTGGCGTCGGTGGGGATATTGTGGTCACGTTGGTCTTGTTGACGACATTCTTCTTGTTTTTAATCCTTCCGTAGGATTCCCCTCAGATGATAACCTCCATGACCCAGCGCAGGAGGCTGAACCCGGCAGCGCCGGACCCCGGGGTAACTTTCCGTTATTCTGTCCTCTGCTGGTTGTCTGCCATCTTTCTGTAAACATCTTCCGGGAATTTATTGTGATTTTTCTCATTTCAGAGCCCCGGCTGAGTTCTATAGGCAGTAACAGAAGTACTTTGAACAGCATCTCACCCCTCACCCTGAAAGGTACAAGCCCCCGGGGCACATTTACCTCTCCGGAGTTATCGGGGATGCAATTAAAGTATCCGTCACAGCCGCATAACATATACGCATTATATTGTAAGCGCGTTTTGGGCCGAATATGTGCTTAATGTCCATATTTTTAGGATCTTCTGGGCATCTGCCAGGCAGAACAGAGAGTATGAGCAGCGAAGACATGATCCCAACCAAGGATGTGGCGACATTACCCCGAGACCACCACCTGTGCCGCTCCGTCAACAAACCAGAGTCTTCGCTCAGCAGAAACAGCCTGGCCTCTTACAACAATCCAGAGAAAAGACCACCGAGTCGTGCTCACGTCCGGCCCCGATCAGGGTCTCCCGGAAGCGAGATGGTGACCTTAGAAGAGTTTCTGAACGAGGGTAACCAGCTGTCTCCCCCCTCAGTAAGTTACCTTTCTGAACGGGGTGGAAAAAATGCTCTAGATCCGTGTAGTGTCATATAGCCATGTAAAGCGTCCCGTGGGGCAGATACAGAGGCAAACGAACGACGTATATATCCGTCCGCATTGTCGATAATGTTTTTCTTTGAGTTTGTCCGTAGCGGGGGGTGGGGGGGGATTGGCTGATGCATTGGGTTGGGTGCAGCACTTTGGTGCCCTCCGGTGGTGTATAAGAATAACTATCTTCCTACAGTTTGTGTGTGTTGGGGGGTCTTTGCTGCCTGCTTCGCTCATCCTGTTTCTCTTCCTCGCCCCACCGCTTCCCTTACAGCGCAGGCACAGTCTAAATGACAACGAGCTCATCACCCTGCATCAGTTTCTATTAGAGGCTGAGACCCTCCATCCCTCCTCCCAGCCCCCTTCTCCCAACCTAAACCCCAAGGAATCTCCGCAGACTGCCCCCCGAAAGCACTCGCCGTCCCCGGGATCCTGTGTGTGGAGGAGCAGCTCAGACAGGGCCAGCAGGAGAGCCACATCTCTGTATATTCCCAGGGTATTCAACCTGCCTGCACCTTTGTTTCACTTTCCACCACCCCAAACTCATCCCTGCACTCACCCCCATCCACTCCCACTCACCTCCACTCACTGAGCATGAACACTAACACCTTCCTAACTCTCCAGCGGCCAGCAGGCTAATGTTGTAAGAATGCTGTCAACAGGAAAATAGCCTTTTTTGAAGTAATTTGTTAATTTACGGCATTTTCCCTTTTTCCTGCGCAGGATGCGTCTGGCTGTAAGGATGACATGCTGGGGGATTACTTTAAGAAGGCAGGCGAAGCTCCAGATTTTGGTAGCCCGTTGCTGCAGTCCGGCTACAGAGACCCGCAGCCGGCGAGCCGCATGACGACGTCCGTCAGCTTAACTTTGGATTCCTCCGACGGCAGCGGCGTAAAGCCGGGAGCGCAGGCGAAGCCAAACCTTCGGCAGCTGGGTGCTCAGACTAGCCCCCTGAGCCTTCATCACCGCGGACTTGCACATCAGTCCGTCACGTTGTCCAAGCAGACTCCCGAACCGCAGCGCCCGGCGTCTCCCTCCAGCAGGGGTAGCCCTCTGAGCAGGTCGTTCAGTGTGGCCACCGCTGACCTCCTAAAAGCCAACGGCCCAGACCCGGGCAGACTGGAGAAACCGGAGGTGGAAACACCAGTGGGAAAGGATTTTAGCAGTCATGTGCTGAGATCGTCTACTCCTTTGGGCTCCCAGACATCCCTTAGGGAACGTCCAGCATCTGCAAGGGTGGACGGCGCTCTACGCGGCGATGAATCCCGCTGCCGGCCGTTAGATACCAGGCGCCTGTCCTTGGCCGTTCCTAAAGAAGACCAGAGGATGCATTCCGTTCCATCATCTGCCGGCTTGCAGCAACATCACGCGCCCGTCCACGGCTCCACCAGGACCAAGACCAGACCGATCCCTCGCTCCGGAGAAGTGGTGACACCCGTCAGACCCGTCTCCACCATCCCAGAGGTGGAAGTCTCGCAGGGTTTGGTTTCTGGCGAATCTGCGAAGACCGCAAGCGGCGAAGGTCACTCTACACTAAACGTTGAGGAAGAACCCAACAAAAGAAGTTCCTCCAAAAGTACGCCGGCGTCCCCAGACCCAAGTACCGACCCGCAGTCTGTCTGGTACGAGTATGGCTGTGTCTGACCCCGGCGGTCAGAACACGACTTTCCTCTCTCCCGGTTCTGGAAAAGACTTCCTCAGAAGCGGCAGGCTGAATAGATCGCCCCGGATCCGTATCACCGGTTACTTTATGCTTCGTCGGTACTCTGCTCTTCTTTGCTTCTTGGTTGAACTTTGTTGGTTCCACCAGAGAATCCAAAAAAATGAATCCCTGGTTCAGTCTCATCCGTACCAATGCCATCGGTGTATGAACATTCCAGGTTCCGGGAGACTAAAACTCCCATCATCCGGAGAAAAGTAAAGTTGATATCACAGCCTCCTTTCCTGCTTATTACCAGCCGCCGCTGCCTCCATGTTGGCGGGAAGGGCGCGGTGTAAGGGTACCGCCGAGGTTTCCCAATGCTGTCTCCCGCCTCTAATTTAACGATTTTCTTGCGCGTTAATAAACTTTCTCCACATCGCTTTGTCCCAAACCCTCAACTTCCTTTCTCATTTGGCTTCCTACATCCACATTTTTTTGTCTTTAGGATTATTTATGGTTTAACGCCATCATCGATTGTGTTTTTCATTCCACGTTGAGGATGCGGCGCCTTAATACCCCCCCGTAACGACTGCTGCTTTTAACAATGGCTGCTGATGCGTGCGCGTCCCCGTTCCGATTTCTCATGGCTTTTTTTCACACATAAAAATAATTCTAAATATTTCTAGAGATTCAGCTCACTACTAGGGTGCTTTTTCTACAAAGTCCTTAATAAAATGGTGTGTTTGGGAGCCGCGTGACTACTGAACTTCAATCCTCGACTACTGATATTTATTGATATGAATGTGTCCAAAGCCGCCGTCATCCAATAGATAAACGCCCCAGAATTGCCTCTAAGGAAGGGTTAATAAATTAAAGGTCCTTTTCCACGTATTTGTTACACTAAACGCTTAACAATTAAACTTTTAGGACTCTATTTTTCAGCTATCAGTGCCTGCTTTGAAGTCACATGACAATTAACAATTCCCTGGAAAATTCCAACACACAAAACAAATATATTATTTCTTTCACTTTAAAGGTGGTTCCTAGGGGGTGATTTGGGTCCTCGGAGTGACGATTCTAATGCTGCGTTTAGTTACAAAATGCTAAAGAACACTTTTAAGGTGAAATCATGGAATTTCTGGAGTTCTTTAGGATCCTGTATTCTGATTGGCTCGCAGTTTTACGCTGTATTTGTGTGCAACGTCTAAAGGTTTACGAAAGGCTTGAAAAACACTGAAGGGTCTTGTGAAACGGGGTATGTACGTATGATGTAAATGACTTTATTGTGAAGCTCGGACTTTGTAAATAACGTTTTGTGATTAAATTAATTTCCTGACAATGCCCGTTTAGCAGCCGTCCCGAGGAACGATGATCCATTAACCCGCATTTTGTCTGTTTTTGGAGTTCAGCCAAAGTTTCAATTCATCGTCCCTATGGTGCAACCTTTTTACTGTTTTCTATAATAATTGGTGCGTTTCCATGACAACAAATTACGCGTAAAATCCATTTGCCTGTCTATCGTTCTAGATATGAAATTTGGTTATATTCTATTTCTTTTTTGTTGTTTTTGTGATTTACTATTCCTTGTTTGGAAATTCCTTGGATTATACAAATAAATTATGACATCACGCGGTTCCGTGTGTTTCATTGCTTTAGCGTGAGCCCGTCTGCGGTCGTATGATTTAATATTCTAACATTATAAGTCAGAACTAATTAAGGTTCTATAATGTGCCGCCTCTAAAATCGAATGGTAACAGAGAAGTAATCGCTATAGTAACTAATAGAATGTTCTGAGTGACTGCTCCACTTTAACTCCTCGACAACAGAAGTGCTCTTATAGAAACCGTATTATTCTTATGTGTCTGGCTGGCTGAGGGTCATAGGCAGAGCCACATACGTGTGATGTTCCCATCACATGTGGGTCTGCATCCTGGACCCACGGGGAGGCTGAGAGACGCGGGGTATTAAACAGGGATTTTACCGGAATCTTTGTAATCTGGTGTTTATATGACATACCATTTAACCCATTAAGGGCTGGAGGAGTCATCCATGCGCGCAGCTGTCTGACATAATGCCCAGCTCTGGATGAGAGTAAATAAGCAGACAGATTAATACCCCAGCAACCGCCCTCTCTGTAATATACACAAAGCCTCCGCGACCGGCGGCCCCCCCCCCACAAATATGTGACCGGTACCTGACTCTCACCTGCGTGCGCAGTCCGTAACTTCTCCTCCGGGACTCCTGTTGGTTGTGGGGGGCTCGTTCCCCACCCCTCGTGGCTCCGACAGCTGTGAAGAACCTCTGCCCGTTGCCCTATTCAAAGCAAATTTACCCCAAAATCTAATAAACCATAAAAAGTCTGACTGCATAAAATCCTTATCAGAATCTAACAGCTGCGTGATAATAAGTGATTTCATATAATTTATGAGGCATTTAAAAAATTAAGACATGTAGTTGTAAGGGATATTGTAACCAACAATGTATCCTTGTATTGTAAACTTGAAATAAAACACCATACTCGAATTGGAATAAACAGGCCGTGTACTTTTATTTAGCTTATAACAAACATCACCACTTTAAAGAAACTCTTGGCCCAAACCCAGAGTCTCACCTCCAATAACTTAAACCATAAATATATATATACACATATATAACCAAGCCATCCGCCCTAGAAGCCAGACGGCATACACCATTACACCAGTCCATCCCTAAGAAGGGACAACTTTTACCCTGATAAAAGCACACGACAGATATATAAAATAAAGCATCATAATATTCATAACAGGGAGGGGGGGATGGGAGCTTTTCAAGAAGAAGTTCCATCTTCGCCCGCGGCTCTCCTGCACCGCCGAAATACCAGCCTTACAGGTAAGTATTCACAGCTTAGCAGTTCGCCTTGTGGCATGACTGCTAGCGCTCCCACAGCTCCTATTTATAGCGCGAATTCGCGCCTTTTTGCGCAGCGCGAGGCGTCTCGCGGGGCACCAAAGGTGCCCGCGAGGCAAAGGCGACGAATCACTAAGCGGCACGCGCACATCCCGCAAATTCTAAGTTATATAACCCAGGCTATTTTTTTTTTTTTTTTAAACTTCTGACCTGAACTTTTGACCCTGCCTATTAAATCAATAGCTGACCTCTAGATGAACCCAACCTCCTATCCCCACAACTACATGCCGCCCCGCGCTATTTAGGCGGCAGGGCTCTTCATGTAGTTGTAAGGGATATTGTAACCAACAATGTATCCTTGTATTGTAAACTTGAAATAAAACACCATACTCGAATTGGAATAAACAGGCCGTGTACTTTTATTTAGCTTATAACAAACATCACCACTTTAAAGAAACTCTTGGCCCAAACCCAGAGTCTCACCTCCAATAACTTAAACCATAAATATATATATACACATATATAACCAAGCCATCCGCCCTAGAAGCCAGACGGCATACACCATTACACCAGTCCATCCACCAGCCACAAATGGATAATTACATTTGTGGCCCTACCCCATAAAAGACACGGCCTGTTCCACCATACTTTGCAAATTAACATTAAAAATATCACACCCTATCTCAGATAGGTGCACACCATCCCCTCTGTATAACCCCGAACAACCTCCTTCCAATTCCATATGCCTAAAACTGATAAAACCTTCCATCAACATAAACTTTTCCATAGACCTGTTCAATTTCCTCCTCACTCTCTCCAAAGCTTTAAACTCAGGTCTAGAAGTCCAGATTAATCTGGGAATAATTTCAGACCAGACCAATACTGTATCCTTAAAAACACGTCTAACATTCAAAATTAACTCTTTAAACAGCAACAGCAATTCAACTGATTTCGTTTTCCCCAAATCATTCCCCCCACAGTGTATAACTATAACATCTGGTAACGGCAACATATTAACATAATCCAATAATATAGCTTCCATTTGACAAATATTCAAACCCCTTATACCAATCCAAAATAACTGAACTTTTTTACTATCAAAGCCCAGATTTTCCCCGTAGCTCCTCCGTGCCGCTCTGTTCTGGGCCCAATACACGAAGGAATGCCCGACTATCCATACTATAGCTGGATGTTGACCTGCAAGAAAACAATGTTAGCACCTTATAACAAATTAGGTCTAATATAACCCAAAAAACGATTCGACTCCCATCTCCCAATCCGCTTAATAATAGACTTGTCCAGACCCAACATTGCAGCTTCAGTCGCTGCCCCAATCCTGAATGAATGCGAGGAGTAATCATAATCACTCAAACCCAGCGCTGCAAAAGATTTTTTTAGTACACTTCGAAATTGGAAAATGGTCAATGGAGTACCTGAACTATGCACCAGCCAATTCTCTCCACCTTCCGGTCTGATGGCATTAAATAACTCCGCATTCAGCACCGGGCACATCTGGGAATCCATTCTAGATAACTCTATCCAACAACCTTTACCCAATTTATCGGTTTTAGAGGAACGTAAAAACATCCTCAACTTTTCACCACAAATTACATCCACTTTCTTTAAACCCGAACCTCCTTTCTTGTTAACCGCTACTAATTCGCTAACGCGAAACGCTCCAAAGAATGCTATTATAAAGGCCGTCCTAAACAAACGCCTCTCAAAGTCATTCCAACAAACTTTGTTTAATATGCTAACCAATTTACCCAAAATTTCAAACGAAATCGGTTTCCTAGTATCTACACATCTGTTAACCTTACCATAACCTTTTAAAACTTGCTTTATCAAAAACTCCTTAAAAGCAGATCGCTTACCCGCTAATTTAAAGAAAAAAGAAATACCTAACACATGCCTCTCTATCAAAGCCCTAGAACACCCATTATTAATTAACATCATAACAAAACCCAGCGCTAAATCCTGCCTATCATCAAACTCATCTACTCCCTTACTAGTCACAAAATTACACCAACATTTCCATGCTTTCGTATAAGCTCTCCAAGTCCCTTTAGACAAAGATTGCGAAATAAAGGAACTTATCTGGGAGAAGTTATTTCCCAAACACTGTCCGGAACAATCACCCCTTCTTCCTCCGCTTGCGGCGCCAACCGACGAAAGCTCTTGAAATCAAAACGTGAAAGGGCATCAGCCAACACATTCTTCTTCCCAGCCACATGCCTTGCCTTTAACCATATATTATAAATTAAACATAAATAAACCAAACGCCTCAAAACCCTTATAACCGGCAACGACTTTGCCTTCAACGTATTAATAACCCATACCACCCCCATGTTATCGCAATTCAATAGCAACCTCTTATTCATCCATAATTCGCCCCAACATTCCAGCGCCACAACCACTGGAAATAACTCAAGCAACAACATATTCTTGGTCCAACCAGCTTTTATCCACTTATGCGGCCATCTGTCCACTGCCCACCTACCCTGCCAGTAAATACCAAATCCTGTGGCTCCTGCCGCATCTGTAAAAAACTGCCACTCATCACTACTGATAAAATCCTCCTGCCAAACCGCAGCACCATTAAATTTATCCAAAAATAAACTCCAAACGAACAAATCTTCTTTAATCTGTCTCGACACTCTCACTCTATGATAAAGCTCTTTTTTACCTGCAATCCCTCTACCAATCAGCCTTGAAAACACCCTTCCCATTGGAATTACCCTCGAAGCAAAATTTAACAACCCTAACAAAGACTGAAAACAATTAACTGTAACTTTTCTTAACCCCAAAACCAAACGAATCTTCCCTTTCAACTTCCTAATCTTATCATCCGGCAGCCTAAAAATCATTTTAACAGTATCAATTTCTATTCCCAGAAATTGCAACTTAGTTGTCGGATAAACCGTTTTCTCCGCTGCTAGCGGAACACCAAAATATTCTGAAATAACCATAAACGAACTAAGTAACTCCAAACAATCCGCACTACCTGCCTTCCCCATAAATAAAAAATCATCAAGATAATGGATAACCTGAAACAAACCAGAAACCTGAACTACCACCCATTCTAAAAATGATGAAAACGCTTCAAAATAATAACACGAAACCGCACAGCCCATAGGCAAACATTTGTCAAAATAAAACTTCCCCTCAAATTGAAAACCCAACGAACAAAAACAATCCGGGTGAATAGGTAAGAGCCTAAACGCTGCCTCTATATCCACCTTGGCCAACAGAGCCCCTCTCCCCAAAAATGTAACCAATTTCAAAGCATCCTCAAACGAAGTATAATGCACCGGATACTCAAATTTCTTTACCTCATCATTTAGCGAATTACCCTTAGGATAAGACAGATGATGAATTAGCCTAAATGCACCTGCCTCCTTTTTGGGCACCAAACCTAAAGGAGATAACCTAAAGTTAACGAATGGTGGCTCAGCAAATGGACCCTCAAACCTACCCAAACTTAACTCTTTCTGAATCTTCTCCTTAGCTACCTCCCTATTATCCTCCAAAGTCTTCAAATTCCTCACAAACACACATTTCTCACCTTCAAAAACTGGCACCTTAAAACCCTGTGAAAAACCTAGCCTCAACAACTCAGCCTTCTGCCTGCTTGGGTACCGATCTAAAAAGGGGAGCATTCTTTGCCACTTCACTGGCGTCTCCGCCTTTCTGAACCTGATCCTTTGCCTGGTTCCTTCGAAAACACCGTATTGCCGGGTGATTACCCGCACAAATTGTGCACTCATGTTTGAATTTACACGAATTGGGCCATTTACACTGCGAGTCATTAAATGCCCAACACACTCCTTTCACCCGCTGCTGGCTTAAAACATTCTGAGACCTTACAGGCGCTGCCGTTCTCTGAGGCAGCATAGTACTGATCCACGTACCCACATCCTTCATACCCCAATCTAAATTTTTGTGCACAGATAACTTTTGCCTAAACACCTCATCATAATTGAACCAGGCCAACCCGCCAAAATTCTTGTAAGCTTCTAAAACTGACTCCAAGTGATGAAACAAACCAGAACTCTTATCGCTATGTTTTTCACAATAAACACTGGCATAAATGCAGAACGCTTGCAACCAATTATTGAAAGACCTGGCCACCGGTCTACGCCTGTCATCCTCTTTATCATGCTTAGACAGAAATTCTTTCGAAGCGGGCAATAAAGACAGTATATCAACATACTCATTGCCCCAAATCTTTTCTTTTACGGTACTACTCAAATGAAAACCCAAAGCAGAAATTTCACATGACATAGATTCTTTCATACATGATTCATTTATAACATTCCTCTTCTGTATATTAGCCGACTTATCCCAAGCCTGAGCTGGACTAGCACCCTGCAATTCCTTTAAACAACCCACTAAAGAACCCACTAGCTCATTCAATTTATTAAAATTCCCATCAATGTACTCACCCCTGCTAGCCCCAGCTCTGCCTCTCTCCTGTTCAATCATATTCTGCACTCCTTGCTGCTGTCCAGAACCCGGTGCTGCCATCCTGCGATGCCCATAACGGTCCTGGCAGCCTCCTTCCTCTTCTTCTTTCCTCTGGAGCGTCTGCTGCTTCACCCCTATACCTCCACTACTTGGAGAACGAGGCAGGGGCCGCTTCTTACCGGGAACCGGCTTCTTACCACGGCTCCCTTGTTCTTCATCCTCTGCAGACCTCATGCATTTTCTTCTGGCAGAACGCCTCGCCGCTCCTGACGAAAATTTCGCCGCTCCGGACACTTCCCTCGGCGAACCGGCTATTTCTCTTGAGGTACCGGCCACCTCTCGCGATGTACCGGCCACCTCTCGTGACAAGCCGGAAAAATCCCGCGATGATACCGCCAAATCTCGTGATGACGCGGTCAAATCCCGCGATGATCCGGCAAAGTCCCTGAATGACTCCTCAAACGCCGACTGGACCGCCAACGGAGTTGCAGCATTCTCAAACTCCGCCTCCGTGACGATCTCCTGCTCACTCCCCGGCCAGTCTTGATTGAAGTCTTCATCCAGATGGGCGCCGATACAGCTCTGCAGCCACGCTTCTCCTCCCTTCGCCAATGCCTTCTCCCGGAGCTTTTCAAGAAGAAGTTCCATCTTCGCCCGCGGCTCTCCTGCACCGCCGAAATACCAGCCTTACAGGTAAGTATTCACAGCTTAGCAGTTCGCCTTGTGGCATGACTGCTAGCGCTCCCACAGCTCCTATTTATAGCGCGAATTCGCGCCTTTTTGCGCAGCGCGAGGCGTCTCGCGGGGCACCAAAGGTGCCCGCGAGGCAAAGGCGACGAATCACTAAGCGGCACGCGCACATCCCGCAAATTCTAAGTTATATAACCCAGGCTATTTTTTTTTTTTTTTTAAACTTCTGACCTGAACTTTTGACCCTGCCTATTAAATCAATAGCTGACCTCTAGATGAACCCAACCTCCTATCCCCACAACTACATGCCGCCCCGCGCTATTTAGGCGGCAGGGCTCTTCAGTTTTAGTCCTTTTTTTGTAATTAATGCGGGAAGCATTTCATCTCTGTGCCAGACGATTAATGAGACCCAGTCCAGGTGCGTTTACCCCGACCACCCAGGGCAAGAATGGCATCATTAAAGATAAAGTCCCATGTGTGACATATTATGAATAAAATACCCCCCCAGCGCTGCATACAGTAATATAACCCCCAGCGCTGCATACAGTAATATAACCCCCAGCCCTGTATACAGTAATAACCCCCAGCGCTGCATACAGTAATATAACCCCCAGCGCTGTATACAGTAATATAACCCCCAGCGCTGTATACAGTAATATAACCCCGCCCAGCGCTGCATACAGTAATATAACCCCCAGCGCTGTATACAGTAATATAGCCCCCCAGCGCCGTATACAGTAATATAACCCCCCAGCGCCGTATACAGTAATATAACCCCCAGCGCCGAATACAGTAATATAACCCCCCAGCGCTGTATACAGTAATATAACCCCCTAGCGCTGTATACAGTAATATAACCCCCTAGCGCTGTATACAGTAATAACCCCAGCGCCGAATACAGTAATATAACCCCCTAGCGCTGTATACAGTAATATAACCCCCCCCCGGCGCTGTATACAGTAATATAACCCCCTAGGGCCGTATACAGTAATATAAACCCCCGGCGCTGTATACAGTAATATAACCCCCAGCGCTGTATACAGTAATATAACCCCCCCAGCGCTGTATACAGTAATATAACCCCCCCAGCGCTGTATACAGTAATATAACCCCCCTAGCGCTGTATACAGTAATATAGCCCCCAGTGCTGTATACAGTAATATAACCCCCTAGCGCTGTATACAGTAATATAGCCCCCAGCACTGTATACAGTAATAACCCATGAGCGCCGTATACAGTAATATAACCCCCGTGCTGTATACAGTAATATAACCCCCTAGCGCTGTATACAGTAATATAGCCCCCAGCACTGTATACAGTAATAACCCATGAGCGCTGTATACAGTAATAACCCCCAGCGCTGCATACAGTAATATAACCCCCAGCGCTGTATACAGTAATATAACCCCCAGCGCTGTATACAGTAATATAACCCCGCCCAGCGCTGTATACAGTAATATAACCCCGCCCAGCACTGCATACAGTAATATAACCCCCAGCGCTGTATACAGTAATATAGCCCCCCAGCGCCGTATACAGTAATATAACCCCCCAGCGCCGAATACAGTAATATAACCCCCTAGCGCTGTATACAGTAATAACCCCAGCGCTGTATAGAGTAATATAACCCCCTAGCGCTGTATACAGTAATATAACCCCTAGCGCTATATACAGTAATATAACCCCCCCCAGCACTGTATACAGTAATATAACCCCCCCCGGCGCTGTATACAGTAATATAACCCCCTAGGGCCGTATACAGTAATATAACCCCCCCAGCGCTGTATACAGTAATATAACCCCCCCAGCGCTGTATACAGTAATATAACCCCCCTAGCGCTGTATACAGTAATATAACCCCCCTAGCGCTGTATACAGTAATATAGCCCCCAGCGCTGTATACAGTAATATAACCCCCAGCACTGTATACAGTAATAACCCATGAGCGCCGTATACAGTAATGCAAATGAAGCCTGTTCATCACTGAGCCATTCTATTGTTCCCCACAGGCGGTATAAGGGGTCGGGGGTGTTAGTAGATTGGGGATCAGATAGAGTGAGAACTCGTATAATATACAGCTGCCTGAAAAAATCTTATGGGGCAAAAACTTTCAATAAGGCACAGGAGATTTGGAAAGTATTAATTTGATGCTAGGAATAAAATGAATTTGTTGGGAGATCCATGCGGCCGGCCGGCGGTGGCCCATCCACCATCACCCAACACAGTTTCTGCCCCAGTGATCTGCCCCCACATGGTGAGTAATCACTGGGGATCATTGAGTCCTCACTCGGTATTGCAAAACCTGGAATTTATCTTTTCTGCATTTTGGCGGCCGTCCCGCCAGCCTCCTCCATAATCCGCCGTGATTCAGTGTCCGGAGGGGCCGGCGATGGATGGAGTAAACACTCCGAGGATGTCTGTGTTTAAATTATCAGCTCTTAAGCAGGGAGTGCCTGATAAATCCGCGCAATAATGCATCGCGTCCGCTGCCAGAAATGTCATTTATTTATTGGGTTATTTTAAAAGACACCTGGCAGGTAGAGAAAGGTCTGCCAAGCGCCCGCATCTAATTCTGTAACGGTCAAAGCAATTTATGCCATTGAAAGAAACACATATGTGAAGAGAACATATATGTGAAACCCATATATAATATAATACACAGTATATATATACATACGCTTACGGAACGCATATAGGTTTATTTTACTGTAAATTGACTCGCAGGAAAACTATTACTCACCAATCCATACACACATGAAACACTGGACGGGGGGGACCCATGTGGGAGGAGAGGAGCCGGAGAGGAGGGAGAGCACAGGAGAAGCAGAGGATAGGGCAGATCTGGGTCTGCATCAGGAGGACAGGGGCAGAACCGGGGCTGCGTCGGGGAGAACAGGGGCAGAATCTGGGCTGCATCAGGAGCACAGGGGGCAGATCTGGGTCTGCATCAGGAGGACAGGGGCAGAACCGGGGCTGCGTCGGGGAGACGACCGCACATCTAGGTTTGGGTCAGGGGGATAATCGGATGAAGGGATCCCCCTTTGCTTGGGAAGTTCTGCTGGAGATGAATTCATTCACCCTCTGCTGACATTTGACCCACCATGGACCCCGAGGTGAGTGCCCCGGACCCCTTTACTAGATGGTATTGGGGTGAGGGGAGCCGGCTCTCCCAGAGATATCGGGTTATTCAGTAAAATTCATGTGAGTTACAGTATCAGCTACTTATCTCAGTTCTAGAAGGTTTGTTACCTGGTTGTATTCTCACCGCCACCGGGTACAGGTATCCCCCCCGGGATAACCCACAGGGGCTTCTCACCCCACTGAACTGAGCAAAGAGCAATAAAACAGCGAATTACATTTTTGACTAAATTAGTATTATCCTAAAATGATGTATTTAGCCGTCTACATCCACAGTAAATTCTATAGAACAATGTCAGACGCAGATAACGCCAGTAATAGTTTTATTAAACTCCTGGGTCATTTCTATAGCACCTACTGATGCCGCAGCGCTGTACAACCAGGCTGCATGTAACAATGACATATTTAAAACGCACAGCATCACAATACTCCATATTCTAGTACATTATATTCATTCGTTTTGGAGGATGGACCTATAAGGTGGAATAACCGGTTGCTTCACCGATGAAAACCATCATTTCGTAATTAAATCTCATAATTAAATTTGGTTTATGGTTAAAATGTTATTCTGGTTCAAAGTCTAAAAAAGGTTTTAAGGAAATATATATAAAAAAACTGATTTTAAATAGTTCTTTACTTGTAAATTGTTGGAGCTTTATAAATAAGAGATAATAACAATAATAATATAATGATAATATAATAATAATTACTTACTTATCCCCAAGGGGTCTATCCTACATCACCACTTTCACACTTTTCGTCCGATGTATCTGGGGCTGCCCTCGTCCAATCACCTGTCGCTTTCTGTACCATGTGACGGAGAATGTGGGAATAGGACGTGGGGCATTTTGAAAATAACGGGTCCATCGGTCGGATACTATTTATTTATTTTATTCACACCATAAACCGTTTTCCCCCGTAGGGGCAGCTCTTCTATTCATCCATTTTGGTAAATAGCAGTTGGTAGCAGAAGCCGTGTATTTAGACCATATGGAACCCCGTTGTCACGGCGAGACCCCTAAGACCCCTATATACATATGCCGGATAATTACGCAGAATTTCGCTCCTTTAACGAGGTCGTTTCCCTGGGATTCTCCGTTCTACCTCCCTGATCCGCGTAAAGCAAGTGTATGACCTGCTTACCGAGCGTCCGCATCGATTCGCATTCATTAGCGGCCTCTTGACGTACGTTCATTACGGACCCTCTGGGGATTACCTGACACGTACAGGGAGCTCTCCAATCTATCCTCGCGTCATCAGCAATTAATCCGTAAAATGTGCTCACAAGGAAATCCTTCAGCTTCTTTCCGTCCCCAGTAGACTCATAGAAAAATAAGAAAATAGAAAAAATAAAGCAGGATGAAAAGATGGAGGGAGAGGCGAGACGGAGAAGAGGGAGAGGCGAGACGGAGAAGAGGGAGAGGCGAGACGGAGAAGAGCGAGAGGCGAGACGGAGAGGACGGAGAAGAGCGAGAGGCGAGACGGAGAGGAGGGAGAGGCGAGACGGAGAAGAGGGAGAGGCGAGACGGAGAAGAGGGAGAGGCGAGACGGAGAAGAGGGAGAGGCGAGACGGAGTAGAGGGAGAGGCGAGACGGAGTAGAGGGAGAGGCGAGACGGAGAAGAGGGAGAGGCGAGACGGAGTAGAGGGAGAGGCGAGACGGAGAAGAGCGAGAGACGAGACGGAGAAGAGCGAGAGGCGAGACGGAGAAGAGCGAGAGGCGAGACGGAGAAGAGCGAGAGGCGAGACGGAGAAGAGCGAGAGGCGAGACGGAGAAGAGGGAGAGGCGAGACGGAGAAGAGGGAGAGGCGAGACGGAGAAGATGGAGAGGTCTTCACCTGTGAAGGTCCATAGCAGGTCCAGCAAGCTTTGGGGTAAAATCTTCTCAAAGTTGGCCAACAGAATAACGCAAACCTGAAGGCTACCCTTAACAAGAAAGGACTAAGGGCCAAGGTTTGAGTCTTTAATGCAGACAACAAAGGGCCGATGGGACGGGACGGGATGGGCCGGGCCAAATGGGTCAGCCATAGACCCTCTGATCCCTACACCACTAGTGATTCCAAAACTACCCACCAAGACAAGTATGGAAATGGGGGTCCCATTTGAATTTAGAGACCCCCATCTCCCGGGTTCTGGCTCCAGGGGATCCGCAGAGACCACAACGGCTGCCCCCCCCGTTACTCTGATAACAGCGAGCGAGCCGGTAATAAATGGGGCTGGGCTGGGACCGCAGTGGCTTTAATTCCCTTTTTAACAGAGGAAAGCGTCTTTTTGTTTTGTGCGGAGGATGTGTGTCATTATTTGTAAGCTTTGTCCGAGGCGGGTGGAGACGCAGGAAATATCTAAGCGTATCGTGAGCGGAAAAAAAACGCAATAATAAGAAATAGCAAGATGGGAAGACAGAAAGACCGCCAGGGCGAGATCTAAAGAGGCGACCGACAGAAAAGGTCCGGCCCGGGATGAAATCTCATTTAAACTGATTTTCCTACAGCTGGCCATTGGTCAGAGAGAACATTCCGGGTCGATCCTTATTGAAAAAGGAAATTGAGAATGGATTAGGGGTAAGTGGGGACGGCGCTACTTATATAGTCTGTATATACCGTACATACGCAAGGCAGTAACCCGCACTGTTACAATGTAATTGTTGAATTTATTTATATTTAAATTATATCATTTAATTAATTTATTAAAGTAAAAATACCTTTTTAAGATCCAAACCCCCTTTTTTTTATTATCTGAAAAAGGAAGTTACTCTTTAAGGAGAGGAATGCTCAATAATTTCCAGAGAGCGTACAATCTAACATTACGATTTACCCCCCCCTCCCCATCTATTCACATGTTCCATATGACACGTCCTGCGTGAAAGTCTCAGCATTGATTTAAATACGGAACCCTGAAGTGGAGACGTTATATTATATATTCTATATAATGTACCGTTACTAATGCTGCTTTATACCAGGAACGGATTGGGATCTCGGACTCCCGCGTCGTCGCGTAAAAAAACACACAATGTGTCTAAGATGTTGGCAACAGTTTTATTTTTGGGCATAATCGCAGGGAACATACAGGTCCTTAAATGCTTTAGCAGTGAAATGCGTTGGGCACCCCAAAAATGTCTTACAACTGCAATAAATGTATGACTCATTTTGAACACGTATTTATTCATTTCCAGTGAAATCCGGGCCAACGTTCGGGGCGCGGAGAGGGAATGGCAGCGGGCTGAGATGCACGCGCCTGCCCGGCTCTTCTCCGACATGGGAAACATCACAGAGGACCTCGTCGAGTCCAACGTCACCGGCTGTACCATCGACCACACCATACACCAGACGCTGTTCCCCGTGGTGTACGTCACCGTCTTCGTCATCGGCCTTCCAGCCAACTGCTTGTCCCTGTACTACGGCGTCTTGCAAATCAAGGCCAGGAATGAGCTCGGGATATACTTGTGCAACTTAACAGCGGCCGACCTTCTCTACATCTTCTCTCTACCCTTCTGGATCCAGTACGTTCTGCAGCACGATAACTGGACGTACAACGAGGTCATGTGCCGGATCTGCGGCATCCTCCTGTACGAGAACATTTACATCAGCATCGGATTCCTTTGCTGCATCTCGGTGGACCGCTACCTCGCGCTGGTCCATCCCTTCAGGTTCCTTCATCTCCGGACGATGAAGGCGGCTGCCGTGGCCAGCTCCATCATTTGGCTCAAGGAGATCATGACCAGCTACTTCTTCTTCAAACACGGAGAGTTCAGTAAAGATCCCGACAGCCACGTCGTGTGCTTTGAGCATTATCCCATGAAAACATGGGAGCACAGCATTAATTACTATCGCTTCCTCGCCGGATTCCTTCTCCCCCTCTTCCTGCTGCTCTTTTCCTACTGCCGCATCTTTAAGGTGGTTCGGAAGAGCCAAGGAACTCAGACGAAGAAGAAACTCCAGATCAAGCACTTGGTTCTCAGCACCGTCCTCATCTTCATGGTCTGTTTTGGGCCATACCACGTCTTGGTGGTCATCAGAAGCTTGTTCGAGAAAGACTGCGGGTTCGCCGCGAGCATATTCAACTTTTACCATATTTCTTTGCTCCTCACCACCTTCAACTGCGCGGCGGATCCGGTGCTGTACTGCTTTGCCAACGAGAACACGTACAAAGACTTCGTCAGGCTGAAAGATTCTTGCTTGGCTCTGTCGCGGTGTCAGAAGGTAGCCAAGGGCTCCTACGAACTGAATCGCGTGGAGACGACTAGCGAAGACATCTGCAGGTCAAAGCCTGTACCCTCTAAGAGCGAGACTTCTGTGCTGTGTGAGAACAAAGTTTCTGTTACCGAGTCACGTGGAATCGGAGCTGTCCATGGACAAAAGTCTGACTGTTAATGAGTTTCCAGTGCCCTCCATTCAGGACGGCGACCTCTGGCGAGCAGACCCCGCGGTATATATAGTTAGTATCAGAACAGGGGTTTTGTGAATATTCTTTAACACATTTGGTGGAAAACAATTCATTTTCTGTTCTATTTTCTTAAGGTTCCAACATAGAGTTTTACTTATCCAAATCTCAGCCAAAAGCAGCGGCATATTTTCTGTATCCGCAGACGCATTTCGCTAACGAATCAAATCATTAAAGTTAACGTTTCACGATCAACTTCTTTTATTGCCGCAAAAAATATTTATTTTGGTTCTTAAAATGCGTTATTTACAGTTTCCACAAACTTTTATTTTTTATTTTTTTTTTTTAAGGAAAAAGGTGGTTCTAACTATAGCTATAATATTCCGGCCGCGGAAAAGCGGACGTTTAATGCGCACTCAGAGAGAAAATATGGGGAATTAGAGCCTCGTCTAACGTCTGCGGTAAAAATAAAGTGCTTAATGAGATAAGCCACATCGGTCTCTGCATCAAGGAAGCAGATGAGGCAGGCAACATCCAGCCTGGATAAATGTCTCAGTAATAGGGCAAAAACACATCAGTATCTAAGGAAGGATCCGGGGCATCTGGATATCTATCCCATAGAGCACCAATTGAACCCGGCCAGGCTCTGCTTTAGTCTATAGAGCCCATCTGTGGAAAAGCAGGTGAGGGAATGGGGCTATATTGTTGAAACCAGAGCAGCCCAGGGGGGTTTATTAGCAAGTGTAGCAGGGCCCCATCCTGCAAGAAAAATCTGTATACTCTGTTGAGCCAGGGATATCATCTTTCTATGAGTCTAAGGACAAAAGCAATCGATTTCGGATAAATATCATTTTTTATGCCATGGACCCCAAAACTGTGATATATATTATTTTCAGCTGATTATACAGAAGGGGTTGTGAATCAGTAAATAATTGTTATGTGCGGCCACCCCTTTCGCTTGATTATATTCATTTTTTTTTATGATTTTCATTTTAACACATACTACAGATACAAGGGAGTAGGGGGGGGGGGGGGATTCATTAAACCCCATTTGAATCACATGGTAATTTATGACGCCGATGCGCAGAATTTCCGGGCAGGAATGACGTTACATTGTGGCCTCGAGAAGTTTCTGGATCATCTCGGAATGCGTGTTATAAAACGGAAGCCCGTCGACTTCCATGGCGAGGTCCCCGGTCATCCCGCTGCGCACTCCCTGATCCACGAGGACTTTCAGCATCTTCTCTTCCTGTTTGCAGTTAAATAAGTTGCATGTTGAAATGAGTAATATGTGGATTTACGGCGTGCGTTAAGGACTAGCTTTCCGTGTAACCTGCGCAGAATCGGATTAGTCGGAGGTCATCCGTCACTTTGGGGCAGATGTGGTATAAAAGCTGCACGCGGGGTTTTGTCGATGGCGTGCGGCACATATTATTGGTTGAGAAGCTTTAATGTATTTTCACTGCGTCTTTAAGATATTGTAAGCCCATAAATTCACTGAATGAGAAATATTATGTATTTTGTATGTTTTCTAATAATACGAGAGCCGTTGTTTAAATAAAACGATTTCAAGCTGAACTCCAAATTTATCTCAACTGTAACAATTCATATTATGATGTTTCAAAGGAACGGCAGAAACGCGAATCTCTTAACATATTTATGTGGAACAAAAAAATTGACGAACTTTATGCTTTTACTAACATGAAAACTATAGAACCTGCCGTCAGATCGGCCCCCATCCGGCCCCCCGTCTGGTCGCCCGTTTCTCCTGCTGTAAAGACTCGGACCTTAATCAGTCGTTGGTCTCGTCTTCATTCAGGAGCCGTATGTCTATCCCATGCATGTTTAATACCCTCACCGTATTACCCTCTACCACCTCTGCTGGGAGGCTGTTCCATTTATAATACACTTTTAAAGTGAAGTCTTCTTGTTAAACTCATAAGGGACGAATATAACAATTTGCTGACATTGCTCGTTACCTTATCGATGGTAGGAAGCGCAGCAGTCCAGACCTCGGCCCCTGCAGTCCTGGGGAATCCCACTGCCTTCCTCAGATAGCGCTCATGAATCCCACAGGTATTTAGGAGGTACAAAGCACACGATACGGCGTATCCTCCCCAGTTAGACACCCCTAGGAAAAGAGTGGCGGCCACATAGATTAATATGGAAAAGTACCGAGCGCAGCCGGATTCACGTAAAAGAACAATTTAAAAATACAGAGCTGTGATTCCCAAAATTTTTACCCCTTTTGCACTGGTGATCGACTTAACAATAGAGAAGCGATAACTTAATGGGGAGGAATAATCATGCAGATCCTGAGAGCAGGCTGCTCATGTGGTATTCACATAAGGCGGGTTCTAATACATATATAATGTATCCTTTACATGGGGTTAATTCAGTGTATATCAATAACACATCCGATTTAAACGCAACAAAGGGATGAAATGCGCGAGACTCACCTGCAATAATTGCAAAGTCTGCAGCCACGTCGCAGGCGATGGTGTCTCCATTCGTAATGTGTTCCTTCACCGCTTCTTTTACTTTGCCCATCCCCAGTTCATTCCCACCGTCTCCGATACCTTGCCAATACAAAAAAAAAAGTTCCGCAAGTCTGTGAGTCCGAGGGAAAGCTGCCGGAGAATTATTGTTTGTTGATTTATTTTATTATTATACTTTATTTAAAAAGCGCCGGCAGATTCTGCAGCGCTGTACAAAGAAGAAAATGCTATTTATATGGGTCCATCATATGCTGTAGTGCTGTACAATGTACAAACATAAATGTTCAGAATGTCTCAGATGGAGCTCTAACGCAAACCGCACAGGGGCGAGAGAACACGATTCACTGGAAAAAGAGAAGATCCCAGATCTTCATTGAAGAAGAAAAAATATATATATATTTTTTTAGTAAATTTCACTCCCAGACCTGGCAGCGGATAAAATGGTGTTTTAATAGTTTATATATTTTAAATAGCTTATCCATATTTAACACATTTCCTTAGATATTTAGGACATTTAAACCGTCTGTTAATTGGTTAATTACACTTAATTCGATATTACCTCTAATCGGGCTTGCACTGACTTACAAACCTACCCGTTGTCGTGATGCCTCGGATACGCTGGGCAGCCAGGAACAGATTATCAATGGGATCCACCAAATGCTTGATGTTAATTTTCCTGGCGTTGTAATAGTTACCGTCGCTTGCCCGTCCTGCCCGTTCAATAGCCACCAGGTGATCATACCTTCCAGGATGCAGACAGGCCAAAGAAATACGTGTTAACGATGGGGAGAAACGATCATAGCCAAGCTGACAGTGTACCTCTAGGCCAGGATTCTGAATTCAAACAGCGAGCAGCCAACGGGAGATACTAAGAATTCCCATCTCCCATTGGATACATAGCTACACCCAGATATACCATAAATCACTATAAATCACTAAGACACACAATGTACCATAGAGGCGGGATGTTCTAATTATACAATTATTACTTATTGGTTTAAATTTATACATTTATAAGTCGCGGTCACTAACCTCGGCTTTTCGGGATCTCCGTCCTCGCACAGGAATCTCACAGGCGAGTCCGCAGACTCCTCTTTGTAACATAACAGAGGCACAGGGGATTTTAACACTCCTAGGGCAAAACAAAACACACAAAGAAACTTAGCACAAAGCCCACTGCCTTCAGGCGCTACAGCCGGTCACGGTTCTCCCATCTGTTTCATATAAAATCCATGCGTGAGCTCAAAAGAAAATACAAAAGTTGTCTAATTAAATCACAAGTAGATAATTACACCTAACGCAGACTTTAAACAAAATATTCAGTAAGGAGAGGTTTTTATGTATCCCAAATTATTCTGACGTTTATAAATGTTCTGTTGTAAAAATGAAAAGAACTGTTACCAAATAAATAATAAAACAGGCTGCGACTAATAAAAAAAACACAATTCTGTTTTCTGACACGGTAAAGTTTTAGTGATTGTCGGTGGGCTATTAAAGGGACGCTCCGGGAGTCGTACGTCACCTTTATACGAATGTAAGATTCATGAGAATCTTCTATAGCAGGCCGTCCAACCTGCGGCCCTCCAGCTGCTGCAGGACTACATCTCCCATAATGCTCTTTCAGCTAAGGGGCTAGCTGAGGAGGATGGGAGATGTAGTCCAGTAGCAACTGGAGGGCCACAGGTTGGATGGCCCTGTTCTATAGGGTAGCGATTTCTTATTTTTTTTCTTTCAGCTGGATAAGAAATATTAAAGTACTTTAAAGTTCTTAGAAAGACCTTTAATACACATTCTTCGTTGGACGGAAATCCTACTGTACTTTAAAAGCTGCCTAAACAATTATTATTATTCTTTATTTATTTAAATAGCGCCAACAATTTCCGCAGCGCTTCTTACAGTTCCTGCATTCAAAGGGTCTGACAAACTGGAGCAACAAATCATGTAATTATATATATTATAAGCAACACACATATACATTACCCTGCTGAACCGCACTGTCGAGAATATTTTTGTTTAGATCAATGGCACGCTCATCTGTCACAATGGCAACCTGTTTCCCCAGGGCCTGCAGCATGGCGGCCATAGCGATAGCGCCGGGAGGGCCGTCGGTTTCCTCCGGCGGGTTGTGCTGAAAGTGAGTGGGAAACCCGGTGGTTATAAGGGCGGATTTGGCGTGAGACAGCGAGAGGCTGGACTTCAGCAGCTCCTCCGGGATCAGAAGATGCTTTATCCCCCGTTCGCCTGGAAAAAAGTATTTTTTTTTAGCAATCGGTGAGGGTTAAATCTCTCTACGGTCTTCTATGGCATTTCACGCGGTTTAATATCGTTTTTACAGCTTACTTAACTACTACTTTGTGATTAAAAATGCATTAAACGCCAAGTTCAAAAAAAAAAGCAAGTAAAAAAAAAAAGCTAATGATTAAAAATAATAAAATAAAAAAGAGACAGTTGTGCTTACGAGAAAGAGTGTGTACACCAATAGCGAGGGGCTATAAAATCCCAGGAGGATCTGCAGCATGATAAGGACCCATTTTGGGGATTATTATTATTTTTGTGTTACCTGGATCTACGCCGATGATTCCCTCCAAGGCCCGGATTCTCTGCGCTGCCCGCTGCGATACCAAGCTGAAGTGTGCGGGGTCACAAGAGATCCGGAAAACCTCCGGAACTTCTTCGGGCCGAGTAACCGGAGCGCCCTCGCTTTCCACATCCGTGACAAACATGCAGCCGGGAGAGTGAGTGAAGGCCAGGGGCGACTCTGAGTGAAGACCACAAAGACGTTTTACATGGAAAATGTAATATTGAAATCTGAAAAAAGTAAATATTCCCTGTTTTTAATTAAAATTCCAGCTTGTTGATAAGGTTTCGATTGGCTGTGAGGTTATACGTACTGCAGCTACTAACAGCCTCCACGCCGGTGACGCCGCACGCCCAGAATACAGGGACATCGTCTGGATGAAACCGTACCGGGTCTCCAAAATCTGTTTTCTGGAGATCACGTATCCCGAGAAAGCCTAATATAGACAGAAAGTTACTAACTATTTCGATGATACGTTATTAGAGGACGGGGAGGCAGGGGAATATCTCTTTTTTAATTTGTTGTATGACAGATCTGCTTTACACATTACACCAGATTTACTTACGCCATGGTGGGAAGTGCCCAATGAGGCAAGGAACATATAAATTAGCAATTTAACGGTTTGAATAATTCTACTGTAATGTGACTTCTCACCTTTTTTGTTTTTACCCATAGACCAGCGTAAACTTCTATTTACACATTACATAAGTGTACGTAAATATTTTAGGTCTCGGAAGAGGCACCTGAAGTCAAGCAGCAACCGGAATATTACATCTCAAAATCTCATACAATCCCCATTCATACTTTAACCATATTATATATATATATATATATATATATATATATATATAATATGGTTAAAGTATGAATGGGGATTGTATGAGATTTTGAGATGTAATATTCATATATATATATATATATATATATATATATATATATATATATATATATATATATATATATATATATATATATATGAGCAAACCAACGACAATAAAAGTCATGGGCATCTCGTGCCTTTAATTCACTAACAGACCTGGGCAGCCGATGTGAACAGGGGCTCCGTGGCAATGTGTCAGCGGTTGTGTTGCCTTTACCGCGGCATCCAGTTTGTCCAGTGGAATCGGTCTCATGGTGACCACAAGATTGCAAGAGAACTCGCCAACGGACGAGCAGCGGATGTCTGTCTACGGGAAGAGGAAAAGTACCGGGAGTTAGAAAAAAAGCAGGTATAGTCTATAAAATGATTCTTAGCCCACTTTATTAATCTATCTGTACCCCACTCAGGGTCCACATCTCAAGTGGGCTGCATGCACACGCAACACAAACCACCCAGTGTGCTTTAAAGAAGAAGCAATTCCTTGTAGAAGAAGGATATCGATGCCCAAGTAGACCTGATCCATTGGTACCAACTACATTCTATTTATACCCTGAGGATATCATTACAGGTGGGCAAAATCTTTTGCCAATAAAAATGGTGCAATTCAGCGCTGGAATTTCTGCCCCTTCACAGGCACCTGCATTCTTTTGGAAAAAATCAAGAGCTTTTGCAGAATGTCCCACGGACTAAATGTCATTTGTCAACCAGCTCTAGCCTCAGACACCTACCGAATACATGCTGACGTTGCGTTGCTGCTCTACGTTTCTCACCGGGACTCCAAATCTCTCTGCTGCGCTTTCGAAGGAGAAGCTGCAGCCCAGGTAGAAGGTCACCATGTCCTTCAGCTGCTCAGAATAACTCTCCAGGGTGTTCAGGCTCCCGGAGAAGACTCCGTGTAGGTATCTCCTGTATTGCAGGCAGTCTGTGCTACAAAGTAAAGCAAGTGACCATAAACACTACATTCAGATACAACAAAAATTATTATAGATGTGGAGTAGATCCCTGCGCGGGACAGTTTCCCGCTCCCGCTAAATCTCTGACCATTACCTCCCGCAACGTGTGTCTTCCACTCCCGCCCATTAATTCACTCATTCATTCCCTCTTCACAGATACTCATTCATTTCCTCAAGCACGCATTCTCATTCATTCAAACTCCCCCACCCCCGTACCTTATCTGCAGATTTCCCGAGCACTCCCGCAAGGCTGCCTTCGCACACAGCGTCTCTTCTCCCCTCCCAACCGGAACGGAGCAGAGTCGTAAATTCGTGACGTGACGTAAATTCACGTGACTCTGCTGGGTTCATGGGTGGAACAAGAGAAGAGACGCTGTGAGGGAGCAACGCGAAGGCAGCCTTGCGGGACTGCGCGGGATTACCGGCTCCCGCCCACAACTCCCGAAAAACCACCTGCACCGGCAAGTTTTTTGACGAGTCCCACGGGACCGGCATCCTGATGCTGTCCTCTAGTGTGGCGTGTAAAATCAAAAGCAACCTAAAAAAAACTAGACCTTAAGTTTTTGCCAAAGAATGAGAAAAAAAATATATAAGCGCTCAAACATTTAGGATAATCATTCCTTCTACACCCCAAATAATATTCAAATTAAAACTAGTGGTATAGAAATATTGATTCAGATGCTACATGCAGGAGAACATTTGGCTGAAAACCTGAAGAAATCTAGTCCGCAGACCTTAAGCTTTTGCCTTAAGGTGAAACATTTTTAACCCCTTAATGACAAAGCCCGTACATGTACGGGCTCAAAATGCATTGATTTCAATGGGTATAGGGACCGCCCATCGTCCTTAAGGGGTTAATGAAACTAAAAACCTTTAGAAACTCATTCCTGATATGTGATATGGAAGGTGTGATTTGGAAGCTATATGCAGGAGACAAATTAGTAGAAAATCCAATAAAATCTAGACCACGGACCTCACGTTTTTGCCAATAAAATCTATACTATCCCCCCAAAAATTTAAAATGTTTGAAATACTTAAAAACTTCAGAAAATCATTCTTCCTCGAACCCAAGTAACATGCCAGGTAAATGGAGTTGTCTGGAAGGCCTGGAAGTTACATGCAGGAGATGATTGGCTGAAAACCTGACAGCGGACATTATTTTTTTGCCAAAAATTTTTATATTTTAAAAACTCAAAACAACCATTAAATCATGCCTCATAAACTCCGCAGTCTTGATTATTTTTTCAGGTTTTCCGGCAAATAACTGAAAAGGTTTGATATCGGAGTCCTTTTTTTTTTTGGAAGCTACCTGGGGGAACAGATTTGTCCGAAATCCTCCAAAAAAATCTAGACCCTGAACCTTACCGTTTTTTAAGAAATTAATTTTTAAGAAATGATTGCTTCTGAGACCCAAATAACACTTCAGTTAAAATGAGTGGCGGGGAACGCTTGATTTAGAAGCTACACGCAGGAGACGATTCAGTAGAAACCCCCAAAAATCTAGGCTCGATTTGGAATCTTCCCGGCAGAACCAAATTGACTGAACACTTGAAAAAAATCTAGACTGCTGGCAAAAAATATTGGTTCGGGGCCACGTGTATTCCTTGGGTCATCTCTGACCTTTAACAACATTAATGCCAATGCAGACGGCAGATGCTTACCGTATATCGGAGTCCTTGCTCAGCGGAGGGCACTTCCACTCCCCTGGAGCACTCCGGTATAATAAGGGGAGAGGGCCATGATTGGCCTGGCAGAATTTCTCAAAGTCGTCCGCGAGGGATTTGTGTATTATCACCACGTTGGCTTGAGTGTAACCTTCAACGGAACAAAAAACAGTCGGGTTCAGGGCCGGCCCTACAATGGAGCTTACTGGGGCAATTGCCCCAGGCGGCACTTCAGAAGGGGCGGCACTTTGCCGCCCCAAGCGTTTTTTTTTTTGTTTTTTTTGAAGCGGAGGAGAGAGGGGCACCGAGTGGTTTTCGCTTACCCGCTCGGCGCCCCTCTCTCTCTCCTCTGCGGCGAGTTTCCCTGTTCGGTCTCGGTGCCGGCTTGTAATGCAGAGCGCCGGAAGTGACGCGAATTTCCGGCGCTAAGCATTACAAGCCGGCACCGTGGCAGCACAGGGAGACTCGCCGCAGGACTGTTTAAGGGTAAGTACCGGTGGGGGGCGGGTAGATAATGCCGCCCCCCCCCGGCGTCGGCAGGGGGCGGCATTTTAAACTTCGCCCCAGGCGGCGTTAAGTCTTCGGCCGGCCCTGGTCGGGTTGGTTGTGATTCTCTCTGTAACTAAACACACATGACCCTCCCCGTCGTCTTGTTGGTAATCCAATGTCTATCTCCCCGCTCTGTGACTCTCTACAGATTGCGGAGTGGAGACTGGAAGCCCACCATACTTGCCACCCCAGCAAAAAGCACCTTCACTCAACCAAAAGAGTTATATTCTAGGAGTATCGGTCAAGTTTAAGAAACGCTGATTTTCGTTCACATTTAAATCACGTTTTCTGACGTTTTACTGACTCACTGGTTTATATCCCAGGAGTCTCAGCATTGCCTTACTTATACATTCCTTCTTTAATTATTGTTACGTTATGAGGAGTTTGGACCCCAGACCAAGGTGCGCTTCACCTCCAGCACTGCGAACGAGGGAGGAATGCTGATAAATATGCGTCCGAAACCATACAAAACTACATTTCAATGCTGGTATCATCCACATGAGAAAATGTACTCGTATAGCTCAAAGTTCCCCGTACAAAGGAGTGAAATGTCCCCAAAAACTGAAAAACTATTTACATATATATATATTGTAATACAGATTATACCATATATATATATATATATATATACACACACACATATATATATATATATATATCACATGCACATGTTTGGTGAAAAAGCTAATTATTAAGATAAACATGGCACGTAACCATGAATTTAATAAAGTGACCATCACCTGAAGACATCCCCGATGTATTTGTCAGGTTAACTTTGTTGTATCGGATTAACCCTCGCACAGCCGCTGGCGTAAGGTATCTGAGTCTCTGAAGGGAAAGCATACTATCGACCTGCGGGGAAACAGAGACGTAAATTCCTGCAAATTAAAAACCACCTTTCACACTCCTGGAGGGAATACATCATTCTACGCACATTATATGTAATCATTTTAGGTTAAAAATACTTCTGTATTAAATATTAACATATTTTGAGAATATTCTTAAAATAAACAAACATTGCTAAGAAGACACGAAACAAAACGAGATTAGATTATCGGAACAATGGATGTTTTTTTTTCCATTAAAGGGTAATTTATTCACTCTGATATTATGTTATACAGTTAAACAGACTCGCCATGAGCCCAACATGTCTGACTTGTCTGCGGTTATTCACATGCAGGACTCTGAGGGCCAGGAGGATCTTCCCGAAGCTGAGGTCTCCCACAGGTCCCTGTCAGACTCCCAAAGGAGCGTCGGCTCTGTCCCTCAGCGGCGAGTGGGTGGAAGGGCAGAAGCGTCCGCTAGTACCCGGCTGTCTTACCTCCACGTCTGAGAGGGACTCCATCATGCCCCGTCAGATATGTCTCTGCCCAACGACATTTACCTCAACTAACAGGACTGGGATCGGGGCTCTAAAATGTTAATTGTTAACCGGCTGGTTAAACATTTAAATGAAGATTCTCATTCACTTAACTAACAGGTCACTTTGTGTCCTAAAGTCACAGAGGTAGTAGAAGACTACTGTCCAGAAAGTGGAGGAAAGGTTCCCAAAGCCGGTCCTTAAAGGGACTTAAATGTCCTCATAATGTTCTTGCTCGCTACTACGGACATTTGCCTCCTGAAATCTGGACGGTGTTTGTGATGTCACCCGGTTTCCTCTGAACCGGAAGTACCTTCGACTACATGTCGTGACGCTTTCCAAGGCTTTCCTTCATTGCAATTTAGCATCATGACACTGGATACAACGTTATTTCAATGTTAAACACCCTATTCACATGCAAGGCTGGAAGCGCCGCTAACGTACCTGAGAGGCGTGTGATTGGCTGTGTAACTGGTCCGTTCATTGCGTCATCCGTGTTCTCGCCGCTCCTGAAACACACAGTGACATCAGAACTCAGATACTTCACCAGCCGCTTCTGTCAACCAGACCGAAACTAGAAATTCTTACTGAGCGGCCCTTTTGGATATAATGATATACCGTATTTGCTCGATTATAACACGAGGTTTTCTCCAGAGCAAATGCTCTGAAAAATACCCCTCGTCTTATAATCGAGGTCGTCTTCTAATCAGACCTCATTCTGCTGGGGCCAGGCTGCTTGCCGGTGCTTTGGTCGCGAGCAGCGGCTCTTCTAGCAGCAGGAGAACAGGAAGCTAGCAGAGTCCTCACATAACTCTACCCCCCCCTCCTTCCTCTGGGGGCGGGGCCAGAGAAGTTGCTCGCACAGCCGGCCCCCTGCAGAAGTCCGCGAGTGGGAGATCTGCAGTTCAGGTAAGGGGGTGGGGAGGGTTTTTGTGATTAATGTGTGAAGTGTGTGTGATTAATGGAATGAATGAGTATTTAAATGTTTGTGAATGAGTGTGTGTGTGTGATAGTATGGATGTGTAAGGGGGGTGGTGGTGGTAGCATGGCATAGGGAGGCTGTACTCACACTCCTATCATCCCCAGGTTCCAGCATGTACTGGCTGCCTTGGTTTGATAGGAGTGAGATTGCTGTTAGCAGTTATATATATATACCTCCAGAAATGCCTTTTAACCCCCTATATGCCACTCTGCCCCATGATATGCCTTTTAACCCCCTATATGCCACTCTGGCATATAGGGGATTAAAAGGCATATCATGGGGCAGAGTGGCATATAGGAGGGTATAAGACATTTCTGGAGGCAGAGTGGCATATAGAGGGTTAAAAGGCACATCATGGGGCAGAGTGGCAAATAGGGGGTATAAGGCATTTCTGGGGGCAGAGTGGCAACCCTGGGGGCAGATGTGCATAACGGTGGGGGCAGGTTGGCAAATAAAAGGAAATAAAAATATATATATTTTTCTCAATCATAGCTTTTATTAAATATGAAAATATTGTTTACATGAATTCATATTTACTGGTAAAACTTTTTTTCCTATAGGGTAGTCTTATATTCAGGCTTTTTGTTTTTTTCCTAAATTAATATTTAGATTTGGGGGGGGTCATCTTATAATCAGGGTCGTGTTATAATCGAGCAAATACGGTATATCAGCTCAAAAGTCCACCATTCCTGCCAGGAACTTTGGGTCAAAATACCATACATCTAGATGGCCGTTCACGGGCCGGGTTCCCAACTCTTCTATCTGTATGTATTAATGTATATATGTTAAGTATATGCCGCCCCATTTAAATTGTACGGCGCCGCGTAATTTGTTGGCGCTTAACAAACAAAAGGTAACAATCCTTAAATATTTTGATAATAAAGTCACTCACTTACAGACAATACAAAAAAAACATGCATTTTGGCCCACAAGTGATGTCTCCCTTTTGTACGGCGCCACAGAATATGTAAGCACTTCGCAAATGAATGAAAACATGAACTTCTTGAAATCCTGTGATGTCACAGCCGAGCACTCCAACTCCCATGACGCAAAACCACATATCGCAATAAAATCCAGACTTTAGTAATAAAGGCTTAAATCTCAGACATTTGGATTCTAGTTTTATAAACACAGAAACTGTAAAATACTAAGTTTTATATCGTTTAAAACAAATGTATACATTAAGATACTTTGTATTACTCTATTATTGTAACATTTATAGGTATTTGAATACAGTTTGGATAAACTATTAAAACAATATTTTAGAACTCTAGGACTAATGAGCTGAGGGGTAAAGGTCACCCTGCAGCTGATCGTTAAATGGAATTTAAGTATTTTGTAAAGAAACGGGGATTATGCTGTGTCCAATACACGGCAGATATGTAATTCATTAAAGGCTGTTCATCCAGACTCCTATTAATATAAGGCAGACACAGACCGCAAGAAGTAACAAGTCACATACAGATTAGCAGCAAGTTCCATACCAGCCCTGCTGACCTCAGAAGGCAGACATCTTGCACCAATAAGCCTCACAGTGGACAAAAACTACATTTCCCATCACCCCCTGGGAGCTGTTTAATTCTGCGCTCCTGGTGCCCTCTGCTGAAAGAACTCCATATAATATTCAGCCATCGAGACTCTGGAAACGTGTTTTTTTTTGCGTTTAACTTGACACTACTTATCTTAGTCTAAAACTGGAGGGTCAGAGGCTTAGATGCAATGGAGGAAAGTTTGATTTCACTGAGCAGGTGGTCGATAAGTGGAACTGCCTCCCAGCAGAAGTGGTAGAGGGTAATACAGTGAGGGTATTAAACATGCATGGGATAGACATACGGCTCCTGAATCTAAGACGAGACCAACGACCAAGGTTTGAATCTTTACAGCAGGAGAAACAGGCGACTAGACGGGGGCCGAATGGGGCCGATCTGCTGGTAGACTCTAATCTAATGCCAGGGGGCTGTGAAATTTCTACATGTTCTTCTAAGAAACAAAAAAGTAGAGAATTGGAAAAGCATCCTGGGAAGCCCGAAACCAGGAAAAGGGGGGCTTCTATCACAGCGCAGGCATTGAGACCACAAAAAAAATAGTTTTTTAACTTAAAAAAATCTCCAATAACAAGCTGTTTCTCCGAGCCCAGCGGGAGTCGTAACTGATCCCTGTAAAGCCGGAGCTGTGGATGGGAGACGCGCATGCTGCCAAATCCCTGCGGGGCTGGAAATTAGGCCAATGAAACAAAGGACTGTCCTATATTATTAACCGCGAGGCGCAATTTGTATAGACAAAGCCAGCCGCAGCAGGAGAGCGGGCGCCGATGATCGCAGAGGCTATATCCATTTAATCATTACAGGTGCGATGGCCCAGGACAATGTATAGATTATTACAGGGGAAACTAAATATTAATGCAGATCAGAAATCCTTGTCTTTAATTTGGCGACCTAAATTAAAAATAACATTAAAAAAAAGCATTAAAATATACATTAAAAATCCAGGGGGAATTTCAATGTTTTATTTTTATGATTTCATGCCTCTCAACTGTCCCAATTAGTTCGAGACAGTCCCGACGTTGCCACTCGATCACGCTTTTCAAGACAGAGGTAGAGCTCGGCGGGATTCGGAACAGCAATCCCGCCATCCCAATCTCATCCTCCGGTGTCTGAGACACCCGAGAACGCGTTTGAGTGACGCGCTACTTCCCAAGCCCCGCCCCCCGGTGTGCCGATTGGCCGGGGGTAGAAGGTGTAACATGTAATTCGCGGCGTGCCATGACGCAGTGGGGTGTTCTGTTCAGTGTATATAAACGTTTCCGTTTAAATCTTTGGAATAATGACCGTAACGTGTAGGTTGTGAACAGGAAGCTGCATCAATACTCAACAGGAAGTGAAGGGCACAAAGTCAATTTTCTTCCCCCAACTACCTGAAACCAGCACAGGCTATTGCGAAATCATTACACACTCCTGACATGTTAAACACTCTTTCATTTATTCCTTTTTCAGGCTTTCTTTGCCATGCGTATTTTCAGAATGAAGCTAAATTTTAGTTCATTTATATTTGAAGGGATCTGGTGTTTCTTTTTAGAGGGGACAGGGTTGGACGGAGCTCACTATGTAACCGTTTAAAATAGAGAATGAAATGAACACTGTTTGCTGGTCACTGTGCGGAATTTTGATCCTGGCTCTTTAGCCAAGATGTATCGGGTTACCTTTGCCGCTTATCCCTTCTACGAGCGACACGTGAACGTCCAGTGCTCCTGTCTGACAAACACGCGGCGGGGCGAGAAACACGCGACTCTATCTGTCTCTGCACAATACTTTTAAATTGTGTCTTGATGTCGTCGTGCAACAAAAAAGAAAGCTCTAAATGCCCACAGCGTGCCGGGTGTTATATGAAAACAGAACCAGCAACACTGGCTGAGGATGATAGGAGCTCAACGGATTGGTTTGAGATGCCCCTTAGGACCCAGCTTTTGCATCCCACCAAGCCTCACAATGCCCTATTCACCATCCACTCACCTGTGTGTGTCCTCCCCAGATGCCCCACTTTCCTCCTTGATGCCCCTTTCCTAGGAGATTGCTGGGTATGAGGGTATCACCTAGGGGGGAGGTGATATCGTGGAGCAGGTGTTGGTACATTTCTTTTGAGCAGAAATAGGGATAGGGAAAAAAATTGGCACAAAGTAGTGGAATCAGTAGGAAAAGTCTTGTTAGTTGCTATGGTGACCGCTCCACTTTTATCCCTTTGCGCTAGAATGTCATTTTATTCCTAACCCCTTTGTATTATACTTAATGTTATTTTTCATTCGTTATGTAGAAAAATACATCAGCTGCCCGGCGCCAACGTCCATTATATAACTCCTTACCTCTAAATAGAGACGTTCATTTATCTATTTTTTTTTACCGTATATTTTTGTAATTTCCTATTCATTATATATTGAAATGTCGTTTCTCGTTCTTCCACAGACAATTCTAGAAAGGGCCTCCAGTTCTCTGCACGCTGCCATAAATTATCACTTAAACCGGCAAAAAAAAAAAAAAAAAGATGTCTAAATTTAGGTTTTTTGAAACTCAAACCTAAACCACGTGTTTAACCCACTGTGAGCCAGCGACAGCCTACCGCTAGAATTACACGAATTAAAGGCAAAATCTCTCGGCCAAATTAAAAAAGTGAAATTAAATGAGTGTTTAATACTGGAAAAAAATAGAAAATAATATAAGTCTGCTGACATCATAATCTTCATTCTTCATTACTGTGTCTGTACACTGTGATTATATTTTAGAAAAGTTTTTTTTAAATTTAGATTTCAATTCACTACAAAAATAATCAGCTGTAGGCGCCAGCAGGGATATATACTCCAGGAAGAAGAGACCGATGTGTCAAATATATTTAGAAAATAACTGAAAACTTACTTTTAAATTCAATTTCATGTTTATTTTCATTGCATTTCAGTCTCCAGCATATAAATAATAAATGATAAAATAAGGACACACTTACCATTCTATGCAAATGGATTCATTTTAGGACTTTATTACGGGAATGATTCTAGGCCCTTCTTGTTGCCACTCTGTCCTGCTGCAGGAGAGGGTGGCCTTGACATTAAAGCGGATTTCCCACCGTTTTTTATTCCTAGTATCAGAGTAAAAATAAGTTTTAAAAAACATTGTGCTGATTTTTTTTTTTTTTCATACTGCCTGTGGGAAACAATACAATGTCTCAGTCTTAATCACCCAGCCAGACACTCTGACTAAAGAAAATCTATAGAGGAACGGACTTCATTAGCATCGCCATAAAGCATCAGCTCAGTGTGGTGTTTGAGCCTGGAAAGTCACCTGGAAAGAGCGCTGGGGGTTATATTACTGTATACCGCGCTGGGGGGTTATATCACTGTATACGGCGCTGGGGGTTATATCACTGTATACAGCGCTGGGGGGGGTTATATTACTGTATACAGCGCTGGGGGGGGTTATATTACTGTTTACCGCGCTGGGGGGTTATATCACTGTATACAGCGCTGGGGGTTACATCACTGTATACAGCGCTGGGGGTTATATTACTGTATACAGCGCTGGGGGTTATATTACTGTATAAAGCGCTGGGGTTATATTACTGTATACAGCGCTGGGGGGTTATATTACTGTATACAGTGCTGGGGGTTATATTACTGTATACAGCGCTGGGGGGTTATATTACTGTATACAGTGCTGGGGGTTATATTACTATATACAGTGCTGGGGGTTATATTACTGTATACCGCGCTGGGGGGTTATATTACTGTATACAGCACTGGGGTTATATTACTGTATACAGTGCTGGGGTTATATTACTGTATACCGCGCTGGGGGGTTATATTACTGTATACAGCACTGGGGGTTATATTACTGTATACAGTGCTGGGGGTTATATTACTGTATACCGCGCTGGGGGGTTATATTACTGTATACAGCGCTGGGGGTTATATTACTGTATACAGCACTGGGGGGTTATATTACTGTATACAGCACTGGGGGGTTATATTACTGTATACCGCGCTGGGGGGTTATAATACTGTATACAGCACTGGGGTTATATTACTGTATACAGTGCTGGGGGTTATATTACTGTATACAGCGCTGGGGGTTATATTACTGTATACAGCACTGGGGGGTTATATTACTGTATACAGCACTGGGGGGTTATATTACTGTATACAGCGCTGGGGGTTATATTACTGTATACAGCGCTGGGGGTTATATTACTGTATACCGCGCTGGGGGGTTATATTACTGTATACAGCACTGGGGTTATATTACTGTATACAGCGCTGGGGGTTATATTACTGTATACAGCGCTGGGGGGTTATATTACTGTATAAAGCGCTGGGGGTTATATTACTGTATACAGCGCTGGGGGGTTATATTACTGTATAAAGCGCTGGGGGTTATATTACTGTATAAAGCGCTGGGGGGTTATATTACTGTATACAGCGCTGGGGGGTTATATTACTGTATAAAGCGCTGGGGGTTATATTACTGTATACAGCACTGTATACAGCACTGTATACTCACGCAGCGAGTCTGCAGAAAAACAGCACTGACAAAAGGCGGGAATCTGTTATATAAATATATATATAGATAGCAAAAATTACTAGCCAATAATCGCGCAGACACTGCTTCGATAGACCAATAAGTAGCTGGCATGCGAAGGGAGCCTGGATGACTTTGAGCAATGAAAGGCAGCCGTGCTCTGTTGACGTTTGCATAGCCCCGCCCCTTCTCGCAACCTTGGAGGTTGCAGTCTAGGGAATCTCCGGGGCGAGGGTGCGTCTGGCCCCGCCCCCCACCGAGTTGCAGCCAATGGGCGCGCTGTGTGTGTAGTGACAGATTAGGTAGTGCCTGTTCTCTGGGTGCTGGGTTGCGCCGTGCCGTGGTGCTTGGGTCCGGCGGCGGCGGCGGCGGAGGAGGTATTGGGCAGTGCCCGGGCAGAAGGGAAGTCCTCACCCACACCCCTTACGAGCTACGGTACACAGTCTCCAGGCTTCCGCCTGTCAGGGCATGGAGGGGCCCTCCGGGGAAGGTGACCTGCTCACTGTGAAGCATGAGCTGAGGACGGGTGAGTGAAACCTACCTGCTTGTACCCAGTGCCAGCCACCTACCCGCCTGTACCCAGGGCCGGCCGGCTACCCGCCTGTACCCAGGGCCGGCCGGCTACCCGCCTGTACCCAGGGCCGGCCGCCTACCCGCCTGTACCCAGGGCCGGCCGCCTACCCGCCTGTACCCAGGGCCGGCCGCCTACCCGCCTGTACACAGTGCCGGCCCCCTACCCACCTGTACCCAGTGCCGGCCACCTACCCGCCTGTACCAAGCTCCGGCCGCCTACCCGCCTGTGCCCAGTGCCACCTACTTCCCTGTCCTAGTGCCAGCCACCTGCCCACCCGTACCCAGTGACTACTGCCTGTCTGTACTCGGTGGCATTTGTGCCCAGTACCAACCACCTACCTGCTTGCTTTCTACCCTGCGCTAGCTACATAGCTGCCTGTACCCTGTGCCACCTGCACCCATGTGCCAGGAACTTACCTGATTGCCGGTGATCTACCTGCCTGTATCCGATGCCCACGAACCTGCCTGCTTGTTAGAAATTGCGCCTGCTCAGCGTTCCTGCTGTCCATGCAATTCCGTAGCCAGCGGCCGCTTTCTATTTTAATGTCATTTAGTGAGCAGAATCCTGCGTTTGCAATAATTATAAAATAGGAGATGTCTCCAGCCGCGGCCGTCCTGGGGTAGGAACAGGTTTAGGGCCGCAGACTAATTCACTGCCGCCCCTGCCCAGTACCGCTGCCGTCCGCCCCTGCCCAGTACCGCTGCTGTCCGCCCCTGCCCAGTACCGCTGCTGTCCGCCCCTGCCCAGTACCGCTGCTGTCCGCCCCTGCCCAGTACCGCTGCTGTCCGCCCCTGCCCAGTACCGCTGCTGTCCGCCCCTGCCCAGTACCGCTGCTGTCCGCCCCTGCCCAGTACCGCTGCTGTCCGCCCCTGCCCAGTACCGCTGCTGCCGCCCCTGCCCAGTACCGCTGCTGCCGCCTCTGCCCAGTACCGCTGCTGCCGTCGCCTCTGCCCAGAACCGCTTCTACTCCCTTCCCCCTCTGCCCAGTACCGCTGCTGCCGCCCCTTCCCAGTACCGCTTCTACCCCCTGCCCAGTGCATGGTACCATTGCATTCCACTCCCTACTCCCAGCACTGACTGCCCCCCAACACCGGGCAGCATCCCCTTATCACACCAGGGCAGGGCACTTTAGGTACTTATTTCTTTTGTCAGGTAAATCTCCAGGCTGTAGATTAATACCCCCAGGTCAGCGTGTGGCGGGCCGTGTGCCCCTGGGGGGCGCTTGTCCTGTCCTTCCGGCAAGTGCCAAGAATTTCTCATTGTGCCGCTTGGCACCGTCGGGCGCCCCGTATTCTCCAGCCGTATGAACAGGCGATTGCCGCTCGTACCCGGCTCCTCGCTTCACTGACCTACAAAAAGCGGGCTGATCATACAAAAGGCGTCGTCGTCAGCGGTTACTTCATCCGCCTCGTGCAGCGGCCGCGCTTTCTCCTCTATTACGCGCTTCGTGACTTTTTTTCTAAATTTTTTTCTTTTGTGAATCTAGCGGCTGGAGGGGGGGGTGTTACGTGGCAAAAGTGGTCCTTTTTTCATTAATCAGTCGTTGGTCTCGTCTTAGATTCAGGAGCTGTATGTCTACCCCATGCATGTTTAAATCCCCTCACTGTATTACCCTCTACCACCTCTGCCGGGAGGCTGTTCCATTTATCTACCACACTTCCCTCACCTGCTCCTTCTCCCATGTATAGAGATGGCGCTGTCTCTCCCAAAACATCTGCTTGCCCCCAAGTATCAGCACCATCTCTAGAAGACTTAATGACCCCTATCAGCAGAGCTGCAGCTTCGTACTGTATCTTCAGTACAGGAAGCCTCACTTTGGTATTTGTTTCCTTCTTGTATGTTCTGGAATGCCGTAATTAATCGTGTTTTCAAACAATATGCAAACTCAGATGGGGAGGAATTAACGTCTTATAAATAAGGCGTCGCGGGGGTAAACGGGGCGCGTTTAGCCGAAACAGCCGGGAAGCTTTATTTGCTTTCTTTTCCCTTTTTTTTATTTTTTATTTTATTTAAATGAAAATGTAAATTATTTGGGATAAATCCACAGAGAGCAGCGTGGATGCATGAAACTCGTGTATTTGAAAGAGCTGGGGGTGGGCAAAGGGGCAAATGCATGTGGGGGGATTCAGAATTTGAAAGGGGGGGGCACCATGAAGAGTTAAAGGGACCCCTCGGCTGCCATGTGCATTAAAGTGCTGGAGTGTCCCCTTAAACTGGCCGGCCTGACGTCCGTCTATTTGTCGCCTGCGTTAGTTTGGGTGAATAAGCTGCATATTCATGCTTTTTATAAATAGGAATATATCTTCACGTCTGGGGAGGATTTAAAAGATCCTTTATCCGCTTTTGTTCTCCGTCTTCCCAGAAGTATCGGTTTGGGGGCGCGGGGTAATTCGCTGCGGAAGGGCCGTAGGGGGCCATCGGGTTCCGCAGATACCGGGGGGCCGCTTAGGGAAGCGCTGTGGGCACGGAACGTACCCGGCATTTAAACCGGGCAGAAGAGATTCATTTTAATATACGAGCTCGTCGGAGCCCCCGGGGGAAGTTGGAAACGCGTCGGCGTCTGCGCTTTTTACACGTATTTTTTCCCATGTTTTAAGCTCTGCTGGCTGAATTATTATGGAATTCACCAGAGGGGATGAACGTGATGATAATTCATGTTCCCGCCATACCGAGGATCCAATACCATTTTCAGACATTCTGCCGTCTCCGAATCTCACTCTCTTCTCTGTTTTTTGTTATTATTTTATTTTATTTATTTTTTAGAATAATGTTGGCTGTTTTCAGATACTTCACTGTCACCCCCGACATCTGCAAATCAGTAAATCTGGATGATTGTTAAATTATAACCGGGTTTCATAATAATCTGGAGCTACTTATTCTCCAAAGACCCAATATATTATACACACCACTGGTGAAAAGTTTGGGGTCAATGAGCTGTTTTCACAGAAAACGACGACATTTCTCTCTGTAACAGACTTGGATCAACGAACCCAACGCGCCATTGGAACACAGGAGTGATGGGAGTGATAAAGGGCCATTGGAACACAGGAGTGATGGGAGTGATAAAGGGCCATTGGAACCCAGGAGTGATGGGAGTGATAAATGGCTTTTGGAACACAGGAGTGATGGGAGTGATAAAGGGCCATTGGAACCCAGGAGTGATGGGAGTGATAAAGGGCCATTGGAACACAGGAGTGATGGGAGTGATAAAGGGCCATTGGAACACAGGAGTGATGGGAGTGATAAATGGCCGTTGGAACCCAGGAGTTATGGGAGTGATAAAGGGCCATTGGAACCCAGGAGTGATGGGAGTGATAAAGGGCCATTGGAACACAGGAGTGATGGGAGTGATAAAGGGCCATTGGAACACAGCAGTGATGGGGGTGATAAAGGGCCATTGGAGCACAGGAGTGATGGGAGTGATAAAGGGCCATTGGAACACAGGAGTGATGGGAGTGATAAAGGGCCATTGGGACACAGGAGTGATGGGAGTGATAAAGGGCCACTAGAACACAGGAGTGATGGGAGTGATAAAGGGCCATTGGAGCACAGGAGTGATGGGAGTGATAAAAGGCCTCTGTACGCCTATGAAGAGATTCCATTAAAAATCAGCTATTTCCGGCTACAATAGTCATTTACGACATTAACCCCATCTGCGCTCGATTTCTGATCCATTTCATGTTTTTTTTTTAATGGACAAAATGTGTTTTTCTTTCAAAAACAGGGACATTTCTCTGTGACCGCAGACATCTGAACGTTCGTGTTAATGGATATCTTTTTTTTAAATTTATTTTAGCCATTGTTAAATTCTCCGGTAACACATAAATCGACCAGCGCATGACAAGTCAAAATCCAGTTTTATTTAGAACAGTAAAAAGTTCCAAGTACAAGTAAAAAAAAAAAAAAAAAAAAAATAATCCGGATGATAGAAACCTGCCTGACGTGTTTTGCTTGTAGGAAGCTTATTCATAAACCGTGGCCAGAGAAGTGGAGAATAAATGGGGTGTGTTAGCCGGCGAGTCGGGGGAAGTCATTGCGAGCGGTTTATATTGAACCCTAACCGTCGGAGTATTTCTTCAAAGATGAAAAATCACACGTCTGAGGTAGAAGCTGCAGCTCTGCAACTACAGCTGCCCGTCTGACAATTCTTGTCACTGATTGGATGCTTGAAGCATCTCCTGTGTGGCATATAGCTAGGGAGGGTGGGGGGGCAAATGCCTTTGGGGAGGGTGGGGATTCTGTAGACAACAAACCACCAAAACTTAAGGAAGCCCACGTGTACATGCAATGTCTCCAGTGTCCCTTTAAATCAGTCCCTATCCAATGAACTTTCGGTAAGGAATCTGTGGAATTTGGGCAGAATGTATGGAAAGGCATTCAGAATTTTGGAAGATATACAGTTGTTTATAGAGGAATCTGCTTCGAGAATTTGCTGTCTTGGAAGAGGCTCAAAAAATAACCCCATGGGCTTAAGGGTTGGAAACTGCAGACTCTACAACTCTCATCACGCTTGGCCACAGCGCGGACTGGGTTTTTCGCCTATTTCGTTTCCCCGTGTGATAGCCTCGCTCTGCATACTAATTCTTGTGCAATCTCTGCAAGAAAGTACGAGCCGATCTGTTTATAGCAGAAGAAAAGGAAGTTGTTAAAGGAGCTTTTATCGTAAAATCGGGGAGGAAACAGATCTATTCCCGAGGCCCGCGCAGAAAGCTTGCCTTGAATCTGCCACTCTGAAAGGGCATTCGTCCCACTTACTTCGATTTCTGGCCGGTGTAGGCGAAAGAATGAAATTTTTAAAGCTATTTCTACCATTCAGTGATTTTTGCCAACAAAGGAAAGAGCCCCCCCCCCCCCCGCCTCTGATTTGGTGCGGAGACTCCTCTGCCCAACATATCCAATCGTTTTCATTGATTGATTGATTTTAATAATTGTTGAGTATATGAATAATTACTGAAATAGTTTATTTAATAGATTATTCAAGGAAAATATATATAATATAATATAAATATCGGAGTACATGTGCGATGACCTCCTGAGAAATTAACTTACATCGGTGTGAAAATATCCACTATATTATACCTACCAAGTGTCTCTAATTAGAATCCCTCTTCCCCCCCCCCCCGATGCCCCCTCTCTCCTCCCTGATGCCCCTTTTTTCTAGGAGGTCAGAATGTTTGCTGGGTATGAGGGTATCGCAGGGTTCTACGGCCCTAAAAGCCCCGATAATGTGTATAGAAACAGCAGGGAACGGTTTTATAAATTGAACGGGGAAAATAAACCCCATTATTCTTCTTCTAAATACCCCACTGAGTTACACAAATACCCCGCAACAGGTCACAAAGTCACATACAAAGTCTCAGTAGACCCCACCCCCAGCCACACCTCTAACCACACCCCTTTAAGATAAAGTACCCCTAGTTCGTCAACTTGGGACCAACTAGCTGTACAACTACCATCACCTTCAGCCAACACTCAGAGCTTCGGCTCGCTCACCCTGCTTTTACCCTGCGGCTGCTGTAAGGTGAGCTCGCTGGCCGTTTTTCCACCTTTGGCACGCAGGTTGCCGGCCTCCAGCGTGGCTTCGTGGCTGCCGCACCTTTTAACGTATGGGTGCATTTCCAGGGCAGCAGGTTCAGGGAGGGAGGGAGGCGAGGCGTTCTACTGCCTACCCAGCGTTCAGAAACGTATAATTACCCCACGTATCTGCCTATTTATAACTTCAGAGAGCGGCCAGGAAGTTACCTCGGTGTGATGAACCTGAGAGGCGCGTTCCTCCCGCGCTTATGAAATCCTGCGGAAAGAAAACCGCTCTTCATTGTTAAAGGGACGCTGCAGGCGTCGCGGGCGATTTAATGCGTGTGACGGACGTTTCCCTTTAAATGATGGTTTGCGCAGATTTCTGATGCATGGAGCGATTCTACAGAAGCCCCCCAAGCTTTTGGCCCTCCCCCCCCCACCCCTAGGCTTGTATACGCAGACTATAGCAAGCCCTGGGACTGCCTCGCACGCCAGGTTTCAGGGGGGTCTAACGAGACCCCCGTGCGCATGTTCAGAAAGCCCTCCTGTTAACTTCATTGGGAGGACAAAAAGGGACTGTGGAGAAGCCAGGAAGCTGCAGCTTCTCCTAAAGGTAACACAGCTTCAATGGGCCGCTAGACTGTCTCCTTCATAACCACTGAGCGGACTCGGATACGAATGAAGGGCGCGTCGGACCGCTCAGAAAGTAACAAAGTATCCTTAAAATAAAATACCTTGTATCCATAACATATAAATAGGACACAGAATATACAGATATAAATCAGGGTTCCTCCCAGTATTGCCAGTAAAAAGAAAATGATTCTGCCTGGAAGTAGTTAATTTGCATATTGGGCAAATTGTAATGATGTCATGCAATGACATCACAGGGGGAAGAGGCTGACGGATATTTTTTCTTCCCCATCTCTATATGTTCCTGAGATTTTCGTGGCATGATGCGGGGACTTGGTTTTATTCTCTATACACCGGCCCAAAGCGCAGGCAAGCGTTACTGCTGCAAGCTGGGCTCTCACGGCCCGGCGCATGTTCAGCTTTTTGGATATTGCATTGTTAACCAGAGAATCTGTCGGCTTTTTTTTATTGATTTTTTTTAAGTTTTACAGAGCGTCAGTAATTTGGGCCGTTTTCTGCGTTTCCGGAGCCTGGATCGCAGCCTTGTTTTCCTGCTCATCGCACATTCTGTGTTAGAACACCCTGTACCCGTCTCACACGATGCCGCGCCGTCCCCTCCTTCCGCACACCCTTTTGCCGGCGAATGCTAATATTTTAGCATTTTTATTTAATGAGCCGCGTGGTACATGCTAAACGGCAGAGCTTTCCTATTATTTAAAGACAAAACGCGTACCTAATAAGCATCGTCCCCCCCCCCCCGGCGCCCCGGGAAAAGCACAAAAACACACAAATAAAAAAGCACCATTAAAACTGATTAGCATTCCGGGGATTGATTTCCTTTTTATGGTTTGTTTTCTTTTAAGGTTTTTTTTTTTTATGGATTAGATGTATTCGACGTTATTTTTTTTTGTCTCTCATTTGAAGTATATGTGATGAAGTAACCGCACGACTGCATTCCTTTTATTTATTTATTTTTTTATTTTTTTTTACAGCGAACTTGACCGGACACGCAGAAAAGGTGGGAATTGAAAACTTTGAGCTCTTGAAGGTTCTCGGAACAGGAGGTACGATCTTTGTATGAATTGTGAGGCGTCAGCATTCTATATTTATATGTTATTTATAAGAATTTTAGTCAAAGAGCCGCGCGTTCTCAGATAAAACGGCCTTCATGGGATGTATGTAGGACACAGATGTATGTAGGATGTATGTAGGACACGGATGTATGTAGGACACGGATGTATGTAGGACACAGATGTATGTAGGATGTATGTAGGACACGGATGTATGTAGGACATGGATGTATGTAGGACACGGATGTATGTAGGACATGGATGTATGTAGGACACGGATGTATGTAGGACACAGATGTATGTAGGATGTATGTAGGACACGGCTGTATGTAGGACACGGCTGTATGTAGGATGTATGTAGGACACGGATGTATGTAGGACCTATACACGCAGCTTCAGAGAAAGCTCTGGATTTATTTCCTGGAATCTTCTGTTTTCGCTACTAAAAAAAGAACGTTTTCAGGGTTACGTTACGAGGTATTAATAACAGGAGGGCTTTCAGAACGCGAGGAGCCTTTCTAAGAAACCGGCTGCAGGGAGAGATGTTAACGAGAAGAACGTTGGACCCGGAAGTGAATGTAGAATGGGTTCTCTCCGCTCCCCTCTGGTATAGGAAGGGTTACTGTGTCTTCTGCTGGGTTTCGGGTATATTCTTGGATTAGGGGTCCGGATACTGGGGCGACCCGTGGATTCATTTCTCATAAAGCCGTGCTGATTGGCTTATGGCTCCACCGCTGAGATAGTGCTTTATACTGGTGGACACTGGTTTTGGGCTTAGGATCTCAGGGCTTCGTTTAGGGAACTCGAAAAGGTAAGTCGCTGCGGCTGAGCGGCGTTACTCAATCCCCAGCGCGGAACTTCCCGCTTCGGTTATCTGCAAGACACGATAGAAACTGTGCCGGCAGATCGGTCCCATTCGGCCCCCGCCTAGTCGCCCATTTCTCCTACCAACCTTAATCAGTCGTTGGTCTCGTCTTAGATTCAGGAGCCGTATGTCTATCCCATGCATGTTTAATACCCTCACTGTATTACCCTCTACCACTTCTGCTGGGAGGCTGTTCCACTTATCCACCACCCTCTCACTAAAGTAAAACTTCTTCCATTCCATCTCAGCCTCTGACCCTCTAGTTGTAAATTATAGCTTCTTGTTCTAACGTTTCTCCTGTTCTCCCCGCTCGTGTACGGGGGTTTCAGACGCACGGCCGGTACTTCCTCTCCAGCAGTTTGAAATGTTAGAGGTTTTTTTTAGGAGTTTTAAACTAAAATATCCGGCGATATCAGCAAAAATAACAGGGCAGGGATGTATAAAGCCGGGTAGAGCAGAGGAGGGTGCTTTGGTTACTTTTTAACCCCTTAAGGACAATGGGCAGTCCCTAAACCCATTGAAAACAATGCATTTTGTGCCCGTACATGAACAGGCTTTGTCATTAAAGGGTTAACCCACCGTGATCTGAACCATTTAATCGTTTCTGGTTTAAAATAAATTCGAATTCATGGCTTGCCGTATAACTTGCTCCTGATTTATTATTATTAAGTTCTGTGGTTGGTTTCTGGGTGACGATAAAAAACCTTCTTCTTGTCTCGGCCGCAGCGTACGGCAAAGTGTTCCTGGTGCGGAAGGTCAGCGGCCACGACTCCGGAAAGCTTTATGCTATGAAGGTGTTGAAGAAGGCGACCATCGTGCAGAAAGCCAAGACCGCCGAGCACACCAGGACCGAGAGGCAAGTCCTGGAGCATATTAGACAGTCTCCTTTCCTGGTCACGCTCCATTACGCCTTCCAGACAGACACAAAACTCCATCTCATACTGGGTAAGGAGCTTATCTTATCGTTAATGCAGCGGCCGGGGGACTGATAATCGGTGCGGGATATCACCGGGGGGGGGGGGGGCTGATAATCGGTGCGGGATATCATCGGGGGGGGGACTGATAATCGGTGCGGGATATCACCGGGGGGGGGGGGCTGATAATCGGTGCGGGATATCACCGGAGCCACGCGAGGATAGTACCTAACATGAGTGTGTGTGTGTGTGTGTGTGTGTGTAGATTTTATTTATATATATATATATATATATATATATATATATATATTATTGCTTTTTCAGCCTCTGTTGCAGATGTTTCCTCCCCAACTGATTTATCGCGGTGTAGAGGAAACGTAAAAGATAAAGAAATGATACATTTTGTGTGTTACCAAATCTGATCATCTAGACCGGTAAATGTGACTTATTAATTATTGTTTTACAAATTTGAATAGCTACACGAAGACATGCGCAGCCTCGCTCTGTGGGACATTCTTCTGCTTTCAGTGTATGTGGTGAAGCTGCCCTAAAGCCCCATGGTCTAAATATCAATAAATATAACAGAAACCCCATTTATAGAGCCATAAACATGTGGGTCCCTTCACATTTAGTAGCTTTGCACGCTCTCCACCTGCTTGTCCGCCTATTGTGTTTTAAGGCTATATATATATATAATAATAATAAAAAAAAAAAAATATATATATATGTATAATAATAATAATATATATAATAATAATAAATATAAATCTCTCTCACTATATATATATATATATTATAATAAAAAAAAATATATAATAATAATACAAAATATATATATGTATAATAATAATAAAATATATATAATAATAAATATAAATATCTCTCTATATATATATTATAATAATAAAAAAAATATATGTATAATAATAATAAAATATATATAATAATAAATATAAATATCTCTCTCTTTATATATATATATTATAATAATAAAAAAAATATATATATAATAATAATAAAAAATTATATAATAATGAAAAAAATATATATAAAGAGGACAGTATTCCTGAGTTACCCGTATTGTTTGCCTCTTGCCCGTGGGGTCTCTTTAGTTTTCTTTGTCCCGGGACAGGCTTTTTATACTCTTTAGTACTTTTCTGCCGTTCTGCAGACTAAGAGAACTTTCCGCTACATCACGATTCCGTTCTCCTGGTATTTTAAGCCGCCTGGAAGGTCTCGGCACGAGTGTTTATCTGTAGCCGTGGGCTAAAAGCCAAAGGACTTGTGCCAGTTAATGAGCTCATTTACTAACTCGGTGTAACATTTACTGCGAGGCCCGGGATCGGTCCGTTCTGTCTTTAATGGAAACGCCAAAAAAGCGTCAGACGCCGGCCAAGGCGGAATATTTCTCCGGCAATATCACGGGGGGGGGGGGGTATGAAGGGGGTATGAAGATGCTTTGGGGTCAGGAGGGTAACGAGTCACTACGTGGTCTGGTCATACTTTGAATAACTCTGCAAATTCATGTCTTTCCGAGCACAGAAAGCGTCTGGTAAAAGGGACTTCGGACCTCGCATTGTGTAGAAAAGTGTTTTATTGATCAGATTTTAGCTCCGGATTCCTTTTTTCGATCTCTGTCTATTTACTGATACTTTGTAATTTATTCATTTGGGTTCATTTGTTTCAGTAAAAGTACAAAAGTAGCCGATCTTATTGATTGACTGATTGAGGTTTGAGTCTTTACAGCAGGAGAAACGGCCGACTAGACCGGGGCCGGATGGGGGCCGATCTGCCGGCAGGGTCTACATTTCAGTGGACAGTAGCTGCCCGGGCAAAAGATCACCCGGGAAAATGTCTTCCCTTTCCAGATGAGCCGCGTCTTCTCTTCCCTCTCTTTCCGGGATGGATGTTTGCTGCCGGGGGCGCCGGGAACCGCCGGCTAACATTCCCTGCGTGCCTGCGCCGTGGGAACGCGTGGAATGGTTTCCGCGTTGATCGTGTGGGGTGTGCATCGCGCATGCTTCGCACTGAGCCTGTCCCTTTAACTCCTTGCAGATTATATTAACGGAGGGGAGCTCTTCACCCATCTCTCCCAGCGCGAGAAGTTCACCGAGGAGGAAGTGCGGATATATATCGGGGAGATCGTGCTGGCGCTCGATCATCTGCACAAGGTCATTTTCCCCGCCGGACTGTTTCTCCTCTCCCTTTTTATTTCTATTGATTAGACTGTAAGCTCTTGTGGTCTCACTCCCCACAGTGTTAGCGTTGAGTGCTCTACTGGATACATGAACACAGATTTCTTTGGCATTATTCCTCCCCTTTAAACATAAGCCCCCGAAGCTGTACGTTTAATGCTTTTTTTTTTTCTCCAGCTCGGGATCATTTATCGGGATATAAAACTTGAAAATATTCTGTTGGATTCCAGCGGCCACGTGGTTCTCACGGACTTCGGACTCAGTAAAGAGTTTCTGACGGATGAGGTAAGATGGCGGGACGCGCGGCGGGGGCTCGAGTCTCCAGGAGCAAAGAATATTTATCATCGTACGTTTTTCTAATAAAATATAGAACGGCGTAGGTACGGCGCTGAGCGTTTAGAACCCGTCCGCTCCGCCTTAACACTCCGACCCCCGCCGGCCTCGGATTTTAACGGATGCGTTTGTAGCAACCGTCGGAATGTTTCAGAGCCGAACGCTGCTTTTTCCACCCCAGAGAGACCGGGATAATCCAAGTGTGGGAAGCGTTCAGAAAATGTTAGCGTGACATCGAGACGTTTCTTATAATGACTTGGGGATGTTAATTAAAGATGCTCCGCATGTCCGGCCCGGGGGAGAGAAGAGAGAGGCGTGAGAGAAGAGACGGACGGGGGAGAGAAGAGAGGGGGGGGCGGCACGGGAGAGAAGAGAGGCGGGGGGGGGGGGGCACGGGAGAGAAACGCTACAACAGGAGACCGGAATCTAACACTAGAGAATCAGAGGCTGAGATGTAACGGAAGGGAGTTTTATTTTATTGAGAGGGTGGGAAATAAAGGGAGCAGCCTCCCAGCAGAAGTGGTAGAGGTTAATCTACTTGGGAATTTAAACATGGGAGATGCACAAGGACTGTCCTGGATATCAGTGCCGGACTGGTGATGGTCGGGCTGTTTCTGTTTTGCTGTTTCTGTGCATTATTCACGTTTTTTTAGTGTTATAGTCGTGGTTACAGATTTTCCGCTTTTTGTTATGTTTCTTATTTGTTTTTAGAGGAAATTAACCGTTTCTTTACTTTTAGAATGAAAGAACGTACTCCTTTTGCGGGACGATAGAATACATGGCGCCGGAGATAGTCCGGGGAGGGGACTCCGGCCATTATAAGGTACCGCTTTCACCCGCGCCGCCTTTTACGCGCTATGACGGTATGTAGTGAGCATGCGCGGTGACCGGCGGCACTCGGTCTCTTTCAGGCCGTGGACTGGTGGAGTTTAGGCGTTCTGACGTACGAGCTGCTCACCGGAGCCTCACCTTTCACAGTGGACGGGGAGAAGAACTCTCAGGCCGAAATCTCCAGGTAAACTGCCCTGTCCGTCCGACGAAGATCCCCTCCCCGAAGACAAACGCCTGGCGCGCTTACAGAGTGGCTTCCGGTGTATTTAGTGATAAAAAAGTGTTAAATTGGGCAAAGCAGTGGGAACGGCGCCTTCATATACATTTGTGTTGGTTTTATTAAGGAGGATATTAAAGAGCGACCCTCCTTACCCTGAAGAAATGAGCGACGCGGTGAGAGATCTGATTCAGCGTCTTTTAAGGAAAGATCCAAAGAAGCGCCTGGGCTGCGGGCCGGAAGGGTCCGGGGAAATCAAAAAGCATTGTTTCTTTGAGGTGGGTACGTGGCTGGAGTTTCAGTCCGAGGCGGTTCCTCGGCGTGAGAAAATTTTCAAGGGGCCGCACAGCTGTTATATGCATTCTGTCTGGGTAGACGCACTGTGTTTGGGATCGTGGTCCGTGAATCATCGACGGTTATTTCCAGACATCGCGTGATTTATTGCCGGTATTGGTAAAGAATTTGGTTTGCAACATTTTATTTTTGGGGTTTTTTGGTTTTTTTTTAAACGTTTTTGTTGCTGGTTTCGCAGAGCATTGACTGGGACGATCTGGCTGCTAAAAAGGTTCCTGCCCCGTTCCGGCCGGTGATTAAGGATGAGCTGGATGTGGGGAATTTTTCCGAGGAGTTTACGGACATGGACCCCACGTATTCTCCCGCCGCCCTGCCGATGAACGCTGACCGCATATTTCAGGTACTTGGCAAAAAAAAATGTAGCAATATCGACATTTTAAGGGAATATGATCAGAGTCTCTGGACAGTAACCGGGCTTCACGGGGTCCACACCTTCCTCATCACACCGGGGTCCTGACAGACCCCGTAGCAGACATTTGTGTTACTAGCGGCTGGGATCGGTTGTGTTGGGATCTTGGCGTCGCCCCTCGCCAGCCGTACCCGATCTCCATGCTGCTGAGCCTGCTTCCAGCCCGGCTTGGCGTGTCGAATGGTTAGGGGGGTCCCTCATATGTTCTCTGGGCTCCTCCAGGGCAGGCGGGGGTCCGTTCAATCGCTATTAACCTGTTTGGTATTTTAAAGAACCGGATGGTCTGACACCCTTAGTGTTCTTATCAGTCCCATCTTCTTTCACTCTTTGTAAGGCTCAACAACTCGGCGAGACGGCTGAGAGTAGTGGGGGTCCGATTAATAACTGCTTGCCTCCTCTAGAGGCATCTTTCACTATAATGATATATTTTGATGTTTCCAGAATCCTGTAAGATTGTGTTGTCGGGATTGTGTTTCTCTCGCAGGGATATTCCTTCGTGGCGCCTTCCATCCTGTTTAAGCCGAACGCCGCTATAGCCGACCCCATTCAGTATCACCTCGGCGTGGAGCGTCCCGGGGTCACCACCATCGCCAGGAGCGCAATGATGAAGGTTCTTATATTCAGCAAAAGAATCGCCATTCATAGAAATATAGAACGTGGAAGAAAATACAAACCATTACGCCTGTTTTTTTTTCTTAATCAGTCGTTGGTCTCGTCTTAGATTCAGGAGCCGTATGTCTGTCCCATGCATGTTTAATCCCCTCACTGTATTACCCTCTGCCACCTCTGCTGGGAGGCTGCTCCACTTATCTACCACACTCTAAGTAAAGTAAAACTTCCCTTGTGTACTTTTAAGTTCCTTTACGTATATAAATGTGTTCCCCGGTTACCCGTTCATCTAATACTCTGCACTTCTGGGCAGGACTCCCCGTTTTATCAGCACTACGAGCTGGATCTGAAAGAACAGCCGCTGGGCGAAGGAAGCTTCTCTATCTGTCGAAAATGCTTGCACAAAAAAACAAACCAGGAGTTTGCCGTAAAGATCATCAGCAAGCGGTATGTTACCCCGAGGGTGCGCGTGTCGGGATGTTACCCCGAGGGTGCGCGTATCGGGATGTTACCCCGAGGGTGCGCGTATCGGGATGTTACCCCGAGGGTGCGCGTATCGGGATGTTACCCCGAGGGTGCGCGTATCGGGATGTTACCCCGAGGGTGGGCGTATCGGGATGTTACCCCGAGGGTGCGCGTATCGGGATGTTACCCCGAGGGTGGGCGTATCGGGATGTTACCCCGAGGGTTTTTGTAGCTTCTGCTGGGAGGCTGTTTCACTTATCTCCCACCCTCTCAGTAAAGTAAAACTTCCTTCCGCCCCATCTCAGTCTCTGACTCTCTAGTGTTGGATTATGACCTCTTGTTGTAACTTTTCTCCTCCTTTAAGATAAACTTCCCTCCCTTTATGTAGTTAAATGTCTCCCGTCTCTCGCTTCTTTCCTCCGGGCCGGACTTATCGAGATCTCTTAAAACAAGTGAGAAATAAATCGTCTTTGCTGCGTGAGGACAGCAGGAACGATGGTGGGAATGGAACCGGTGTTTCAACTCAGTGCCCGCCTACGGGGGTCTCACGCCATCATTAATGACCTCTGTGTCATATTGGAACATTTAACGTGTAACATTGTAACAATCCATAGGCTGTTAAAGACCCAAAAGCCCAGACTTTTAGCTTAAAACGTTGCAGTTGTTCTTGCACATTTTCCGTTATTTGTTTTAGGTTGGAAAGCAACACCCAGAAAGAGATAACGGCCCTAAAGCTTTGTGAAGGACACCCCAACATAGTGAAGTTATACGATGTTTACCATGACCAGGTACCCCCTCGTTTGCATGGTTTCGGGGGGGGGGGGCTCGCGGGTTCATTTATATCCCGGATTTATTCGTGAGACGTTTCTTTGCAGCTTCACACGTTTCTAGTGATGGAATTACTGAAAGGAGGAGAGCTGTTTGAAAGAATCAAGAAAAAGAAGCTGTTCAGCGAGTCTGAAGCCAGCCACATCATGCGCAGGATGGTGTCCGCCGTCAGCCACATGCACGACGTGGGGGTCGTTCACAGAGATCTGAAGCCGGAGGTATCTGCGCAAACCCTTATCCCACTCCGGTGGAGGGCCTGCCGTGGCTACCCCTGGGGCCCGGTGGAGGGCCTGCCGTGGCTACCCCTGGGGCCCGGTGGAGGGCCTGCCGTGGCTACCCCTGGGGCCCGGTGGAGGGCCTGCCGTGGCTACCCCTGGGGCCCGGTGGAGAGCCTGCCATGGCTACCCCTGGGGCCCGGTGGAGGGCCTGCCGTGGCTACCCCTGGGGCCCGGTGGAGGGCCTGCCGTGGCTACCCCTGGGGCCCGGTGGAGGGCCTGCCGTGGCTACCCCTGGGGCCCGGTGGAGGGCCTGCCGTGGCTACCCCTGGGGCCCGGTGGAGAGCCTGCCGTGGCGCCCCCGTTTTCACAATGTTTGGGAATTCCATAAACAGGAAGCTGTTATTTTGTTTAACGCCGATACAAATTCTGTTTGTTTCAGTAAAGAATGTCCCGAAACCAGTTACTGTTTATTAAGACAAATTCTGGAGAAATCCGCCCGCTGATCTTTTTTTTCCCCCCCTTCTAGAATTTCCTTTTCACGGATGAAAGTGAGAACTCTGAAATAAAAATTATCGATTTTGGGTTTGCTCGTTTAAAGCCACCTGACAACCAGCCCCTTAAAACCCCCTGCTTTACCCTCCATTACGCGGCCCCCGAGCTGCTAAGTGCCAGCGGCTACGATGAATCATGTGACCTGTGGAGCCTGGGGGTCATTCTGGTGAGTAAAGGGGGGCTTTTCCATTCTCGTTATGTAGATAATATGTATCGGTCCACACACTTCAACACAATCCTCTCCCGTCCATCAGTCAAATGGATAACGTATAACCCTTTGTACAGCGCTGCGGAGTATGACGGCGCTATATAAAGCAATAATAATACACATTGTACAGCGCTGCGGAATATGACGGCGCTATGTGAAGCAATAATAATACACATTGTACAGCGCTGCGGAGTACGACAGCGATATATAAATCAATAATAATAACACATTGTACAGCGCTGCGGAGTATGACGGCGATATATAAATCAATAATAATACACATTGTACAGCGCTGCGGAGTATGACGGCGATATATAAATCAATAATAATAACACATTGTACAGCGCTGCGGAGTATGACGGCGATATATAAATAATAATACACATTGTACAGCGCTGCGGAGTATGACGGCGATATATAAATCAATAATAAATGCACAGCAAGGCGAGAGATGGTAGCTTTGAATTTAAGCTTATGTCCCATTCATCGTTTTTTTTTTGGTTAATCTTCTCTGGCTGTTTTGGGGGAAGTCTCTGGTTTCGCTGAGCGTTGGATCGCGTTGTGAATGCTGTACAGCTGGTCCTTTTCGATTGGGGGGGGGGGATTTGCATTTCAGGAAACGGTAGTAACCGCCGGCCTTTTAACCCCTCTCGTCCCAAAAAGCTCAGAGGACACCAGATGCCGAAGCTGGGCCGCTGCCAGTAAACGCTGTGTTTACTGCCTCGTTTACAAAACCAGACACTGAATGAATTCCGCTTGCCGTAGATATACCCCGTGCTTTGCCTTGTAGCTTCCACAAATACCTGATTTCGTAGGTAGATGCCTTCTATGTCACCAGGACGTTGGGGGGCTTTAACCCCCCCCCCCCCCGCTTCATGGGACCGGACTGTAAAGCGGCCGTTTAGCATTTATTATGCCGCGTTATATGTGATTATAATGTCTCTCGGTGGAGAGTCGGCTGTACTCAGGGTGTCTGCTCTGCTTTGCCAGTACACCATGCTGTCGGGACAGGTGCCGTTCCAGTGCCAGGAGAAGACTATGCTGTATGCCAGCGCTGAGGACATCATGAGGAAGATAAAACAGGGAGACTTCTCTTTCGAAGGCGAAGCCTGGAAAAACGTGTCTCAGGAGGCCAAAGATTTGATACAAGGTAAAATAAAACGATGAGAGCCGGGCTCCGTAGTTGGTGGGTTTTTCCGACGGGGTATTGCGGGTCTGGAGAGACAGCGGGTCATGCGCCGCGTCACTGGGTGCAGATCTCCATTTGTTCAGCCGGCCCCTTTACACCGTGGTGGTCCGTGTCTAACCAGCGCACCCTCCGTGGTATCTCCCTTATGTCACAAAGCCCCCTGTTATGATGTCATGTCCTCGCGTGGAGCATAGAGGATGGGTATCGAGAAGAAGACGCTGTCCTTGGGGTAGATCCTATGGGGCAGCTGGGGATGGCTGCCTCGGGTAAAGCTTACGTTAGTGACCCCCATACATACAGTGCTGGGCTTCTCAAGCTTTGGGTGGAAACCGCCGAGGTTGTGTTGGTGGGATTCTGGGGGGTTTACGCGATGGCCGTGCGGAGGGTCCAAGGCACCTGATAACGCTGTCTTCCTTCAGGGCTTCTCACAGTAGACCCAAACAAAAGAATCAAGATGTCCACGTTACGATACAATGAATGGCTTCAGAACGGCAGCCAGCTGTCTTCCAACCCTCTGATGACCCCCGACATTCTGGGCTCCGCGGGGGCCACCGTAAACACGCACGTGAAAGCCACCTTTCATGTAAGAATATTTCATTTGATTTAAAAGGCTTCCCGAGCTTTCTCCGCAAACGTTTACGGACTTGTCGCGCATGTGTCAGCAACGTTGTACCCGCCAAGACCCCCCCCCCCCCATGACGTATTTTATCTCTGCAGGCCTTCAATAAGTTCAAGCGAGAGGGTTTTCTGCTTCAGAACGTGGACAAAGCGCCGCTGGCCAAGCGCAGGAAGATGAAGAAGACCAGCACGAGCACCGAGACGCGGAGCAGCTCCAGCGAGAGCTCCCACTCTTCCCACTCGCATGGTAAAACGTCCCCCTCAAAGAACCTGCACCCGGCCAACCCCACCGAGAGCAATAACCCTGACGCCATCTTCCAGTTCACCGAGTAGACGAGCCGCCGGGCCGCCGCTTCTAACCGACCAAAAACCTGCGCTCCTGATCCTCGTGCCGGGGCTCACCGGCTGCGCCGCGGGTTTCCCGAGCGACCTCCCATCCGCCGCTCCGTTTCAGTCGAACCTTTTCTGGTGCTGCAGGATACGGGCCGCCAAAAAAAACACACCAGCTGCTGCATTCCTGATTGGCTGGCTGAGAGTGTCGGAGTTGACCTCTTGCTGTTGGCGATTTAGCCGATTAACCCCTTCCCCTCTCTCTTTGCCGCTGCGGCGCAGAGAGGTTTTTAAGGCCTTGATCACTAAGGGCTGCTGTGAGCGATCTCGCGCGTCTCGCCTGTCGTTTCTTTCCCGCTCGCTGCTTTCCGTGTACACGCCGTGTTCGGGCCGCACGGTTTCGTTACCATTCTTTGTGTGTTTCGAGGAAAGGCTCCGGTATTTACTAAAAAAAGGGCAGCAACGTCTTATTTTATAGATTTTCATCCTGCGCCTCGGAAACTGTCGCAATTGTCCTTCGTTTCGTGTTGAGTCTCCCCGACCCGGCGCCCCGCTTTCTCGGCTTGTTTTTAAGTCCCACTGTTTCCCAAAATATGTTTGGTTTTTTTTAGTAGCCCCGTAAGCAATAACCTAGCACTGTTTAAAAAGTAGAAATGGAATTTTTTTGGTCCATTTATGAATTTTACATTGTAACGCGATGAGATCTCTCTTAAATTCCCATCTTTTGTGCTATTTTAACAGCGAGCGTTTTAAACCCCCCCCCCCCCCGTCGCGTCGTAAACGTGGTTTTATACAACCTGCACTGTGAGCGCCCAATGCTTTTACTTTAGGAATGAAGGGCGCGTTTCTTCTCGAGCTTGTCCCGCGCCTGCTTCGTTTGTACAGAATACCCGTAAAGTGTTATTTACTGTAAAAAAAAGAAATGGTGAATATTAATAAAATCTCTCGTTTCCGGGGAGTGGGACCGAAGGACGGGGATCTCCGCCTGTCCAGAAAGCGATCGGCTGCCAGCGCAGGGTTTGTCGTTGAGGTCGCTTTTGCTGATTTTGTTGCTTTGTTGAGGATAGGTTGGCTGATGTCATCTCTGTGAACTTATGATGTCACGTTTATTATCGCCGATGGGGATGACTGAGGATTAATCGTCGGTAGAGAGAAAGGTTTGGGCTTTTTTGTGTGTCCACAAAAAGGAGGTTTTTGTCTCGGGCCGGTGGAAAGTTATTGGGGTCCGCTGGACCTCCCTTGGCTCTGCTAGTCCGTCGCCGTTACCGTAGATGTAGCTGTAACGGTAACATATACCGGTCTAACAACCTTACCGGCCCCTGCTGTAACGTATGGCCCTCGTGGACATCACATCTACCACTTGGCCATCAGAGCCGCTTCACAGACCGGAGAACGAACGAGGCACCCGCCACCAGCATTTCAAGTGACGTCCGTGACTCCCTTTCTTGTATGTTTGTGCGAATAATAATACTAATAATTAATAATGATTCATTTTGTGTCTGTGATTCCAGGATTAATTAGTGCTTTCGCGGCCTCGGGGTCGCTCTCTGCCGTGGCGTAAACGTCTGGCCTACGCAAAGTGATTGTTTTTCTGCAGGGTCGCTGTTTGTACTCGTTAAACGGACTCTATAGGTATTCTGCGGACCGCATTGTACAGTTTAAACGGCCTTAGGCTGAGCCTGTCCTGTTTAAGAATGAAGAGTCAGAAGTCCGCGTCCGGTGTGTTTTTGGAGCGGGGGCGTAAATGTATATTTAAGGAGTTCTATAGCATTCGGGAGGCAGAAGAAACCAGGTGCGCAAAAGGGATGGAAACGTGTGGATGAGCCCCAAAAATTCCCTTTTAAATGTACACGCTATAAGGCGGCGGCGGCGGCGATCCCGCAGCCGGTCTGTGAGAGTAGCGGCAGCCTTCCGGTTACCCTCTAATTCAGCCGGTTTTGAGGTGCCTGCTCAAAAAATAAAACTCTCACTACTCACAGCGGTGCTTAGCTGGTTCCACGTACGCTGGGCCTCCTCCTCCTCCTCTTTAAAAGTATCCGGAACCGCCGGTCTAGAAGGAGGGGAAGGGATTACCAGTCGCACCCTTTAAAGAAACACATTTTTGGGGGGGCATTTTGAAAAGTCCTGGGTATGGCTGGAAGTCTATAAACCGCAATTTGGGAACAGCCGCGGAATGCAAAGATTTTATTCGTGTGACGCTGGCTTTAAAAGGGATTCACTTTTTTTTTTTTCTGTGACATTTTTATGAACTTTGCTAATGCGGAATTTCTTGGGGAATTTTTGCGCTTTAAGATAATTCCCGTTTCGTATGGAATACGTTCTTTTCGTAATTGAATAAGGATCGAACCTTTAGATGAAGGTAAACTAGGATCGGATCTTGCAGATTAGAATGTGGAATGTTGTTGTTGTTGTTGTTGTTGTTGTTGTCGTCCAGAAGGTCTCAACCGCGTGGAGATCCCGTGGGTTTTATAATAAATTAATGGCGCCCCCACCAACCTGGTACCTGAAGACCCTCCTGGGACGTCTTCAGTATGTGGGGTCACTAAAGGCTGAATTTTATCGAGTGGGCTTCAATGGGACCACTCACGGGTTTCATCAAAAGCCAACCCAACTCCCATCTTGGGTCGAGTTGCAGTGGAGAGCTTCGTATCTCACGCGTTCCCTCAAAGCTGAGTTGAGTCGTCAGTCGAGTGGAAGAGGGGGTCGGGTTCCATGATTTCGACTCCCTGGGTTGGGGCGAGTTGACCCAGAAATGGTGAAAATCTGCAGGAATTAGGCAAGCGCCGCCGGACTGGCTTCTGTAGAACCTGAACCGTGCGATAAGAGACTCCTCGTGAAAATCTCCAGAGCGTTGGGCGCGACGGCATCCGAACGCTCAATGAGAAGGTGGGCTTCTGCTTGAGACCCCCGTAACACAATTAACAACTCGGAGGTTAGTGAATAGACCTTCGTATAATGGGACCTTGGATCCTTTTGCGCCGCCGGTCGTTGCGCTTCGAAGAGCGGTGAGTATTAGTCCCCGCCGCGCACGTACAATTTGTAGGGTATGAAGTATTGTGGGATTGTAACCCTTTCACCGCTGATTGTGGGCACCGTTGATGAAATGGGGATCTGATCCGTTCTCGGAGAGGCGTTTTGGGTAAGGTGGGCTGACGCGAAGAGCCGTTATACACTGAGGCGATCGGATACTTGGGCTGCTGGCAGTTTGAGAACGAACTTTTTGATAATTGGAATTATGTGACCTCTGTGGAATGTTTTTTTTTTTATATTTAATTCAGATTTAAGGTTTATGGTTTTGCTTCGTGAAGAGCAGCACTCGGTGGTAACTGTAGCGCATTAAAGCTGTGAGTGAACCTCGGCTGGGATCGTCGACTAAACTGCGGGATTTCCAGCCAAATAAGGTTTATAAAGTACCCCCTGGTCCTGTCCGACGGGCCGCTAGGGGTGCGTTTACTAAATGAGAGCCTGTATACGGGGCTTAAAGCTGCTGCTGTATCTGACACTTGTAACGAAATGCATTATTAGAAACATAATATCTACATAATATCAAACTGTTCACAGAAATAGTTATTTATTCTACACCCCCCCCCCCCCCCCCGCGTTTAGGGCCATGTTTCCTTGTTTGTAAGTTGAAGCTTTTATTTAAAAAGTAGAGCTGTGTCCCTCTGCGGTACGGCGGCCCTCCCGGTGTCTCCCCCCCCGAGGTCACGTGGGACGTTACATCTCGCTGCACCATGCAGGGTCGTACATGGAGGGCTTCTCCTGCGGAAGGGCTGTCAGCCCCGCACGATGCATGGTTTATACAGCGAGCGGACCTTCTCTGTCCTGCTTCTGTAACAAGGGGGCTGTTAAGGCGTCGGGTCATACAGGGATCTCTCTTTGAACCGGACTATTGAGCAGGGATGACCACCCAAAAGGGGGATTTGTTCCTGGTTTTCGGGGCACAGGGGCTTCTGCTCCTACCTACCCGAAGCTTATCGGAACCCCCCTCGCTGCAAGCAAAATCGCCCACCCCGCGTTACCGGTTTTACCCGCTTTATACTTCGCTTTCTTTGCCATCTCTCGATTTCATTGGGGTTACGTGGAAATAAATACAATATGTAATATATGATTCCGGTGCAGTGATCTTATCACCAGGGCAACGAGAGGAATGTCCTTGCCCATAGGACCATTCCTTTGGTTGCCACGGAGATCAGACCGCTTTCAAAGCTTTGCACCAGAATCCCAATCTTTTATACATAACCGCTTTACTACAACAGCGTGTATGCAGCGCCGCAGCATCTGTCAGCGCTATACGAGGAACGTATACTGGTAACTGCAGCAATAATACAAACTCGGCTGTGCGGCGGCGTCCTTCTGTCCTCTGCTTTCTTATATCACCCCGAAGCGCCGTTCCATTGCCCTGGCCTTTTTTTTTCATTTTTGCGGGACCGCAGAATAAACCATTGGTAACTTATTGTAGGGTCTTTGATTTCATTGGATCCCTTTTGGTGGAAGGATCCAATAGACGGAATTTTTATAAAGTGACGAGCCATATGTGTCTCTCGGATTCGTGTTTTTAAGAAAAACTCTTTCAAAAAAGGGCCGTCAGAAATAATTATTAAGACAAGGGAATTTATAGAGAATATTTATTGAGGTCGTAAAGATTTTATGCATTAAAAATTTAAAAAAAAAATCTACGATGTTTATACCAAAATTCTAAGGTTTTCACGTCCCTTTTTTTTGTTAAGGGAATTTATTGAATGAGTTGCATCAACTTGTAAACCCAGAAGGGAAAAAAATGTTGGGGGGGAAAAAAGGGTGTTTTTTTTGGAGACAGATTCTTAAATGGGTGATTTTAAAGTTCTCTATAAGGTGCGTGGAGATTTATTAGCTGGGTAAGAGATTTAATGGAAATGGATTATATTGTGCAAAGCTTTGTGTGAACAAATGTAATACATATTCAAATAAAAACTTCACCAAGCCACGTCTGATGATCTGTATTTATTTCCAGCACAAAAAATAACTCCTCTTTCTTCAGACGTAAAGAGGCTAAAAAGGGCTATTTACAGCAAGAGCCGTAAAGATGTGGAATCCGTACAGAGACTGCTCTATCAGATCCAAGCCTTTATATACAGGACAGAGAGTATATAATATATAATATGAGGGATATAACGGCTTATAAGGACGGGATTAGTTATACGGCCGGAGAGTATATAATATATAATATGAGGAATATACAGGGATATAACGGGTTATAAGGACGGGATTAGTTATACGGGGGAGAGTATATAATATTTAATATGAGGAATATACAGGGATATAACGGGTTATAAGGACGGGATTAGTTATACGGGCCGGAGAGTGTATAACATATAATATGAGGAATATACAGGATATAACCGGTTATAAGGACGGGATTAGTTATACGGCCGGAGAGTATATAATATGAGGAATATACAGGATATAACGGGTTATAAGGACGGGATTAGTTATACGGCCGGAGAGTGTATAATATATAATATGAGGAATATACAGGATATAACGGGTTATAAGGACGGGATTATTTATACGGGGGAGAGTATATAATATTTAATATGAGGAATATATAGGATATAACCGGTTATAAGGACGGGATTAGTTATACGGCCGGAGAGTGTATAATATATAATATGAGGAATATACAGGATATAACGGGTTATAAGGACGGGATTATTTATACGGGGGAGAGTATATAATATTTAATATGAGGAATATATAGGATATAACCGGTTATAAGGACGGGATTAGTTATACGGCCGGAGAGTATATAATATATAATATGAGGAATATACAGGATATAACGGGTTATAAGGACGGGATTATTTATACGGGGGAGAGTATATAATATTTAATATGAGGAATATATAGGATATAACCGGTTATAAGGACGGGATTAGTTATACGGCCGGAGAGTGTATAATATATAATATGAGGAATATACAGGATATAACGGGTTATAAGGACGGGATTAGTTATACGGCCGGAGAGTATATAATATGAGGAATATACAGGATATAATGGGTTATAAGGACGGGATTAGTTATACGGCCGGAGAGTATATAATATATAATATGAGAAATATACAGGGATATAACGGGTTATAAGGACGGGATTAGTTATACGGCCGGAGAGTATATAATATATAATATGAGGAATATACAGGGATATAACGGGTTATAAGGACGGGATTAGTTATACGGCCGGAGAGTATATAATATATAATATGAGAAATATACAGGGATATAACGGGTTATAAGGACGGGATTAGTTATACGGCCGGAGAGTATATAATATATAATATGAGGAATATACAGGGATATAACGGGTTATAAGGACGGGATTAGTTATACGGGCCGGAGAGTATATAATATATAATATGAGGAATATACAGGGATATAACGGGTTATAAGGACGGGATTAGTTATACGGCCGGAGAGTATATAATATATAATATGAGGAATATACAGGGATATAACGGGTTATAAGGACGGGATTAGTTATACGGCCGGAGAGTATATAATATATAATATGAGAAATATACAGGGATATAACGGGTTATAAGGACGGGATTAGTTATACGGCCGGAGAGTATATAATATATAATATGAGGAATATACAGGGATATAACGGGTTATAAGGACGGGATTAGTTATACGGGCCGGAGAGTATATAATATATAATATGAGGAATATACAGGATATAACAGGTTATAAGGACGGGATTAGTTATACGGCCGGAGAGTATATAATATATAATATGAGGAATATACAGGGATATAACAGGTTATAAGGACGGGATTAGTTATACGGCCGGAGAGTATATAATATATAATATGAGGAATATACAGGGATATAACGGGTTATAAGGACGGGATTAGTTATACGGCCAGAGAGTATATAATATATAATATATAATATGGGCTATAACGGGTTATATGGCTCTGCAGTAACAGGTGTTTCTTTTTCAACAGCCCCGGGCGCCAAAATCCCTAGTTATGGCTCTGCTGCCTTGGTCACGATGGCTACCAGGCAACCTACTGACAGCAAAGCCTCAGAATAATGAGCGGGTAATGGTGGGAATGGCCGGTATTCGGGTCATTTAGGGTCTTCTGGTTATTTCGTTTTATTACATACGGATGAGGTCAGGAATTCTACTGGTTTACCGGCCCCCTGTGTGAAGTGGCCGGCTGCCTCTGTCGTGCTGGGAGTGATGCTGTGAGTGTTGGGATTTGTGCTGCTGGGAGTGTTGGGATTTGTGCTGCGGTTCTGCATGCGGCCGCCCGGTGGCGCTGCTTCCTGTCTTCTCGCTGTGAGCTCCGCCGGCCGGACACTGCAGACGTTCCGCTCCGGGGACCGGGATCCCTGCGCCAGCCTCCTGACCCGGTGTCCTCTTCCTGTCCCGAGGCCCCCCAGTGACCGCGTCCCCCGGCCTGCCCCCGCTCCGAGGCCTTTCCCTGCACCGAGGCCTCCCAGCGACCCCGGCCTCCGTGTCCCCTCTGCCCCCATGGCGGCCCGGAAGGCCGGCACCCGGCTGGAGCTGGAGATCGAGCGCTGCCGCTCTGAAGCCAACTGGGAGCGGATCCACGAGCTGGTCCGGCAGCTCTCCGCCAAGCTCATCTCCAACGGTACGGTCAGGACTGGTAACTACAGCCCCCGGACTGCGGCCTGGAACCGGGGAAAGCAAACACTGCTGCACAAAGGACGCCGCTACACCTGAGATAATGCAGGGGGACACTGTCATTGCTACACCTGAAATAATGCAGGGGGACACTGTCACTGCTACACCTGAGTTAATGCAGGGGGGCACTGTCACTGCTACACCTGAGATAATGGGGCTGTCACTGCTACACCTGAGATAATGGGGGCTGTCACTGCTACACCTGAGATAATGGGGCTGTCACTGCTACACCTGAGATAATGGGGGCTGTCACTGCTACACCTGTGATAATGGGGGCTGTCACTGCTGCACCTGAGATAATGGGGGCTGTCACTGCTGCACCTGAGATAATGGGGGCTGTCACTGCTACACCTGTGATAATGGGGGCTGTCACTGCTACACCTGTGATAATGGGGGCTGTCACTGCTACACCTGTGATAATGGGGGCTTTCACTGCTACACCTGACATAATGCAGGTGCTGCGGTATTTGTCGTATTGTGTGTAACGGGGGCTCTCTGTGTGCAGATGACATGGCCGAGCTGCTGACGGGGGAGGCCAAGCTGGAGCAGCACCTCAAGGACAATCCCTTCAAACAAGGAGTCGGCCCCCGGGGGCCCCGGCCCAAACTCATCGACGTCCGCAAGCACCTGACGGCCGTCCTGGACAGGGGGAACCTGAAGGTACGGGGGGGGGGGGCTCGCTGAGCATTTATTATTATTATTATTAATATTCAGAACGCTGCTGTTAATAATAATAATAATCTATACTGTATCTGCTGTTATTTATAATAATAATAATAATCTATACTGTATCTGCTGTTATTTATAATAATAATAATAATAATAATCTATACTGTATCTGCTGTTATTAATAATAATAATAATAATAATAATCTATGCTGTATCTGCTGTTATTTATAATAATAATAATAATAATAATAATCTATACTGTATCTGCTGTTATTTATAATAATAATAATAATCTATACTGTATCTGCTGTTTATAATAATAATAATCTATACTGTATCTGCTGTTATTATTAATAATAATAATAATAATCTATGCTGTATCTGCTGTTATTTATAATAATAATAATAATAATCTATACTGTATCTGCTGTTTATAATAATAATAATAATCTATACTGTATCTGCTGTTTATAATAATAATAATCTATACTGTATCTGCTGTTATTTATAATAATAATAATAATAATAATCTATACTGTATCTGCTGTTGTTTATAATAATAATAATAATAATAATAATAATAATAATAATAATAATCTATGCTGTATCTGCTGTTGTTTATAATAATAATAATAATAATCTATACTGTATCTGCTGTTATTTATAATAATAATAATAATCTATACTGTATCTGCTGTTATTTATAATAATAATAATCTATACTGTATCTGCTGTTATTTATAATAATAATAATAATAATCTATACTGTATCTGCTGTTATTATTATTAATAATAATAATAATAATAATCTATGCTGTATCTGCTGTTATTTATAATAATAATAATAATAATCTATACTGTATCTGCTGTTATTTATAATAATAATAATAATCTATACTGTATCTGCTGTTATTTATAATAATAATAATAATAATAATCTATACTGTATCTGCTGTTATTTATAATAATAATAATCTATACTGTATCTGCTGTTGTTTATAATAATAATAATAATAATAATAATCTATGCTGTATCTGCTGTTATTTATAATAATAATAATAATCTATACTGTATCTGCTGTTATTTATAATAATAATAATAATAATCTATGCTGTATCTGCTGTTATTTATAATAATAATCTATACTGTATCTGCTGTTATTTATAATAATAATAATAATAATCTATACTGTATCTGCTGTTATTTATAATAATAATAATAATCTATACTTTATCTGCTGTTATTTATAGTAATAATAATAATTTATACTGTATCTGCTGTTATTTATAATAATAATAATAATAATAATAATAATAATCTATACTGTATCTGCTGTTATTTATAATAATAATAATAATAATAATAATCTATACTTTATCTGCTGTTATTTATAGTAATAATAATAATAATCTATACTGTATCTGCTGTTATTTATAATAATAATAATAATCTATACTGTATCTGCTGTTATTTATAATAATAATAATAATAATCTATACTGTATCTGCTGTTATTATTAATAATAATAATAATAATAATAATAATCTATACTGTATCTGCTGTTATTTATATTAATAATAATAATAATAATCTATACTGTATCTGCTGTTATTTATAACATTATTGTTATTATTATTGAAAATAATTACAAATTATATTATTATTACTATTATTTATGACATTATTTGTAATAATAAATATATATTACAAAATAGTAATAATAATAATATTTTGTATTTGTTTTTTATTTTCTCCGTGGCATACTCCGGCCCTGCAGCGAAGGGTTAATATGTACAGCCCGTGGCGTGGAACATGTCTGTAGCGTGTCCTGCTTGTTTTGGCGTCTCTTCCGTGTGCCGGATAAACGTCCCAGGACCGTCTCTGTAACCGTTCCAGCTTTTACCTCTTCCACAAAGACGAATTCTAAAACAGTTTTTACCAACCCTCGACTTTTTGGGTTGATAAATAGAGCAGCTGCCCAGCAGAGGTGGTAGAGGGTAATACAGTGAGGGGATTAAACATGCATGGGATAGACATACGTCTCCTGAATCTAAGACGAGACCAACGACTGATTAAGGTTTGAGGCTTTACAGCAGGAGAGACGGGGGCCGGATGGGGCCGATTTCTACTTGAAATAATACGCTTCTTTACGAAATGCTCCTCTCTGGGGTAAATATTTATCGCTCCAGAAACGTTATGTTTAGAAACGTTGTTCGTCTGTATATGTTCTACGCCAGAAGACCCCTCTTCTGTTCCACACGGCGGTCTCTTTTTAGACAGATACCTCTGCTGCGTGTTTATGGGGGTCTCGTCTTTCCGGCCCCCCGGTTATTTCCCTTATAGGAGAGCGCATCTCCGGCTCTGTGCTGCGCATGCACCGGATACTCCCCGCCGACCCACTCCTCCGCCCACTGATCGCAAGCACTTCGGTTTCACGCTGCCAGAGCCGGTACCCAGCACGGGCGGAGGTGGAGACGGTGCGCGGCAGCCCGGCAGCTGTGGTATTTTAACAGTATTTTGTTACTTTGTGTTAACAGGCAGATCTAATGCAAGAAGCCAACATGCTAATGGCCAAACTGAACTACGTGGAGGGCGAGTACCGGGACGCGCTGGCCACCTACGGCAGGATGGGGCTGGACGACCTGCAGCTCGTGGCCTGCGCGCCGTACAAGCTGAGGATGATAGCGGAAGCCTTCGCCATCAGAGGTAGGGACCGGGGGGGGGGTATATACAGCGCACGCAGCCCTCAGAGCCTCCGCCGGGGGGCCGATGAGACGGGCCGGATGGGTCTGATCTACCGGCGTCCCCTGGGATATGGGGGTGGGGCTGACAGACTGGAGTCCAGTAGGTTGTGAGTCTGGGCAGCAGGGGGCGCTGTGACCCGGGGCCTGTCCTCTCGGGGCCGTTAATACTATTACCGCATTAATGCCGCCGGGTAAGTAATTGCCGGACGGATTACGTTTATAATGAGAGGCGTTCAGTCCATGGCTTTTACTTACCCTCCGCCCGGGGCCAGAGACTTCATCTCCTAGCGGGGGAAGGCAGTTTCAATCCTCATCCGCTACTCCCACAATCCTCACCCGCTGCTCCCACAATCCTCACCCGCTGCTCCCACAATCCTCACCCGCTGCTCCCACAATCCTCACCCGCTGCTCCCACAATCCTCACCCGCTGCTCCCACAATCCTCACCCGCTGCTCCCACAATCCTCACCCGCTGCTCCCACAATCCTCACCCGCCACTCCCACAATCCACATCCACCGCTCCCACAATCCTCATCCGCTACTCCCACAATCCTCATCCGCTACTCCCACATCCACTGCTCCCACAATCCTCACCCGCCGCTCCCACAATCCTCATCCGCCACTCCCACAATCCACATCCACTGCTCCCGCAATCCTCATCCGCTACTCCCACAATCCTCATCCGCTACTCCCACAATCCTCATCCGCTACTCCCACAATCCACATCCACTGCTCCCACAATCCTCACCCGCTGCTCCCACAATCCTCACCCGCTGCTCCCACAATCCTCATCCGCTACTCCCACAATCCACATCCGCTGCTCCCACAATCCTCACCCGCTGCTCCCACAATCCTCACCCGCCGCTCCCACAATCCTCATCCGCCACTCCCACAATCCACATCCACTGCTCCCACAATCCACATCCACTGCTCCCACAATCCTCATCCGCTACTCCCACAATCCTCATCCGCTACTCCCACGTCCACTGCTCCCACAATCCTCACCCGCTGCTCCCACAATCCTCATCCGCTACTCCCACAATCCACATCCACTGCTCCCACAATCCTCATCCGCTACTCCCACAATCCACATCCACTGCTCCCACAATCCTCATCCGCTACTCCCACAATCCACATCCACTGCTCCCACAATCCTCATCCAACTTTCACAGCCCTGTAATGTGGCGGCACTTGGGGCGGCCGCTACGTCATCTGGGGCATTTCTCTCCATAGGCCGTGTTAGTAAATAGGAAGGAAAGGTTGTGCCGGGGGTGCAGTCAGGAGACGCGCAGGTTTAATGTCGCCCCCTGACAGCGAGGAGACCCTCGTTTAATTCCGCTGGAAAAACCTTTTAGTTGCACTTTTTGGATCAAATTATTAGTATTATTGGCCGTTTATCAGGGGGGTGCTGGGATTTGGTCATTCAGTCCGTCAGAAGCTGGCTGTGTGTTGGCACACGGGGGGTCCGTACACGGGACCCCCTACTTCCTTTAACGTGGAATCTCTTAATTTTTTTATTATAAATATTTTAGGATAATATTTTTGTCTATATTTACAATCTAATTCCCGGGGCAAATGAGAAACAATCACCATAGCAACCAATTCCTACTGAACTAAACATGCACCAGAATTCCTCTTCATAAATAGTCATTTCTCTTCAGTCTTTTGGGGGGTTTTGTGGGTTTTTTTGCATTTTTTTTCCGCGTTATCGGATGGTTATCTGGTTTTAGGTCCGAATCCGCCGTTTATCTGAATGCCGCCGCTTTCCTAATTCCTTCCATTTTCATGATGACTGAAAGCTGACAGATTGGGGGCCGTGGCGACTGCGATCGGAGATGCCGTCCTGCTAGCGGAAGGGTTAAGGTGTGGCCCCCGGGGGCCGGAGGGCTCGCTCTGGAGGGTCTCTGTACTTTCCCCTGCCTGGCACCTGCCGAGCGCTCAGCCTACCCCCCCCCCTGCTAATCCGGGGCATTAGAGGCTGACTTCGTAAAGCGTTAAGCCTCCGGCCGCGGCTTCTCTGATGTTTGGCCTGGAGATGCCGGCGGTCCGAGACCCCCGCGCAAGACTCCCAGTCTCTTTACCCGTTGGATTATACATTAAACATTGTGCAGGGCCAGCTCAGCTCTTTTTTTTTTTTTGCCGGAGTAACCTGCCTGCGCTGGCTCTTCGGTGAAGCGTGGGTGTTGAAGCTCTCCGTTTAGTGAATAGAGCCCGCAGTCTGCGCCGTCCGCGCGCAGAGTAATAACGAGTATCTCTGTCCTTCTCTTCCAGGGCTGTGTTTGGAAAAGCTGCCAAATTCTTCTTCTACCAACAGCCTGCACGTCGACCGCGACCAGGAGATCATCACCTGCTACGAGAAAGCGGGCGACATCGCCCTCCTCTACCTGCAAGAGATCGAGCGGGTGAGTGACGTGCGCCGGGGTGAAATAACCGCCCTTCTCCGCAGCCTGGCCGAACGTTAATGGAAGTCAGAGAAAAATAGGGAACCCCATAATGAACCCCCTGAATCGAGGTCGGTGCGCGGCCGCCCGGCGGGGGAGGTAAGGGCTGGATAGGGGATGCCCTGATTGGTGTTCGTCGTTAATAACACAGTTCTGGTTCTCGTTCAGGTCCAAGCAGCCAATATCCAGAACAGGAGCCCTAAGCCGGGACCCGTGGCCCCCGACCAGGAGCTGAACTTCTTCCTGGAGACTGGGCTGCAGCGCGCGCATGTCATTTACTTCAAGAACGGGTAAGCCGGAGCTTCGTGATCCCGCATGCCGTGCGTTAGGCTCTGATGGGACTCTAAACAGCCTGACACAATCCCCCCCGTCGGTGGGGGGCCAGCAGGGGCCACGAAAATTTTTAGGGTAAAAGTTCAGACTCGCTCGATGTGTTAATAGGGGCAACAGATCAAAAGTACTGCGTCTCCCCCCAAAAACATTATTAAAGAGGCCGCTGTTAATGCATACATGTTACACGTCACACGTACCTTCTGCATGTAACGGGCACATTACTTAAACGTCTGGGCTTCCTAAACATGCCCCTGTCTTTAAATCTGATGACTCCCAATTTATTACTCGATGCCTGGGAGTGATGGGATTCCCTGCGGCCAGCCGGCATCCGTGTATCTGTGTGGTTATGATGTCACGCGTGTTGTTTATTTACCTGTCTGTATTTATAACTGCAGGATACATATTCACGGAGATGAACAGTATGTATTCCCTGTAACCCCCCCCCCCGCACCCACCATGTAGAGGACCGTTAGCTCTTTGCACAAGACCATCTTTAACCCTTTCTTCCTGCTAATGTTTGTTTTTGGGGTTTTTAGCCAAAAAAACCCCCAAAAAACAAACAAAATAGTCAAAACCTTTCGGCAGAATCTGGAATAAACCATTTTTTGTTGAAATGAATAGAGAATGGATTTCTGTATTCATTTAATGAACGTTCAAACCTGGGAGCCGCTGGGATTGGTGGAAACCGGTGCCTTCCGTGTGTTTAGCCGTCCGAGGGCCACGCCGGCTGCCGTGTCTATACGCTGGGCGTGATGGGAGTTGGCTTCCACGGCAGGCTTTTTTCATTCATTGTAGTTTTTCATATTGACAAACTTTCCAAATTCTCAGCCCCCCCGGCCTGCCGGCTCCGAGGCTCGGATTCGTAGCGCCGATCGTGTTGTGTAGGTGCTTATCCAACCGCGTTCATGGAGATCTGCGCGCATGCACGAGAGGGGCACCAAGCGGCCCCCGTAATGGGGAAAGAGTGCCTGCTGTGCCCATTGGCTTTGAAGACCGGGATGAGCAGTGAAGGGGTTAAGCAGCGCGCATTCATTTGCTAAGCAAATATTGAGGACTGGGAGACGAGAGCGTTTGCTAAACTCGTAGCGAACGTCGTCTCGGCAGAGATCCCCGCGTCTATATTATCTGTAATTACTATTATTTATTGTTCCGTATAGCGCCGTCGTATTCCGCAGCGCTGTACAACGACCCCTTTCCACCGGAGACAGGAGAGGCCGTTTTTGTTAAAGTCCTGGGCCGAGCTTAACATCAATCAGACAAACCAACCCAAAAAAACAGAGACGGCGTTCCTTTAAATGGATTCGAAGCTGGGGGGGGGGGTATACTGCCGGTTAATAACGATCATATAACATATCTGCCGCGGAGGTCGTCGGTGAAGGAAACCAACGCACTTGCGGCTTTCAGGCGCTGATTAACTAAAACAAGCTTGTGGTTGTCTAAAAACAACACGGAAAGGTTAACGAACATTGTTCTGCTGCTATGGCAATTTAGCTTTGTGTAACAATTTAATCCAAATCCAAGCCGGGGCTGCGGAGGGGATTCTCTCGTACCGGGGGGGCCGTCTCATCTGAGCACGTTCTATGGGAAGCTCGCCTGTCTACGCGGTTATCGTTGTGATCGCCTGCGGTCACTAATGGCTCGCGTCGATGGATTGAGAGCAGATAAATGCACTCACCCCGTCCCCAGGGGCCGCAGGGGCTTTCTCAGTCATTTCACCGCTTCACAGGTGGGATGAAAGATCAGATCGATAAACCTCTCGTGTACCCGGGAGCCCCCAACGCCTTGGCTGACGGATTGCGTGGAAAGTCATGGAGACCCCGCGCGCCCGTTATTCCTCCGCCAGCCGTCAGCTTTCCTGGTCTATTTAAAGGAGTAGTACAGCGGGGAGCAGAGCCTTTGGGACGGGTCGCCTGCGGGGGGCAGATGTTCTCATGTTTGCTGGCAACATTTACATTAAAGCTCATTTGATAGAGAGATGCAGAATGAATACCCTGCTGTTTAACCCCGTCCTGCTCGATCCTAGGTCTTAAACTGTACACTAAATGACGCTGCGTTTAGTCGACGAGCGTCGGTTGTGCCGTAGTTCTACCTTGTGCTGTGTAAATCGTACGGATCTAGCTCCGGCCCCGATGCTGAGCGTCTTGCTGCCGCCCCATGAGCCAATCTTGCTCTGATCCGTTTGTTGCCCCCGGACCCCCCCTCCCTCGAGGTTTTTATTGTCGATGAAGGAGCCCTGAGCAAAATCCGACCTGTCCGAGATAATCCCCGTCTCCTCTCTGTTCCCAGGAACCTGACCAGAGGCGTTGGCCGATTCCGCGAGATCCTGAGGGCCGTGGAGACCCGGACCACCCAGAACCTGAGAATGGTAAAGCTGCCACACCACCAAGTCACAACCGACCATCGAGTCCTCGCCCCCCAGTCACTGGCCGGCATCACAACCGACCATCGAGTCCTCGCCCCCCAGTCACTGGCCGGCATCACAACCGACCATCGAGTCCTCGCCCCCCAGTCACTGGCCGGCATCACAACCGACCATCGAGTCCTCGCCCCCCAGTCACTGGCCGTCATCACAACCGACCATCGAGTCCTCGCCCCCGAGTCACTGGCCGGCATCGTACCGACCCCGAGTCACTGGCCGCTTGGACAGCCCTGTATTTAAGGGACATCCGTCGTATGCACTTTGATGCACGTGATACCCGATTGCCCCTTTAAATCATTGTTCTCGTCCCCGTCAGAATCCCCCATGTGCTTTTGCGTCTTCCCTGGTCTCGCCTTCCTGGCAGTAACTGCTTGCCCAGATTGGGGGCCGCAGGTGGCCCCTGGTCCGCCGTCAACAGGAAAGCCAAGCAGAATGCTTTACACGATGCACATTATCAGAGATTCAGTTTCTGTTGTTTGGTTTTTTTGGCCGCGGTAGAAACCTCTGATTATTTCAGATGCCCCCTTTGGGGGGTAAATGTTGTAAATCCCCCTGGTATTGGCCACAGATGTTAATGAAAGGCTTTGTGTAACGCTCGGCCCCTTCGGCCCGTTTCAGACGATCGCCCGGCAGCTGGCCGAGATCTTACTACGTGGGATGTGTGAGCAAAGTTACTGGAACCCCCTGGAGGATCCGCCGAGCCAATGCCCCTTGGATGACCCGCTGCGCCAGGGGCTGAACACCAAGAGCTACACGCTCAGCCGGAGACCCCGCGTGTACGCCGGAGAAAAGTAGGTGCTTTGGGGTATAAGCACCCGGCTTGTTGCCCTGAGAGGCAGATGGGGTTCAGAAATATATTTATTTGATGGCACTGTTCCCTTAATACCCCCTCCCCGCTGGATGGAAATGCCCTCTGACTGTGTGCCTGCGCATGGAAAGGCTATAAAATGCTCTTTAATAATAAAATAGTTAAGTTTGGCCCCGTTTTCCTTGTAATTGTTTGGCGGCTGGGAAATGACCCGCCGAGGGTTTCCGCGGGATTCCCCTGTGCCGGGGCATTTACTCGGGCGCTTCTGTCCCCGTGAAACGCGCTTCCTTCCTGCAATTCATCCCCAGCGCGTTTCCCCGTAATCTGCACAGAATAATGAAAAGGCATTTATACATCGCTTGCTCTGGAATGAGTAGAAGCCGGGAGACCCTTTCTGTGCCGGCGGGGGCTTTGGCATGAAGCGGTGATGTAGTAATTCGTCTTTCGTTTTATCTCCGCCTCTTCAGCATTTTCTGCCCCCAGGAAAACACGGAAGAGGCTCTTCTGCTGCTCCTGATCAGCGAGTCCATGGTAAGTCATTCATCCGGGCCCCACAGGGGCCCCTGCTCTCGGTTGCTGGCCCCTGACACGCCGACGGGATCAGTCACAGCCATTTCAGCACTGCTATGTGTGTATGAGGTGTGTTAATCGATAGGGGTCCTGCGCCCAGCAGAGGTGGGTGTACAGTATATTGGCAGATATTGCCGATCACCCTGTTATTGTCGTGATAAGGGGTAGCGTGTGATGAGCCCACCGGTACCCCATAGTCAGCCATGTTATCCTATCCCCAAGGAGGAGGCAGATTTCCACCCCTCGGCCAGGGGCTTGACGCTCTCCTGCAGAACTTGGCCCGTTCATGGCGCTCGGCAGCTGTCGGCGCATCTGTTACCCGGTCCCTCGCCGGCTCGCTCGCCCCTTTACGGGGCTTTACAGAGATTTGATGCTCCGGGGTGCCGGGGCATTGAGCCGAGGCAGATGCGCTTCTATTCCCTGGCAGTTAAATGTCCTGCTTGGTCAGCGACGGGATGACGGCGGCCGGTATTCACGAGCGGGCCGGGCGACTGATCTCCTGGCACCGATGGGTTAACACCTCAGGGACTTTTACCGGACAGACAGGCTGAATCTGCCGGCTCCGTCTCGGGGGCCGGCCGAGAGTCCGAGTGTCACCGGTGTAAAAATGGTGTGAAAAAAAAGGGTTTCTGGAATATTCGCCTTCTTTGTGTCGTTTGTTCCGGTTTTAGGCAAACAGAGACGCGGTCCTGAGCCGCATCCCCGAGCACAAGAACGATCGCATCATCAGCCTGCAGAGCGCGTCCGTGGTGTACGACCTGCTGACCATCGCCCTGGGCCGCCGGGGTCAGTACGAGATGCTCTCCGAGGTACGTCCGGCCGCCGGCCCCCGCTCCTCCGCGGGATAAAGAGCTTAAAAGATTAAAGGTGCCGTTCCACCTACTCTGCTGAATCCGACACGTCGCTAGTTACAGCGTCACAAACATCGTTCCTCGCGCCGCTGAACACCCAAACCCTCCCAGAAGTAATCCTTTAATCACGTAAAATATTGGGGGGGGCGCTTAATAGTCAGGTGACACTAAAACAGGCACTGATAGGCTGCTGCCCTAGTAAGGTGGATCATTTAAAGGACACGATTGTGTTTATTTGCTTATCTCAATGGAGAGTCCAAGTAATGTTTTGTTTGAGCACTTTACCTTTTGGGTTAATATATGGATATTTTAGGTATCGTTTAAAAATCATCTTGGTCTGAATATGGACAGTCCCCAAAAACAATTAACCTCTTTCAGAAAGTCCCAGCAATGAGTGACGGAGAGATTAAACTCCGGGGGGTGGGGGGGGCAGCCGTCACAATATAGAGTTCCAGACTGACGGTCGGAAGGAGCGCACGTTTACCCCCCGGGGGGTATCGGTGACAGCACAGAGCGCCGGGAGACGCGTTTTCTCGCTCGGATATCACCTGGATAGTTTTTCTTTGTGGTTTTATCGGACGGACGGCCGTGGAGTTTATCGGAGCCGGGAACTGAATACTAAAATACCGAAAGCCTTCGTGTTTATGTTGGGATCGGAAATGAAGCCGCAGCAAATTAATCTAAAGCTCCGGTTCCAATCAGATACAATCCCGGACAGCAAGAGAAACCATCGAGCCTCAGCCCCGTTTAGTTAATAATGCCCAGCTGGGAGCAGTTCTAATGGCCGAGCTTTAATGGCTGTGCTCTCTGTAGTAGAAGCGTGTGCGTGTGTGCCTGTCTGCGTGCGTGTGTCTGTGTCATGTGTGTGCGTGTGCTGGGATGTTCTAGAATTTATCTGCAGACCGAACTCCGTGTTTTTCCTGATTTTGTTCTTTTTTTCGCAGTGTTTGGAGAGAGCCATGAAGTTTGCGTTTGAAGAGTTCCACCTCTGGTATCAGTTTGCTCTCTCGCTGATGGCCGCAGGAAAGGTAACGGCGACGCTCCGTCTGTCTCTTTGTTAAATCAGGAGTCTGCAGGGGAGCTGCAGTTTGAATTCCCCGACTTTATTCTGCCTGCGTGTATCTGCGGGGTTCGTTCAAACGGAGTTCAGCCGCCCGTCTACCTGCGGGGGGTTAATGACGTCCGTTAAACGCCCGGTCGTAGGTTGGGGGGGGGGGCTTCTCCTTTCGGTTAATGATTCCCCGTCTTGTTTCTTTCCCTCGGTTGGCCCGTCCAGTCCGCGCGAGCCGTGAAGGTTTTACAGGAATGCATACGCTTGAAGCCCGAGGATGCCACCATACCGCTTCTAGCGGCCAAACTCTGCATGGGCTCGCTGCACTGGGTGAGTTCAACGAGACGCGGCGATTCTCCGCCGGCCGGCAGCTGCTCGGAGCCGGTGAGCACGCGGCATGAAAGGGGTTAATCCCGGCTTATTGCACTTGAGTATAAGTATATCATGTGTTCGGCTCAGGCAAGTTTCTGGGGATGTGGAATGAGAGTGTTGACCAAAGAGCTTACAATCGACCCATGTCTTCTGAGAGAGGGAGAAGGAGCCTTGGAGCCGGGAGAAAGTTTCCAGACTCGGCTGCTCGGTACCGAGGGTCCGTTTAATGAATTAGACTTTAATATTTTTTTCTTTAGCTGGATGAAGCCGAACGTTTCGCCAAAATGGTCGTTGACTGCGGCGACAAAAGCGCCGAGTTTCGGGCCAAAGGCTTCCTGGCCCTGGGGCTCACCTACAGTCTGCAGGCTTCGGACGGTGAGTTATCAGGCGGGGGGGGGGGGCGGCCGGACGCCAACGGCAGGTTGTTAGCTTTGTATTCCAGGTCTGGCACCGGTTGATGGACCCCCAAATTCAAATGTCAGTGGTCCCCGCTTTACTAATTTTGCTTTGTCTCTCCATTGGCATTTAACTGTTTGAGAGCTGAGTGGTACAAGAAATGGCTATGCAAGTCTGTGAGCTAAAGGGCATGTGGCCCCTGAGGGCCCCGTTCAGATCCCGCGCGCCCCCCGTTCACGTCCTGCACACACGCGGCTGCGGAATATCGCTGTCTGTCTCTAAACGCTGTGTCTGTTTTGCAGCCTCGCTGCGAGGGGTGCAGGAGGATCTGCAGAGGAAAGCTGCTCTTGCGTTTCAGCGGTGAGTTAAGTGGCGGGTGGGCACAGGGGGACCCCGAGATCTGGAGAGACGGGGGACTGGCGGGTGGGCACAGGGGGACCCCGAGATCTGGAGAGACGGGGGACTGGCGGGTGGGCACAGGGAGACCCCGAGAGCTGGAGAGACGGGGGACTGGCGGGTGGGCACAGGGAGACCCCGAGAGCTGAAGAGACGGGGGACTGGCGGGTGGGCACAGGGAGACCCCGAGAGCTGGAGAGACGGGGGACTGGCGGGTGGGCACAGGGGGACCCCGAGATCTGGAGAGACGGGGGACTGGCGGGTGGGCACAGGGGGACCCCGAGATCTGGAGAGACGGGGGACTGGCGGGTGGGCACAGGGAGACCCCGAGAGCTGGAGAGACGGGGGACTGGCGGGTGGGCACAGGGAGACCCCGAGAGCTGAAGAGACGGGGGACTGGCGGGTGGGCACAGGGAGACCCCGAGAGCTGGAGAGACGGGGGACTGGCGGGTGGGCACAGGGAGACCCCGAGAGCTGAAGAGACGGGGGACTGGCGGGTGGGCACAGGGAGACCCCGAGAGCTGAAGAGACGGGGGACTGGCGGGTGGGCACAGGGGGACCCCGAGATCTGGAGAGACGGGGGACTGGCGGGTGGGCACAGGGAGACCCCGAGAGCTGAAGAGACGGGGGACTGGCGGGTGGGCACAGGGAGACCCCGAGAGCTGGAGAGACGGGGGACTGGCGGGTGGGCACAGGGAGACCCCGAGAGCTGAAGAGACGGGGGACTGGCGGGTGGGCACAGGGAGACCCCGAGAGCTGAAGAGACGGGGGACTGGCGGGTGGGCACAGGGAGACCCCGAGAGCTGAAGAGACGGGGGACTGGCGGGTGGGCACAGGGAGACCCCGAGAGCTGGAGAGACGGGGGACTGGCGGGTGGGCACAGGGAGACCCCGAGAGCTGGAGAGACGGGGGACTGGCGGGTGGGCACAGGGAGACCCCGAGAGCTGAAGAGACGGGGGACTGGCGGGTGGGCACAGGGAGACCCCGAGAGCTGGAGAGACGGGGGACTGGCGGGTGGGCACAGGGAGACCCCGAGAGCTGAAGAGACGGGGGACTGGCGGGTGGGCACAGGGAGACCCCGAGAGCTGAAGAGACGGGGGACTGGCGGGTGGGCACAGGGGGACCCCGAGATCTGGAGAGACGGGGGACTGGCGGGTGGGCACAGGGAGACCCCGAGAGCTGAAGAGACGGGGGACTGGCGGGTGGGCACAGGGAGACCCCGAGAGCTGGAGAGACGGGGGACTGGCGGGTGGGCACAGGGAGACCCCGAGAGCTGAAGAGACGGGGGACTGGCGGGTGGGCACAGGGAGACCCCGAGAGCTGAAGAGACGGGGGACTGGCGGGTGGGCACAGGGAGACCCCGAGAGCTGAAGAGACGGGGGACTGGCGGGTGGGCACAGGGAGACCCCGAGAGCTGGAGAGACGGGGGACTGGCGGGTGGGCACAGGGAGACCCCGAGAGCTGAAGATACGGGGGACTGGCGGGTGGGCACAGGGAGACCCCGAGAGCTGGAGAGACGGGGGACTGGCGGGTGGGCACAGGGAGACCCCGAGAGCTGGAGAGACGGGGGACTGGCGGGTGGGCACAGGGAGACCCCGAGAGCTGAAGAGACGGGGGACTGGCGGGTGGGCACAGGGAGACCCCGAGAGCTGAAGAGACGGGGGACTGGCGGGTGGGCACAGGGAGACCCCGAGAGCTGAAGAGACGGGGGACTGGCGGGTGGGCACAGGGAGACCCCGAGAGCTGAAGAGACGGGGGACTGGCGGGTGGGCACAGGGGGACCCCGAGAGCTGAAGAGACGGGGGACTGGCGGGTGGGCACAGGGGGACCCCGAGAGCTGAAGAGACGGGGGACTGGCGGGTGGGCACAGGGAGACCCCGAGAGCTGAAGAGACGGGGGACTGGCGGGTGGGCACAGGGGGACCCCGAGAGCTGAAGAGACGGGGGACTGGCGGGTGCGTCGTTTCTCTGCCTGGAATCCGGAAAATCTCTTATTACAGGTTTCCGTATCTTCCGGGAGTCAGACGGGTTTTTGATTGCTGCCTAAACACGTAGTTTGGCGTGTAAATGACATGTTTACGCGGAGCGGCGGTTTCCGTGGGTAATTTGCACGGATCTCAGCGCTAAACACAGACGAGCCGCTTGTTTGCAGAGAAGCAGCTCTGGGCCGTGGAGCTCAGCAGGGCCGCTCGCGCTCTATTGTATAGTACAGATCGATCTGAAACGAATCGATCCAATAAAGCTGGGCGCGGACCCCCCGTAGTTTATTAACGGGTGCCAGTGCGGTGACCGGCTCCCGGGAACGCTCGGTCACGCCGGACGTACGGCCCCGTTCAATGAACGTTTAATTCTTTAAGAGGGACCCCGTTCTACTTGGCCGGGGTGGGGGGGGGGGCAGCCGCCCCGGGAATGCCCCCTCCCGCGATCTTCGCCCGCGCGCTCCTTTAATTTGTGAACGTTTTGTTCTGTTTAGGGCGCACAGTCTGTCTCCCACCGATCACCTGGCCGTGTTTTACCTGGCTCTGCAGCTGGCCATATCCAGACAGGTGAGTAAAGTGTCCGTACGTATGGTACGTGGCGTAACGCCGGTGGCACGAGGGGTTAACGGGACATGTCGTTTAGATTCCAGAAGCTCTGGGGTACGTACGGCAAGCTCTGCAACTGCAGGGCGACGACGTCAACTCCCTCCATCTGCTGGCGCTCTTACTGTCCGCGCAGAAACACTACCACGATGCCCTGAACATCATCGACATGGCGCTGAGCGAATACCCCGAGAACTTCACGTGAGTACGTCGGGGAGGCAGGCAAAGGGGTAAGGCCGCCTGTCGGGGCGGGCTGCGGCGGCTGTCGGGGCGGGATGCGGCGGCTGTCGGGGCGGGCTGCGGCGGCTGTCGGGGCGGGCTGCGGCGGCTGTCGGGGCGGGCTGCGGCGGCTGTCGGGGCGGGCTGCGGCGGCTGTCGGGGCGGGCTGCGGCGGCTGGCTGCGGCGGCTGTCGGGGTGGGATGCGGCGGCTGTCGGGGCACAACGAGGTGGGATATGATAAATGAGTGAGTGTGATGTAATAGCGAGTGTGATGTCATAAATATGTTTGATTTAAGCAGGATGTTTTTTGTCTCAATGTTTTGTGAGGAAATCTTGTTGTTTTTTTTCGTTGGTCTGAATCCGGCTAATTGTTGTTGTTGTTTTTGTTACAGTTTGTTATTTTCAAAAGCCAAGCTGGAATCGTTATGCCGGGGGCCGGACGAGGCCCTCCTCACCTGCAAACACATGCTTCAGATCTGGAAGTCCTGCTACAACCTGACCAACCCCAGGTAAAGCGGCTTTTGTTTTTCTGGGTATTTTTGCTGAGATACAGCGGGTCTTGGCGCTCGGGGGCCCGGGTCTTGGCGCTCGGGGGCCCGGGTCTTGGCGCTCGGGGGCCCGGGTCTTGGCGCTCGGGGGCCCGGTCTTGGCGCTCGGGGCCCGGGTCTTGGCGTGTTTGTGGCATTCATTGTCCCGTGTTGTGTGGCAGTGATTCGGGACGTGGCAGCAGCCTGCTGGACAGGGCGATTGCGGAGAGACGGCAGCTGAACACCATGAGCCTACCGGACTTCAGCGACCCGGACACAGGTGAGACCCCCGCGGCTTCCCCCCGGCCCGCTCCGCGTAAAGCCCGGGGAGGCAGGTGTGAGCTCCGCCAGCGCACCTTCACCCTGAGGCACGCGGCCGCTCGCTAGGACGGGGAGAGCTGCTTTGTGCCGACCATCCGGACGTCTAGCGATGTTCGCCAAGCAGAGGAGCTGACATCCAGCGGCTGCAAATGGCTGAGCGTTATGTGAGTTGTGATCTGCAGCGGGTCTGCACCTCCACGATACCTAAAATACACGTGAATCCGGCAGCCTAATTCACTGATATTATCTGATAAACGAATACACACATATATATATATACCGGTATATACTGCGTCCGTCCCGCTGCTCGGCTGACTGTCCATCCAGTCCAACAGAAGCTCATTCTTAATGAATCCCCCCTTTCCTGCTCATTGTGTGTCGCCTAGTGGACCCTCGTTACCCAGCTAGGTTTGGGGTCACCCCAATGCAGAATACACCGCGTGAGAACGGCTCATGTTGGGGAGACCCTGGCTAATACTTTCATTGTCTCCGGCCCTGACGCCTGGATCGAGGGCCGCACTCCCGGCGAGGGGCTCCTGATAATCCCGCTCCGTCCGCCTTCATGCTTCTTTAGGTTTTATTTTCTCCTTTTTTTTTTTCTTTTAGCGTCTGATTCCTCTTCCCTCTCGAGACCAGACTCACCTCTCCACCTTTATGTCTCTACCCATCTTCCTCTGTCTTCTCCCAAACCCGAGCACCCACTAAAGGCCTCCGCGGACCCCGAGCCCTCCGGCGGGCCGTCCGATCTCCTTTACTGTAACGTGGTTTTCTGCCGTGAATGGGGGGGCTTCCTCCCGTCCTCTGATAATCCTCAGAGACTCCTGATTGGCCGATTTAACGCTCATTCATTCACACAAACCTAAATACTAGTAACGTTTTATCATCGTTTAAGTAAAAAGCTTTGCTGGTCGTTCTGCGGATTATCAGAGTTTTGGGGGTTCTTGTGTTTGCCGTGGCTTGCCTTTAGTTACAATTTGTGATAAAAATTATTATTTTGGGGGCTGTGCTGCGGCTTTTGCTGCATAATATGTAAGGGGGGGGTGCGTGACATGCGCCTGGATGCCTCCAACTCCCATCACTAAATCCTTTGGCAAAGCAGCAGTCGGGGTAGAAACAAAGATTAGCACCAACCACCCAAATTAACCCATTAGAGAGCGCGCTATTCTGTCCGGATCAGAATATATGTAATGGGCGTTGGATACATTGTGTCACCCGTGCCTTTCTTCTGCTCAGGGGCCGTAGTTTAGGGCCGTCTGGTGCCACTGGGGTGAGCAGATCCAGGCTTTTCGGGAGGATAGCCCGTCCAATCTCCTGCGCCTTCCAGATGCGTACGGTAACCTAACCCACCGCTTGTTAGAATGTGGTGCTGAACGGGTTAAATGTATTTACTCTTTCGTTATACGGTAACCTAACCCACCGCTTGTTAGAATGTGCGGCTGTCCGGTGCTGAACGGGTTAAATCGCTATATGTTAAGTTAGTGATTTCTTGCATTAACATCCGTATCGTGCTGCATTAACCCTGTAGCTGCCGGTAGCAATGGGTTAAAACGCGTAGGAATTGCCCCCTGGTTTAAAGCCTGGTTATTTTGTACACTGCCACTGCATATGGATTGTTATGTTTTGGCATTACTGGGGATGATTGGCAGAACTCGCTGACACTCGCCGTCTCCCCGGCTCTGATCCCAGCGCCTGCAGCAGATTGCTTGGGGAGGAAGGGGTCCTCGTTGCCGTCTGGTTGCCGTCTCGTTTCCCGGGCGGTCTCTTTAAGGCTCGGGATAACGGAGCTTCCTTTGTATTCTCGCTTTGTTCTCGGAAACGTTATTCCTCCCCGGTGACGCTCACTCACATAATTCCGTGGCGATCAGTGTCTCTCCACGGGGGGGGGGGGGGGGCTGTGTGACGGCTGCGTGTATTCTCTCCCGTGTCCCTCTTGACGTGTTGCGTGTTTCTGCAGGTTCTGTGCACGCGACGTCCATCGCTGCGTCCCGCGTGGAGCAGGCGCTGTCCGAGGTGGCGTCCTCTCTGCAGAGCAGCGCCCCCAAGCAGGGTCCTCTCCACCCCTGGATGACGTTGGCCCAGATCTGGCTCCACGCAGGTGAGTGACCCGGGCGGGGGGGGTCTTTAATTACCCCGGGGGGGGGGGGGGCATGGAGGCAAAGCTCACCTTCATTACATACACGGGCGGTATCTTGATCTTATTGTTCATTGATATGGCGCCAACAGCTTGTGGAGCGCTGACAGACAACGCGGGGCCCTCAGTATGCCGCGGGTACTAAAACATATAGACGGGTGGGAGAGAGCCTATCAAACGACAGGAAAAGTTACAACAAGAGACCGGAATCTAACACTAGAGGCTGAGATGGAACGGAAGTTTTACTGAGAGGGTGGTAGATAAGCGGAACAGCCTCCCAGCAGAAGTGGTAGAGGGTAATACAGTGAGGGTATTAAACATGCATGGGATAGACATACGGCTCCTGAATCTAAGACGAGACCAACCACTGATTAAGGTTTGAGTCTTTACAGCAGGAGAAACGGGCGACTAGACGGGGGCCGGACGGGGCCGATCTGCCAGGGGACTGATATGGAGCTAACAGGAGGGCAGCGAGGAAGCGGCCGTCGGATTGGGTGTCCAGGGATCTGCAGGAACAATGATTGGTGTGAAATTTCAGCTCCTGAGTATGAAGGGCTCGGCGGTCTCCTGACCTCCCGGCCCCGGGTTATCGGTGGAATTACAGCCGTGTGACGCGCCCGTTACGGGCGTATTTGTGGATAGGATGGTTTTGCGGGGGGTCTTCTCATATCTCGATGGACCCCCCCTCTGCCAGTGCGACAGAGCCTGGGGGGGTTACTCGGGAGATTTAATCCCCAGCTTGGATCCGCTTACCGTCCCTTTAAATGATTAAGGGCTTCATGTGACCTCCCTGATAACATGAGGCTGTCGGGGGCCGGCGGGTTATCCGAGTGCCGCGTATCTACAGACCGCCGCGGGATCCGATGGCTCCCCGGAGATTACCCGGCCGGCCTGACCCCGAGACGCACTCCTCTTCCACGTCTGCACCCGACATGACCACAGACCCCCCCAGCACGCTGTTTATCTGATATGTAATAAGTATTTGAGCTCCTGGCGGGTATCTCTTCATTGGCTTTGTTATTCCTCCCCAGCCGAGGTGTACATCGGGATCGGGAAGCCCGCCGAGGCCTCCGCGTGTATCCAGGAGGCGGCCAACCTCTTCCCCGTGTCCCACAACGTTCTGTACATGAGGGGCCAAGTGGCCGAGCTGCGGGGCAACGTGGACGAAGCCAAGCGCTGGTACGAGGAGGCTCTGTCCATCAGCCCCACTCACGTGAAGAGCATGCAGCGGCTGGTGAGTGAGCGCGAGACCTCTGTGACCTGTCGCCCGTCTCCATCGCGGGTCTGTATCGCTCACACGGCAGCGCGATGTACAAGCGGGCCCGTCGGGGCTCACGGACCACGCACCCAACCCCGATTTCTCGGACGACTAGATGGGGGCCGATCCGCCATCAAGTCAGAGGTTTCATCTATTGCTTGAAAGGGTTAAAAAGACAGTAGATCCGCGGCCGGTTCTCTGGGCAGAGGCGAGCTGATCGATCGAGACACTTGGCTCATCGAAGGGGTCGCCCTATTTTCACTGTTTGATTTCGGATAGTAGTTGGTGCAGGGAGTGGGAGCCCTGCCTTCGCGCCCAGCACAATATGTCGCTGTTATTTTTGCTCTTTGTGCCCTGGGGTGGGTGGTTTTAGGGCAGTCAGGTTTGCGTTAATCTGCTCCTTGGGGTAATAAATAGCCGGAGACGGTTGCAGCTGCTGCAGAATCTCTTGGATGCGGATTGGACCGTTAATCATTAACCCTTTACAGAACTGTTTGGAGTTTTTATATCAGGGCGACCGCGAAGTGGCTGACGCTTAACCGGCCAATCAGTGCCGGCCGCCTCTGTGCCCAACCTTTAAGTTCTGAGCCTCCCCCCTGGCACCTAACGGGTTAATCCGACCGAAATGTAACTCATGCGCGGCAACTCACATCACTCACGTCAGGGGGGCATAACTTTCCTCCAGGGTAAAATATTTTTTGCCCGGGGAGCTTGCAATCTGATCGGGATCTCCCGCTCCCCACGGTATGTTTGCAGTGACTGGCTGCACCGGTTATTCCAGATATGCAGGCCCTCTTAACCAAATAGTGACCGGCAAGCTCTGCATGAGCACAAGGCTGACCATCTGACCCTCGCTATTCCGGCACAGTCATGCGCGGTGACACCGGAGCTGCTCGCCTGCGATCCGAAACAATAAAGTCCGTGGAGTTCACCTTAATTCTAAAATAAAAAATGACAACTTTATCAAAATAAATGGGAAAAATCCCCTCCGTATTGTAAAATTGCAGGGGCCGAGGTTGGCCGGTTGAACCACGAATGTCCCTGGCCCTCCCCTCCGAGCCGGCCCTTTAAATCCCCTGTGTGCATGCGGGGGCTCAATCAGAACGGGGGTCTTTACTCTGCGTATTATAATAAATGTAATAAAATAGAGAGACCCGGCGCGTTTCCGGCTGTCCTGACGCCCCCCCATCCCCCCCCCCCGTAGGAAGCGTGTGAGTTATATGACCGTTACACGGACCCACTGACTCTGCACATTCACGGGACCTATTTATAAACCCGTGTTCATCCGTGTCAGATTCTACCTTCCTATGACATCAGGGGTTAAAGTTCCCCGGGGGGATCGGCGACGCGGGGCGGAATCACACATTTATATAATAAAAGCTTTTAATGCCCGCTGTACAGCGCTACGGAATATGATGGCGCTATGTAGTAGTAGTAGGCGCATGGTGGAGAGTCCGGTAGGTGAGGCACGCGTGTCCCCCGTCACACGCCTCCTGTGTTGGAGGATTTATGTTCCTGCGCGAGAGAGAGAGTCGGAGGAGGGGAGAGGGAGGGAGAGAGAGAGAGAGGGGGAGGCATTTAAATACATAGAGGGATCTAACAAAGTACAGGAGGGGATTTTATTACAAAGTACAGGAGGAGTAAAAAGGCCGGAATGTAACTCTAGAGGGTCCGGAGGACGTTGCGGGTGTTTGGGGCGGAATAACTGCTGGTAATTGTTACTGTTGGGGGGGGGGGATTTGTTTCTTTGCCCCCAGTTACTGACGATCCGTTTCTTCTGTGTTGCAGAGTCTGATTCTCCACCATCTGGGCCGCTACAGTCTGGCGGAGAAGATCCTGCGCGACGCGGTGCAGGTGAACTCGGCGGCGCACGAGGTGTGGAACGGTCTCGGGGAAGTCCTCCAAGCCCAGGGCCACGACGACGCGGCCACCGAGTGCTTCCTGACGGCCCTGGAGCTGGAGGCCAGCAGCCCCGTCGTGCCCTTCACCATCATCCCCCGGGCGCTGTGAGGGCCGGCGCTTTAACCCTCGGAGTGCCGGCAGGCACTCGCGGGGTTAAACTGAGAGGTGGCGGGTAACGGTCTGTCCGCGGGGCAGCAAGGACTCTACTCAGGTGTTAAACAGTCTGGATAAAGAGAGAGGGGCTGCACGTTACCCCCGCGGGGGGCTGAATGCTTCACCCACAATCTCTGCCCACCCCGTTTAAGCCCGCGAAGCCCCCCGATGCGGCATTCCAACTCCGTGATGATCAGGCCTGCTGAGCGTCGTAGGAGTTGTAATTCCCCTGGATCTGGGTGTGACGGCCGACCGTGCGTCGGTCCCCTGATTGCCCCAGAGATGCCGGTTCCTGGGCATGTTTGGGGCGATGGGGAGGATGAATCGGGGCGGAATCACTGAAACGAGACCACGTGCTGGAAACCATATGCTGTATCTCCTCCTCGCTCGCAGAGCTCAATATGCTGTATTTTTGTATCACGGTTAAGATTCCGACATTAACCCCTTCCTTGCCAATCCCCCCCCGAGAATGTGTCGGCTGCGCTTCATGAGCCTCGTAATCCACAGAAAGCCAACGAAAATCACAAAAAAAGTCACAGGGCCAGAACTCTATTTTGCGGCCGGAGCGGCCGTTACCCGCGAGCCGCGGCCGGGATGTTGTATTTAATTTTTTATGTGGATTCAGAGTTTATTTATCCGATAATAATAATAATAATAATAATAATATGTATAAACGGGTTCCGTGGATATACGTCATCTGACAATAAAAGGCTTTATTAAAGAAACGCGAGCTGGTGGCCCCCGGGGGCCGCGTTCGTTTCTCCTTTATTACTCCTATAATAACATGCGAAACTGGGGGGGGGGCGAGGGGAAGCATCACCGGAAAGGATCAGAAGAAATGGGGGGGGGGGGGGGCGAAGATGTTGGGGGGTCGGAAGCTCGCGGCGAAGGAATTCTCTGCATGATGAGGACGGAGCGACGTATCATCCCTATATTCCCTATACGATGACGTGAGGCAATGGCAATAACCGTGTGCAGCCAATGGGAGATGGAGTCTGCACCCTGCTTACCTCCCATTGGCTACTCGCTGTTCTAATTCACAACACGGACTCCAGCGTGATCATCTCTCATCCCTATATCTAACTGCCCCCCCTTAATTATCTCAAATCCCTATAACCGCACCCCCCATAATGATCTCTCACCCCCTTTATCTAACCGGACCCCCATAATGATCTCTCACCCCCTGTATCTAACTTGGTCCCCTTTATTTCATCACTAAAGTAAGTGGCTCCTCACTCGTTAGGAAATTAGCGGTGTGGCCCCCGGCAGCTCTCTGCGGCGTCGGCGTGAAGCCTCGCGTGTCCCCTTCTTATTGTTATAAGTAATAAAGCTTTCGTATAAAGAAGTCGGATCATCCATAATCTCCTCCGGCTCCCTCCGCGCCTCGTTCCCCGCCTCTCATCGCCCCCCCCCCCCGGCGGCTTCTGCCCGGAGGTGGATCGTCCCGGAGGACTCGCGGAACCTTTACGGCTCAATTGCTTTTTTAATTAACCCTTTAACTTTTAACATGTGAACATAATGGCTCGATGGGAAGGGCAAGCCGTTATTATTTACTGATGTCTATAGCGCCGTCATACTCTGCAGCGCTGTACAACGGGGCAGATATCGGAAGACAAACCGGGGGGTGTTACACGGGCAGGGATCGGGGGCAGGGCTCCGCGCCGTCTCCCCGCAGGGCTTAAATGCGACCTACATTTCCGTAGGACCAAGGCGGACGTGCGCCGGGATCTCAGAGGTTCGCGGGCGCAGCTGCTTCCTCCGTATCAGAGGTCCGGGCTCAGAGGATTCGGGGGCCGCCGGGGGCCGCTCACCAAACAAAATGGGCAGCCAGGAAATTATTGGGGCAAAAGAAATGAGTCGGAGCCGCGCAGGGAAAAGACGCGCCGAGAAACGCGGCTACGGGGCAAACGGCTGAGATCCTGCCCCCCGCCCCAAAGCCATTGCTGTTTAGTAGAAGCTAAATCTCTCTGGCTTTCGAAGAGTTAAGCTGCCCCCCCTCCCCGGGGCATTTCCTAGGGGCAGGTCAGCCCCCCCCGCGTGGTGTCATCGCCAACAGATTTAAATAGAGACGCGATGCTCTGCGTTATTTGCATAGACGGCGACCCGAGCCGCGGCGGCATAAATGCCCCAACATCAGCCCCTTGAAGCCCGGCGGTGCTTTATTGCCTCTTCTGCCCACCCTTCAGGATTTCCCGGCCCCCGACGTGTGGCCCTCCCAGCGTTTCTACTGTGGGCTTCAATCTTGGGGCCAATGACGGTCCAATCAGGGCCGGCACAGCTGGAGGGACTGGGCTCCCAGTTACAGGCTGGTCGGTATGCAAAGTGCCCGGCCAGGTGGGGCAATTATCCAAACTGCCTCCGGCCCCATTTCATGAAGTCGCCACGTTTTCACGCAAATCTCCAGACGCGAAACCATTTGGATCCCTGCCGGGATTCTAGAAACATCCGCGGGGCAAATATTCTCCCGTCACCCTGTACAGAGCGCAACCGCAGCGCGGGGGACCATGCAGTGACTCACACACGCTAACACCATGCAGTAACACACACACGCTAACACCATGCAGTAACACACATGCTAACACCATGCAGTAACACACACACGCTAACACCATGCAGTAACATACACACGCTAACACCATGCAGTAACACACACACACTAACACCATGCAGTAACACACACACGCTAACACCATGCAGTAACATACACACGCTAACACCATGCAGTAACATACACACGCGCTAACACCATGCAGTAACTCACACACACTAACACCATGCAGTGACTCACACACACGCTAACACCATGCAGTAACACACACACGCTAACACCATGCAGTAACACACACGCTAACACCATGCAGTGACTCACACACGCTAACACCATGCAGTAACACACACATGCTAACACATGCAGTAACACACACACGCTAACACCATGCAGTAACTCACACGCTAACACCATGCAGTAGCTCACACACACACGCTAACACCATGCAGTGGCACACACACTAACACCATGAGGTGACTCACACACACGCTAACACCATGCAGTAACTCACACGCTAGCACCATGCAGTAACTCACACGCTAACACCATGCAGTGACTCACACACGCTAACACCAACCATTAACTCACACGCTAACACCATGCATTAACTCACAAACGCTAACACCATGCAGTGACTCACACACACGCTAACACCATGAAGTGACTCTCACACACGCTAACACCATGCAGTAACACACACGCTAACACCATGCAGTAACTCACACGCTAACACCATGGAGTAACTCACACACACGCTAACACCATGCAGTGACTCACACGCTAACACCATGCAGTAACACACACGCTAACACCATGCAGTGACTCACACATGCTAACACCATGCAGTAACTCACACACACGCTAACACCATGCAGTAACTCACACACACATGCTAACACCATGAAGTGACTCACACATGCTAACACCATGCAGTAACTCACACACACGCTAACACCATGCAGTAACTCACACACACGCTAACACCATGCAGTAACTCACACGCTAACACCATGCAGTAACACACATGCTAACACCATGGAGTAACTCACACACGCTAACATCCTGCAGTGACTCACACACGCTAACATCATGCAGAAACTCACACACACGCTAACATCATGCAGTGACTCACACACGCTAACACTATGCAGTAACACTGATTTAACTATACATTGTGCAGGGGGCCGGCTCGCACACGGTGTTATTAATTTATATAGCGCCTCATATTCAGTGGCGCTGTACAATGTGTTATTATTTATATATCGCTGTCATAGTCCGTGGCGCCGTACAATGTGTTATTATTTATATATCGCTGTCATATTCCGTGGCGCAGTACAATGTATTGTTATTTATATATCGCTGTCATATTCTGTGGCGTGGTACAATGCATTATTATTTATATATCGCTGTCATAGTCTGTGGCGCAGTACAATGCGTTATTTATATATCGCTGTCATATTCCGTGGCGCAGTACAATGTATTGTTATTTATATATCGCTGTCATAGTCCGTGGCGCAGTACAATGTATTGTTATTTATATATCGCTGTCATAGTATGTGGCGCAGTACAATGCGTTATTTATATATCGCTGTCATAGTCCGTGGCGTGGTACAATGCATTATTATTTATATATCGCTGTCATAGTCTGTGGCGCAGTACAATGTATTGTTATTTATATATCGCTGTCATAGTCCGTGGCGTGGTACAATGCATTATTATTTATATATCGCTGTCATAGTCTGTGGCGCAGTACAATGTATTGTTATTTATATATCGCTGTCATAGTCCGTGGCGCTGTTAAATTGCTGACCCTTTCGTTCCAGAAAACCGTTATACTCTAATTGATGAGAAAAAAGCCCCCCCCCCCCCCGTGTCACTCTGCGGCCCCCGCCTGAGGCTCGTTATCCCTGACAGATGGCTTCTGTCTGCAGGAAGCCGAGGGGATGAAATCCCCAAACCCTGGACTTTAATTTGTAGGAATGTGAAGACAAGCCTCGCGTGACCTCTGCGTCTGTCTCCGGCCCTCCCTGGAGGTCACCGCGGACGTGTTAATCCCATCCGTGTAACGTGTTCACTAACTGGGCGATAATGACACGGAAGACGCTTTATCTCCAGCTCAAAGGGCACTTGGTTAAAAGATCAGGCAGCTTCCGATAAATAACTCGACCTCTGACCAGGGGGCAAGAGACGAAGCGGCCGGGGTATCAGCAGCAGGCGATGCGAGTGCGTTCCAGGTGCGTCTGGAGCCTCTGAGTACCGCGCATGGACTCACAGTCCATGGATTTCACAGTGCTGGGCGCGCGGCTTCTGAAATGAATGCAGCCTTTACACCCTGACTGGGTCCTCTCTAGGCTCCTCTCTGTGATCGTGCTGTTAGCCTGCAGCAAACACCGGGGCCGCGCGGCTCTATCCGCAGTCGTCTTGTTTATACAGAAGCCGAGATGCAAATAATGTATTGTACGAGGTGGGGAGCGGCCCTGCGGGGGCCGGCGAGGCTCAGCTTTCCAGCAGCCGTCAGCAGCAATGATCCTGGGTGATTCTACCAAAATCGCTACATGTGGAGCAAACAGAAGAACATTCCGTTGGTTGCCATGGTGACTGCGCCATATTTGAAGCCAGAATAGCTTTTTAGCACTGCACACTTGCTTGGGGCTTTAAAATTGCACAACGTGGCATGAAGGAGTCACCGGCAAGTCCCGGCCCCTGGGGCAATTACAAAGCTAACGAATTCCCAGCGTCAGACACAGAAACAAGGATTATTTTACCGATTTCTGCAGCAGTTCGCCCGCCGTTGCCCCCGTAAAGCGCTGCTCGGGGGGCACGATAGAGAAATACACCTTACAGGATAATCACGGGTTACGTGTAAAGGGAAGAGACCTGACTGCACGTCAAATAATAAAGCTCCCCATATTAACCATACATTATACGGGGCTCAGCCCCGGCAGCCCCCCCAGAGTCAGGCTGTACGGCTCAATGATTTCCAAGTTTTAAGTGCCACAAGTACCCCCCGTAAAAGGTGCAACTGGGGGCCAGTGTAGTCACATGATGCCACGAGGGGCACTTTCACCATAAACTCTTTGGCCTTTTAATGCGTTCAGCAGTGAATCAATTCCCCCCCCCCCCCCGTATACCCCTCTAATAACGCTGCGGCCCCCTCCGCCGGCGCGCCGTACATCACACGCAGAGCGAGGCCACCGTTTTCAAGCTGTTTTTATTGAAGTGTCGTTACGCCGGGAGCTGTACATACACAGGTCATACACATTCATCGCCCACAGGACTCCGGCATCATGTGGGGGGATTCGGGGGGATTCCGCTATTAAACCCGAGTCCCAGCGGACGGGGTCAGCAGCCGACATCACGGCGGGAATAAACATCGTATCCACCACGACTTAATACCACGGAGACTGCATGCACCCCCTCGCCAGCGGCACAACCGCAAGGGGTTAAACGCCCTCCCGTGCCGAAATCAATAACTCTTTCCAGGCAAAATCTGACGTTTCCAACGTTATAATATACAAAAAGGGGTAAATCCCCCCCCCTCCCGAAAGCACGCGGCCCCCCCTCCCCCGCTTCGCACCTAGGGGGCAGAATACATACACATAGCAACACAAGGGGGCAGCAACTCCAACATAGTACACACCGCGGCCCCCCGGTTTGGTTTTTTTTTTTTTTTTTTTTACAAAAAAATACTCCTTTAAATCATGAAGAGCCCCCCGGGGAGCAGATTACGAGCAATAGCAGAATAACGAAATCTCGGCAGCCTGGACCCGCTGAGCTCGCAGAACCGGAATAGCCGCTTTAACATGCGAAGTTATTACATGTGCGATGGCAGCACGGAGGAAAGCGAGGATCCCCCGCCACGCCTATTTACAGCTCAACAACCTGTTTCTGTAGATCGCGCATGCAGGTTTCCCCCGCGACGAGCCACGCGTCATAAATACAGATACAAAGTGACACCGAGAACAAAGAATTCCGTGAAGACCCCCAAACACCGCCAATCCCACCCAACAATCCTACAGCCACGCAGCCAGTCCAGCGATAAAGAGCCGACCGATCCGCTTAACGAAAAGGGGGACGGAATAAAGAACACGGCCGGTTTCCGCGGTAACGAGTAAAGCGATGAAAAGCAATCTGTACATGGATGAATAAATTAAAGTGTTTACAACAAAAATGTTAATGGTCTTTTATTGAGAAAGAAAAAAAAAAAAACAAACAAAAAAAAAATGACTAGCATTTACAACTTGGAATGGACAGAATGAACTTTCTCCCGCAGCCGCGTCGGTCGGCGCCGACGTCCTACGAAGGTGGTCTCCGGCGGCTCAAAGTCTGGTACAGTCTTAAAAACCCACGAGAGTCCAAAAGATGCTCCCCGCGGTGAAAGGTTTTTTTGTTTTTTTTTATCCTCTAAAAATTTGGTGAACGGCTAACAGCCCGACACCCGTTCCGCTTTTAGTGCAAGGCAAACAAAGTGTTAAAACCAATAATAAAGACATGCCATCTTCGGGTAAGATTTCGGAGCACACCGAGTACAAAATAAAGAGAAAAAAAAAAAAAAAACAATAAAAAAGGTAAAAACACAGCGTTCAGATCACCAGGGACTTTCCTCGACATTTGCACCCCCCCAGCCGCCGCGCCGCGTACCCCCCCCGAGGTATCGACCAACTTTACGTCAAAACCAGCGATGACAATTTACGCTACGGACTCAAACCGAACCCACCCGACAAAAGTGGATTTTTTTTTTATTCTATATATTTTTTTTTTGCCTTGTTTTTAAATACAAAGATCTGACTGCGCTCAATTGTCAAGCTGCATGCATGTAAAAGCGGCCAGCCCAAACGGGGTTAATCATTAGCAAATGGAGCTTAAGGAGTCCACTAAGTGCTTCCTCGTTGTTAAGGGAGTACGAGTACTCGATATACTGTAAAACTCATCTTTTTTTTGGAAGAGGGGAGAGGGGGGGGATGGGACCACCAACCATTACATGCAGTTTTTTTTGTGGACAGAAGGTATTTGTTGACATTCAGTTTTGCTATACAGAAACAGAATGAGTAAATTAACATTTTTGCAAGAGGTAAGTAAAAGATTCAATTTGATTCTTCTAGAGGGGGACGGACGAGGCTTCACTTTGCGGTCATCATCTGTACGAATTCTGTGAACAAAATAATCCGCGTTAGGAAGCGGCAGAGGAACAGAACGTCAAACAGAGTCCGCCGAGAGTTTACTTCGTCTCAGTAACCAAGGCAACGACACAAAGCATGGAATGCATAGAATTTGTAATATTTACTATCTCAACTGACCCCCAGCGTCTGGTTAACCAGTTCAGCTCTGGGATACACGCCACGTCCGCTTATATGATTTGTGCTGCGAGCCTCCAATATTTAACTCTTTATTTATCAGAGGCTCGGAGGAGGAACCCAGGCGGGGGTCTCGGGTCACTGCATTTGGCAGGTTAGGGTGGTCAGCGGGAGCGAGGGGAGTTCTGCCGCTATGCTGATGTCGCCAAAATCCACTACGCAGCACGCCGGGAACGAGACATCAAGCGGTAAACACTTTCCGGGCGCCGCGGAAGCGCGCAGACTACTCACCTTCGTAATTGACCTGCCCGTCGCCATCTATATCGGCTTCCCTGATCATTTCATCTACTTCCTCGTCCGTTAGCTTTTCCCCTAGATTAGTCATTACGTGGCGGAGCTCGGCCGCGCTGATGTACCCGTTACCATCCTGTGAAAACGAAAGAGACGGCACATCAGACTCTGCTCAATGCCCAGCCGGGGCAGGAATATCCATCCCGCCACTCAGTGAAGCCCCCTCCCATACACCGTACATGCTGCTCTGCCGCCAAGCCCCCCCCCCGTGACACTTTGTATCGCTAGATCAGCGGGCGATGCATCTTCCGGGGCAGATAATGGAGCGAAGCCGCTAAATGCCTCCGTCTGAAGCTAAAGGGGACTCTGGGCGCTCTGTACCTTATCAAAGACTCTGAAAGCTTCGCGGATCTCCTCCTCGCTGTCTGTGTCTTTCATTTTTCTTGCCATCATGGTCAGGAATTCGGGGAAGTCAATGGTGCCGTTGCCTGAAAGAGAAGCCAAGTGAGGTTCGCGTGTCGCCGGGTCAGGTTTTACAGGTAAAACGCCAAGCGATGGCAGTCAGCCCGGCCCGGCAGGATCTGCGGCACGCTCCGGCCCCTCCATCTGTATAGGAGTCTGGCGCCAGGCAGCGGTTATGACGAGTGGGCCAGTATCCTGCCCGGCAATCCGCGGGTCTGTAAAGCCGCCGGCGGTCTCTCCTTACCATCAGCGTCTACTTCGTTGATCATGTCCTGCAGCTCGGCCTCCGTGGGGTTCTGGCCGAGGGACCTCATCACCGTCCCCAGCTCTTTAGTCGTGATGGTGCCATCGCCGTCTTTGTCAAATAAGGAGAAGGCCTCCTTGAATTCTGTTGAAAGACGCGCATGTTAAACACCACGAAGCCCAGCAGAGAGCTCAGTGACCGCCCCGGGGCGACAGGGCATCCGCGTATCCGGCCATCCCAACATTTTACTCGGAAGAGGCTCTTTCATATTTCGAGGGAGCGCATTAATCATGGCCACCGTAAAAAAAGGGGTTAACAGGAAGTATGCCTGCAGGTATGATGTCATTCCAAACAAACGCTACTCCATCCAAATGACAAATCGCCCAATTATCAGCCGCAGACATCACATTTAAATGCCCACCGAGTTTAACGGGGTCAAGAATCGGCCAATGAGAAGCGGCTCACCTGCGATCTGTTCTTCAGTTAGTTGATCAGCCTATAAACAAACAGAAAAGAGTTAGGATGTCAGACGGTTTCAGGGGGGGGTTTACGGCCGTCTTAACTTCAGAGGGACGTTTGAATGAAATCTTTGTCCTTATATCACGCCTCGGCACAGATGACGCCCCAGAGCATCGGGACCTTTAAATACGGGGCAGACTACCGGCCCCCTGGGGGCGTCACTGCATTTATCTTTCCCTAAAGGGGCATGGAAAGCCCTCCAACCAGGGGGTATTTTCCATCAGAAGTATCGGTGCAATAGGGTTAGAATTCTGCATCCTCTAAAGGAGACCAACAGCCCCCAAGGTATGGGGCATAAAGGCTGAATATCAGGTTCCAGATAAGCCCGGCCAATCACGTCAAAGCAGTTACCCCTGCTGCTTATTGGCTGCCATATTACAGAACGTATTTTGAGGACAGCACAGGGTTAAGCCTGCAGTATACACGGCGTGGGACACCTCACGTGGCAGGCGTGTGGCCAATAAGCCGACATGCGTGTGTTTACCAGCCACCTGTAACCAGGATACACCGATCCTCCCCATAGCCTATAATACCCGCTCCAGAGAGCCGCTAATAGCCCACCAGGGTGCAGCTGGGAGGGTCACACGAGGAAGGAAGATTAATGCCCAATTCCTGAACCCGCAGGGCAATAAAATAACAGCCAACAGCACAGCCCCCTTCGCCCAGCTAAGACTATTAGGGGCAGTAATACCCTCGCTCTGCGCTGCTGCAGAACCTCTCGGAGCAGAAAGGGTGCAGCAAACCACCACAAGAGGCTCTGCAGCAACACCTGGCTCACTGCATCTCACTGGACAGATCTTCGTGCCAGCTACACCAACAGCCCCCTACAGACTTCCCCAGCAGGGGTATCAGCGCCAGTCATACCATCTACACCCCACGATGAAAGGCTAACCCGTCAGAGGCGACTCAGCGGTATTTCCAGGCCCCCGATATCGGCTAATGTCCCCGCCCTTGTGACCCCACCTGCCCCACAAATTCCATGACGTGCCCGCGCAGCGGGAACAGAACACCTGGGCGCGCGCAACGGGGCAACTCCACCCCCTGCCCGCTCTGCCTCACAGCGCGGACACGCCCCCACCCGCGCAGAGCGCGCTCTCTCTCACGCTCAGGTCCCTGACACTTCGTACATACAGCGATGAACTGAGATATCAAAGAGACCGCGGCTCGGGAAAACAGAATGTGACACAGCGGCGAGAAACTGACCGGAAGTCCCGCGCCCCTGCCCGCCCGTGAATAACCGAAATCTCTGGAGCTTAAGGGACGGCGGCAAGTCCCCGGGCAGTGCCCAGGCTACCTACCATGGCTGTGTGGCGAGGTCAGCAGCAGGGAGGCCGGGCACGCTGTGCAGGATCAATGCGACCTGTTCTGCAAGCGGAGCTCCACAGAGTGCTGGGGGTGGGAACCGCAGCCACAACAATTTATAATCGCGTATCCCTCCGCCAACGGCCTGGGAGCCGGGACTGCGGCGGAATACCACGCCCATCAGCCATCACAGACACGCCCACAATCCTTCAGTATGACCCCGCCCCGCGGCAATCCGACCACTCCTCCTGCTTTCATTCTCGCAGTTTATCAGGGGCTGTTTGGGGGGGCAACGTGTGGGGTATCTGGGGGCAGCCGCTGCAGAATATCCCGGAGAGCCCCGCACCAAAGAGCGTCTGACGTGCCGCCCAGTATCGAGGAGGCCTCAGGCTGTGGCCCCTCGGAGCTCTGCATTCACACAAGTGCCTCACTAAGCACCGTGTCACCTGTGTAAAAGCAGCAGCTCCCTGTCCGCCTGCACTTCGATTAGGTGGGGCACACTGACCCCTGACATGCAGCAGAAGCAGGGTGCCCGGGGGGGTACCCATCTGCCCCCCCCCGCCATGTGTTTGGGTCACTGCAGTCTCCTGCTCAGAATCCCCCCCATGTCCTGATCTCAGGGGTTAAAGAGATGCAGTAAGGAGAGGCCTCGTGTGGCTACACCCCGGGGAGATGCCTTGGCCGCTGGGGCTGCGGCTCTGACGTCTCCGTCCGGTTTGGTGCAGAGAAAGGCTGGGGTGTGACGTGGGGCATTAGGAGAGGCGACTTGCGGGGGCCGTAACCGCTGCTCAGGAGTCAGACACACTACCTTCTGAACAACACGGGGTTAATTCCTCCCGCTGCCCCCTGATACATTCACGGACCCCCGTCTTGTACCCCGCGCCGTCTCCTAAAGCCTGCGCAAGGCAGATGTCGCTCGGGGGCAGATCGGGTGCCGGATTTGGGGAGGAGGGTCACGCCGGAGTCCTCTAGGGTTACCGTGTGAGTGCCGCGTTACACGGACCCGGCGTACGGTTTCAGGCCGCCCCATGTTTTATTAATAAACAGAAACTATGTATCCAGTTTGGAAACAATAATAGAAAGTGTATCCATCCGCTCGACGCGGCTTAGAGTGATAGGCGGCGGGATTCTATTAGGATAAAGCGATTGACAGCTCTTCTGCCCGCGTTATCTGCTCACGGCCGTCCGTCTCCGATCCTCTGCACAGTGAGCTGGTTAAACGATGGATCTGCAGCACCCCCCACCCCCCCGGAGCCGCGTCTGACGGCCGGCGATCGTTTTTTTTCTTCTTATATGACTTTGTAAATAAAATGCTTCGGCCGCCATCGGAAAACCCGCCAGATAACGGCAAACACCGAAGCCAATCCATCCGCTTATTGGCAGCTGCCAGAGCGGCGTCAGAAGGGTTAACAGTCACGTGACACGTACGGGTCGATTTGGGAAGGATCCTCGTCTGCGGTGTTTTTGCTCGGATCAGACGCTTGTTTTTTGTCAGTATTTGCGGCGGATCCCGGGGCAGCTCAGCCACGGCAGACTACCACTCCCAGTATGCCAGCCGAGCCTTGTGGGAGATGCAGTCTGTGGATGTGCCAGAGGTCGCTGTGACGGATAGGGGAGGTGTGATGGGAATGGGAGTTCCCGGTGCCCGGCAGAGGAATTGGCTTCGCCCGACTCCCACTCCAATCATGCCTTCCCTATCCGTCACAGCCGCCCGTCCTGCTATCCGTCCATCACAGCTCCGTGGGCCGCCGCGTGTCACGGATTTCCGGGGACGCAGATTTTTAGGGCCATCCTGGTGGATCCTAATTGTAACCCTGCTGTACAGCGCCGTGGAATATGACGGCGCTATACGAATCAGCAAATGATAACCTCTGTAGACTGAACTTCATATTGAATCTATAAGAGAATCTGATATGTATATAAAAATATTAAACATCATATATATATATATATAAGTACCGGACTTACTCTACGGGCCAGGTGAGTAAACTATGCATTGTGTTTTGAGAGAGTAGTAGAACAGCCTCCCAGCAGAGGTGGTAGAGGGTAATACAGCGAGGGTATTAAACATGCATGGGATAGACATACGGCTCCTGAATCTAAGACGAGACCTTAAAGACTGATTAAGGTTTGAGTCTTTACAGCAGGAGAAACGGGCGACTAGACGGGGGGCCGACGGGGGCCGATCTGCCAGGGGGTTCTGTTACATTAATGGTTAAAGGATCGTCCTCAGCGAGAGCCGCCGACTGACAGCAAAACTGGAAGGAAAACGCCTTAAAAAGCAAAATATCAGAAGCTGCGTCTCCTGCCCCCCCCGCCTGCAAAACAGGTAACGCTGCACCCCTGGGAGTAACGCCTGCAGGTCTGGGAGTAACGGGCTGCACCCCTGGGAGTAACGGGCTGCAGACACGTTCTAGTCACGGGGGACGGAACCGATAAACAGCGGATTTCATCCCCCCGAACAATGAAAACAACCGTACTTTATTAACCCTTTCAGTGTCGGGCCCCCGGGCCGGATCGAGAGAGTTCATTAGCCGCCGCTTCGCGATACCCGTAGCCAGGCCCGTCGCTGGCGGCCATTATTATTTAGTAGGTTTATATGGCGCCATCATATTCCGCAGCGCTGTACAATGGAACGGTTGCTGCATGGAGGCCGGCCGAAGCCGTCAGCCTCATACCGACAGAGAACAAACACGCGTGACACACCTCGGTGCCAAACGCCACACGCGGTTACCGTAGTTACCGGTTAACTCTTTGCATGATTACACGGAATTGACCTGACCCGCTGATCCGAGCGGAGAGGGGCAGCGACGGGATAACTTCACGAGACGGTCAGAACATGCGCAATGACATCATCGATGAACGCACAAAAAACTATTCACAGAACAGAATCGCAAAGTCATTTTTTAGTGACACCCCCCATGAGTGTCAGCTCTGCAACCAGCTCCTTCTGGGACCCCGTATCCCAAGCCTGTTCCTTCTTTAAGCTTCTTAAAACATATGAGAATTTAATGAGCAATCGATATCCGCTCGCCAAGAGGTTCTGCAGCTGCGCAACCAAAATAACCAATCATTATTATTATTTTATTTAAATGCCCCGTCCTGTTTGTGGAAGCCGCTGCTGGATTTATTGTCCGGGCTCATGAGATCCATTTGTGCCTAAAAGGGATAAAAAAAACCAAGAAAAATAATAATTCATAATAATAATAAATTAATAATAATATAAATAAAATAAATTACTAATAATATAAATAATTATAATAAATTACTAATAATATAAATAAAATAAATTACTAATAATATAAATAATAATAAATTGGTAATAATAATAAAAAAGTCCCACGAAGTGCATTTATATTATATTTTTTTGCAACTCACTAACGTGGATTTTCTAACTAAATAAAGAATTAAAAAAACACTATTTAATATTAGAAATAAAGTTATAATAACTCAGTTTGAAATTTTCACATCAAAAGCTTGTAATATTATTTTTACCTTAAAACAAGAAAAAAGAATTTGAGTTAAAGAAAACTCTATATATATAAAGGGTTAATTGTTGATGATGCCCCCGGTGGGGTGGTTGCAGTGCGCGGCGTCACTGCTGCAGTGGGACAGATGCTGGGCAGGGATTTCAGGCCTCCTCCTCTCCAGGCACATCACACAGGGACTATATTCCAGCGCGGAGGGTTACACGCCTACCAGGCTTCTACTGGTGCACACAAACCCGTTGCTTGGTTGGCGCTGGGAAGTCCTCGGCATGCATTTGTGAGGGGCGCTCTGATTGGCTGGCCGGACCCTGCAATGGTTGCCCGGAAGAGCCGCGCGCTGTCATTGGTCGCGCTATACCTGCAATGCGTCAAGTGGTGTCGGCGGCGGCTGCGGGCGCTGTGCGTGGCCCCGGTTGCTGGAGCATCCCTCCATGCGCCCTCCCTACCCGGCCTGCAGGGCCCCGCTTGCACCGCAGGCAGCCGGGGCCGTAACAGCCCAGCAAATGGTGTCATGATAGGGAGGCGGCTCCGACTGTAAGGGGTTAATGGGGTATATTGGGGGTGCACAGGAGCCCCCAAAGTGTAAAAGTCTGTAAAGAAGAAATAGAGGCCAAAAACTACCCCCCATTCAGTAGTTTGTATAATAACTACCCGGTAATAACCAGCTGCTGTTTTAAATTAATTATTATGCATCCTGCATTGGTGCTGGGGGTAATTGGCAGCCCCCCAAACCGGGCAGCCATAATAATGCCAGTGGTAGAGCCCCTTCTATTTATTGCACTGTATAGGGCTGGCATGCGGGAGACATCTGCCCCAGCTGCTGCGGAGCCTCTTTGGTCGGAGAGTTAAATGCAGAGCCTCTGATTTCCTGATGGCTGTAAAGGCGCTGACTCCTCATCCTCCGCTGCGGTTTGGTGGCCCCCGGGGCTAATCGGCCAGCCCTAGGTTTGGCCCTTGCAGTAGGATCATCCAGGAAGTAAGCGGAGGGAACGCCTGGAGCCTCTGCGGGACTTTATGTCAAATATTCGTCAAAAGTATCAAATTCCACTAAAAATAGAGCCTCAGCGGGAGGCCGTGGCCCAGAGCCTGAGAAAAGGAAGCTGCTGCTTTCCTGTGTCACTTCCCTGGGACATTTGACGAGTCATATCGGGCCAAACTGCTGCATAGGGAGGACTCCGCAGAAACATTCCAGTGGTTTCCATGGCGATTGCTCCTTTTCTACTTTGCCTTTGTAAACGTTAAGCGCTAACACGGTCTGTAGCGCCGTACGGTTTAAATGGGGGGTTAACAAATATCTTACAAAGATACATTTACACAGACAGATACAACAGGGCGTGAGGACCTGGCCAGTGAGCTTACAATCTAGCCTTACGGCGCTTTTCATACAAAGCTCCTGGGAAGAATGATCGGCTCCTAGGGGCCCCGCTCCTGCTTTTACAGTCTAAAAAAAACATGACCCTTTGTGCAGCAATACTGTATTATAAGGGGCCGACTCCAACTCCCATCATGCCTAACCAGAGGCCAAAACCCAGGATTACATGCAGGCGCATGCACCGGAATCCACGCGTTAAACCAGCATTTTTACTGCCGGATCTGGAAGCGAAAACCTTTATTTATTTATTTATTTATTTATTTAGGTCGGGTGACTGAATAATCCGGGAGGAATTCAGGGAAATAGCGAGCGAGGAAGTATTTGCATGTAGCAGGCACGATACTCCTTCACACGGAAACAGCCGGCTCGGTGCAATTCCTATTATAGGAGAGACGGTATATGCCGAGTGCCTCGCTCTGATGGCTGGTGCATCGGAGCATCTCTTTATTTATAATAACTGAGTGCAAACCACGTTAAATGTGATACGGGGGGGGGGGTTTAAAATAGAAGCTGCAATAGTGATTCCTGCTTTAACTACAACTCTCAGCACCCTCAGCCAAAACCCTTTGGTGTCCAAAGATGCCTTTCCCCCTGGTGTGTGCGGTGCAGTGCAGTGACACCGAGCCGTCCGCACCCCCACCCCTTTAATGATCCGTTCCATGGGGTTACATTTTTAAAGGGACTGGGGTACAAAGGGGTATTATCACCCCCCTCTCCTCTCGTTACATTCTAGTGTTCCATTATTCCCATTGTTAACTATTAATATCCCTTTAAAGGAGTATTTTGGGTGAAATAAGAGTATATATGGTATATCCATTCCATTTAAACGCTTTAGTGCTGCTGGATCCTTCTAAAGACTTTGTCGCATCAATTGGAGAAGAAGCCGGCGAGGGAGATTTACTAACGAGGAGACTTCGGAGACGGAGCGCTGCGATTCTGTACGGCCCATTTATCCCAAGTCACGGAGTTTATGACTAGCAGAAGCTCATCGCAGTGACGGGACTCGCGTTAAATCGTGAATAGTAGTTTATTACTCGGCTGTCCTCGCCTGGCACTGCCTGGATATCCAGAGCTGACACCTAGCGGAGAGTGAGAGGTAACCGGAGCGAGAGATCAGCGCTCGCCCGGCTCGTACTGAAATCTGAGGGGTAAATATCAGGGTTCCGTCACACTGTATGGCCGTATATTGTAGATAATGTATAATCCACACTGTGTCGACAGACCCCAAGTGTGATGAATGCCGCGTCGCATCAATGCTTACCTGAGATCTGTGGGCCGGCACTGCCCCTTAACACAGTGAGACTCCCTGGAGGGCTCTCTCACCCTGCGCCCCCCCCTTTCTGTATATTTTTGTGCATATTTGCAGATTCTGACCCTACCTTTGGGTCGAGCGCCCGTTACAAATCCCTGCTTGAATACAGGTGACTCATTTAAGACAATATCAATGGAATCTGAATATCTTTGGCTTTTTTTTTTTTAAGTTGCTCTGCTTTGCAGCGCGTCCCCTTAGTGTAATAAACTGGAAAGGTGGCACCGTTTTGGTGATCAGATTGTGTAGCTGCACCTGCTTTGACACGTGACCTACGCGTTTAACCGTTTCAGTGCCCGCAGCGAGAGGATCACGAGCGATCTGTGTGCCGGAAACATTGTAGCCGAAAACGTCTCACCGGCTGGCAACTGTTACTAAGAATACAAACGTAATGCGGCAATGTGTAAAGATTTCCATAGTACCGGCCCAGGTCCTGCTGCATTAAAAGCTGGCGTTATCCTGACACGGGGGGGGGGGGGTCCGGATGACATCATAGCAGAGAAACGCTTGCATGTTTGCGTGTGTTTGGCGTGTCTCTGGTTACTGTACACACGCGCAGGCTCGGCTTGGCATCAGACGGTGTGCAAAGTTGACATAGTAGTAATGATTAACCGTGAAAATGCTGTAAATACCAAAGTACAAAGCAATCCGATAACCGACGGTAATTATTTCTCTTACTAGAATGGCGCTTTCCGCCCAGCGCAGGAGGTTATTTAGATAAATGACTGACCGACCCGCGGGAGGAGCAAGAAATTATTTCACTGACCTCGGCTACGATCACCACGGACTCAGAACGCGTGTAAAGAAATAAGTGACTAATGTATCCTATGAGAGAGCGTCGCTGTTTGAACCTGTAGATTGTAAGCTCTGCCGCTTGTCTTTACCATACCGCGAGTACTATAAAGGCTCGGCTTCGTATTATTATTCATTGTTCTTATAGCGCCATCATATTCTGCAGCGCTGTACATAACAAGCGGTGGGTAACATAAGAATTTAGACTTACAGAAACAAAAGGCGAGGAGGGCTCTGCCCAGAAGAGCTTACAATCTAGAATAGCACTCCTAATAACCAGTCAAAGCCCTGTTAATATACTCTGTCTAAGCCACAGAGGCCAGGTGGCAGGTGTAGGCAGGCCTGGAGTGGCTATATGGGACGTTGGGCAAATGCTCGGTGGGCCGCTGGCCAATAGCACCCGATTGCCACTCCGGACGCACACTGTGTGCTGCACCGTGCGGCCGGCGGCAGCTGAAAACGCCCCACGACACGCAACATGATTGTGCCATCAGGTGGGCGCTGGGCGCATCTACCCCGGGGGTAATAGTAAATGTTTACGTGCAATCAAACAGAGGGGGGCAGATGCTTTCCCACCCTCTGCTATACAAATAGTAAAATGTGCCGAGAGGGGGTTGGCTTAGCCTTATGCCCCATGTTTATTTTAGAAACCATTTCATTAGTCACCTGGAAAAAATAAAGAATTGTCCTTTTTTTCTTGCAATTGGAAACGATGGTGTTAAAATATAATGAAATAAATACTAATTTACTAATTGGCTATGAGCTGCATTTATCCCATTGTGATGCTATAGACATTAATATATATATATATATATACAGTATATGGTGTTATAGACATTAATATATATATATATATATAGTATATGGTGTTATAGACATATATATATATATATATATATATATATACAGTATATAGTGTTATAGACATTAATATATATATATATATATATATATATATACAGTATATGGTGTTATAGACATTTATATATATATACATACAGTATATGGTGTTATATACATTAATATATATATATACAGTATATGGTGTTATAGACATTAATATATATATATATATATACAGTATATGTTATAGACATTAATATATATATACAGTATATGGTGTTATATACATTAATATATATATATATATATATACAGTATATGTTATAGACATTAATATATATATATATACAGTATATGGTGTTATATACATTAATATATATATATAGTATATGGTGTTATAGACATTAATATATATATATATACAGTATATGTTATAGACATTAATATATATATATATACAGTATATGTTATAGACATATATATATATATATACACAGTATATGGTGTTATAGACATTAATATATATATATATATACAGTATATGTTATAGACATTTATATATATATATACACAGTATATGGTGTTATAGACATTAATATATATATATATATATATACAGTATGTAAATATATAAGTATTTATATTATTTATATCTTTTTTAAGAATGTGCAGAATTAAGACGAGTGTTTGTTTATTTGTAGAAACCACATTCTATGTTAGACTTTTAAACGTAAATATTTGGTTTACAAAAAGGAAGGAAGGTGATTTAGGGGAAAAAAACCACGGCTTTTCAGGCTTTTCAGGCTGAAACATTACGCCCACGGAGACGAAGCAAAAAATAGTATAATGCAAAAAACACACAATCCCCGTGAATATCATTTTTTTTCCAGTACAGGATAAAAGCACCGAACACAACGCAGCCTTCTGTGCAGCCGAGGGTCCGCCACGCTTTAAAACGCTCTCTCTATGTGGGGGACGATGGCTCCCTGGGGGGGTTTCACGGGGGTCACTGATTGATAGTAAAATTACCGTCTCTGATACCCTCTATATAATAAAGACAATAAACACCAATAAAAGCCTAATGAAGGCAAACAGCTTTGGAAATTCCCTATTCTGGACTTTTGTGGTTTTTCCAGAAAGATGTGTTTTTGTGGCGTCTAATAACGGCTGTTATCTCTGTAAATGATGGGGCGTCTCATTAGACTGCGATAGGAAGAGTCTCGCGCTGCGGCCTCCGGCTTTCTAAATGATTATCCATGCAGGAGACTAATTGGCTAATTGATACCAAATAAGAACAGACGACGTATAGAACCTGCCGGCAGATCGGCCCCTTCCGGCCCATCTGGTTTTTCCTGCTGTAAAGACTCAAACCTTAATCAGTCGTTGGTCTCCTCTTAGATTCAGGAGCCGGATGTCTGTCCCATGCATGTTTAATACCCTCACTGTATTACCCGCTACCACTTCCGCTGGGGGGCTGCTCCACTTATCTAGCACTCCTGGGGCAAAACAGACACAAAGGACCCTCCTACATTTATAATTGCATAAAATAAAATCTACTTTATTCCTATTTATATATTGTTGCCTTTAACCTCTAAGCATGAAGCGAGGGTCTGTTCATATTGGCCACAATATCCAATAAAGGGTTTTTTAAATCAACATTTTTTAAAAGCTACATCGCTCAGCCTCTGTATTAACCCCTGTGGCACAGATGCAGATTTCAGTGAAGTCCAATAGTTCTTTTTTTTATTAAAAACGCATTTTTTTTCCTTTTGAGAACCGTTTGCCGTTGTAATTCCTGCGTTGCCCGTGTAGCGGCCGCTCAGCCCGGGTTCGGGTCGCAGGCGTTCGCCTCACGCGGGGATTAAACTCACTTTTGCCACGAAAGCCTTTTACGAAAAGCGACGGTTTTAGGCTTCCCGCAGAGCAATCAATAAACACGACGGAAACCTATTATTCTGAGTGCTGCCGAGCGGCGGATCTGACGGCCGCCAACATGCAAACTTAATACGATTATTTCTTTTCTGTTAATTGAGTCTTTCTGTGATGCGGATTAATTTTCTCTATTAATGCGTTTATTTGTAAAACTATATATTCACAGAAATATTAACCCTTCCAGGGGTAGATTGGCCCTGTTCTGCCCTGTGGGGCTTGCTGGGGGACGACTGCCCAGGGTGACTACTCCTGGGTACTAGTTCATAACATATAACACACAACCTGCCAGCAGATAGGCCCCATCCGGCCCCCGTCTAGTTGCCCCATTTCTCCTGCTGTAAAGACTCAAACCTTAATCAGTCGTTGGTCTCGTCTTAGATTCAGGAGCCGTATGTCTATCCCATGCATGTTTAACCCCCTCACTGTATTACCCTCTACCACCTCTGCTGGGAGGCTGCTCCACGTATCTCCCACCCTCTCAGTAAAGTAAAACTTCCTTCCATTCCATCTCAGTCTCTGACCCTCTAGTGTTAGATTCCGGTCTCTTCTCCTCCTTTGGAATAAACTTCCCTTCGGTGCCAATCCCTCTAATTCCAATAATAAGACCTAAAAAATAAGGAAGAGAGTGACGTTCAGTGGTAATGAATGCCAATGTTTGCACCTTAGCCACCCCTAGGCGTCCAGCAAGGGTATCTGATGCTCAGGGTCACTACTACACAATCAGACGCGATTTGCACCATTTACTTAGCGACCGTCCGCCACGCGGGGAGCAGCAGCCCAGCGGCGGATTTTCTGCTGCCGGTAACAAATACTGAATAAGTTGGATACAGACTTTTGGGGTAAAGCGATAATTATGACCTGAAATGACTTCTGACAATTAAACTGCTTTTTCTATTTCACGTCTGAGTGACAAATCCCTCGGAGATCGGAATAAAACGGCAGGATTTGGCTCGCCGCGGATACCGAGCGCCTGCACATGGCGCAGACAGATGGTGCAGTATGTAGACCGTCGCCGACGTGCGCGCATGAAAGCTCAGATCCCAAGGGACCGGCTTCAAAACAATCTTTCACGTGGGAAAAGGGGGCTCTATAGATTTAGGGGGTGCAGGGGTACAGCGGCACGTCGGGTCTTTTAATGCCGAGGATCTGTGCGTTTCGCTGAGAAAGGGTTTTATTTGGTAAAAATGAATTTATTATGAATTAAAAGCACAATATCGCAGGTTTAAAGGGTCTGGGATACACAGCCACGGCCATCGCCGTGGGGGGGGGTGCAGAGGCAAATGCGCCTTTTGTGGGGCAACAACGTCATGTGACCGCTGTGAAAGAAATGGTGAGAACGCAAGACCCCAACGGAGACTTCCCAGCAACCACGCGGCAGGTGACCGGGGGGGGGGGCGCAGGACCTGGGGTAACTGACCCAATTTGCCCTCTGTGAAGGATGGACCTGCCCTCATCCACACCGAAAGCTCTAAGCATATAGGGACACCACGACCAGGAAGATGGGTCTCATAGAGGGACTGTCTCTCCTAAATTAGGGATTCGTGGGAGGTATAGGATAGACGTTATTGGGTACAATGCATCAAAAAAGCAGTAAAAGTGGTGTAGTCACCATAGCAACCAACGGGATGTTCCAAGTGCTCTGCTCTAGATTTGTGCTTTAGACGTAGCCCGTTATGTTGCCGCGGGTTACCGCTCACTTTCACCCCTTTTAAATAAACGACACTATGAATAATAGTTGGGAGGATTAAACCGACTCGTAATGCACTGCGGACGATACTGGCCCCGGTCTGCTAACTGGAGCGCGGCCAACCATGCCTCGCCATTAATAATTAACCCGCGGCCGCAGGCTGAACTATTTGTGCCGCAAGATTGCGATTTCCTACAGAACTTTCTCAAAACGTAGAATATTTCCTTCATTTTTATGCAATAAGACAAAAATTTCAGCAGACAAAATAATAGTAATTATTTATAAGGAGTTTTAAAAATGACGATTATTCTAATTTATTGTTTTATGTAGCGCCATCATATTCCGTAGTGCTGACGGTCGCTGATATTAAAAAAGGACAGGAAAATTCTGTATAAAACACAAAATAATCGTATAGATGAGATTTTGCTGGAATTTGCAGCCAAATAAATAAATGAGCTCGTTGTTGTTATTTTTTTTTTTTTTTTACAATAAGGTTAATTATGGTAATCTCACAAAAAAATATTTGCATATCGGACCAAGAGAAAAAAGTCCAAAGAATACGAAGATGATCCAAAATATGAATCATAAAATCGTAAGATTTGAAGACCTCAGGTCCCTTGAGACTACATCTGAAGAAGAGACCACTGAGGTCTGGATAGCTGACATGACTCTATAAATAAATAACTATAAAAAAATATAACTATAAAAATATATCTGGTAAAAGGCATCATAACCTTTCATGGCATTTAAAATAAAAAAGATGGTTTCAGAAATTTAGTGTGGCCACCAGCTAGGGGCAAATGGTCGCCAAAGTGATAAAAAAAAGTAATGGCCACAGGGGATATTTTGGTTGCTATGCAGTTAATACAGTGTACCACATTAAGCTGCAGAGGACATGTGTGGACTACATTTCCCAGCATGCACGCCAGTTTAGCCGCTAGATTAGTTCAGCGATAGCGCCTAACCGCATGCTGGGAAATGTAGTTCGGCGAAGGATGTTGTGGTGTATGCGTGACGTGCATTGGCTGCGACGCGCTCGTTGACAGCGGCGGAGAAATGGCGCTGTTTCCAGCTTTTGCAGGCTGCAGCAGCGACAGCTCGGCTCCTGCACGCACAGGTGAGACCCTTGCCAGGAATGCCCTGCTCCTGGGGGGGGGCAGAGAGATTAACCCTTAAATCGTGCAGAAAAAAAAAACATTTCAGGGACCTCAGTCTTACATTTCATGGGTAAACCAAACGTGAGCTCACTGGCCATCAGACATCAGTTATGCGCGTTTAACCGTCATTGTTTGAATAAAATTTGTAATGGTGACATCATACTGACCATAGGCAGCTACTAAAGCTGCTGCTCCACTTACTCTGCTGAATTTAACACTTTAATAACCAAATACAGCATCAGAAACAAATACGCAGACCCTCCTCAGAAAGCGTTTAATCACGAAAAATCTTGACTGATTTTTTTAATGATTTTTATTGGGGACTCATGATTGTCACGTGACACACAAGCAGTGTAATAACCGCCTATAGGTTATTGACATAGACACTAAAAAGCTACTTAGTGTTTACGGTGCTGAAAAAGTAAAAAAAATATGTATGTATGTATGTATGTGTGTGTGTGTATATATATATATATATATATATATATATATATATATATATATATATACACACATACACACACACACTACGGTCCAAAGGTTTGGGATCACTGAGCTGTTTCCATGGAAACCAAGGAAATTTCTGTCTGTAACATAATTGCAAAAGGTTTTTTTTAACCATCATGTAGCCTTTTAAACCTATACATGGATCAGCAAACACAACGTGCCATTGGAACACAGGAGTGATGGGAGTGAACCCCCATTGAAGGGGTTAAATGGCAGCGTTTTGTTGTGAAGGGGGTAATGACATCGGGGGACGTTGTTCTGGGTCGCGCGTAGAGCTGTGGGTTTTAAGAGCTCATGTTACTGATCGTCTCCCACCTTCCTCTCTCCACAGATTTGGACTGGCTGACAAATAAAAGCTTCTGCACGGAGGATGCCGTGTCTCTGCACCAGCGCGCTCTGCAGGCCGACCACCAGCCTATGGTCCGCGGATCTAGGTATTTACTCCATCAGCCGTTTAGATGATCTGTAGTGTAACCAATAACTATGTAAAAGGCCAAATGCAGATACGTTTTAAGTACAGCTAACACGTCTGGACCACTTTATGTTTCCTTATCCGAAGGCCACCAATCAGTCCGTTTCTAAGGCGTCTGTCCTGTGATTGGTTGCCTTTCGAAATCTGTCAGGACGTGAAATTCTTTGTAAAACCTCCAATTTTTGTTCTTATTCGCTCTGTTCTCCAGTAATTTCCTGTCGCTTGTTTTCTGGCCTCTGGTGGTCAAACATCCCTGTTGTATAAAATTAATGTATCACACCTGTAAGGTACATAATTAGGACTTTTCTATATTCCAAAAGACTTTCCTTTGTGGAATGCATTTTTAAATTATTATTATTATTATTTTATTTTTATTATTATTATTACTATTGTTATTATTATTAATACATATTATATAATATTATTATATAATCCCTCTGAAGGTAAGTTGTTTGTCAGTATTTACTGCTGGGATGTTAAAGTGACGGCCATTGTTCCCTGCAGGAGTCCGTCCGAGCCGGAGCTGTCAGCGGAAAGCGAGGGGGATTCTAAGACGTCAAAGAAAAAGAAAAAGAAGAAAAAAAAGAAAAAAAAAAGCCACTCGAAGAAGAGAAAGCACAGCAGCGATGAAGATGATGTTGGTAGGAGCAGCAGCGACTCTGAAACCGTCTCGGGCACAAGGAAGGCAGAAAGTGAACCTGCGCAGAGGTACACAGGGGATCTGGGGTAGTAATTCCACAAGTCCCGGGTTAACAAGCATTATAAAGCTCTAGTTTAATAATGACATATATTGACATATTGAATGGAGGGCTGTGGAGGGTACCATGGGAAGAGAGTTTTTTATGCTGATGGGAAAGTGGGGGCCTAACTGATCTTGATGGACCGTGCTAGCCATGTCCCGACTAAACATAAGCCCCCTGCAAGAAAGGCAACGTTAACGCAGCAGGTTTCTATCGAGTGTAATGTTATGGGTGGTAACACGACTACTCTCTATCAGGCAGGACTCTCAGATATCAGCCTCTGGAGTTTGGCGATGGTTGGATGAGACCCAGTCTGGGACCGAGGAGACATTCATCATCGACAAGAAAGGCGACCCTGCAAACTGGCAGTACAAGTCTCTGTACAGAGGGGACATTGCAAGGTAAGGCGGCATCCGCTGGCAGCGCACAAGCCTCAAAGACTTCCATGGTAGAGCGGGCCGGGCAGATGCCAGACACACGTCTCAGAGTGTATGCTGCACAGGTTAGGGTTAATGCCAAGCGCTGCTTAGGCCGTTTTAGCCTTCGTCTTTTTTTCAGTACTTTTTCAGATCTATAAACTACTGAAAAAGATGTACAAAAGGCTTCTTTAATTGTCCACCAAGTTTCCAGACCTGCGATTTCAAACCCCATTGCGAGGCAGCGGTTACGATCCCCAAGTAAATGTACAATCTGCATCAGAGTGTTTTTCTATATGATATGAAGATGTGCCGTCCCCGGCTTATCTACATACAACGCCAAACATTATTTCCCTGAAGTTTGGAGAACACATAGGCGGGAAGAATTCTAGCTATATGGTGTTAGGGATACGTTCCGGGGAATACAAACCTACACAAGTAGCTTTATAGGCCACGAAACTCTGGAGTTATTCTCACATTCGCTACAATCTACGGAAATGTTGCTTTAAATGCTTGTGTGTTATTTCTAACTTTTATTAAGTGGCGCTCTCCCCACAAGGGGACTCTTGATTAATTCAATAAATGATGTGAGTCCTGAACAGCTGGACTATAAATCACCAGTCCTTCTGCTCTCCTATAATGTTGATTAATGTCTCAATAAGCAGAGTCTGACCCGACTCTATTTATTAATTTCAAATCTTTGGTCTTTGATTTGTACCAGAATTTTGCTTGCTGTCGTTTCATCCAGGTTCTTAATATGTACAGTTTGTAGCAAATTATACCCAAATTTATTTTTTTCGTTACCCGATTATCTGAATAAGACTGTTCTTGGTGTATTTTGTCGCTTAGATACAAGCGGAAAGGGAACTCCTGCCTTGGGATCGACCGTAAGAAGCAGCAGATAGTTTGGGAGAATACACCAGGCGATAAGAAGCAACCCAAACAGGTGAAAAGGGTACGATTTTTCTCTAAAGTCGCCGTGCATGACTTCCGGTGTCCCGGAGAGCTGGTGTCTTCACACCATGATGGAGCAGGATCAGAAGTGCCGGATTTTATACCCGTAACGCACGGTGACCCGGATGCTCCCGGTTCCTCCTCTGTTCCCACCAGCCGGGTAAACCCTCTCGGGGTATATGATTCATCTACCGCCCTGTGGCTGGAAGGAAAAGGGAATCGCAAAGAAGACTGTCCGCAGCCGGCACCCAGAGACAGCGGCATTCTGGGGAGGATAGAGGACTACAACAAGAGAATCCGGGAAAACCCAACAGACGTTCAGACGTGGATGGATTTTGTCTCCTTCCAGGTACTCTTCCTCTTACTTGATGCGTCTTTGTTGTGTTCTCTTTTTATATCTGAAAAACAAATGGGGAAAAAAACAAACAAGCAGTTTTTAAAGTGGACAAAACTGTGAGCAACCAATGAGAGATTGAATCTCTGCCCTGCTTATCTCCCATTGGCTGCTTTCTGCTCTAATTCAGAACCTTAAATTTGATATTCCCATCGCTCTCTCCTTAAAGGATGAACTGATCAGCCACCCGAGCATGTATTCCACCAGCGAGGGAGAGCTGGACAGCCACCGGATGTCGGTGAAGCCGCTTCTGGAGAAGAAATTGTCCATCCTGGAGAGAGCCATCGAGAGCAACCCGGGCAGCACAGAGCTGAAGACCGCCAGACTGAAGGTGTGCGCAGAGTTCTGGGAAGCGCCCGCTATGCTGAAGGAATGGCAGAAACTGGTTTTCTTGCACCCCAATGACCCGCAGCTCTGGCAGCAATATCTGCGCTTCTCCCAAAGCCAGTTCAGCACCTTCACCACGTCCAAGATGAACGCTGTTTTTGGGAAGTGTCTCAGTACGTTGGCAGCAGTGCTGGACGGCAGCATGCAGTCTCACCCAGCCCTGCCAGGCACTGAACGCAGCATGTTCGGTGAGTGACCCGTCCCCGCCGACTAAATGCGTGCCGATATTCAGACATATCATTCAAATACTGTTTAATATCCTAAACCACCTAAGAAAATTGACATTTTGAAAACAGCTCTGATTTTTGCTCTGCCAACCTTATTTAATTTTATCAGCTCCCCAGAAACAAGCATTACCCCAGAGGTGAAACCTGTACCTTATTCCGGGCAATTTATGATAAATGGTCCTGTTTAAATAAAAATGTAAAACAGCCATCAGCGCCACCTACTGTAACATTAAGGGAAGCGCACCCACGAGAGCCTTCCTTCATCAGCCCCATTCGGCCCCCGTCTAGTCGCCCGTTTCTCCTGCTGTAAAGACTCAAACCTTAATCAGTTGTTGGTCTCGTCTTAGATTCAGGAGCCGTATGTCTAACCCATGCGTGTTTAATACCCTCGCTGTATTACCCTTTACCACTTCTGCTGAGAGGCTGTTGCACTTATCTACCACCCTCTCAGTAATAAATGCATAACAAAAAAAAAAAAAATGTGTACAATTTTCCTAAGCTCCAGTTTTTGGGATTCTTTTTTTTTATTTTTATGAAAAAACCTTTTCCGTTGCTTGGTAACCATCTGGCCTCATTTTCTTCTTTCCCCCGTTCCTCTCAGATATTTTTATCCAGCAATGCCATTTCCTACGGCAGGCCGGCCATACGGAGAAAGCTGTGTCCCTGTTCCAGGCACTCATTGAGTTTACGCTCTATAAGCCGGACAGCGTGAAAGACATGAGCAGCAGAGAACAGGTATTTACAGCAGCCGGAACCCCTGGCTTTGGGCAGAGCTGGGAATCGATTTAAAGGGACACTCCAGCCATCATATGTACTTTAAATCATATGATAAGTGAGAGGTCTCTGTTCCCTCTTGCAAATGCATGGGTGGAATCTGCAGAATCCCTATTTGCCCCCCTACCAGCTCCAACACACCTTGGCAAACACTCCAGCTGGGGTCTGGTGGGACCCGTGTGCACGTATGTGGAAGGCTCTACCAGTGATGCTGGCGTCTCTTCCGCTTATTCCGACCCTGACGTATTGGTGAATTAGATGTGTTAAGGTGACGAGCTTCATGACGTTAATCGTCAACCCCAAAGACCCCCAGCCGTGTCCATTAAATACGTTTATCGCGTTCTTCATCGCTCAGGCATAGAATTCTAACAGTTAGAGGCAGACAGATCAACTGGCGGCTTGTAAACATTTGGATGCAGCGGATGTGAATAAGCCAGGCAGGCTAAGGGTTAAATGCCATGGCGCTAACGTGTATACGGTCTGGCTGTGTTGTGGCAGGAGCCCTGAAAGTGGTATTTAACACTTTCTTACCTAGTAGGAATTTCTGTAGGACCCTGGTGACTGCCATCAAGACTTCTTTTAATTATTTTTTCTCCCATTTATTCCCAGGTGCAATTTTTTGAGCCATTTTGGGACAGCGGGGAATCGCGTTTTGGTGAGAAAGGTGCCAAGGGCTGGCGCTCCTGGATGAAGCAGCAGGAACGTGGCGGCTGGGTCACCATCAATAACCTGGGTAATCCTATTCGCACGTTCCGGTCCCCGGAGAGGCCAGACATATATTTATCTGCTCGCTGCTGTAGACCATTCATCTCGTCTGTCAGCTCCTGTTACCTGCGGCAGCGGCTTCGCTAACGATCTGTCGCATTGCACCCCGGCACGAGCTGCCAAAAAGACATTAACCCCTGACATGCAAGGCAGACTACAGTATATATATCTCAGCAGGGATTTTCATAATGCAAATGAAAACTTGGGTCTTTCTTCCTAAAACAAGATACTCTTTTATGGCCCCGGTGTCTTTAACAGCGAGACTGATCAAAATATTAATATTAGATTTAGAAGAGACCAATTTAGTTGCATGTTTTCCTTTTTTTTTTTTATTTTCTAACCATTTTTAATTTAATAAGACAGAATATAGTATGATTTATAAAAATAACCCATTTAAAATGGTTACATTGTAATATTTATAATTGCTTCTTTATAAACGATTCTATTGATGTATGGAGTACCGGTGTCAGTTTGTAGGTACTCTCCCCCCCCCCCCTCGGACTTTTCCTGTGGGTTTGATGTTTTATTTCGGGTTTCTATATTTTAGGGATTTAAAGGGCTCTCTAGGACTGATTGTAAAGTTTGATGTCTCGGTGAGTCTGTCTGTGTTACTTTTGTCTACAGACGAGGATGACGAGGATGAAGCGGACGAGGAATTTGACATTAAAGACAAAGACCGTCCCAGGCATGAGATCTGGCTGGATGTAGAGTGCTCGAGGGAATTTCGCCACTGGTTGCCGTGGCGACCCGATCCTGCCAAAAAGCAGACCGAGGAGGATTGTGAGGATCCAGAGAGACAGGTGAGAATTATCGGAAGTCACCCCGATGCCGTTACTGTCACCGCGACGTTACAGCGAGATCTGAACACGGATATACAGATAACGACCGCAGTTATTTGCAAAACGGGTAAAAGGTGTTTCATATACTTCTGTAGTAATCATATAAACCATTTGAGTGTCAGTAAGTTTTGTGGTTTCACGTTCTCCTAATTACCGAGTTTCCCTGCTGTGTCCTCAGGTGCTGTTTGATGATCTCGGTCCGTCCCTGTTTAGAATCTCCAGCCCCGGTCTCCAGTTCCAGCTGATCCTCTCCTTCCTGCAGTTCCTTGGGGTCCCCTGCGGGTCTCGTCTCCCCGAGTCTTGCCTCTACCTCTTTCTGGACGAACCTTCCATCTTTGACCCCATTCCTCCATATGAGAGGCTGCTGACCTCATTCAAGCCGCCAGGGTCAGGGGTTTGCACCGTCGGTCACTTGGACACCATGACCCGGGGCAGGCGACTGGTGGGTCAGTCCAAGGAAGGAGAAGACTTCATACAAAATGTCTTCCAGTCTGCGCTTTCACTTTTCCAAGGAGAGGAGAAGGTGAAACTGTCGGTCTACTGGCTGCGGTATGAAATATCCAAGGTATCCGTTCATTCGTACGAAACGTGAACCCTTCGGCGTAAGCGAACGCGTCACACTGGGGCACCGTCGCTCGAGCAAGAAGCCAACACCGGCTACGGCTAAAGCAGCCGCCGCTTCCGGGTCAAGAGCGCTATGTGGCGAGCAGTTTAATACTGACTTTACCCTTTAGACCAAAAAAGTTTCCTTATCTTTATAAAATGATATTATCTCCACCAGTATTATCGTCAGGTATATCTTCAACATTGGCGATGCTTCAGGAGCCGGCGACTCTCTGCCAGCAAGAAGCCTCAGTTATAATGTTGCTTGTTAAATAATACCGTATTGGCCCGAATATAGGCTGCACTTTTTTCCCCCCACTTTAAGTCTTTAAAGTGGGGTGCGGCCTATATCCGGGGTCTAGCGCCCGGGCAGGCAGCAGGGTTAGGATACAGATCCCCCGCAGCGGTGCAGAGGACCCGTATCCTACTCCCCGATACGCTCAGACAGCCTCCCCTGCCGGCACTTTCCACGGGGGGGAGAGCCGGTACGGGAGGTTGTCTAAGCGCATCGTGCTGGTCACCAGCAGCGGCCATGCGCGTGAACGACCTCCGCTGCCGGCACGTCTGCTCGGTGTGCTTTACCAATCTCCCTTGCCAGGAATTCCCACGGGGGGGAGAGCCGGTACGGGAGGTTGTCTAAGCGCATCGCGCAGACGTGCCGGCAGCGGAGGTTGTTTACGCTTGCATCGCCGCTGCCGGTGACCGTCCGCACGATGCGTTTTACCTCTGCCCCCAAGACTTACCAGAGCAGACTCCCGGGTGTCTTGCGGGGCCGGCGGGGGACATCTACGCTATACGTATATAAGTTGTATACGCGTATTGCGTAGATGTCCCCCGCCGGCCCCGCAAGACACCCAGGAGTCTGCTCTGGTAAGTCGAGGGGGGGGGGGCAGAGTGGCAGCATATCTCAGGGGGGGGGAGAGGAGGACAGTGGCAGCATATCTCGGGGGGGGGGAAGAGTGGCAGCATATCTCAGGGGGGGGCAGTGGCAGCATATCTCGGGGGGGGGGACAGAGTGGCAGCATGTCTATTAAAAAAACTTTTTCTTTAAAAAAGCACCAAACTTTTAGGGGGCGGCCTATATCCGAGCCAATACGGTATATATATATATATTGTTTCCACAGAAATCCCTAATAATACACTTTCAAAAAAGGACGGTTTATGACTTGCACTAATAAAGAAACCCAGAATCCAGTAGATCGGCCCCATCCGGCCCCCGTCTAGTCTTCCGTTTCTCCTGCTGTAAATACTCAAACCTTAATCAGTCGTTGGTCTCGTCTTAGATTCAGGAGCCGTATGTCTATCCCATGCATGTTTAATACCCTCGCTGTATTACCCTCTACCACTTCTGCTGGGAGGCTGTTCCTCTTATCTAGCACCATCTCAGTAAAGTAAAATTTCCTTCCGTTCCATCTCAGCCTCTGACCCTCTAGTGTTAGAGGCTGAGATGGATGGTATATAACAGAAGATAACACACAATCTATCTGGACAGGAGGAAGATATTAGGAAATGTAAAGAGGGAGATGGTGCCTTATTGTGAGATTTAATGTTATTGTAACATTTTTTTTTCTTCCCGTGGGCAGGTGGTCTCATACCTCCAAACAACGAATAAAAGGAAGCTGAAGTGTCAGGGCAAGCGGAGCAAACGCCTGGCCAAGGCTTTGCTGAAAGAGGCTTCGAACCGGAACTGCTTGGCCCTATGGAAGGAGTACGCGCTACTGGAGTGGCTTCTCGGCAACTTGGACGATGCCAGGAAGGTGTTTGATGTTGCAATCGGTTCAGCAGGGGGCAAAGGGTTACAAGACCCGGAGCTCTGTGGCCTCTGCCTCCTGTACGCAGAACTGGAAGGGGAAAAGCTGGGGTGTCCGGACGGAGGCGCCGGCTCTCGGGCCGTCCACGTTCTGACGAGTCTTGCTGAAAGTTCCCCGTATGCTCCCTTCAGCGGCCCGGTGCAAGCTCTTCGCATCCTGAGAGCTCGCAAGGCTTACGATCACGCTGTGGAAGACTGCCTGAAACGCCCCCAGACGCCCGGAACGCGCTGTTTCTATGGCTGTTTTACGCTGTTCCAGTATCTCACTGTGGGCATTGATGCAGCTCTCGCTTTATTGGTACAAATCTCCAGCTCGTGTCTGCCCCCTGCTGCACACCAAGGAGAAGCGCAGGGCTCCCAGAGCACTCTGCAGGATATCGCGGTCATGCGCGCCAATCTGCTCCGGTACCACACCAGGGCCAGCGTGTACCCTCTTACCCCACTCAGAGAGGCTCTGATGGCCGCCTTAAAGCTGTGCCCCACCAACACGTCACTGTGGAGAATGTACCTCCAGACTGAGAACAAATTCCACGTTGCCAGCCGGGCCCGGAGATACCTGGACGGCGTCCGGAGGATGACGAAAGCGCTGGAACCGCTCCTGTTTGCCATACGGGCCGAACAGCAGAGGAAGGAGCTGATTGACTCCGCACAGCGGTAAAATAAACTCTTTCCTTTAAATATTTTTATATATTTTTTTTTTTCACCCATGTTTTTTTTACTACCAATAGTTTGTTTAGATGGATTCTTCTCAGTGCGGGGCTTTACAAGCTCACAGTTTGCCTGAAACACATTAATACTTGGCTGACGCGTTTCGCTCACGGCTATGCCTTGTTCTTGCAGGGTAAATCTGGTTGAGATTCACTCCGTCTTCCCGGAAACCGGTCTGTCGAATCGCATCAAGGCCCTGTTTGAACACTCGCTTCGCACAGAACACGGTTCCCGATGCCTGCTGCTGTGGCGCATGTACCTGTGCTTTACGGTAAGGGGGGGGATACAGGAAGATGAGCTTTACCCGTGTAAACCCAGAGAGCTGGTTCCAAACCCAAAAACATACCCAGGGCTTCTATTCATTATACTATGTGAGTGTTTCTATCTTGAACTAGACCTGTGCATCCGAATGTCCGAAAACAAGCAGAGACCCCAGAGAGCTCAGAATTTACGTTTGCATTTCGTTTTTTATTTTTTTTAAACTCTCACTCACTCTTATTCACTCTCTCACACTGTCTCTTTCGCACTCTCACTCTTATTCACACTCTCGCACTCTCTTTCGCACTTTCACTCTTATTCACTCCCTTGCACTCTGTCTCTCTCTCTCACGCTCTCTCTCACGCGCTCTCTCAATGTGTCCTTACCTTCCGTTTCCGCATCTCCTTTCCCACAACTCGTCTCTTCTTGTTCTTCTCTCTTCTTTCTTTATCCGCTTCTTCTTGCTCTCAGACCTCGTTAACCAGGACTCCCAGAGCACATCTGCAAAAGGGCGGAGCCTCCAGCCACACTTTGTCTCACGATTGGCCGCAGGGGGAGGCTGTCCCTGTGGCTCTGCCCTTTAGCGGATGTCCTCCGAGGGGCCAGAATAATGCAGATGGATTCACGGTGAAAAGAATTGCTTCTGCCCTGTGCTCCTGATAACTGTAACGGATTCTCTGTTCTTGTCTGTTCTCCTGGCGGCTGAGGGTCCTGACGGTGTTTTCTGTTCTGCTTCTGTGAAGGTTTCTTTGGGACATCGGGAGCGGAGCAGAGGGCTGTTCTACAAGGCGATACAGAACTGTCCGTGGGCCAAGGTGAGATCAAAGTTACTCTCTACACGGAAGGTGTGATCCGTATAGCTCGAGACCGAGTCCTGCTTACGCCTCACTCCGTCCTCGTACAAACAGACCTTCTTCTCCCTTCATCGATTTAAGATGTATCTGTACTGTATATCAGCGATTGGGTGAGAAGGAGCTGGATGAGGCCTCCCTCTGGTGGTAGGATATTGGATGGGGTAATAGGTGGAGGAAAGACGTGGATTGGCCCCACTCTGTGACTGGTATAACTCACCGGTTATTTTCAGTCCGATATGTTGAACTCATTGAGGGGACCTCATATCTACCGCGACTCAGGACTATTTTAAAGATATATTTTTGGGGTCACCCAATTACTTTATCGGTTCCTCTGCTCTCTCAGGTGCTGTATCTGGACGCCGCAGAGTATTTCCCAGACCATCTCAACGAGATCGCTGACCTCATGATGGAAAAGGAGTTGAGGATCCGGGTGCCTCTGGAGGAGCTGGATCTCCTTTTGGAGGATTAATCCGGAAACCTCCTTGACCTCAGAAAGAATTTATGTTATTTATATATATATATATTTATATATATATGTTTTTTATGAGATCCTTAATTTTTCAGAAAAAGACCTAGATTGTTAATAAAAAATATTCTTATGTAAACGTCAGAGTTTTTTTTATTGATATTGGCCTGTGGGTACTCAATACTCATATCTTCTTTCCACCGGTGATATTATTGGCCATTGTTATGCATGTAGGAGTTTTCTTAATGCGCCCCCCGTCCCTGGGCGCCAGCAGCCTCCCTCTCGTTTAAGATATGCGCTCTCACGGCGTTTGGCCTCTGGGTATAATGGCAAACCTCGCCTTCACCCGTCCGGAACAGTCTCCGTGAGGGTCAGACTGCGAACGATCGGAGCGAGCGAGGACCGCAATTCTACTCCTTGGTGGGAATCCACATGGATAAAAGTCTTTTTCTCGCGACCGTTCTTTCCGTGTTGCTCGTGGGGTCTCTCCTAAGGGTCTCGTCGGTTCCAGGTGAGTCTGTTCTTGTGTCATGCGGACTTTGTATAGCTTTTGAGAGTGAGTGGCCCCCCTGCGTAATCGCTAAACACCCCCCGGCATGCAAATTCTAAATGGAAGACTAACAATGATATGCGTGTCAATAACACATCGCCAAATGCGACCCCATAAATATAAATAGGAAGCGGCTTTACACACAAAAGATACGGTTTGAGGGTGAAAATCTCTGCTAGTGATGTCATCCGGGGCGCGCCGAGCTCTAACGCTGCCAGTGAGGTCACAGGGTTCCTGCCGTCGGCCAGACGCTGTTTCTCTCCCCTCAGACGATGAATGTCCGGACGCTCTGCCGGCTCACGAGGACTGTGAATACCACGAGGTCTGCGAAGACGCGTCCTGCCTGTATAACGAATATGTCACCTGCCATTTAAATCGCTGCGGGACCTGCGAGGCCGTTTACAGCGGATACGACAACGTGACGGTGGATTGTAACCAGCGTGAGTGTTCTGCGGAATGCACCACGTGGTGCTCTACATCTTACTCTGTTCTACAGACTTAGTCTATCGGGGAAACTATTTAACTGCTGGACAGAGACATTTTTAACCCAGGCCTGACCTTTCGCCTATGACTGAAGGAGAGCTGCGAAACGCGTTGGGTGTTTAGCCCATTTATTATGACGTTTCTTGTCGCTTGATGTTTGTGTAACTGTCCGCTCTCGCCCTGCAGTGACCCCAAAGTGTCGTCTCATGCACCTTGAGATGCTTCACAAGAGCCGAAGTGGAGAAAGTCGGCCCCGACGCGGCCGGCTGGAGGTGGACAGCGTTTATGACCCCAAATGTGAAGAAAGCGGGGCCTTCAAGGCTAAGCAGTGCGACGAGGACTCCAACCTGTGCTGGTGCGTGGACAGCGCCGGCGTCCGGGTCACAGATAAGACCGGGGATGACCCAAAGTGCGACAAGCTGGTCCCGGTGCAGTGAGTATAACGCCAACGTGTCCAAGTGTCCTGCGCAATGTACGGCCGAGCGGAGGCAGGGTTACCGGTTGTGTTTTTTTACCTTTCAGTCTGATCCAGATCGATTTCGGCTTCAAAGCAGAATTTGCATTTCTCAAAGGGAGAGAGGAGGATCTGCGCAGGTGAGTCGGCTCAACGCTCCCTCCGCACCCATTCAGGGGCCGCTCCGGGCCACCTGTTTGCTCTTCTCCACCCAAATTGACCCCAAAGCTCTGTGTAATACCCCATAGGAGGCTTTTATCATTTCTCTGATGGTCGCGTGATTGGTCTGTTTCAGGAGTCTGGTCAGCAAAGTGTCGCACTTCATCCAAAAACCCCCACAGATCCTGCAAATAACAGTGAGTACTGAGTACCACCCGCATCTGATTTTAACCCTTTTGTGTTGCTCAACCTTGTGTGTCTTTGGCACATTTTTTGGTCTAAAATTAACGCGCACAGCATCTACGCAGAGGGTTTACAGTCGTCGTCATAGAAGCTGTTCTTAAAAAGAGACCGACGTGTCCTCTTTAGACGCCCATGGCATAGCAAGCATCTCTCTTCAGTAGATAAAGTTACAGTTGTATGTAAGAAGGGTCAGAATGTGGACACGCGGGGTAATAATGATGGTTGTGAATGTGTCGAGCGCCTCTCGACTGCCGTTAAATGATGTGCTTTTCCCGACGCAGGTTCATGAAGCCACGCACGATATCACCATGAAATTGTTTTGTATGAATGGAACGAAAGAGCTGGTCGACATCGCCACGGCCGCTTATTACATTGAGAGAGACGTACGTATCGAGTTGTAAGGACTCTGTTTTTTTTTGTTTTAGCCTGCTCTCCCGATAGCGTGACGTAGGGGAGCAGCAGCTATTCCCGAAGTTCCAAGTTGTATTAAGTTGACCCAACTGGGTTATCGGACGGTCACCGACTTGCCTCTTCACCCTATTATGAGATTTAGTTCAACCGCCGGTCCTCTCCGCAGCTAAAGCAGAATAAATTTGCCGTTTCCCTGGGCGGCCGCAGCCTGGAGGTGGATCGGGATTCCATCCGCGTTCTGTTCTTTGACAACGAGCCCCCTCGCATCAACATGAAGACCATCTCCCCCGGATTCGCAGCGATAATCATCATTATAGCTCTGGCCATCCTCACAGGGATCGCAGTGTTTGTAAGTATGGGGTGCAAAGGCAGAGCTACACAAACCTCGCCTTGCTCTAAAGCCAGGAACTATACTGTATGTGCTTCCGATACGTGCTTCACGTACAGGTATGTCCGATACGTGCTTCATGTCACCCTTAGCCAAACCCCTCCGGCTTATCTCGTAAACAGGTATTCAGTACTGCGGCGGGGAAGTTTAGCCGTACGGGATGGAAACTGGACTAATGTGTAAACACTTATATTAAATGTGCGGAATTTGATTCTCTTACAGGTTGTAGTCCAGAGAAAAGCAGAACAAGAGCGAATTCAGTTTGAAGTCATTGAGGTGAGATACTCCGGGTACATGTGTGGCTTTGGGCTGGTTATAGGATATTTAGCTTGTGGTGGATGGAATAAATACAGAGGTCCCTAGCTTGGTGAAGGGTAAGAGCTCAGGGGTACATGGGCTAGGATTCTGCACCTTTTTCCAAATACTAATGACTCTAACCCTGCTCCTGAGACACTTCCCACGCTGAGCAGGTTAGATCATATAAAACTTATTTTGCATTAATATATATTTTTTTCCCCCCAGGGCCAGGAGCTGGGCGATTATCATCTGGCGCACAGAGAAGGCCTGCGCTACTTTTATGATTAAAATAAAGTTAAAGTTTTTCTTGTCTGTATATGTGATGTGTAACCGCTTTACCTGATAAAGCATGCGTTGATTCATTAAGTCTCTCAGTAATCACACAGATGGATTCATCGAATAGTTTTATTTTGAAAACGCTAATACTTAACACCAGTCCCAGCCGATAATTTGCTTAATGAAACACCCTTATGCCAGGTATCACACGCTGAATATTTACCCGGCCGCTTTTACAGCAGGCAATATCCGTTAACGGTGCTTCCACGGGGACAGGTAGGCTGGCTCAGCCGTGACTCTGGACGTGGAAGAGACTGCATGTTTTTCTTCCCACGTTAACAGAAAACCTTCCCCTTTCACATGAAATAAAAAAATATACAAGAAAAAAAAATAACGTTTACAGATAAAGCCCCTCGGGGGTTCCCTCCTGCTTCTTGTAGAGGACGTTTTCTTTTGATTTCTTGAAATCTTCGTTGGTTACTTTCATTCTCCTCTCTCTGAGGGCCATGAGGCCAGCTTCCGTGCATATGGCCTGCAAAGAGACATCAAGGTTATCAGATTCAGCCGCGTGAGGAGAAATAGACCGCCTGTATTAGTATAGCAGAGTTTGATGTTTGGCCTCAGATCACAGATTAAAAAACACACAAATTTAGTTCATATGGCAGGTAAAAAAATAAATAAATCAAACATCAAGCCGGGGTCTTGTGGGGACGTCCTGCTATTGAAAGGTAAGAGTCTTACTTTTATATCTGCCCCAGAGAGATCATCTTTCGCCATAATTAAATCATCTAAGGTAACATCGTCTGCCAGGGTCATGCGACTCGTGTGAATCTGGAAGATTCTCTTCTTAGTCTTCTCGTCAGGGAGAGGAAACTCAATTTTTCTGTCAATTCGTCCTGAATTAAAGGAACAAACAAAACCAAATAAGTATAAACATGGCGAATGAAAAATGAAGGATAGAAGTATACCCGGCGCCGTTTGCCAATGCTAGGTGGTCCGTTCGTACCTGGTCTAATTAAGGCCGGGTCAAGAGTCTCTATCCTGTTTGTGGCCATTATTACTTTGACGTCTCCTCTCGAGTCAAACCCATCCAGCTGGTTCAGAAGCTCCAACATGGTCCTCTGAATCTCGCGCTCTCCGCCGGAGTTTGAGTCGTATCTATAGGAGAGGACAGGACAATATACAGTGACCCATTCAGATCCAAGACAAGAAAAAGAGCCTTTAACCGTGTCCACTATTAATTTATAGATTATTTTTACTCTGCTAGTAAAACGGTATAAGACCAAACATTTCGATGCCCGTGGAAAGTAAAGTTGCCAATCACCTTTTTGTACCGATGGCATCGATTTCATCAATAAATACAATGGACGGGGCGTGCTCCTCGGCCACGCGAAACAGCTCCCGAACAAGCTTGGGGCCGTCTCCCAGGTATTTCTGAATGAGCTCCGAGCCCACGACCCTCAAAAAGGTGGCAGATGTTTGGTTTGCTACAGCTTTGGCCAGCAGGGTCTTACCTACAGATAAAAACAAATGCATCATCAATGGGGGCAGATCAATTACAACTAATTAAGAAATAAAGTATAATGTTAGAGCGTCAAAACAGGGATCTCCTGTATCCTTCAAACAACGTACCTGTCCCGGGAGGGCCATAGAGGATGACACCTTTGGGTGGCTTGATGCCCATCTCCTCGTAATACTCTGGGTGGGTGAGGGGAAGCTCCACAGACTCCTAATGAACACAATACCCAGAAAATCACCAGCAGTACCATACTCAATGCTTCCCCAGTGTAAGGAGTATGATAAAGCCATCAGATTATGCTACTAATACCCCTGCCCAAGCGAGTGTCACGGCAGGCCCTAGCATTGTGTGAAATGACTGCACGGCGCTAGCCTATAGTACCTTGATCTCCTGGATCTGGTTATCCAGTCCTCCTATATCCGCGTATGTTTCCTGAGGTGCTTTCTCTACCTTCATGACTGTCACCAAGGGATCAGTGTCATCCATGAGAACCCCGATCACAGCATGAACCTGAGAGAAAACAAAGACAGTATTAATCAGGTTATTTCTGCTGTTTACACTTGCTTAAGACGGCACCTGCCATGCACGAGAACCGGAAGATGTCCACTTATTCCTAGCATCGCCCAACCCTCACCTTGTGGTTGAGTAACACGGAGCATCCGGGTTCCAGGAGATCCTTGTCTACGAAAGACAGGATACTGACATAGTGCTCGGATCCTACGGATGTTGAAACTATAGCGTGATTATCATCAATGATCTCCTCCAGAGTGCCAACAGACATGGGGGTTCCTCGCAGGTCATCGACCTTTGACCTCTCTTCCTGCAAAGGTCATAAGAACAACATATTATAGTTTATCCTACTAACAGAGAGGACCCTTCCCTAATACATTCATCAGAATTATTTTCATTGTAAATGACAAACTTCAATTAGATGAAGCCGCTCACTAACTCCTGGCTGCGTCAGGACAAATGATTTGATCAATTCCTAATCACACAAGTCAGCGAAACAGACTCAGAGAGCATCCCCTGTCTGTATCACCTCCTGCTTCTCCTCCAGGGGCTTCATCTGTTCCTGGTTCCTGATGAACTCTTCCTCCATGAGTAGGTAATCTTTGATTCTCTCCAGTTTCAACAGCTTCAGTCTGCACTGCGTATGAGGAGTCACTGTGGGAGAAGAGAGGCCATGTATTAGACAACAAGGGGATATCATTGTTAATAATATATCGTTAAAAACTGGTGCAGTAAGCGGACAAAGGGACTGCTTTTGAAAGATAAACAGTAACCGAAATTAGCCAACTGCCAAAATCTGGGGACGATTCACTAAGCACAGTTCTAAGTACCCTGAGAGTTATTTGTCACACTTACCAAGGGGCAGTTTGCTAGCTGCATCTGGACCTTTTGTCTTCTTTTTCTTCTTGCCCACTCGGGTTGGTACAGGGGGCTCATATTTCTTCTTCTTGTCCTTAAATCCAATACAGATAAGTCAAAGTGCGTACAATATACAATACAAATACTACATTAGAATGGATAGTCTTAATGCATTTTAAAATACAGGGAGCTTTGGAGAACAGGAGTGATGGGAAACGTTTTGCATATCTTAGATTCAGGCTGAGTATAGCCAGAGAGGTCGGTTAATACAGAATAGGTATTCTTTTCCATAAAGAGCATTAACAGTTTTTAGAACAAGGTATTTACTAAACGGGTCCCTTTCATTTATTCCAAGAGATTAAAGAATAATACATTTTTATACCTTGTCATCTTTTTTGCCACCTCCAGGCCCGTGTCCGCCACTCTGACTTTGACCCTGAAATAAAATAATGAAAATAATCCAAGGTTAATGACAGACGAAGCATGTGCAAGCGGACACAATCCATCTCTTCTCACACCAATTGTCCCCTTAGACATTTTAGTTAGCACCACCAGATATAAAATAACTTCAGAAAGGATCTAAAACGTTCCCATCCAATACTGAAGCTGTCACTGTTTCTGCGAACTGCCCTATATAAGTGTGTATTTACTACGACTGGGGCAGGAGGCTGCTGGCTGTGAGGAAAGAAGAATGGATGAACTGGAATTTTATTCTGGAATAAAGACTTCCTATTCTCCGACAACAAGCAGGGGAAAAACAAAAACTTTCATATTAAGCCGGTTTAACGCAAGGCCGGGTCTCTGGCGTTTATTTCCACAGCCGGTGGAACCTAAACGGTTATTCTTTTTTAAGCTTGGGCGTGATTCTTGAATATGGGAAACACTGGCATGATAATATTTGGTTAATTTAAATGTTAAATAAAGTTTATTGACTAATAAAAAAAACTTGCTTTGAGCCCACGTTGTGCTTTTGATGCCCCCCCCAGTTGTATTTGTGGGTATCTGCCCCCAGTGTCCTGCGTTGGCGATGGCATGCACATACAGAACACGGGAGTATTTACCGGGACGCATATAAGGGGGCATCCTAGTGACAGGTACTATATGTGTCTGGCACGCCTGACACGCGGTGACGCTGATGTTTTAACTATTTTTACAAAATCCAAGGAAAAACGTAGGAGTACAAAACTTTATACTAAACATAAAAACCTTGGGCAGAATAAAAGCAAATGCCCCAGCAATATGTGTGGGGCAAATATCCCTCAAAGGATTATGACAATAATAAGAAGATATAATAAAAATAGTAATATCTTTATTATTAAGATAATACTACTACTAATAATAATATTAATAATGACCAGCAGGGCCCTTTGTGTTACTTTGAGCTTCTGTCTCTACAAGCTGTAAACATGAGATGATGTGCGGCCTTCCTGCTGGGTACAAGGGGCTTCTTTTGCCCCGAAGTAACCCTGACAGCACCCCTGCTCCATCACCCCACACATATAAAGTCAGGGTCAGAAGGACCCCGAATCCTCATATGCCCCCTCATACTGACAGAACGGTCAGTTACTGCACCATGGGCGGTATGTGCTACCGGGAGAGGAGGTAAATACACCAGCACGGTGAGACCGGGCTCCCCCACCAGAACAGACCCGCACTAACTGCCCCTACAGAGATACCCCCCGAGGAGGCCAGCCCTATTGCTGCCCCTTGCCCAGCAGTTCTACCCAAGGTTTAGAAAGATGCCCACTCACCATGTCCGCTGCTTCCTGCCGGCTGCCGATTCCGGAAGTACGTCACAAGACGGGTCCTGAGGAGGACCAGAAAGCCGGATCCCCGCCTTCTCCGCGAAAGGCAAAGGCAAGGGGAGCCAGCTGTTACCATAGCAACGGGGAGGCCGCCGCAGCTGGAGACTGTCAAAGCAGAGCGACAACCGTAGCTGCCACTTACCCCGGCTTAGTTCGGCCAGTCCCTCTTTGCCCCAAACCCCTGATGCCCCTCTCTCCTCCCCTGATGCCCCTCTTTTCTAGGAGGTCAGAATGTTTGCTGGGTATGAGGGTATCGCAGGGTTCTACAGCCCTAAAAGCCCCGATAATGTGTATAGAAACAGCAGGAAACGGCTTTATAAATGACAGGAACGCTCCCGGTATCCCACCAAACAATACATTTATAAGAAAATACTGTACTTTGTCGTGTCGAAAAATAAAACGTTCGTACTTTAGGGAGAAGCTGCAGGGCTGCAGTTTCCCACCCCCTCCATGGTCCTGCGATTCTTGCCACTGATTGGCTGTTTGAAGCATCTAACGTGGAGCGCTTTCTGTGTCTCATTTACATACCTGGGAACTCTCCGGTTGGTCGCTATGGCAATAAAACTACTATCCATGGACCGCCACCGCTCTGCTGCCGACATAATGTGTGCACGGGTCATGTGACGCTGTGACCCCACACATGTATACCTCACAACAGACCTACATCCATGCACCTCTCTTTTCCCTCCTGATGTCACTCAGGGAGACGGAGTCCCCTGGTTGCTATGGTAGCTGCTCCAAATATATAACTATGTCATGATAAAAACGGGCCATAGTTGGTAGTAGAGGGAATGGTTTTCTGACATATGATGTCATGGATGATGTCATAAGTGCCGCTCAGTCTGAGTACAGGAGATGTGTGCGGGACGAGCCCCGCTGTCATGGTGCGCTCAGCATCCCGTAATGCCTTTCATTTAAATCCCTTTAATTTGGTGAGTCTGGGCCCCCAATGGCTCCACGGCTCGGAACCCATAGGCTGCCTCTATCTTTGGCCTCGTTGAAGATCATCCCCATAAACATCAATTTGCAGTAAAAAGGGCTAAGTAGATACAGAATGTTATTTATGTTTATTAATATCATTTAAAGGGGAAGCAGCCAAGAATGATGTCATTTATAAAGTTCTCTACGACATTTGGAAGAATAATGGGGTTTATTTTCCCCGTTTAATTTATAAAGCCGTTGCCTGCTGTTTCTATACACATTATCGGGGCTTTTAGGGCTGTAGAACCCTGCGATACCCTCATACCCAGCAAACATTCTGACCGCCTAGAAAAGAGGGGCATCAGGGGAGGAGAGAGGGGCATCAGGGGAGGAGAGAGGGGCATCATAATCCGCACTAAAGCCCCCGGCGAAGTCCTGCCTTAGGAAATGAAGCGACAGTACTGAGTGTTCAGTTACTCCGCACGCTCAATGAAAAAAACGTTTCCCCAAGAAGAAAAGCCACTTTAAGTCTGACCTCCAAGGCGGCCATCAATATATTCACCATTAGCAAGCACGATCACTGCGATTGGCATGTGACTATTTTGGAACCTCAGGATCTGATGACCTCGGTGGTGTCGCCCTAGGGGACCCCAGCTCTGCATAGTCCGATGCTCTATTGGATAATCTGACCGGCATAGAACCACCAACCGGACTGTAGTAGCCAGCGCTGTGCAAGATACCGAAGCTGGAAGACGACTGCTTAGTGGGGTCACTTTACGTGGCCGTGCACGACTAGTGTGGCAGCTTCAACCACATGGAAGGAAGACACGAGGGACTTGCCTGAGCGGTAAGATTTGTTTAGTATGTAAGCATGTGGCTGATATCACCACTAGGAGGCGACCCTGGCTGCCCAGGACCCCTATCATTGTAGGGCTACTTATCACCCACCTGAAGCCAGAACCTGCCTTTGGGGTTTGCGAGCTGTCCGGCCGCACAGGGCGCCATGGGATCTGGGGTGCCAGGAGGCCAGGGCAGCGCCGAGGCGGGTGCAGGGGGTGTACAGTACCCAGGCGGCAGGGAGCGGAGGAGAGAAAGGGGCGCCGAGCGTTGCTCATGAAAACGTTCCCTGCCAGCCCTGCCTTGCCGCTGCCCTGACTGCGGTGGTCTGTCTCGTTCACAGTGCTTCATGCTGAGTGGCGAAATATGACATCATATCCTGCGGCTCAGCAGTGAAGCCCACCGCGGCAGAGCAACGAGACGGAGGCCTCACGCTCCCACAGATGGGGTGTTTGGAGACAAAGATGGCAAGTCTTATGCGTAAGATCTGGGTGCTGGTCAGGTTCTATGTGGGCGCCAGGGCTGACCTTTGGGGTGTGCGACCTGTGATCTGTGCCTGTAATTTGGGTTTATTTATACCTTTAATGCTGAGTTTATACGCGATTTCCAGTTAATCTGTACCTTTGGGTGTTATTCTGTCGATCCATACCTGCTGTGCTATGTTTTCATTACATGTTACATTATTTATATACCTGCAAATACAGGGTTTGTATGTCTTATTCAGTTGATCAATACCTGCAGTGCTGTTTGCATGTGTTGTTTATTTGATCTATACCTTCAATGCTGAGTTTACATGTGATTTCCAGTTGATCTATACCTGCAATGCTGGGTTTGTGTGTTATTCTGCTGATCTGTACCTGCAATGCTATGTTTCCATACATTATTATGGTATACCTGCAAATACAGGATTTGTATGTCTGATTCTGTTAATTTGATCTATACTTTAAATGCCGAAGTTCACATGCAATTTTCAATCGATCTATGCATGCAAAGCTGTGTTTGTATGTCTTCCTCTGTTGATCTATACCTGCAGCGCTGTTTTATGTGTTGTTTATTTGATCTATACCTGAACTACAGGGAGTAAGTAAAAGAGAGGTATGGTTTAGTGAATGGGGGGACAAAGGGACTCTGGGGATGATTATGGGGGAGAAGACCTCCTAATGTCACGATAGGGTCAGAAGAAGGGAAGACTGCACCGACTCTCACAGCCCCTAATCTGCAGAATTAGTGTGGCAAGTATTTTTTTGGAGTGGGGGGGGGGGTGATTGCATATAGGGGGCCTAAGGAAATGCTTTTTCAATATTTAAAAAATGTTTCTTTTACAAAGTTAGCTGAAGGTGTTTGTGTAATTAGAGGTATTTAAATGACTTGTTGCTCCTCTAATTGATGACTTCATTATGTTCTTCCGACGTCACACGGATTCATAGAACTCACCGGCAGATTCAGCTCATCTAAAGACTCCAACCTTAATCAGTCCTCGGTCTCGTCTTAATTCTTCTTGGCTTCTGTTTGTAAGCAAAGTGCGGGACGGGCTGTTGTGCTCTCAGGAAATAGTATAACGCTATGAATTGCAGTGTCTGGAGTATTGACAGTGCTTTGTGATAATGCGCCGTTTGATGCATTTTGATGCATTCTCGTATGTTAATCCGACTTTGCTGGAAATGCAGTAAACATAGACCCCAAATACGTCGCCTCTGATGGCCGCATATTAACACGACGCATGTTCAGCTTCTTCACTTTAACTAAAAATCTGTTTTTAAGCCGCACGTTTTCGGACACATTTATACCGTAAGTGACCCGCGAACGCCCGTGGAACCTGCTTCCCTGTGACAGTAACCGATTCCCTTTACGCTCTGAGCGTTTATCGATATGTTAATTGTCTGCTTCCTGGACAACCAGCCAACCAACCAACCCGCAAACGATCTCAGAAGTTGAATTTTCCACCCCATGTTTTTTTCCCATTTCTGAATGACCACACTGAACACAAAATTATGGGGGGGGGAAAGGGGAAGTGGAATTTTCTTAACGCCTAACTTAACAACTAACTTAACAGCTTTTTTAACAACTAACTTAACAACTAACTTAGCATCTATCTTAATAGCTATTACAATAGCTTTGTTCAGTTTCTAAGAACAGTCTCTGTCTGTAACAGTCTGATTGCAGTCTCTTATCGAGCTGATTGTTCTTTAGCAGCCGTGAGAATCTTCTGCAAAGCTTTTTTGGTCCGCCGCCCGTTAGATGTCACGGTTGTGTACATCTCTTTCAGTTTGTCAATGGTGTTTTGTGGCGCGGCCGTCTTTGCAGGACGTGCGGGCTCTGTCTCAGGCGCACGGTTCTCACGCTGCATTATAACCGCACGCTGCGCCGGCCGCGTCCGCGGTTTCCGTTGCGCAGGCTGCGTGCCAGGTGTTCTCTGCGCAGGCATTGTCCATGTCGCCCGTTGCGCAGGCCGCGTCCGCGGCTTACGCTGCACGGGCATTGTCCATGCCGCCTGTTGCGCAGGCTGTGTCTGCCGTGCGGGTCGCACAGTTGGTCTCCGGCGTGTGGGTCGCACGGTTGGTCTCCGGCGTGTGGGTCGCACGGTTGGTCTCCGGCGTGTGGGTCGCACGGTTGCTGTCCGGCGTGTGGGTCGCACGGTTGGTCTCCGGCGTGTGGGTCGTACGGTTGCTGTCCGGCGTGTGGGTCGCACGGTTGGTATCTGAGGTGCAGGTCGCGTGGTACTTGCTGGCCGTGTTGGTTTTGGCCGCAGTGGAGCTTTGCTACCACTCAAGCTTGGGGTCCCAGTGGCTTCCTTCGGCGCAGGAGATGGGGTTCCCATTGTCTTCAGGATCCACTCGCGGTAGTATTGAGTGTTGGAATACACTCCTGGCTTTTGGGATTTTCCGCAGCCCTGACCCCAGCTTGTCACTCCGATGACGTTATACGTGGAGCTGTCCGGGTCCATGCACATAAATGGTCCTCCGCTGTCTCCCTACAGGAGTAAAGTATAGAGGAAGGTTAATGACACTTTTCCTTGGTTTGTAACAAACTGCAGCCTCAGCTGCGCTTCCCCAGTAAAAGCTCTGCGGTTTATTCACTAAAGAGCGAGTTGGCCGGGGAGTTTCTAAAAGCGGAGCCACAGCCACCCGATGTCTGGATATAATGACCGTTCTGTGACACGGTGGCCTGAATGCCAGAATAATCCCCAGAACATGACATGGGGGCCCAGATTGTCTCTTTGGATCTATTTTTTGCTATTATGTCCTCTAGCCCCAAAAATCCACAAATATTTGTATCCAGTCGTTGTAAGCGCGCTCCGATATCCCAGGGTATGGTCATAAACCTCCCCGGATCTCTTTGTGACTGGTTTAACCCATCTTCATTCCAACTCGTATAGTCTTCCTCGTCTTGGTGGCACAAACAATTTCTACTATTGTCCTAGCGGCGCATGTTCCCGGGGAGAAGATTTGGCACAAAATACCATCTCCAACAGGCAGATTTGGTTTTATAAACCCCCTCAGACATAGAGATTTGGTTTCTTACCTGGCAGCTATCGATGCCACCCTCCTCGTAGCCGGCACAGAGATTGTAGTCGTGGACTTGTCCGTTATACCACTTCGAGCCGTTGCACCTCTCCAGAGGAATCTGGTTGACTTTGGCCTCTTGGAGGATATCTGCCGTTTGGATGGCTGTTGAGACATCAAAGATTAAACTCATGAATATCGCTGGCTGCCGGACGCACAGACGCCAGCTATGGATAGGAGAAGAGTGACTTAAATAAACTAATCATGGAGTCCATGTAAGAGTGGTGTGTGTGCGGCTGAGTGTGGCGGGTGTGACTGGGAGCAGTTAGTGGGGTGAGTTTTGGTGAGTTCAGTGTCTTTGGGTTTACATCTGTTTGGCTAGACGCGCAACGACCCCCTTCCGGAAAAACTATTCCCCGTTTATAACCCCAAGAGGAGAAATCTCCCCTGTAAAGGACACTCACATTTTTCTTTGGTGACGCCCCAGCCGCTGATGAAGCAATGATCCATGGCGTGAATGTCCTTGGTGGCGCTCGGCAGGCAGGCCGGCTGCACGAAGTCGGTGTATTTGACGGTCTGGTTCAGCTTGATCAGCGCCACGTCGTTCCGCTCAGTCCGAGGATTGTAATGCTCGTGCTGAACGTACGAGTCAATAGATCTGATCTGGACGTCACTTTGCGATGGATCCGACAGTTGGAATCCTCCAAGTATAATTTGCCATTTGGAAACGAGCCTGGATGATGACAGACAGACAGACAGACAGACGTTAGCGGGAATCCATACATTATCATTCTTATCATAAACGCATTGAGCTCTATTAATCAAGAGGAATTCCGGGGCAAAGATGTGAAATCGGTACACAAACAGGAGATGTAACATTAACCAGGCAGAAGCTTACAATGTAAGGCGTGATGGCTTTGTCAGGTTAGAATAGTGAGGGTAAAGCGAATGATAACATTTCTACCCCTCACAATCCCATTATGCACAGCCACCATTCTTACCCCCCTCCCCCATCCTTACCTCTTCATGGTCTTGAAGCAGTGAGCCGCTGTTAGGACCCACTGCTCATCGATTAAAGTGCCTCCGCAGGAGTGGCGATGTCCGCCTCCGGAAGGCACTTGGATGCTGACCAGCCATGGCCAAGCACCAGGCTGCGCATCTACTCCTCCAACGATCCGCGAGCTGCCATATTCTGACATGAGCGGGCGTCTGCCGCAGACTGAAAGAGAGTGACAAAAAGGGGCAAAAATCAACAAACCGCGTCGGACGAGATACTGTTATGTAAGGCAACGACAATGTGTTTAATATATATATATATATAAAGACAGAAGAAAAAGGGTTAAAACCGGTATGGGGCTCGGGGGAGTTACAGGGCACCTGTCTGCACTACACACAATAGAAGCATGGTTTAGTGGCAGCGATGTTGCTGGGCGGTGATGGATGGGAGTGATGGGTGTACTTACTGTTTGAGTCAGATGGATGCAGGGCGGTGAGGATCAGAATCATTAGAAGTTGGATGCGATTTATCTGCTTTGAAGCCATCGTTGCTCCTTCACTTCTACACTGAACTACTGCTGGAATGTCAGGGCCCTTTACAGCCTCCGTGACATCATCACCTGTTGTGATGTCATCTGTGTATTATGACATCACAAAGGCAGCAGGTGCAAGGAGCAGGGGGCTGTATACTACTGGAATACTAATACTAATAATATAGATAATAATATATATATAATAATAATATTAATCATAATATATAATAGGTAATCACTGTTATATTAAAGAATATACAGCCTGTGCGGGCCTATATCTGCTGAATTAACCCTTTAAGGGTGAAGGCTGTTTTATCCTTTTTTACCCTCTACGGTTGAAGGTTTTTGAGCCGTTTGCAATGTATTTTTCAGCCGGATCTTCCTCGTCTCCCATTTATTTTACCCACAAAGGTTATATTAGGTTTTTTAGGACATGCAGGGCTTCTGAAACCGTCCTTATAACGATCATTTAGTAACAACCAATAAAATGAGAATCCTAAAATAAACACTCTTACATCATACATGGAGGGATTAGTGAGGTCATCCAGTGACTCGGATGTTAATGATAATGTTATCTATTTGGGTGAAATTAACTCAAATTCCCATTTAAATCCAAGACAGGATGCTGTCATTCAAATTAAAAAGGGTTAAAACCTGTATGGGGCTCGGGGAGATACAGGGCGATACTCCTGTCATGCCCCTGTCTGCACTACACACAATAAAAGGATGGTTTAGTGGCAGCGATGTAGCAGGGCGGTGATGGATGGGAGTGATGGGTGTACTTACTGTTTGAGTCAGATGGATGCAGGGCGGTGAGGATCAGAATCATTAGAAGTTGGATGCGATTTATCTGCTTTGAAGCCATCGTTGCTCCTTCACTTCTATACTGAACTACTGCTGGAATGTCAGGGCCCTTTACAGCCTCCGTGACATCATCACCTATTGTGATGTCATCTGTGTATTGTGACATCACAAAGACAGCAGGAGCAGGAGGCTGTATTCTAAAGTAATACTTATAATAATAATAAAAGTAATAATAATAATATTAATAGTAATAATATATATAATAGGTTTTCGTTGTTATTTTAGAGAATACACAGCGTGTGCGGGTCTATAGCTGCATTGTTAACTCTTTAAGGGTGAAAGCTATTTTATCCTTTAAGGGTTTTGAGCCGTTTGCGATGTATCGATCAGCTGGATGTTCCTCGTCTCCCATTTATTTTACCCAGAAATTATATATTACTTTTTCAGGACATCCGGGGCTTCTGAACCCACCCATGTAAAAGGTCAATTAGTAAAGAAATCCCCCCCCAAAAAAGCCCAATAAAAATTACTAGAAACACATTTTATTTTTAATAACGATTTATAAAGATTGAAAATGGTAAAACCCCGACACATATTTCAGGATTTACTCCAGTTTCCGAAACTCCTCCAAATACCGAGGATTCTAATTTTTTTTAAGGCAAAGTATTAAAAGTTTTTAGAGATTTTTAAAATGTGATCATCTGGAGTTCTGGTCCTGGTGGAGGTTTTATTAAACTCTTCCGTGTCGTTCCTTCCTCTCTGAGTTTTACGCGCTCGCGGTCGACCAATCCTGTCATTATTTCTGTCGGACGATATCGCGGCACAAATATCTGGATTTGACGCAAAACGATCCTTGTCTGGAGCCGTCTTTCTTTTTTTTTATATTCCTGGCTTAATTCAAATATCAGGCTGGCATCATTACGTCATTAAGTAGAATCTTAAATGATATAAAGTAGAAATTGATTAAGAAGCATCCAGGCGCCTGACATTAGCCGACAGCATGTACGACGGGTTTAAAATCATCCATATTTATCATAAAATTGCTGATTCGCTGCTTTATTTGTAGATTAAAGCACCTCATTTTATCCCCTGCGTGTTTATAAAACCATCATTAAATACCCCGCGCTGATCGGTGATGGTCCGACGGGTGGTGGGATCGAGTGGCGTCAGCAGTTTTGCATTCGATCCGTTTATCTTTATCTCCTGATCTCTGCCGCGCCCGGGATAGCGACAGCCATCACTGATCTCTATTCACCAAACGCTTTCCTTATGAAATGAAGGATAATTATCTTCTCCCAGCACGACTCTGCGGTTATGACTGTCTTTACGTCAAAGCTGGCCACTTAATCAACAAGCCAGCGGGCCTTCTCCTCCAGCGACGTGCCACGGAAACGCAGCGTAAGTAAGTGCTAAATACTGAAAGAGCCTTCCGTATACAGTAAGAAGCATCCGCAAAGCCGATCGCATGGCAGGGAGACCATTAACTTACACTAAACCCAGGATCGGAAGCACTGTTTAGCATTATTATTATTATTATTATTATTATTATTATTATTATTACCCCAACCAGAAACCAAGCTGCTCCAGTTTCCCAAGTTTCTCAGCCACTGGGGATTTATTATGATTTATTATTATTATTAATCCGTCCCTAGCTAGAGACCAAGTTGCTCAGCCACTAGAGACTATTATTATTATTATTATTATTATTAATCCCCCACAGCTAAAAAACAAGTTGCTCAGCCACTGGGGATTTATATTATTATTATTATTAATCTCCCCCAGCTAGAGACCAAGTTGCTCAACTGGGGACTTATATTATTATGCCTATTATTATTATTATTAATTATCCTCAGCTAGAGACCAAGTTGCTCAGCCACTAGAGACTATTATTATTATTATTATTATTATTTATGCCCCCCATCTAGAAACAAAGTTGCTCAGCCACTGGGGATTTATATTATTATTGTTATTATTATTTTTATTAATTAAGCCAGGGACAAAGTTGCTCAGCCACTGGGGATTTATATTATTATTGTTATTATTATTTTTATTAATTAAGCTAGGGACAAAGTTGCTCAGCCACTAGAGACTATTATTATTATTATTAATAATCTCCCCCCAGCTAGGGACGGAGGCAGAATGGGGCTGATCTGCCGGGAGGTTCTAGGTTTTCTAGGTTTTATGTGTTTGTTTGTCATTTGTGGATTTCACACTTTCGGTAAGAAGATGCTTTTGGATAATGTTTGATCAATTGTTTGATTGAAGCCACCTGAGCCAAGAGTACACCACGTGCCACGTGACCCGGACCACCGGAAAAAAACTGGAAAGGCTCACAAGTGGTTAAATTGTGAAAATAGAGCTGTCCAGAGACCTGTAAATCCCGATTAGCCAGGAAAGGATTTAATGATTCCCAACAGAAAGAGCCGATGCATTCTCTCCATCCTTCGTGTTCTTCCAGATTGATGGAATTCATTTGTTAGACGTCTGGCTGTTCTGAGCAGTTTCCAGACTTGTGGCTCGTTGAGTACGGAGCTGAAGGGAACATTACTCCCAGGGGCCACAAACACCGGACAGACGTTCGCTTTTGCTGCTTTATTCGGGGACTGCCTGGCAAGCCATAAAATGCAATGATGACAATTACTTCCACCTGTCATTGTGTCAAATTCGCTAAAACGTCTTCTGACTCGCGGACGCCGACCATTTCACATAGAAACCCAGAACCTGTCGGCGGATCGGCCCCCGACGGCCTGTCTAGCTGCTGTAAAGATTAGATTCAGGAGCCATATGTCCATCCCATGCATGTTTTAATTCCCTTACTGTATTACCTTCTATCACTTCTGCTGAGAGGCTGTTCCACGTATCTACCACCCTCTCAGTAAAGTAAAACTTCCTTCCATCCCATCTCAGCCTCTGCACCTCTAGTGTTAGATTCCGGTCTCTTGTTGTACCTTTTCTCCTCCTTTGAAGTAAACTTCCCCCCTGCCCTTTGTTAAATAGGCCAATAATTAGGAATCCATTCAAATGAAATAAGTAGAATGTTCTGGAATACAAGAATAGCCGTTGCATGAACTCTCAGAATGACATGACCGTCACCCGCTAGCTCTTACGTCCACATATTCAATTCTTTGGCCCCCAACTGGACACCTTGACCGGCTCTTCTGAATTTAATAATCAGCTTCATATTTAAATAATATATATTTTTAAAATTATTATATTATTTTATTTTTTTTAATTGTCCAATCAAATCTGTCAACTCCAATAAGACTTCAAACCTTACTTGCTCCTCTGTCTTGTCCTGGGCCCTGGGATTTATCACGCTTTAAGAAACAAAGGGTTAAAGTGATTTTTATTAATCTTCCAGGCAATTACGCTTTACTGTCTCATCCGGATCAATCATTTTAACTCGTTACAATCGTTAAAGTTGCCGTCGGTAACACGAGAACCTGTTTAACAGAAATCAGCAGAGCAGAAGGCAAATATTTAGCATATCAATTACCTTAAATATCTCAGCGGGACGCGGAAATAACGCTGCCTCGGCCAATAAATCGAACCCGTTAGTGTTTTACCAAAAAAGTACATTTCCATCTGTTTTATTATTCTTGCACATTCACATATTTCCATACAAAACGAGCCTCTCCGTCCATAGGGGTTTGAGCCGAGCGAGCAGATTTTAGGAGAGATCCCGTCAAGAAGGTGAGAAGACATAAAAAACCCCATGGAATGTGTGAATCCTGGAAAAAAATCTAATATAGGGTAATTTGAGGGTTTCTGGGAGAAATTGAAAGTCCTACCAAGAAATATGAAGTAGATACAATGTAACATAAAGCAGCAGAAGAATTTATGGAAGGATGCTGGTGGGCTCATTGCCCTCTCACCCTCGGTTCCTGGATGAACATTGTAACTGTGAACACCGGTGTACCAAGTTGCTTCTCCGTTGCCCCCCCCCAACGATTATTTCATCTTAAGGGGCTGGCGGAAGGTGAAGATCCTCCACAGAAGGGTTGAGTAGATAGGAGGTCAAAGTCTGGAATTCACAGAGACGTGTTGGGTGGGAGGCTGGAGACACAAACTGCCCCAGAGGCTCAGTAGTTGCCCATAAAACCCAGGAAACTACCCCTGCTAAAGATCATCACCAGTCGGTGAAGGTAAAAGATGTGGCCCTCGCTAGTGTGGTGGTCTGGCCCAAGTTTCTGTGGAGCTCCTTGGAGTCCATCCATGGTCCTTGATGAAGAAGACTTGCCTGCTAAAGTCAATCTTCACTGTCTTCTTTCTTTCTAGAAATCAAATGAATAAAAAAAAATAATACATTTCAGAATCTGGATAGAACATCCACCCGGGGGTCCCCGTTTCATTAATTTGTGGCCCTAACCACATCCAGGACAAAAATCCAGCGTTAATGGAACATTTTCTGTGATGTGTTTTACTTTCTGTCTATAAAGATTGTAATTTAAAGATTAATAAAACATATTAAATATATTAGTCGGAATCAATCTTTGCCACATTTTCCCAAAGCAGAAATTACTAAAAAGGTGCAAATCGCATTAACCTTGAAACTCCGATTGGACGATACATGTACGCATAAAATCAGAGCCGCCGCTTTCTCGCAAACAACCATCTAACAAGCTTAGCGGGAAAAAAAATGAGATGAAGAAAAGGCTTTGGTGAGAACTTTCTTCTCCCAGATAACAGGGAAATGACGCGAGTTCTAATCATCTCTCCGAATGCGTAATTCCAGCCACATCGCGGGGTCGACGTGAAGCCTCAAAGCAGCCAAGAACTCTGCGGTCGGCGGGAGAAAACCACCTGGTTAAAACATATAGAAAAGGAACAGTTTACAATGTATCGCAACCTCGAAGGTCTTTGATAAGTTTTAGAGGACCTCTGACCCACCTGTTCTGCTCTTTAAATCTTCCAAATGATCCTGAGCAGGATGGGGCAATAACTCCAGAGGACCAAAGATGGCCGTGTAATGGTTCCACCTGGGGCTCTCCTCTTTTTGTGCTCGGTATTGTCATTTAGCTCCACATGGCTTTATGTCACATTTATGTGATAATAACTCAGGGCAATAACTCCAGAGGACCATTTATGAGATACGGACCGTCAGTCCCATCTTATTACCCTGTTTTTGCAGTAAAAGCTCCAACTTTGCTCGTTTCTTGGTCTTGCCTTACCCCTGCCCGATACGCGCTCCACGCTGATGATCTTCTGAGGCTGGAAAGTATTTCTCATGGCCCAGGTGAGCTCCGGTTCTGAGAGCTTCGCGCTCTTCTAATGATTTATTTATCGGCAAACTTTCCGAGCCTCATTAGATGAATCGCTCAGAACTCACAAAGGATTTTCAAAAGGTCGACGCCTGGTTCAAATATCTGGATTCTTGTAGCATTACTTTCAGCCGGCTTCTAATTAAACTTAATTGCCCCCAAGCAGGGCATGAGCTCTGGTCAAAGACTCCAAATCCATTTGATTTTGTTCCTGAACAAATTGGTTAAGCGAGGACCTTCTGAGCCAGCCCTCGAAAACTGTCATCTGGCCAAAGGTTTAGGATTTCATCAATTAATGTCTAATCAAACAAAATGTTGGTTTAATTTGGGTACAAATACGAAAATTACTCGATATCGCATTTCTAGGTATGGAGCTTCTGTGTTTTTTTATAAGAAGGCCGACTTGCCAACAGAGCCGCCCCGGTCAGAGGGGTAGATCTTCTCTTGCACCGTATGCTTTGGGGTTCTCCACAGTAACGATCCCTTGCGTTTCAAGGCTGGAATACGGGAATACCAACAATCTGCTGGAAATGTTTTCCATTCCCTTTGATTCACTGTGACCTGTTGGCACTGCCTATGGGTCCCCAGGTCAGCCACGCTTAGCTTTGGTGGGTTTCTGTCTCCCATTTACTGTAATTTAAAAGCTTCTGGAACCCAATCTGATGAAACTTCCGCTGGTTTCTGCTTCAATCTCTCCTTTTGAAGCTGTCAGACGGCAGACACTCACGCCATCCTACGAGGACCACGTATGGTTTATTTACACTCTCTGCTCTCGCTCACGATGGCGGAACGCGAACCCAGAGAGACAGCCACAGACAGCCGGTCACGCTTCAACCAAGAGTTCCCAAATAGAAACCCAACGGGAACCAAAACTTCATCATATTATATATATATATATCACTTTACAGCGGGAGACCCATTCATTGCCAAGCACATACGTTATGGGTAAATTCCTCTTGATTTTGGACTCTTTTGATGACAAGGAGCACGAAGCCCCTCGGATATTGAAATTACGTGACTCTGGCATCCCCAAATCATGGAGAATAATTGGCAGCCCCCCAGGATCGGCCGACGTCACTCACACATCATTAGCACCTGGCTGCGAGGACCGCTGGCACACTCTGGGGCAATTTAACGTCATTTTATATTTAACAATATGCTTAATGCACGTCATTTCCCCAAATAAACAAGTTATAATTAGTCTTTTAATTAAATCAAATTACTGCTTCAAATACAATTTTTTTTTTTCCTTCTGTGCCTCTAACGCCTCGTTACCAGCCAAACTTTGACACAGCCGGACACTGGTTGTAAAACGGGACAGTTGGGAGGTATGCTTATGGTTTTCTTTTTGCACCTTTCCACAAGTGATGTTTCATTTAGAATAATGTAAAAAAAGTCAGATTATTTAAGGATAGTTATTTATCATTTATATTTTGTATATATATATATATATATATATATATATATATATATATATATATATATTGCTAGTAAAATATTGTTCTGTGTGATATAATTATAAATATTATTTATTTTTTATATAGTGCCAAAATATTCCGCAGCGCTGTATGTAACATTGTATCCCTTTAGCTATTACATCAGGCCTGAAGTGTATATATGTATATATACCGTATATATATATATATATATATATATATATATATATATATATATATATATATAAATTTTCGGTCCCTTCTGATTTAATGATTGTATCTGGGGAGAAATTCCAATAAGATTTTGATGATTTTGTCCGTCAAACGATCCAATTACTTTTTCCTCCTTTTATCTGATTGCAAAATGATGAAATCCTTCTGTGTTTATCGGCCACGGAAATATACAATTAGCATTTCATTCTTTTTTGGCTTTTTTTGCCCTTGCTGCGTTAAGGGGCACCTATACTCCACATTTAATGCAATCACCCCCCTTTCTTGATGTAGAGTGCTAGCTCTTTAGACCAGCTTTCCATCCTAGCCTTATTTTAGGGTTTTCTGCAGGTTGCGCATGTACAGAATGCTTTTTCAGAATGTGACATACCTCCCAAGTATCCTTCTTTAAGCAGCACAGTCCCTCTATTGGACCCCATTGAATTCCCATCTGGGACTCCATCTTTTGTCTGCGTGTCGTTGTGTGTGTATGAGTGTTACAGCATATATTAATGTTTATTAGCACCCTGAACACATTTTTTTTTAAAGAAAAACCCCAAATTTTCCATTTTGCTTTTGTTTTGCAATATTTATGGATCTCAGAACAAAAGATGAAACTTCAGCATTTTCATAAGCCACACGCTATATAATGACCATTTTTTTAAGCTTTTAAATGCCCATTTCTGCCATGAGCCCAAATAAAATGTTTTTCTGGTGGTTTAAGGTTTAACGGAAAATGGAATGGTTCCTGCTGGCAGAGAGTCGCGTCGCTTCGGCAAATTAGAGGCAGGAAAAGGCAGAGGCCAGAAACCAGAAGCTAAATAAATTGTTTATTTCTTCAGCAAAAAGTTCTAACAAAATCCCAACAGGAGGCACGACGAGTAATCAATTCCTGCAAAAAAAAACCTGGATACGCAGAACTGCGGACGCAGGGGGAGTAATGAGCGCAGGCGGTAAACACATCGCAGTCAGTGGGACTGCAGCACATCGGATCTGCACCCCCCTCAATGCAGAGAAGACTATATATATATATATATAGGTGGTCAGCAGCATCATGTACAGAATAGATGTGTCTGGGGGGGACGCTGATATGGCAACCCTAACCCAGCCTGGCAAGGGTTGCAGAGGAAAGACATCAATGCATTGCCTTGTAGTCCATCTCGAGATTACTGGGTGCTCCTCAGCATCAGAGCTCACAATGCATGGAACGTCAGCGAGAGATGGTGGGACCCTAAAGAATGGCTATAATGTCTACTCGACTTCGGGAGGGTCCCCATGCATCTTACTGTCCCCCATGTATCTTACTGTCCCCCATGCATCTTACTGTCCTCCCATGCATCTTACTGTCCCCCATGCATCTTACTGTCCCCCATGCATCTTACTGTCCCCCATGCATCTTACTGTCCCCCATGCATCTTACTGTCCTCCCATGCATCTTACTGTCCCCCATGCATCTTACTGTCCTCCCATGCATCTTACTGTCCCCCATGCATCTTACTGTCCCCCATGCATCTTACTGTCCCCCCATGCATCTTACTGTCCCCCATGCATCTTACTGTCCTCCCATGCATCTTACTGTCCCCCCATGCATCTTACTGTCCTCCCATGCATCTTACTGTCCCCCCATGCATCTTACTGTCCTCCCATGCATCTTACTGTCCCCCCATGCATCTTACTGTCCTCCCATGCATCTTACTGTCCCCCCATGCATCTTACTGTCCTCCCATGCATCTTACTGTCCTCCCATGCATTTTTTTTGGCTGCCCCAGGGCCCATATCCTTTATTTTATGGCTTAGCCCCCCGGTCTGGACATGACGGCCACGATCGCGTATCTGAACTGCAGTCATTTCCCGGCGCGAGGGATTAGAGTGCAGGCGACAGGCAGTTATTAGATGCTCCGATAACTCTCTGTGTTTATCTAATAGAGCAGAAATAAGCTGCAGGTAACGGCCGAGGGACTCCAGATGCCGTACTCGAGCCGGAGCAGCCTTTCCTCTGATGTGTGGGGGAACCGGACTGCGAAGGTCCGATCGGTACTGATGGAACCTAAAGGTTTCATCATCTAAGTAGGATGTGCCATAAATCCACAGAAAAATGGTGGAAAATAACCCTTCACTTCTCCTGCTTTCATCTGATTCTAGATGTATCAATCCCAGACATTTTGGAAATTCCATAAACAAAGTTTTAATAATAATAACAATAATAATAGTAATAAAAATAATAGTAGTAAAAATAATTATAAAAGTAATAGTAGTAAAAATAATTATAAAAGTAATAATAATAATAATAAAAGTAATAATAATAATACGTGTTTTTTACCAAAAAATGCAGAAGAAATTGCCAAAAATGTTCAAATAATGAGAGTGATTTTTCCAGTTTTTTGTTCCAAAATAGATGAAATTAGATTGTGTTTGCAAGGTTTGCAGCATCTCTGGATATATTATTTTTGTTTTTAGCTCCATATTTTTGTCTGATACATTAGGGACCTTTTTCGAGAATCCAGTCCAACGATAAACGATATTCCAGAAATCAAGAAGATAACTCAACGTTCGAGAAGCCGGATCCAGAGAGAAGTCAGAGGCCAATGTGACGTCCAGAAGGGATTTTCTCCTCTTTTTGAGGGGTTTCAACTTGTTTTTTTTTTTCCTTCTTCTGGATCAACAGCGAGGTTGAACTTAATGGTCTGTATGTTAGAAATGTTCTCGAATAAGTATTTTTTTCCAGCTCGCTGTGACTTCGGAGAGATCTTGATCCATTGAGGCGTCCTGAAGAACTTCTCATATGATTGTGGGAGATTCTGTATCATGTAATTTCTAGATTCCTGCTTTGTAAATAGGACCAGATCCCATAATTTTTCTAGATTAAAATACTGATTACCATAACAGTTAACTCTTAAAGCGCAGCACGCGGTGTCTAGATATAGACGTCTTTGTCCGTTTGTCAGGAGCAGAATGTTCTCTTGCTGGTGACTGTAATACCCCAGGGGTAACTACTGCCCCCCTGAAGCGGAACATGTTCCAGAAAGCTCCGTCGCCGCGAGGAACGTTAAATAAATGTGCGCTCGCCGCGTTAACGGGATAATTTTGCAGACGTCGCTCCGGGTGTTTATTGCGGGGAAATTATTTAATTTTAAATGACAGATCGCTGTGAATGGAAAACTAACGGCAAATGCAGAAAAAAATATTTTTGGATACTTTGTAACGAATGCTCCGGAGCCGCAAAGACCACGGAACCATTAAGTGGGGACCCCTGTGGATAATAAACTCTGGGAAGGTTTAAATTAGCGATGCCCCAAAAGGGTCATTTCAATGGAAAGGATCCCTACCATATCATTCTTACCCTCAAATTCCAGATTCATTCTAGATAAAGCCTGGATAGTGTTCGTTAATATCACGTCATTCTTACCCTCAAATTCCAGATTCATTCTAGATAAAGCCTGGATAGTGTTCGTTAATATCACGTCATTCTTACCCTCAAATTCCAGATTCATTCTAGATAAAGCCTGGATAGTGTTCGTTAATATCACGTCATTCTTACCCTCAAATTCCAGATTCATTCTAGATAAAGCCTGGATAGTGTTCGTTAATATCACGTCATTCTTACCCTCAAATTCCAGATTCATTCTAGATAAAGCCTGGATAGTGTTCGTTAATATCACGTCATTCTTACCCTCAAATTCCAGATTCATTCTAGATAAAGCCTGGATAGTGTTCGTTAATATCACGTCATTCTTACCCTCAAATTCCAGATTCATTCTAGATAAAGCCTGGATAGTGTTCGTTAATATCACGTCATTCTTACCCTCAAATTCCAGATTCATTCTAGATAAAGCCTGGATAGTGTTCGTTAATATCACGTCATTCTTACCCTCAAATTCCAGATTCATTCTAGATAAAGCCTGGATAGTGTTCGTTAATATCATGTCATTCTTACCCTTCATAAGTGATCTCAAGTTCTAGATTACTTCTAGATAACGCCCAGATAGTGTTAGTTATTATCATTATTTCGCCCTCAACAAGGGATGTGAAAATCTAGAGCATTTCTAGATATAACTAGTAAAGTGTTAGCTAAAATCACGTCATTCGTACCCGTAATGAGTGACCTTAAGTTCCAGAGTCTTTCTAGATAAAGCGCGGATCGTTAAGCACTTATTTGGGCTGGAATAGTAGATAACAGGCAGTGAAATCTGCGAATCTCGGGAGTCTTTTCCACTTATTTCACTCTTTAGTCGTTTCCTTGGCGACAAACAATTTTATTATTTTCTGCAGACGGCGTCAATTTATTTGCTTTGTCTATAAGCTCTCCTTTTCTTTATCATAAAATGGGATCAATCTGCCCCCCCTCCCCATCTCTCCACTTATTTAACCCAAGAAGAGCCGGAGTGGGGGCTGGAGGGTATAGATTTCGATCGCCTCTCCGTACGGAATGTTCTAGGCTCAAAGTTTATTATTGATCGTCGCATAAAAGTTTCTGGAATTGTTGTTATTATTGATTTTGTTGTATTGAACGGAGAATTCATTATTCCTACATAACCTCAGACGGGGAGGAATTATCTTTACAGCTCTAAGGTAACGACGTTATAAGCAATAAATATGAGCTTTTTATATACCGGGGGAGCAGTCATTTGAACTTCCTGTTCCCTGAAATATTCGGAACGCGTACCGGCGGAAAGCTCTAAACACCTTTAGAAATGTTCCCGACGCGTTTCGTGATTCTTTGTTCTTTCTGAGACGTTCTAGAATTTCTGGAAACATTAAGATAAAAGCGGCCAATGTATGCGATTGTCAGAAGAACGTGAATAGCCGATCCGCCGGAGCCCCTTCATTCTGTTATTAAAGGCCGTTCACCCCCCAATCTCCCGCATTAAAATACCCCCCATGCGTTTATCCTTATGGAGCTAGAAAGATCTAACTGGAATTTAGAGAGACATCGTCTTATTAACCTGCTCCTTGTGTGATTAGAGAACCGCGATAAGGAAACGCGACGTCGCACCAAACAGCGGCTTCACCTCCGTCATCTGAACGATTCTTCTCTAAACAGAAGACGAGACCTTTGATAACCTTCAGACCCCTAAACCCGACTCCTGAGCTTCCTGGGAAAAGAATTCTAGACAGAGCCGGCGGGACGATTATTTATGAGTCTCCAATCAGTTTAAAATAAAGCGGACACTCGGTCCCACCCCACGAGATAATGTGGCCCCATCCGGCCCCCGTCTAGTCGCCCGTTTCTCCTGCTGTAAAGACTCAAACCTTAATCAGTCGTTGGTCTCGTCTTAGATTCAGGAGCTGTATGTCTATCCCATGCATGTTTAATCCCCTCACTGTATTACCCTCTACCACTTCTGCTGGGAGGATGTTCCACTTGTCTACCAAGATATACAAGGTTTTTTTTTGTTCATTATTCATGTTGCTCTCCTCGGCATTGATTCACTTTGCATCGCAGACACTTAAGATGAGGTTTCCAGGGCTCTATATGAAGACGCACATCTGTCAGTCGCTCGCAGCCCCGATGGTCCCGAGTGAGCGGCGGAAAGAACATCCGATGCTCTTTAATTTCAATGTTTGTCCAGTCCCCCCCGAGCGGAGACAGACGTCCCCAGACAGCCAGCATTCACTGCTTAGTATAAAGAGCAAATCCGAGGCAAAGTGCGGAATCCAGAGCACTTAGCGAGAACATTCCATTGGTTGTCATGGTAACTGCTCCACATTAACACACCGTATTTTTTAGCACCCGGAATATTTTCCAAAATCCCCTCAGTCTGCGGTTTGTGTTTCTTGTCCGTTTAATAAACGTGGAGAGAAGGAAATAAAATAAAGGAATTTTGCTATTGGCTGGTAGTTATTTTTTTCTCTCGCCCCGTTATTTCACCCCCGTAGAGCTGAGCGAAGGAGGTTTATTCGGCGATAAAATATTTATTTTCACATTCTGGAAAAATAGACTTTTTAACAGGCAAACACAGGCTGCAAACGTTCATTTCACATAAGGACCGTCCTGTTGTACAGCGCTGTGGAATATGTTGGTTCTATTTAAATCATTAAATAATAATAAATAATATTACATGTGAAACTTCTGGAATTTATTGCATTCCCCCCAAGTGTTTCTCTTTTTTTGGGGGGGGGGGGGCAATTTGTCCTTTTTTTTTAATCCAATAAAATATTTATGAAAATACGTAAGGCGTAGGGTTGTGTAAGAAAGGGACCTTTCATGGGATCGTTTGACCTTTAATTAAGAAAAGGGTTAAATGAGGGGTCTGCGGACACCCCCCCCGGCTTTTTGATGCCACGTCCTAATCCTTTTTGGATAAAAAGTTGTTGAGCGAGACGAGCTTTAATATTCCCCATCTCTCCTTGAGGTTCTGTGAGTGGCCCCATCTGTCATGGCCGACCTCCCCCTGGCTGATAGCCTCTCACGCCGCAATCAGAGAGAGTCGGACCCCCGGATAATTTCCATTTCAATCAGCCGCTTTGGTCTTGAAGAACCAGCCCAGATGGGATCTCTCAGCTCGCCGGCGGTCCGTAATTAAGGAAGGCGGCTCGTACTTAGCGCTGCTTTTCAATGAGGTCCTTCGGGACGCATCGAGTGTCTTGCGATGTAGAGGCTGCTCTGTAAACATACATCGCCCTTCCTCGTATAGGGGCTGCGAGAGACCCCCGGATACAGCGCTGATGGAAGCCGCTTCAATGACCCTTCTCATCAGGGACGAGTGGACCTCCGCGCATATAAGATTATAGATCGCTCGGCTAATCATCTAGAATGTGCGAACGGCCACGTGGAATGATTCGCTAAAATGAATACGTAACCATTGAGAAAAGTAAATGTACAACCGGTGGATATGAACGACACCTAAACTCACCCGCGGGGCAGGCTGGCCGTTCATGGTCAGAGAGAGACCTAGGAGGTTTCAAGGGTAGCAACATATAGTCTCGAAAATGACTAAAAGTCACAATGTGTGGATTATAACGATGTTTGTAAATCTGCAGTAAAGAACATTAACAACTCAGTGATTTCTGTATTCCATTGAAACCCAGAACCTGCCGGCAGATCGGCCCCATCCGGCCCCCATCTAGTCCCCGTTTCTCCTGCTGTAAAGACTGAAACCTTAATCAGTCGTTGGTCTCTCCCATCCTCTCTCTCTCCTCTCCCCATCTCTCTCTTCTCTCCCATCCCCTCTCTCTTCTCTCCCATGCCCTCTCTCTTCTCTCTCCCATCCCCTCTCTCTCTCTCCCCCTCTCTCTCCCCATCTCTTTTTTCTCCCATCCCCCCTCTCTCTCTCTCTTCTCTCCCCATCTCTCTCTTCTCTCCCATCCCCTCTCTTTTCTCTCCCATCCCCTCTCTTTTCTCTCCCATCCCCTCTCTCTCTTCTCTCCCCATCACTCTCTTCTCTCCCCATCTCTCTCTTCTTTCCTCCAGATATTGAGATCTCTCCATCTCTTTATGAAACATCTCAATGTAACCCGTATGAAATTGGCCCCTTATCTTAAACACTCGGAAGGTTAACGAGACTCCGTGTTTTATGATAAAATCACCAGGCGCGGGCTCTTTATTTCAGAACTTTTTTAATGGTTAGAAAAATAGCATCTCAACTTTTTGCACATTACAAACCATGGTTAGTAGCGGAAAGGACCGGATCCCCCCCCCCCAGGATCATCCGTATGACCCCAGCGTTACCGTGCAGGGGACACTGGAATTATGTTCCTGTTATTACCCTCGCGGCTCGAAATCAACTCCTGGAAGTTCATGAGCTGTTCGTTTCTCCAAAGTAAAATATCACCTGTGTTATAATTAAATGCCAGAGGGACTTGGACAGCCGGTAGCCATGGAAACATGTGTGACATCATAGTGGTCAGAAAACATTAATTTGTACTAATTAGTGAATTTTCAAAAAATAACTTATTGAGATTCTGAAACTTACAGATGGAATCTAAATGAGTTTTGAATAATCTTTTGAATGCTTCTGGGGCATCATCTATGTAACAGATTGTAAGCTCTTGAGACAAAGCTGTGAAATTGGTATTTATTACACAGAAGATCCTCAAGATTCCACCAAAATATATATATATATTTATATATATATATATATATATATATATATATATATATGTATGTCCTTTTCTGTGATCTGCTCATATAATGCCCAATACATCCAGAACGCTTTCGAGGTCATTAAATGCCCCTAATACTTGTTTTTGTCATTAAACGAGTTATATAATTATTGTCAAGTTAAATACTTTCTCCACTTGTTGGTAGAGGGGGAGGACGTGCGCCCCTCAAACCGAGACCTGATATTCTGGTGACCCTTCCAGGAATTACTGGGTAATTTAATAGGGGGCATCATGACCAGCTTTCCAATGGAGAGGAGAGAGAACAATAAGGGCGTTTATTATTTTTTTAGGTGAATAATATTTTTTGGTAAAACTGATTGATAATTTCCATTTGGATAGGACGGCCCCTCTCACCTCTGGGAAAAGCTGCCTTTATAGGAGATGGAGACCAGAGACCACCAGCTATAGGGCTTCCCCGCACCAAAGGAAGATAAAGGGTTTGGGGGGGGGCGATGTTTAACATTTTCTAAAGCTGAACGTCCTGTTCTGGCTCCTCCCGTAACTTCAATAGAACACAGAATTGCTCGAGCTGAGATTGCTTCTTGAAACTAAACGCTCCTGCATGTCGACGCATGTATTTCCATTTTCTGAAGCTATATTTGAGACCTCTGCAGTATTAGAGCGGCGTCCCAGCTGGAGCGAGAGTGTTCTGTTTAATGGATTCCACGGAAAAACTACATATTAGTCTGAGCAGGAGAGCGTGCATCGTACAGAGACATAAACATACCGGGGAAATCAGAAGATTTGCCCCTGAGCCTCAGGGTTTTTACCCCAGTCTCAGGGTCTCTGGGTGAATGGGCAGATTCTCAGGGTCTCCAGGTGAATGGGTAGATTCTCAGGGTCTCCGGGTGAATGGGCAGATTCTCAGGGTCTCCGGGTGAATGGGTAGATTCTCAGGGTCTCCGGGTGAATGGGCAGATTATCAGGGTCTCCGGGTGAATGGGCAGATTCTCAGGGTCTCCGGGTGAATGGGCAGATTCTCAGGGTCTCCGGGTGAATGGGTAGATTCTCAGGGTCTCCGGGTGAATGGGCAGATTCTCAGGGTCTCCGGGTGAATGGGCAGATTCACAGGGTCTTCGGGTGAATGGGCAGATTCTCAGGGTCTCCGGGTGAATGGGCAGATTCTCAGGATCTCCGGGTGAATGGGCAGAATCTCAGGGTCTCCGGGTGAATGGGCAGAATCTCAGGGTCTCCGGGTGAATGGGTAGATTCTCAGGGTCTCCGGGTGAATGGCCAGATTCTCAGGGTCTCCAGGTGAATGGGCAGATTCTCAGGGTCTCCAGGCGAATGGGGAGATTCTTAGGGTCTCCGGGTGAATGGGCAGATTCTCAGGGTCTCCAGGTGAATGGGCAGATTCTCAGGATCTCCGGGTGAATGGGGAGATTCTTAGGGTCTCCGGGTGAATGGGCAGATTCTCAGGATCTCCGGGTGAAAGGGGAGATTCTCAGGGTCTCCGGGTGAATGGGGAGATTCTTAGGATCTCCGGGTGAATGGGCAGATTCTCAGGGTTTCCGAGTGAATGGGCAGATTCTCAGGTTTATTACCCCAGTTTCAGGGTCTTGGGGGGGGAAAGGGGTAGATTCTCAGGGTCACACAACCCAGAGCTAACTCCTGATTTAATGCTTTTGTTGCTTTTCTCTATATTCCATTTTCTTATAGGAATTGACCCACAGTACGCACAGGGAGTTATATATAATATTTAGGATAAGGCTTAGCTCCCTTTAGTTGTTCTTTGGGGACCTAAGTGCCATTTAAATAAATTTTTTATTTTTGAGAAATATTTGGATGTATTTATTTACTTTGTTATAACAAATTGATTCCCAAGGGTGGCTTTTAAATATTTTTTACTTGGGGGTTCTGTGAATACTACTTGGCTGTTGTGCTTAGAAAGGTTCCCGGCGTGCACAAGGACTCGGCGGTCTTTGTTTTAGCCTGGGGAGAGGGGATCCCATGAATTTTGTATCAGATCTCTATTTGTAATAAGCTCCAAAGCTGTTTTACAGAAATTAATTATTAAAATTATTTTATAGTCTAATGAATAATTAAACCATGTCCACAGATTTTTTATGCTATACTCATTAATGTGAAATCCCCAAGGGTGACAAGTTCTGTTGAAAAAGAACATCATGTATCGAATCCTTTATAAAATGTATCAAACCTCTCTGCATACTTATACGTGGAAGCCTTTCTTTATACGTCTAGCGCATTGGTGGCGGAATACGGGCCACGTTGGGGTGTAAGGGGGTGAGATTTTACTATGTCTTAACTATGTCTTACTATGTCTTAAAAAAAAGGCCAATCCCACCCGAAGCTCCAATTCCCAAATCCTCAAATTTCAGCCGCTTACCGCACAGCTTCCCGATCGGCATTTATCGAATGACCCTACAGAATGCCGGAATGCTGCCTGTGAATATCAAACCAACCTGCTGGAGTATGAGCACATGATGATGATGTCATCAAAGTCTCCAACTTAAACCACCAGCTGACAGACCATGAACACCTCAGACCCCAGAAACGAGGGTGGAAAGAGTCTACGCGCTGGTTGGCAAAGAGACTTAATGAGCAATGCAGGTTCTACACCTGGAGTAACATTCGGCACATTATTCTACTCCGCTCCGTCCCCTCCAGCACCGATGAACGAGGATTCACGCATTCTGCAAAAACCCACCATTTTTTTGTTTCTGACAAATTTTTTTCAATCTTTCCTGCCCAAGGATTTTCACCGGTCCACACTAGTTTCTGCCAGTCGGTTATTCATAATAGCTAATGCTCCCACGCCACCCGAGAAACCATTGTGTCTGGAGCTCCCCCCGATTTGTCTCGGGCAACCGTTGGCCGTCTCCGAGAGCTGCTTCTGCATGATTGCCAACGAGACTTTGTTGGAGGCCAGGAAGTCCTTCATGGAGATCATCTCTCCAGACATTCTCCTCCCGTCCGTTTCGCTCTCGTACACGCCGTCTGTCTCTATGGAGATGTTCCGTCTAGTTCGAACATTTCCCGGCATAACCACGTTCCTCCTGGACCTGAACAGTTTTCTTTGGCATCTCAGGCAACACCTGCATTCTAGTTTCCTAAGTATCCAGTTGACGCATTGCTTAATCACTATGGAGATAACATTAAATAATGAATACATACAGCAGACCCCCATGAGTATAAATATAAAATTACCCAATCGGTAAAGTCCCTGGCTCTCATATTTGGCTTTTTGACTACTGACCATGTCCCCAAAACCTATAGTGCTGAAGGCAACAAAGCAGAAATAAAGTGAATCGAAGTAGTTCCATGCTTCTATGGGAGAGTACATGGCGGAAGCGCAGCAGGATATGATGACGGAGGCCACACATAGAATCACCATCACATAATACACGGAAGGTTTCCACCCGGCGAGACTGTCCACCTCTGAGTTACCAGAACCCCGGCGCGTTTCAGGAGGTAGGCCTTCCTTCCTTCTTAGCTGCCTCTCGTGAAAGGACTTCATGATGTAAGCGATGACCGTGATCAAGCGTTCCAGAAAAAGGTTAAAAAACAATATGGTAGCCGCGCATCCAACGAGACCGTAGAAGATAAGGAAAATTTTCCCTGCTACTGTGGCAGGAGTCGTCATTCCAAACCCTGGAAGGTATAAAAAGGAAATTGGTTTAGGAGAAGACGGGCGAGACAATTGTCAGAACAAGAGACCATAATCAAAAAGTGTGTTTCATCTGATACAGAGGACAACAGACTCTACGGGTTTTCCAACAATGACATTTTCCACTTTTGTTAACAGACTGAATGGAAAACAGAAATGTCAAATGGGACAAAGGACCAGCGCATTTCGCACAAATATAATTTGATTTTAGTATCTGCTATAACAATGTACAGATCAAAAAATATTTAGAACACCCGCGAAGTGTACCAGCTGCGTCCAACGTCTACCTTTTTGGATTTGTTTGAAAGATTATAATTGGGGTTGTTCTAATTTAAAAAAACAAAAACATGATCACAAATTATTGTTTGCATTAAATGAAAGTGAGATGAGGTGAGTGTTGCGTTACTTAGTCTTGTAAGTTTAAAGACCTCATATACTGGACAAAGTACCCATCGTGATATATTGTTTGTAGACAACAACTGTTTTGGGTCTACTCGACTAAGTGGCGTCATCAGTACATGTAAGGGTTAACTCAACTGACCATTTTTGAATCCAGTCTAATGCACTTGCATACACCCGCAAAACAGCTCACAGATTCACTAATCACGCAAGAGCACGTGACTTTAAATTTTGTGAGTTAGTGGCGAGGGCATCTGAGTTCAATGTGAACTTGCATGTCCTCGTCTTAACTCACACAACACCTATGGAATTAAAAATAAACAAAAATAAAATAAATTATTATTAATAAAATTATTGTGGGGCAGGGGGTTGCAAGGATTAGATGAAGAGATGGAACTACTCATTGAACTCACATGCGCTCGTCTGTAACTCTTGATCGTTACAACAATCCCTTGGGTTAATAACAATCCAAATAAAAATCAAAATTCCATTTAAACCAAAGATCTTTTTGACACTTTTTAGTTCACAAATTCATAACTTCTCTAAAGCCAAAACGGCTCTGACATCAAAATACTGAAGGCGAAAACATATAAAAGAAGCTGCAGCGCAGCATTGTACCCAGAACGCTAATTATACCAGGGCTGTGTGACCTCCTAAACACTCTAATGGCCTTGACTAGCCTGTGGGCCATGATGTGTACTTCATACGACTACTCTGTACTTTTTATGCATGAAAGAGGGAGACAACTTCAACTATTGTAACCATATTAACTTAGAGACCTCCGTGTCCTGAAAGCTTCTGATTACTGGTCTCCCATTAAATATCGCGTAACGTTTGTGCTACCATCGATCCAAACTGTGATTGCCGCCCCTCCGTTAGCCTGCACTGATAACGTGCATCCAGACGCAAGCACTTTAACACATTATCCATCCGCCTCCTGTACATTTACTGAGATTCCTGCCTAAGCCCCAAGTGCCTTTACATAGGAGTATTAATGACCTGGCACCCGAGGGTTAATCTGTGTCTCCTCACCTCCCAAGATCACAGGTCCGTCATCCTCAAGGTGTCTGCAATTCCCCGTCTCCTTTACCGAGTCCTCTCCATATAACAAAGCACCGAACTCACAGAAAATTAAGCGTACTATTAACCCTTTGAATTCCCCAAGGGGGTAACGTTATACACAGCATGTTGGTAAATAATTAGTTAATTAGTCTGCATGTCCCTCTAATTAATGGCTTTTTATTTCATGATACCCAAGCGGGGTTAACGAGTTTTATGGGGGATTAGAATGTTTCCGGAGCCGTGGGTTTAACAAGCTGCATTTCGTGCCGATTTATCGCCGTATAGCGGTGCGAGAATAAGGAGGGGTATAAAGAAAACATGAAACGGTTTGTGGTTTTCGGGCAAATTAACACCTTATTAGCGAAACGAATATAAAGGTCTCTGAGGAGGGTCCATGTTGACTTTTTGGAAGGCTTAAAGTGCTTTGCGCCCCCCTCCACAACCTTATTATTCCTGCGTCTATACGAAGAGCCGGAAGTCCTGTGCGTTTCACAAATATAATTAGACCTAACGAGGTTATTATATATAATTAACCTTTACGGAACTTTTGAACCCCTGGCTATAATACAATAGAAAGTGCCCCTTAATGATGATTTGGATCCTGGGAGGCATTTATTGAGAGAAAAGATTAGTTTGGATTAATAGCACATTGTGCGCTATGGATACCGTCCCTCGTACAACATCCTTATATATATATATATATATATATATATATCCCCCCAACACACAAAATAAAATCATAAAAATATTAACATTTTAAAATTAATTATTAATACAAATATAATGAAAGATGCCTTCGAAAAAGATCTGCCCCCAGTCAGGGCAGGGTACAGATAACGGCCCCGAAGCTGCTACAGACACCCACTTAAAAACTGTGGGTGGGGTAAAGGTGAATTGGGTGGAGCATAGTAAAATGGGTGTGGCGTGGGCAGATATGGGTGGGGCTATCATTTAACCACACCTACAACCCAGCTATCTAGGCAAATGCATAATTTCTTTTTGAGTGAGTGCTGCGTTTAATGCGGGATGCAGCGTATAATTACCCGGCCCCAACCAATAGCAATCAGCGTCATCCGAGCTTCATAATGTAAATTCTTCTAGAAAAAGGGGAAGAGTCCGCCTCTGAATCACAAACAACATGGATATAAAACCTGACTGTTACTAACGGGGTCTCGGAGCATCCTGTTAATTAGAACGCCAATTAATGTCACTCTCTACACGTATTATGAACGAAACCAGAACGAGAGGCAGACAGCGGAATTACCCATCAAAGGATTAAGAAGGTCTCGGGAGGTCTGTGGTTTACATTATTCTGCCTAATGAAAATCTATGGCGGAAAGGACTTCATTAGCATTGCCATAAAGCATCAGCTCAGTGAGGTGTTTGAGCCGGGAAAGTCACCCAAAATATCACACGACTGACAGCAACGGCGCCTCCAGGTCTGCAGATAAAGGGAGTTTATTGGGACAAAAATTAGATAAGAGCAAGTGGGGGGTTGAAGTGTAGTGTGTGTGAGTTGTTGAATATAATGTGTTTATGTGGTGTCTGTGTGTGTAGCATGTTGCGAGTGGTGTATGTGGCTGAGAGTGATGTGTGTGTGGCTGAGTTTAGTTTGTGTGGTTGAGTGTGTATGTCTAAGAGGGGAGTGTGGTGTTTGTGTGTAGTGTACTGTGAATGGTGTAGTGAGTGTAGCTGAGTGTGGTGTAGTGTGTGTGTGTGGTTGAGATGTGATATGTTTGAGTGTGTGATCTCAATAAGAACAATGTGTGTTGCTACACTGCACTCGCAGAACTCCGTGCCACCATATCCTGAGTTTCTATGATAGGACGCGGACGGCAGACGAGCCAAAGGGTCCTTTTAGTGCTGTTTAGCTGGAGGCCCCTAAAAATATTTTTGGATCTGCAGGTACCATCCTGCTTTATGAGCCAATCATTGATCTAGGTTGTCATGCGCAATCATGGATGCTATGTCTTCTTTTGCTCATAAAAAATCATTACAATGAACTAGACGTGAAATCCTCTTTTCTTGTCTAATCAGCATCCTTATTCAGCTTCCCACACGATAAAGAGGAGAATTATTACAGGATCTGCTGATGAACCAGTAGAATCTTTTTGGGGACGCGATTAATGGAATCTCTGTGTGTTCCCCCAGGTGTCTCCTGCGTACAGACATATGCCGCTCCGGAGCGTGTTCTGGAGTTCTGCGAGTGCAGATGTTCTGCTTACGCAGGGATATTCCTGAAGGAAAACATGTCTCCAAACCCGGAGGGACTCGAGTCAAATAACAAACTCTCATTTCACTCCGACTCCATCTTTATAGTAAACATTCGTCCCTAATCGTTCCTAACACATAATAATTATCCTTCCGCTTACCTTCCCCGAACCTTACCCTTTCCGAGCAGAAGTGGAGTCTGGCACCGGTACTATTGCAATGTTTAAAGACAATGTATAGAATTCTGAGTTTTAGGCTTTGTTTTGTTATTTTTGGAACAATTGACTTGGCTCTTAATTGGATTTAAAAGGGACAAAAAAACATTGGCCTTCAACTTATGTTTCCAGTCGTAGAATCTAGACTACGATGGCTCAAAAATGCTACTATATTAAGCTTTTTTTTTTTTTTATAAATTTTGCCACTTGGAGCGCTACAAAAGTATCTTTGGAATGAACCACATGAGACAATGTTATCGTACAACTTTCTACAATGTATCAATTTCCTGTACAATATCGTTTCCCCAAAGAATCCTGGCACGGAGCAACGACATGTAGACATGAGCAAGATTTGTCTGAATCATTTGTGGGCCATTTGGTCCGGCCGGAAGTTAGGGGCATTTCTAATTCGGGAACTAAATTCATTGCTTGGTGCCCCAAAGTTGAACCCAGGGCAAAATGATTCCGCTTTGAGTGAAGGGTTCGGGAGAGGACGTCACCGGAAGCGCCACCATATTGGCGGAAGTTCCCGCTGCGTTATGGGATGAAAATAGCAGAAGAGAGAAGATAAAAGATGAAGAAGTGGTCAGCAGAGAAGGAAGAGAAACATTTAGAGAGTGGACGAGAGGGAGTGTGATAGAGTGTGATAGAGTGTGATAGAGTGTGGGTGAATGCGGGCCCACGTATTTCGGACTAAAAATTTTAGTTTTTTTGCTTCGTTTTCGGCCGCTTTGAGGAAGTTCTGGCCTCGTTTTCGTGGCTTCGTACGAATTTACCAGAATTCTGTAGTTTGCATTTCGTATAAATCTGAATGCACAAGTCGAATGACAAGTGAGAAAAAAGACAGAATTGGTGAAAACGCTTTTGTCCTTTGATACACTGAAGCAAAATGTTGGCAAATATCCGCAAACATCCCCAAAATGAATTTTAAATGAAGTAGTAAAAAAAAAAAAAAACAACAGTAAAAAGACAGTTTTTACCAACTTATTTATAATGACTAATATTTATTTTGAATTATATTAATATAGGCATATGTATTGTTCTCTTACATATTGAGCAAATGATCCTCAGCAGATCTGTCATTGTATTCTTTCCTCCGAATGTTTCATCGCATTAAAAACAGCACAGACTCAGAAACAAAAGTGTTTTCAGTTTCTATGGCAACGACCTATCAGTGGCTGCTTATGTGTCACATGATAATTTAGCATTCCCTGAAGAAATATAAATGACGGCAGAATTTAAAGTCATTAAAGGATTATTCCTGCGAACGGCGGTACGAAGTGGGTGAGAAAAGCTCTTCGAAATCATTGAGAAACATTAATACAGAAGACGAACGGGAATAAGCCTGAGAGGGATTACGGGGTAAACGTATAGAATATTTATATCCGATTAAACTCCCAATGCAAGATTAAAACGGGGAATGAAGACAAGAAACGCGGTATATGTCAGAGAACGGGGGGGAAACTGTTGGGCGAATTACGAGGAAGAATAATTTGTTCTGATCATCGAGAGAAGATCACGACGAGATGCGGTAATAGCTCCGCAATTTAGTGAGAGTTGAGCAATCAGGGCTATTTCCCTTGATGGAGTACGAGGGATCGGTGAGCCCCCCCCCCCCGCACTCACGGCGAAGAGAATGACATCTAATACCATGAATATATGAATAAATATTCCGCGGCCCACCTGAGCCAGCCAAGTGTAACTCAGTGTTTTGCATCATTCTCCGCCTTTATAAAGCATTCTTTTTGAAACCCTCGTTATTGAATTTTCAAAACACGGAGAAAAAAAAAGAAACGAGAGACTCCGAGATATGAAATCCCCGCGAGCGTTTTACACGCTAACGATTCGAGACGCGGCAGAGAGGAATAACCCCTTCACGCGATCAGAGCAATGATGGTTATTCTGTAATTACCACCCCCCCCCCCGCCCCCCGCACCACCCAAACAATGATCAGGATGTGATATTTTTATGCGCTGTTGTTATGGCGACCTGGCGCTTTACTTAGGAGGATTGTAGTGTTTTAGTTAGGCTTCCGAGGACTTTCTGACGCGTATACCTTGGGGGGTTCAGTAATTTGATGCTTTGGAGCTGTTTGAATTTTCTACGGTTATCAGTTTATGGTTAAATCCTCACCGATGATCTTCTGGATGTTGGGAAAATGTAACATTGTACTGGCGGCAGATCGGCCCTATCCGGCCCCCGTCTAGTCGCCCGTTTCTCCTACTGTAAAGACTCAAACCTTAATCAGTCGTTGGTCTCGTCTTAGATTCAGGAGCAGTATGTCTATCCCATGCGTGTTTAATACCCTCACTGTATTACCCTTTACCACTTCTGCTGGGTGGCTGCTCCACTTACCTACCACCCTCTCAAAGTAAGCAAAGCTTCTTTTCCCCAGTGGTACTCAACTCCAGCTCCCATGACCCTCAGCCAGCTGAAGGCAATGGCATTTGTAATTCGGGGCGAGGCAGTAGCCCAGATGTCACCCAATATCCATCATAACGTTAACGCTGCATGCTGTGGGCCAACAGACATGATAATGTGAGCGTCAGGCAGAGGCACTTGAGGGGTTAAGGGGATTAGCGGGGGTCCTTGAGTTTGTTTTTGGAGAGCAGGTGTCAGACGAGGCGCGCATGAGCTCATTGCACTCCTGAGTCACGGTCTCATCTCCTGCAGGTTTGACGCAGGATACTTCTCTCCGATACAATCAGCAAAATCACGTCTTGGGGAAAAAAAGCTCAAACTGAAGAAAAGCAGAAAAAAATGATGTGGAGCCGGGTGACCCCATATCTGAGGACAGAGATTTCTGTTTGATTTAAGACAATAAAGTCGCACAGAATACAAAAGTCAGGAGGGGGCGGCTCTGACCCCGCATCCATCAACAGAGAAATCCAACTCCCAGCACTCTAACCCAGGGCCAAGGGCCTGATTCCAGGGGCCCATAAACTGTCTGAGTGTGCAGTTGAGTGCAACGTGCTTTTGCGACTGAGTGTGGTGTCTGTGGCTGAGAGTGAAGTGTTTGGCTAAGTTTAGAGTGTGTGGTTGAGTGTTGTGTGTATGTCTGAGAGTGGTGTGTGTTTTTGCACGGCTGAGTGTGGCATTCGTGTGTGGAGTGTGCTGTGAGTGGTGTAGTGAGTGTGGTTGAGACATGACTTATATGTTTGAGTGCGTGTCATCTCAATAAGAACAATGTGTGTTGCTATCTTGGCTCAGAGTTGTATTTGTGGTTCAGTCGCCATCAGCGTGGCTGAGGGTTATCAGTTAGCTTGTCTCTATGTGGCAGGGATGTCTTACTGAGAGGGCGGCAGATAAGTGGAACAGCCTCCCAGCAGAAGTGGTAGAGGGTAATACAGTGAGGGTATTAAACACGCATGGGATAGACATACGGCTCCTGAATCTAAGACGAGACCAACGACTGATTAAGGTTCGAGTCTTTACAGCAGGAGAAACGGGAGACTAGACGGGGGCCGGATGGGGCCGATCTGCCGGCATGTTCTGTGTTTCTTAATGAAATTGGTTTTATGGAGTTAATTAGGGCAGGGAGATACTTTGAGGGTTAAAGTGAATAATTTTCAGACCTCTGAATCTAGAATGTTCTTGTCTCTGGGGGTCTCCCCCCTCTTGCGCGTCGCTGTACGGTTTGGATTATTTCTGATAAGAAACGCAGGGAACGAAGGCCACCGGCCTCCTCCGATTATGAATTTGTAGTTCTGTCGGAAAGTAGTAAAAGGGAAGCAACCACTCGTAACACCCGGTTACTATGGCGACAGCACCACTTTATAAACGTTACATAATTTAAGCGTTCGCAGAACGAGGAATCGGCCAATTATAAATCATGTAAGGGCGGCGTCTGCGGCCGCCGATCTGAGGCTCGTTTTGTGATGAATCGGTCGCCATTCAGGATCATCGCTAATTTATTCCTTTGATGGTTTTCTGATTCCCATCGTGGAATTATTCTCTCCGCGCTCGCCTGTTACTGTAACAACATGGAGCTAATCCGCGCATGGCCGGCGTGCGCCACAAAGTTACTTGCCCCGGCAGATTTTCCTGGCAGGGTTTTTTTTTGGTAACCCTTTCTGTTCCAGGTCACCCCTTGTCAGCCTCTTGATTTGACCCATCAGCGGTTTCAATGGACGCATAAAACAAGAATTTGGTAAATTGCTATTATTTTAATACTAGAAACATTTTTAAGATTTTATTAACGAGAAGTAATTTTGTAAAAGTACCTAAAAATAATGGGTGCAGCTGAAACTAGGATTTTCTTAAAAAAGTATATATGTAGGTAAAAGTAAATAATTAAAATATGAAGCAAATTATTTTGTATTTTTTTTTATTTTTATTTATTTTTAGCAAAATTGTAGAACATTTAATATTTTTTTTACGGTAAGAAATCAGCAGCAATCTAAAGTCTTTGTCTGAAATGAGCCGCTTTTCTTTCGCACAGATGAATAAATCGGCCGTATTATTCTACAGTATATCTAAAGGACCAATGGGAAAATAGCGTACTGTCTCTTTAAATCATTTCTGGCCATGAGAATTTCGGGAGTAAAAAGAACAAATTCCTCCTTTTTTTTTTTTTTTTTTTTTTTTTTTTTTTTTTTTTTTTTTTTTAGAAATGGGCCGGTGAGTGCCTTTTGTAGAAGGGGTCAAGTATGAAATTCTACAGAAAAAGCTGAATTGTTTCAAATGAATTATTTTAAAAGTAAATGGAAAACGTGGGAATATTTATAAAGCGTTTCAAGGTTACAAATAGTGCAGCGAGCGGCGAATACGGAATAGAAAACACGAAAATATTTCTGCTTTACAAACCAATAAAAGAAGAATCCTAAAACTGCAACAAAATAACAGAAACATTCAGAAACAATATTCATTTTATGGCTTAAAAGATGAGAAAAAGAGGAAAATACATTCTATATAATTATATAAATATATATATAAATATATAAATTGTATACATTTCTAAGTTGTGGTGTTACTTAAAATATAAAAAAATGTGTTTTGGGGCACTTTGGGCGCTCATCTAACTCTCCTCCTACTTCCTGTTTCCTGCACCAATATTGAAACAAACAGTAACACAAGCAGCCAATCAGAAGGCAGGGGGCGGGTGCATCCTGGGAGGTGAAACTTGTAAGCGCAAATCTTTTGTTACAAGTGTTTTTTTTTTAAATTGTCAAAAACTGTTAGAATTATCGTTTTTTTCAACGTTATTTTCGAGGACAGGTTGACTTAGCGCCGTTACGACATTAAACAAAATCCAATTATTCCGCTGCTTGTCATCTAAAAAAAACTGCAGATTCAGCCATAAAACAAAGAAATAAAGTATAAAGATTTGGATGTAAAACTGAAGAAATTTACTGCGGCCCCGGGAGCTTCACGCAGAAGATAAAAAATGATACTGGAAAATAATTGCGTTTCCTTGCATTTTACATTTTTCTCTTTTTAGAATCCTTTTTAGATTTTTACGTTTCCTGCAGTAAAAAAAAAATGTAAAACTTTATAGAATTTACAATTAGCGACGACGACGACGTGTAATTTACACACGAAACGAGCAGCAAAACGCTTCGGTGATTTGTCATTTCTCTAAATTTCCCAAAATTGGGTGAAAAAATGTATTTTTATTTTTTTTATCGTTAACCCTTGGCAGGTTCGGCTGCTGAGTCTGCCCCTACCCGGCGTATATTTTCAGAGGATATCGTTTGTGTTTCGCTCCTTCCACCAGTTAACGTAAAAAATAGAAGCTTCTATATGGATAACATTTTATAAAATGAGGAGTTGGTGAAAGGCGTCGGGATCCCGAGGCGAGGAGGGCTCGTGATTCGGGGTCTGAGCTGCCGACTTCCTGCCATCCGGATATTAAAGGGAATTAATGAGTCAGATACTAAATCTCTTCCCTCCTCTCGTTAGTCCGAATAACCCAGGAAGATAGTTTAACTCTTAATGGGAAGGAGAATCTAATGACGATGTGGATTACAGACACTGGCCATAGAGGGGAATTTTGCCCCTTCTCCCCATCTGTTGCCCCCCCCTGATAATTTACCCCGTGCAGGTCTCTCCCATCTCATCATCGTCTTGGAAGTGCAGCCGGCCCTCGTATACCGAGGGAGCTGACTCTAGATTCATTGGAACTTATTTATCTCTCTGCACCGGATTATTTACATGGAAGCCCCCTTGCTGCCTGCATGTTAGATGTCGCCGGACCCCCATTCCAGAGGAGTTTGGAGCCCGACTGCGCTAACCTGCTAGGTTTGGGAAACCCAAAATATGCCTAAAAACCACCGAGACCAGCGACTGATTAAGGTTTGAGTCTTTACAGCAGGAGAAACAGACGGGGGCCGCCTGGGGGCCGATCAGAAGTTTCTGTGTTTCTTATGTAATAACAATTCTGCTCTAGAATGGAGTTCTAAGCACCAATTTCTAAGTATTTATATAAGATATATGTATTAAAGTATATCCACCGCAGACGATGACCCCGGCGGGAGGAAAAGCTGTGTTTCATTTTATCCATTTTGGTAACATTGTATTTCCATGTGATAGACGGCGGGGTGATACATTCTGATTGGTTGTAGCATCATTATATGTCATATCCTGTGACATCACTTCCTGCACAGGGCGTCCCAGCGAGCAATAAAATGCTGCTAAATCCTCCTGAATTTGGTAACACTAAATAAAGGTGATTTACGGTTACATAAAGAAGCAGAAATTAATAATAATAATAATAATATTTGATCATTTTTATTTATAAAAGCGTGGATTGGAACACTTCAAAATGCAACTTTTTATTTACTTGCGTTACATGCACAAGCATCATGTAAATTATAAATGCTCCTTTATAATATCGTATTTTTAGTAGAGAGGCGTTTGGCGGAATCATAATCTGTGTTAAAAAACCCAGAGTTTGATGAATTAGTAAAACGTTTTAGTTGACTTTATTATTGAAACACGGCCTTCTCTAAACTTTGCAGCCTATTTAAGAAGCCAAAGAAATTGAACCCGTTTCCGAAGAGAATCATTTTGATGAAATAGCTGTTTTTGTCTGATGATCCGCGTGCTGAGATGCGTTAAGTGCTCCCAGAGCTGATTAGATCCTCATTTTAAACAAGAAAAGGTCATTTTCTCTAAACTCGCAAAGAAAGAAGAAGAAGGAGCAAGAACGCGATCCACTGACAGAGATTTATAAACGTCCAGATGAGCCGCGCGGAATGGAGATGCTGGAGATGTTTATGAATGAAACCACATTTTTATATTAATATTAGAAGCTCTGAACATTTTTTTTTAACCCGGTAGCTTTCTAGAGAGTTCTAAAGCTCGGAGATATCGAAGTGAAGCTGATCGTGCATATTGGAAACGGGGGCCACCCAGTGTGATGCCGGTTAATTGGGGGCATCTGGTAACCCAGAGCCGGAATCTCTCTGGAATATCGCTGGATATTACCGTATTTGCTCGATTATAAGACGACCCCCCAAAATCAAAATATTAATTTAGGAAAAAAACAAAAAGACCGGATATTAGACTACTCTATAGGAAAAGTTTTACCAGTAAATATTAATTTAATGACTGAGAAAAATATATATTTTTTTATTTCCTTTTATTTGCCAACCTGCCCCCCCCCCCAGTTATGCACATCTGCCCCCAGGGTTGCCACTCTGCCCCCAGAAATGCCTTTTAACCCCATATATGCCTTTTTATGCCTATATGCCCCTCTGCCCCATGATATGCCACTCTGGCATATAGGGGGTTAAAAGGCATACCATGGGGCTGAGTGGCATATAGGGGGTAAAAATGCTTTTTTGGAGGTATATATATATATATAACTGCTAACAGCAATCTCACTCCTATCAAACCAAGGCAGCCAGTACATGCTGGAACCTGGGGATGATAGGAGTGTGAGTACAGCCTCCCTATGCCATGCTACCACCACCACCCCCCTTACACATCCATACTATCACACACACACTCATTCACAAACATTTAAATACTCATTCATTCCATTAATCACACACACTTCACACATTAATCACAAAAACCCTCCCCCACCCCCTTACCTGAACTGCAGATCTCCCACTCGCGGACTTCTGCAGGGGGCCGGCTGTGCGAGCAACTTCTCTGGCCCCGCCCCCAGAGGAAGGAGGGGGGGGGTAGAGTTATGTGAGGACTCTGCTAGCTTCCTGTTCTCCTGCTGCTAGAAGAGCCGCTGCTCGCGACCAAAGCACCGGCAAGCAGCCTGGCCCCAGCAGAATGAGGTCTGATTAGAAGACGACCTCGATTATAAGACGAGGGGTATTTTTCAGAGCATTTGCTCTGGAGAAAACCTCGTGTTATAATCGAGCAAATACGGTAATTATTTTTACGGTTGACTCTTTGGATACTTGGCTTCAGATCCGAGTTCTAAAGTAGGTTTCGGGTTCCAATAACAGAATGTCCCAAGTTGAAACCAGAGAATTTGCTTGGAAATAGCTCGTTTCTTAGGAGTCACGCATTAAAGGTCAGGACCGTCTGGACAGGCTGAGCAGGTCGATCGATCACATGGAAGAGCTCGTCAGCCAGGTATGGAGACGTCAGACAGATACGTTCTCACGAGAAAGAAGGTTCGCCACACATTCTGGGTGATTAAACGGATCATTTATAGGTTGGAACAGCAAAGACACGTAGGGTGGCATGGCGGGAACAGCTAGATATATTTATCTACGGCAGGGCGGCTGGAACACGAGGACGGACCATGAGTACAGAGAAGGGATTTCTGGCTTCCAACAAAAGCGTCAGAAGCGGAACCAAGACAAAGAAAAACGGCAAATAAAACCAAAAGTGGAAGTTATAGTTTCTTAGATAAGGAGTAGGAAGTTAAACTGGGCTCGCATTATCTATTCTTCATCAACTTAGGAAACTAGGAAGTTAAAAGCAATACTAATAATAATAATAAATAATAATAATAATAATAATGTGACCTGTTTATAAATCCAAATACCTGTTCCAAAAAGTTTGATATCTAAATCTGGCACCCGTTCCCTGCCTGCGCAGGTCCTTTTTCACCCCAACGTTGTTTCTTTTTTGTAAGAATGATTCCTTCCCATGGACTGTTACCCACCTCGCTATCTCCCCTTTCGGTAAATGTACAGGGACTCCCTGGATCCCATTATATATATATATATATATATATATATATACACACATATATACACACACACATATGTACAGCGCTACGGAATAAGTTGGCGCTATATCAAACATTCTGAATGCATTGCACTCCCAGTGACACTCAAAGGGTTAACAGCAAATTAGTTTGAATTCCCATTTTGTCTAGGTCATTATAGTCGTTATAATTAAGCCCACTCCATCCATGGAGAACGTCGTGCGTTGAAAGGGCTTCTTTCAGCGAGTCTGGGTTGGGTTTTTTTTTGGTCTTTTGTTCTTTTCTCCGGAACGATGTTTACTTTTTTTTTTTTTTTTTTTTTTTTAATAAAATTTGCAGTTGAAACGAAAGGTTAGATGAATATTCCCACTTTTTAGCGCCTGAAAGGACGGCAGCCAAATTAGTCATTTCCGACACGTAAATCTTTGAAGATCTGCCATTCTGCTATTCGTTTTAACGAGGGGGGTATTTTCTTGCCGCTGATTGGCTGCTTCAAGCAGCCAATCAGCGGTAAGAATTGTTGGAACGCGGAGTAGGTGGGGAGCTGCAGCTTCTACTTAAGCCAAGTAATTTTTTTTTTTACATTTTAAAGACTGCATATTAAAGTAAAAATCCATATTTCTATATTTAATGCAGATATAGAAATATGCACCCGTCTTTGGTGAGGGTGCCGGGGACATTAAACTGTCCCTTTAATTATATTTAGCCCACTAAACCCTGATTATGGGCTCCCCGTGATCCACGTGGCGTGGGCTGCTGTTTGTTCCGTGTGTGAATTATTACACGCCATCGCATTCTCTCCGGGGCACAGATACGTTTATTCCTGCGTATATTCAATGAATTACGAACACTTCAGGACGGAAGCTGATGCGATAATGAATGCGTCGCAGATTCCTCCCCGGCAAAGGAGTATGTAGTGCACGGATAATGAAAGCGCCGTCGCTGGCAGGGCGCTCATCAAAGAATCCGTATTAACGCACTTTGGGAGTATTTAACGTCACAAAATGAATTGTCTTTAGGAGAAGCTGCAGCTCCACAGCTGTAGCAGATCTCCTCCTTCATGGTGTGATGTTTCAAGCCACTGGTCGGTTGCTTGAAGACCCTCTAGTTTTAGGTTATAAATGGGGTGGCTAATGCCGCAGTGACCTCCCGTCTGCCCGTTGTACAGCGCCGTGGAATATGATGGTGCTATATAAAAGAATAAATAATAATAATAAAGCAGCCACGCAAGGTCTGAGGGGGGCTCCTGTTCTTCCGAATTGAAAGACAGGGATTGCCTTCGAGATGAACGTCAGGCGTCTCTCTGGAAAATATTTCTGCTGCAGATAAATCACTGAGAAGAGAAGCGATGTCACACCTGTGATGTCAGATATAAGCTTAAAATATCTGCTCACGTTGGGTCGTGTTCCACGGGAGTGTTAACGAGTTACAAGGTATCACACGGGATGTGCCGGGACTTCCGTGTTACCGCTTTAACTGTCTGGGCGCCGCGGAGTAAATGCAATCATCATTTTAAGGGGAAGTTCCAGCGCCTGCATTTGGATGACATCATAGCAGCTGCAGGAAGCTGTCACCATTTTTACCCAATGAGTGAACTGGAAACTCTCTGATCTCCACTTCTTTCATTTCTCTAATTTGAGGGATAACAAAAGTTTCAGTCCAGAGAGCGAGACACCAGGAGAGACCCGGAACCTGCCGGCAGATCAGACCCATTCGGCTAACACGGGTACACGGCACCAAGGTGCCCCAGTAACCAAGGAACCCGGCGGGGTAACATAACACGTGGTACCCGGCGGGGTAACATAACACATGTCACGTGACCCTGCGGTAATCGGGCAGCATCAGCTCAGCTGCTCGCACAGAGAGTGGCGGCTGCAGTAAAGACAGAGCACAATGCATGCGCAGAGGCAGCCACTTCTGAAACTAAGAGACGATCCATATCCACGGGGTTTGGGGCGGAAAACCATTAAAAAAAAAAGCAGAGAACCAATGAAATGAACAAGCAGAGCACTGATATTTAATCTTTTTTGACCGAATTCGACATGCAACATACTACTTTTGTATGCATAGGAACCCAGAACCTGCCAGCAGATCGGCCCCATTCGGCCCCCCGTCTAGTTTTCTGTTTCTCCTGCTGTAAAGACTCAAACCTTAATCAGTCGTTGGTCTCGTCTTAGATTCAGGAGCCGTATGTCTATCCCATGCATGTTTAATACCCTCACTGTATTACCCTCTACCACCTCTGCTGGGAGGCTGTTCCACTTATCTTCCACCCTGTCAGTAAAGTAAAACTTCCTCCCCTTTAGATCATTTGGGTAAGGTTGGGTGTCATGTCACCAACACCAAAGGCCAATGAGCGAGATAAGGCCACGTGCCATCTGTTGACTTACCAATTGTTGACACGACTGTTCCTACAAAGTAGAAAGCCCCCGTGAAATCCCACCGAGGTCTTATAGCGTCCACTCGAATTCCAGCCACGTTGGCCTCCTCGTAGTCCCGCAGGAAGTTGTGAAGGTCCATTTTGCTGAGATTATATTTTTGGGTGAAATTGTCCAATTTGTTCTGCCACTTCTCTTTGGCTGCCCTCTCCATGGGCTCTTCGATGGCAGAGAAGACAGCAGCTCCACAAAGCATGTAGAGAATAATCAGGACAGCCAGCAGAAGGAACCGACCATTGTCTTCATTCAAGTGACCAAAACCACAACAGCAGCCACCACGACAAGCCATTATCTGCCCCAGGGCAGCCGGGACGGGGGCATAGGTTACAAGGAACGGCAGCTGCTTACCTGCCCCAGTCTGATGATGGATGGTCCAAGAGGCAGCCCTTCATGGTCAGAGACATCTGAGTAACGTTGTATCCAAACCCAGGATTCCATCCATATTCCATTCTAATCTGGAACACAGATGCCCCTCTCTGGGGCTTGTATAACACACGCTGTGTTTTCTTTACCTCATTCTGTGACGTTTATATAATTCCATCTCATTTCCATAACTGTAGCAGCCATACCTTCCCATGTGTCCAGCACTAGATTCCACCCCACCACCTGCCCCTCACACCAGCCCCAGAGATAAAAGCATCAGGTACCTTAACTCCATGGGCAGTGCTTGCAGGGGGCATTTGTTTCCATCATAGTGCAAATCCTATCACTCCAAGCCCTGGTGAAGTTTCACCTATCCCCCCACTATGGGGTTGTTGACTTGTGGTTTTGGGGGCAAATCAATTGCTTGTCTCAGCAGCAGCAAAACATCAGTCCTGGTTTCACAAGATCACAAAAATCCCAACAAGGAAAAGCAGCTCCAATCCTCGGGGGGGGGGGGGGATCCTCTTCTCCCACGCTGCGATCTACTGGGCATCATCAGCGACCCCCAGCACCAGGGGCAGGGATCCGGAGCTGGCTTCTGGACTCACCATCTTTAGTAGAAAGGGATGGACGATGACTTGTAGCGAAGCAGAAGACAGGAACCGATCTGCAACTTTGAACAGAGGCTGCCAGCCGGCGGTGTGCTCCCTGCTGCCGTGGTTTCGATCAGCTGCATCTTCATCCCCCAGCTTCACTGTGTGGATTTCTGGATCCTGAGATCAGTCATTCCCTGGGGACCTGGAACCCACCAGGGGTCATCTTGCATTTTTTATTAATTACAAGTTTGGCATTAGAAACCTCACCCCTCCCCTCCCCCACCGGGTGTGGGGTTTGTTCCCTGAGAGATGTATAAGGGCAGAATATGCCCCCCTCTAGGGGGGGGGTAAATCTTCTCCAACCAGCAGATCTGCCCGGACTGCCACTTGTTAACACGCACAGGGGTAAGTTCTGCTGTCTGCACTTTCTCTGCTTTGCTGCAGCCTGCATGCACCTGCCCCCCCCTCCCCCGCCTCTCCTGCTGGATGCAGGGCTTTCCGTGTCCTCTGTGGCCCTGAGCTGCCACCCCCGACGAGCCCCCTCTCCTGCCCCTGTGGCCCCTGCTCCTCTCCAGATGATGTCTGCTCCGGGAGACCCCGGTGGCTTCTGAGCCGGTTCTCAGGACAGCGCCTCTGGTGGTGGATGGAGGTTCCGCAGCCTCGCAGAGGACCCCCTCCTCCTGCACCTAATTATTAACCCAATAAAGAGGTGGCTTTACATTTTTGCTGTTTTTGATTTTTATGCATATTTATGTAAAGAGAATATTCCTTAATAACTCAGTAAATACTCTAAGGCAAGCCCACTATATTTATTATAAAATCACACGCCTGGAATGCGTTTATCCTCCAAAAATAAGATCATGCAGAAAAGCACTTCTGTGCAGCCTTTAACCCTTTAGGAACAGGCCAGTCTTAAAAATGGGCAGGATACACGGAGGGGTCTCAATATTTCCAGCTTGGGGGGAGAGAAGAGAGATGGGGAGAGACATTTAAATACATAAAGGGGTTTAATATCGGTCAGGAGGGAATTTATTCCAAAGGAGGAGGAAAGTTACAACAAGAGACCGAACTCTAGAGGGTCAAAGGCTCAGATGGAACGGAAGGGAGTTTTACTTTACTGAGATGGTGGTATATAAGTGGAGCAGACTCCCAGCAGAAGTGGTAGAGGCTAATACAGTGAGGGTATTAAACATGCATGGGACAGTGAGGGGAGGAATATAATTTGCTGGTTATTACGTTGGTCAGGAAGCGCCGTCCTGCAGTGATATCAGTTTATATTTAGTCCCAGAGACATCAAAAGGAACTTGTTGCTTTAATGTGTCATTTTCCTTGAGCCGGATGAACATATAAAGGGGCGCTGCGGCTCAGAGAGACGCCCAGAGCACATAATAACCCCTTGCAGCTGCCGGTACCCAGGGTATCTGGCATTGATAGGTGCTGCACCCCTGTCGGCACACTGTGAAAGTTACCCCGGCACCGACCCCCTCCGGAGGCATCAGTAACCGAAGCCTAGCGCTCACCTACCGGGTGCTCAGAAGTCTGGAGCGCCGAAAAACCCTAAATCTCACCTCTGTACAGCGCTACAGAATATGAAGGTGATATTACAGTCAATGACTATGAATCTCGCTGCCAGTAACCCTATGCTGCTGTCCAGGGTGCTGAAATCCCAATAAAGGGGCAGTTTAATGCCCCTGACACCCCTATTATAAGAGAACGCATATTTAAATACTCCGAGTAACCCTGATGTTCCATGAGGGGGTTAATACGCATTCTTCCAAAATGAAAAAACACCCTGAGGAGGAAACGGACCGTTTTATGATTGAAATCAATGACAGCACTTTCTACACCTGTGCCTGGGGGTCTCAGCAGACCCTCACGTGCAGCGGTCTCCGAGCCGGTGCTGGAGCCGACCGAGGGTAAGTAAATCACGTGCCAGGTGAACCCAACTCCTGTACTTACCGGGAGCAAAGGGGCAAATGCATGTGGGGGGATTCCGAATTCATGCATTTGCACGGAAGACCACAGGAAAAGTTCAAGGGACCCCTCGGCCACTATATGCATTATTATATTATTATTATATATACTATTATTATATATATTTATTCTTATTATATATTCTTATTATTTGTATTATTCTATTATATATTATTATATATTATATATATTATTATTATAGATGTATTGTATTATTTATATTACTATTTATATTATTATTATTATTATAGATGTATTATATTATTTATATTATTATTATTATTATTATTATAGTGTGTATCATGTGTCGTTTATCACACTATGATTACTCTGTGCTGCTGTCCGAGGTGCTGAATCACATTTTCACAGGCGGGTTCTGTAACTGCCACGGGGTATTTTATTCGCACTGAATACCGATTTATTCAGATGTTGTGATTCTGTGATATTTGTTACTTCTGGTTAAAGAAGAACCGTCACATTCCAGCATCTAATGTCACCTACACGAGAGCCGAGACCTGCTAATTACTCTTTCTTTTACTTTTCACTAATGTCTAAATATAAAACCCACTTCTTTTATTCCCCGTTGCGCTTTATACAGCAGCTGCCATCTTGCTGCCCCATCACGGGGTATAAATCGCCCTGAGATATCTGTGATAATAGCGTTACGGAGGGACCTGCGCGGCTGGAAACAATCTCTAGCGCTAGAGGCTCATGCGCCGCCGGCTAAAACAACGCGGGGAGAGAACAGGAAGCGGCTTCCAACTTCCTCCTCGGGCTGACCAATGGGATAGCAGTGCAGTCTGTGTGTGTGTATGGTGTTAGTGTGTGTGTATGTATATATATATATATATATATATATATATATATATATATATATATGTGTGTGTGTGTGTATATATATTATATATATATATATATATATATGTGTATGTATGTAGATATATATCTATATGTGTGTATTTATGTGTATATATATATATGTGTGTGTATGTAGATATATATATATGTGTGTGTGTATGTATGTACCGTATATATATATGTGTGTGTGTAAGTGTTGGTGTTAGAGAGAGTTTGTGTGTTAGTACGTGCATTTGTTTTCGTTGTGGGGGGGGGGACCAGGCACCACTAATCCTAAACTCCACTCTGGTCGTTGGTCTCATCTTAGATTCAGGAGCCATATATCTATCCCCTCACTGTATTACCCTTTACCACTTCTGCTGGGGGGCTGTTCCATTTATCTTTCACCCTCTCTGTAAAGTAGAACTTCACTACCTTACAAAAACAAGAAGGCGTCAGAGCCAACTTAGGCCATTTAAGCCAATCGTCACTGCTCAGCCGCGCAGGGCTTTGGGCTAGCGGCTATTTAAATCGTCCCTTCGTGTGAAATCTAAAGCTTTTAATACATTTCTTGTGGAAACGTGAAGTGCTTCCCCTTTAACCGCACGCCGTTTCCTGGTAACTCTGGGGGATAAATAATAAATTGTATAAATTGTTTGTAGAAAATCTCGCTCGCATGCGCTGGCTCGGTTAATTAGATCGCCCCGTATTATTTCTCGCACAAAAGCCTCCAATTAAAAGAGGTTATCCTGGCGGACGGAGGGGAAAGAATGTTTTTACTGGATGAATGGAGAGGTTAATTCCGAGAACGGCCAAAACACCGTTTTCTGCACGGAAAGCTCCACGGGGAGCGGAGAGCTAAACTCCGGCGCGTCGTGCGGGTATTTAAATGTAAATGCGATCCGCAAAACCCAGGAATCGCACCGATTTACCCCAAAAAGAAAAAGAAAAGAGACAAAGAAAATGAACTCTGCTCTGTAATGATTGAAACCGCTTTCTAATCACTGGGGGGGGGGGGGGGGGTTCGAAAACATGCAATAAAACAAAAGTTTCTGCTTTCCAGCATATTTGCCGTGGCGATAATATATTATTCATTATTCTTACGCTGCCATTTCTTTTAAATGCTCTGATTTCGCCTTTTTTTATTTTGCTGTATTTTTTGGAAGAGGTTGTAACCCTGAGGTCCGGGCAGCCGTATATCGCCCAGCCGGCCGCCAGCTCCAAATACCCCAATGGTGGCCCCGGAGCCGAGTCAGCGGAACTCCCCGAGCCCCGCGCTGAATATAAAGCCACTCGCTTGGCGGTTCAAAGTAATGCCGCTCCAAGATTAGACAGGACTCGCCATGTTTGGGGTACGCTGACGTTGCGGGGGCTAAGCAATAAAGGGCCCTATAATGTGACGGAACCCCTAATATTTATACTTGAGATGAGTTAAATAAGGATTTGCGTGCGCAGACTTCTTGCTTCGATACACTATATGGCCAATGATGATGACATATGATGACATCATATTCTAAATACAGAGACATTAATATGAAGTCATCTCCCCTTTTGCAGCTATAACGGCTTCCGCTCTTCTGGAAGGAGTTCCACAAGATTTTGGGGCGTTTCTGAAGGAGGTCGATGGGGCTGAGGTCAGGGCTGTGTGGGACCGGTCAAGTTCTTCCACCCCAAACTCATCCAGCCATGTATTTATGGAGCTCGCTTTGTGGGCCCGGCGCAGTCATGCTGGGATATAAGAGGGTCTTCTCCAAACTGCCCCCACAAAGCTGGAAGCCAAGCGCCGTCTTGAGATGCCCCCTTCATCTCACCAAGACAGTTTGGACAACGCTACACTCCCAATGTCCATATAGTGTATGTGTTCATATTGGTCATTTCTTCAGCACCCCGGAATCTGAATTCATCCGCTCGTCTTTGTGATTTCTGCAGAATGTTGGTAGCACTTTGTGTTCTTAAAGACAGGTTGGCCTTGCGAGAAATAACGAGAACTATTCGGCTGATTTATGTAACGTCAGAGAACGAGGAGCTTCCATTCCGGAGAAATCGCTTTCTGGAATCGTTCCGCATCCAAACGGCTTCATCCGAAACGTCAAATTTACTGAAACGTCTAAAGATGGCAAAGACGACGCGACATAAACATCGACTCAGGAAACCCCGGCCTGCCCTCTGATTTACCCTCATTGGGGTATTTACCGGATCCACCGGCTGTTTCCATAGCGAGAAGTCCGGCTTCTTCTCCCCTACCCCTAATTTCTACACCATGCGCCAAGATTGGGGGCAGGGCTAATAAATGGGAACCCTTATAATCTCTTGGTGCGGGTCCGCGCAGGTTGGCTCTTTTCGGCACAAAGTGATGGCCGACCCAACTGTCTGATCCTGTTCATATGACAGGAGAGATCACAGAAGGGTCCGAGAGAGGAGAGAGAGAGCGCCGCTTAGTTCCCGACACAGACAGCTGGTGAATATTTACTCTGATAAAGAGTTTGCGCGGCCAACGCTCGCAGCCTTCTGCTCTTATCTCTATACGATCGTTTATTTCCACGCATTCAATGCCAAAACTCGGGGATTAATCATTAAAAACACGAGGAATTATTCTTAGGTTTTATCAGAATCCAGGAACACAGGAGTGATAAAGGGCCATTGGAACACAGGAGTGATGGGAGTGATAAAGGGCCGTTGGAACCCAGGAGTGATGGGAGTGATAAAGGGCCATTGGAGCACAGGAGTGATGGGAGTGATAAAGGGCCATTGGAACCCAGGAGTGATGGGAGTGATAAAGGGCCATTGGAACCCAGGAGTGATGGGAGTGATAAAGGGCCATTGGAGCACAGGAGTGATGGGAGTGATAAAGGGCCATTGGAACACAGGAGCGATGGGAGTGATAAAGGGCCATTGGAGCACAGGAGTGATGGGAGTGATAAAGGGCTGTTGGAACCCAGGAGTGATGGGAGTGATAAAGGGCCATTGGAGCACAGGAGTGATGGGAGTGATAAAGGGCCATTGGAACCCAGGAGTGATGGGAGTGATAAAGGGCCATTGGAGCACAGGAGTGATGGGAGTGATAAAGGGCCGTTGGAGCACAGGAGTGATGGGAGTGATAAAGGGCCATTGGAACCCAGGAGTGATGGGAGTGATAAAGGGCCATTGGAGCACAGGAGTGATGGGAGTGATAAAGGGCCGTTGGAGCACAGGAGTGATGGGAGTGATAAAGGGCCATTGGAACACAGGAGTGATGGGAGTGATGGGAGTGATAAAGGGGCCATTGGAACGCAGGAGTGATGGGAGTGATAAAGGCCCTGAGTCCTTTCTTACTGAAGCTGGGAGTTGGTTACGAGACCCGACGCGCTCCACGACTCCCCGACATCTTTCAAATAACAGAAATAATGAAAATGTTCACGTATTTTACTGAAGATTCAAAAACATAAAAAAATTCTATTTCATTCTTTTGATCCAACGAAGAGGCGCCGAGAAAAACAAAAAGTCGAAGCCTCGTCAGAAAACCTCCCGGGGGTCCGAGGTCGGGGGGCTCTCACGACGGACACCAGATGTTCCCGTGCGTGTCGGGGGCGTTGACGTAGGGAATATTCCACACCCAGGGTCTGTCTGAAACACAAAACACAACAAGTCATCGTCACATGGAACGCTAACCGGGTGAAAACCCGCCGGCCTCGGAAACGGGGTGATCCTCGCAAACGGGGCGAGCCGCCGGCCTCATCAAACTCCAACTCTCTGCTCATTAACAGGAAGGCGGCCGCTGACCCATTGTATGATACGAATGCAACGTGGAGCGCTCCGCACGCATGTTCACACAGCACCGGATTAAAAAATATGCATTTTATTTCAACCGAATACCAAATAAAGTGTTACTTACCCAGAACCCGCCGGCAGATCGGCCCCATCCGGCCCCCGTCTAGTCGCCCGTTTCTCCTGCTGTAAAGACTCAAACCTTAATAAGTCGTTGGTCTCGTCTTAGATTCAGGAGCCGTATGTCTATCCCATGCATGTTTAACCCCCTCACTGTATTACCCTCTACCACTTCTGCTGGGAGGCTGTTCCACTATCTACCACCCTCTCAGTAAAGTAAAACTCAAACTGATAAAAAAAAAAAAAAAAAAAAAAAGGATATTGATTATAGAAAAGGCATCCTTTGGACCAGGAACTAAGCGTCATGCTGTTTTTTTTTGCGTGTATCTAGGAGACGTCTCCTGCAGCTCGTTGTTCGGATACACGGTGCGCACGGAGAAGCTCTGATAGAGATCGCTGATATGATGCGGTTCACTAATTAATCCGGAACCACGGGCAGGAAAAGCCGGCTGTGCGACGGAACACAACCCGGTGAAAAACGTTTAATGCATCTACTGTCCAATTCCCTAAAAATAATGACCCAGAACTTGTGAATTCTGTCTTTTTCAGCACTTGGTGCCCAGAGTGTCCATTTATTTACAAACTCATTTTAACGAATCACAGTGACGGCGCCGGCTGACCCCCTGCCAAACTGCTCTGAGATTTACAGTGAGTGATAAAGGGCCATTGGAACACAGGAGTGATGGGAGTGATAAAGGGCCATTGGAACACAGGAGTGATGGGAGTGATAAAGGGCCATTGGAACACAGGAGTGATGGGAGTGATAAAGGGCGGTTGGAACACAGGAGTGATAAAGGGCCGTTGGAACACAGGAGTGATGGGAGTGATAAAGGGCTGTTGGAACACAGGCGTGATGGGAGTGATAAAGGGCCGTTGGAACACAGGAGTGATGGGAGTGATAAAGGGCGGTTGGAACACAGGAGTGATAAAGGGCCGTTGGAACACAGGAGTGATGGGAGTGATAAAGGGCTGTTGGAACACAGGCGTGATGGGAGTGATAAAGGGCTGTTGGAACACAGGAGTGATGGGAGTGATAAAGGGCCATTGGAACACAGGAGTGATGGGAGTGATAAAGGGCGGTTGGAACACAGGAGTGATAAAGGGCCGTTGGAACACAGGAGTGATGGGAGTGATAAAGGGCCGTTGGAACACAGGAGTGATGGGAGTGATAAAGGGCCATTGGAACACAGGAGTGATGGGAGTGATAAAGGGCCATTGGAACACAGGAGTGATGGGAGTGATAAAGGGCCGTTGGAACCCAGGAGTGATGGGAGTGATAAAGGGCCATTGGAACACAGGAGTGATGGGAGTGATAAAGGGCCATTGGAACACAGGAGTGATGGGAGTGATAAAGGGCCATTGGAACACAGGAGTGATGGGAGTGATAAAGGGCCATTGGAACACAGGAGTGATGGGAGTGATAAAGGGCCATTGGAACACAGGAGTGATGGGAGTGATAAAGGGTCTCTGTACGTCTATGAAGAGATTCCATTCAAAATCAGCCGCTTCCAGCTACAACAGTCATTTACAGCATTAACCCCGTCTGTGCTGGATTTCTGATCCATTTCATGTTGCTTTAATAGACAAAGTCTGCTTTTTCTTCAAAAACAAGGACATTTCTAAGTGACCCCAAACTTTTGGCCGGTAGTGAGCGTGTGTACGTGTGTGTGTGTTTATGTGTATACAGATATATTTATTTTACACTTCTAATAAATATGATTTTATTACGATTCGGGGCTCCTGGAATTCTCCGCTAAGCCCCGTTTGTCTCCAGCGGGGTTCGCAAATAACAATCCTTCCTTTCCAGGAATAATACGAAGCTGGAAGCGTAAGGGGCGCTCGGCTGTAAACACGATGCCATTTCCACTCACATCAAACGTCGGCTGCTAATATTACTTTCCTTAACCCTTTAGGTTCCAGAGGGGTTACCAAAAACAAGAAAAACGTCCTCTTACCGGGGTAATGAGCACAGCGCTGGCCAGCGGCGGGATATTTCCCAAAACCTTGCAATCTAAAGCAAATTGGGAAGTTACTTTTCAGGAAAGGTCGGAGGTATTTTAAGGATGGGGTCATAGTATGACATCATTGCAAATCCCTCCGGAAACCCCAAAATATTGCATTCTATACATCATACATTCTGAATCTTTAACCCTCTTTGCGCCAGTGGCGTGACTACTCAGGCTCCAACTTCTGGACGGTTCGGATGAAGAGACTTTCCGTTGACAGCCGAGGGGTCCGCGCTTCCTCCGGCAGTCAAACTTCCCAAAGCTGCTCTTACGCAGAAGTAATAACGCGGTCGCAGCGCGATGGAGATCAGCGTTTACATCAGACGCCTCGTCGAAGCACCGGCTGGAGTCTCTTCACGCCGGTTATTAATAAAGAGAATCGAAATTCACCGCGTCTCCAACGAGCCGACGCTCACGGGGGGCGCTGGGGCTGAACAATCACAACGCAACTGTACAGAATGTTATTTCATGTTATGGAGGGAACTCCAGCCGACTCCTTTATTCCCCGAATCAGCTTAAATATATATTCTTAAAAATATCGCTTTTATTTTTTTACCCCAGTTGTAGTTTTTGCCCCATAATATAATGTTTTCAGCCGTTTGTATGATTCTCACTCTGTTATCTGAGCCCCGATCTACTAAACATCCCGACTCCTTATCATACTGCCTGTGGGGAACAATAGAATGTCTCAGTCTTAATTACCCAGGTGGACTATCTGTCTAATCTAAGTCTATGGAGGAACAGACTTCATTAGCACTGCCATAAAGCATCAGCACAGTGTGGTGTTTGAGCCGAGAAACTGTATACAGCACTGGGGGGGGTTATATTACTGTATACAGCGCCGGGGGTTATATTACTGTATACAGCGCTGGGGGGTTATATTACTGTATACAGCGCTGGGGGTATTACTGTATACAGCGCTGGGGGTTATATTACTGTATACAGCGCTGGGGGGGTTATATTACTGTATACAGCGCTGGGGATTATATTACTGTATACAGCGATGGGGGTTATTAATGTATACAGCGCCGGGGGGTTATATTACTGTATACAGCGCTGGGGGGTTATATTACTGTATACAGCGCTGGGGGGGTTATATTACTGTATACAGCGCTGGAGGTTATATTACTGTATACAGCGCTGGGGGTTATATTACTGTATACAGCGCTGGGGGTTATATTACTGTATACAGCGCTGGGGGTTATATTACTGTATACAGCGCTGGGGGGTTATATTACTGTATACAGCGCTGGGGGTTATATTACTGTATACAGCGCTGGGGGTTATATTACTGTATACAGCGCTGGGGGTTATATTACTGTATACAGCGCTGGGGGTTATATTACTGTATACAGCGCTGGGGGTTATATTACTGTATACAGCGCTGGGGGGTTATATTACTGTATACAGCGCTGGGGGTTATATTACTGTATACAGTGCTGGGGGTTATATTACTGTATACAGCTCTGGGGGGTTATATTACTGTATACAGCGCTGGGGGTTATATTACTGTATACAGTGCTGGGGGTTATATTACTGTATACAGCGCTGGGGATTATATTACTGTATACAGCGATGGGGGTTATTAATGTATACAGCGCCGGGGGGTTATATTACTGTATACAGCGCTGGGGGTGTTATATTACTGTATACAGCGCTGGGGGGTTATATTACTGTATACAGCGCTGGGGGGTTATATTACTGTATACAGCGCTGGGGGGGTTATATTACTGTATACAGCGCTGGGGGTTATATTACTGTATACAGCGCTGGGGGTTATATTACTGTATACAGCGCTGGGGGTTATATTACTGTATACAGCGCTGGGGGTTATATTACTGTATACAGCGCTGGGGGGTTATATTACTGTATACAGCGCTGGGGGTTATATTACTGTATACAGCGCTGGGGGGTTATATTACTGTATACAGCGCTGGAGGTTATATTACTGTATACAGCGCTGGGGGTTATATTACTGTATACAGCGCTGGGGGTTATATTACTGTATACAGCGCTGGGGGTTATATTACTGTATACAGCGCTGGGGGTTATATTACTGTATACAGCGCTGGGGGGTTATATTACTGTATACAGCGCTGGGGGGTTATATTACTGTATACAGCGCTGGGGGTTATATTACTGTATACAGTGCTGGGGGTTATATTACTGTATACAGCGCTGGGGGGTTATATTACTGTATACAGCGCTGGGGGTTATATTACTGTATACAGTGCTGGGGGTTATATTACTGTATACAGCGCTGAGGGTTATATTACTGTATACAGCGCTGGGGGGTATATTACTGTATACAGCGCTGGGGGGTTATATTACTGTATACAGCGCTGAGGGTTATATTACTGTATACAGCGCTGGGGGGTTATATTACTGTATACAGCGCTGGGGGGTTATATTACTGTATACAGCGCTGGGGGGGTATATTACTGTATACAGTGCTGGGGGGTTATATTACTGTATACAGCGCTGGGGGTTATATTACTGTATACAGCGCTGGGGGGTATATTACTGTATACAGCGCTGGGGGTTATATTACTGTATACAGCGCTGGGGGTTATATTACTGTATACAGCGCTGGGGGTTATATTACTGTATACAGCGCTGGGGGTTATATTACTGTATACAGCGCTGGGGGTTATATTACTGTATACAGCGCTGGGGGTTATATTACTGTATACAGCGCTGGGGGTTATATTACTGTATACAGCGCTGGGGGTTATATTACTGTATACAGCGCTGGGGGTTATATTACTGTATACAGTGCTGGGGGTTATATTACTGTATACAGCGCTGGGGGTTATATTACTGTATACAGTGCTGGGGGTTATATTACTGTATACAGCGCTGGGGGTTATATTACTGTATACAGCGCTGGGGGTTATATTACTGTATACAGCGCTGGGGGTTATATTACTGTATACAGCGCTGGGGGGTTATATTACTGTATACAGCGCTGGGGGTTATATTACTGTATACAGCGCTGGGGGTTATATTACAGTTGCGCTGAAAGCCCGTCAGACGAGCTCCGCATTCCCGGTGTTCGCAGAGTGAATTTTACCTCCCACGGTCGCCAATTATTCTCCTTCCAGCGGGGACGACATTAACCCCGCATGCGCCAAAAACAAACGCCGCATCGTAGTAAAGGTTTCCACGCAATTAAAGAGGACCATCCACTAATTAAATATCTCCCTCACTCCTCCCACTGGTTCTCTCGTGGCCAATCGGCTTCCACCAAAAGGGAGGGGCAGCTTAGCGGGGAGGAGTAGTTGCACCTATCCGTTTTTTTTTTTTTTTACATAGAAGGTTGACTGCTTTTTTTTTTTTCTAAGTTACATTTTAGCAGGACTTCTAGAAAATGAGATCTGTTTATTACATTTTTGACAATCGGCAAAAAAATTACGAAAATCCTATTTTCACCTACATGGAATAAAAAGGGAGAACCCCCCCCCCCAAAAAAAACCCCAACACGTTCCAAAATGAAACATAATGTATCGCGAAGGCGAAAAACACTCAACCCAAACATAATGACTTCGGAATGAGAATCCATCCAATTTCCGCACAATCTCCCCAAATTGGCGCCCGGAATAATGTATTTTCTTTAATAACCTATCTGCTCTCAGAGCACCCATTCCCTGTCGCAGAAAGGTTGTAAAGACCCCAGACTGAGAGCAAAACGGGTTTTTTTGGCCAAGCCAGTGACATTAAATAAAAAAAATAACCCAAATCTGTAATTATCGGTTGGTAGCCGAGCGGCTTTTCCCTTAATGATCTCCTTTTATGCCCAGTCTGAGAAAGGGCTGCGCGGCGGCGTCAACCACAAGTACAGAGAAAGTTACGGGAAAAGGGGTTTCTTCGCGCTTTTCTGCCCGCACCGCGCGGCAAATCCCCGCAACGCGGCATTTGGGGAATAATTTGAATTCAAGGATGACAGACAGACAGACGCCATAATCTAAATCCCCAGGGTGAGATGGAATGGAAGGAAGTTTTACTTTACCAGAATGGTTGGATGTAATGTAAATTAGTTCCACTTTACTGAGCGGTTGGTAGATCAGTAGAACAGCCTCCCAGCAGAGGTGGTAGAGGGTATTAAACATGCATGGGATAGACATACGGCTCCTGAATCTAAGACGAGACCAACGACTGATTAAGGTTTGAGTCTTTACAGCAGGAGAAGCTAGACGGGGGCCGAATGGGGCCGATCTAGTTTACCCCGAGTGCTTGCTTACCTTTGCCGCTGTAACGTTCCGGAGGTAAGTCGTAGGGAACCGGGAAGCCGCTTTGGGGATTCTCGCTTTTAGCGTAGATGTTTTCTTTGACGCTGAACGTTCCCGTCTCCGAACCCTTTGGGGGGGGGGGGGGAATAATAATATATATTTATAAAGAATAAATGAACGGCGACGCTAACCTAAACGCTGCTACACGGGAAACAACGCTACAATCGCAAGCGGAACTGCGGATAACAACGGCCGTTGGAATTAAGATGAAAAGATAAAAGTCGGAGGTCGGAGCCTCGGTCACGGAACCGATTCCCCCCTCCGAACGGTAAAGTGATACGGAGATACGGACCCCGGAGATAAAAGCGGAGACCCCGGAGATAAAAGCGGAGACCCCGGAGATAAAAGCAGAGACCCCGGAGATAAAAGCAGAGACCCCGGAGATAAAAGCAGAGACCCCGGAGATAAAAGCGGAGACCCCGGAGATAAATGGATTATTCTACGTTCGTTCCGCAGCATCTGAAGTGTGGCCGGCGTGCGGCCCCCACAGCTTCGCCTTCAGGGATCTCCGAGGGATCGAGACCAAGGAATGAATGTTTCATATATTCTTATTGAAGAGCTCAGTAGGGGCCCCATCGCGCCTCGCACAGAGGACAGTAAGGGCCACCTGAACGCAAAGCAACTGACAATACGTTCACGAGGAAAAAAATCTGGAAATACCGGAGATCTGCGGGAAGGGAGGACGTTTATTTCCAGAAAGAGCCTTAAAACCATCTCCGCGTTCATTCAAAGCTCACACAAAAGAGCCAGAAAGGAACAAAAGGTCCTCTAAAAACTTACAGCCACGGCAATGATTTCCCCGAAGCGCAGGTTACACGGGTCAGGCGTAGCGCCGTTTAGTGGCACGGGCCCGTTTCACAGGGTTCGGGTATTTTACGTTTATTGCCCCGCGTTTTCTGATTGAAGCCCCCGTTATTTCTCATCGCGGCGACGGAACGGAGAATTCTATCCATTAGTTTCATCTCCTTCTCGATCCTCCAGGATAACGAGAAAGAATATTCCGGACGCTTTCTCTGCTAATTTCAATGGATACCATTAATATCATTAACGTCCGGACCGGCCGGCAGACGGGACGCGATCCGCCCGGCTAGTGATTACAGGGACGAGCCGGTCTTTCTAGCAGCGAAGGCGATGAATAAATCCAGCAGCTCAGCGCGGACCCCGCGAAATCAGAGACGGCGATTCCGTCGGCAGACGCTGCTCCGTTAACACGGCGGGTGGTCCTACCCCGCGGGTCTCCGTACGGCGGCTCCACGAAGCACGAGTTTATGCCGTTAAGACGTAAAGGAGCCCCCAAAGCAATAATCGTCTTGGTTAGACTCGGCATAAAAGCCACAGAAAAGCTGCGATTAGGAAATGAAAACGTTCGGCGGGCAGAGACCTCTAATAAACTAGGAATCTGATAATAGCCGTTTTTAACAAAAAAATAAATAAAATTAGATTTTAATCCTCATTATTGGCCGCCAGCCACGGACGATGCATGAACCTGGGATGCCGGAGCGAGGCATAAACGGTACAATAAGAATGAAAGTAAGAATGTAACAAGCCTTATAACGAGCGAGCGGATACGGGCCGGATACGGGGACCACACAGGATTTATTACAGGTTTCAACTTACGAAAGCGGACGGCAGGAATAAGACTCCCAGCTCGTAGGAGCGGATAAACATCTGGGCGCCGCTCTTCTCGAAACACCCCCACGCAGCTTTGGAGAGATTAGCGCTGGAAAAAATATTAGCGAATATATTATACATACGGCAGGGAACTTTAATACGTTTATATCCTAAAGAGGCGCAACGCACGCGCTTCTACGCAGGAGCGGAACGAAACTACATCTGGAACAACGCGTACGCGGCGGGGGGCTTTTACGTTACCGCGTGCCGATAGCCCTTTAAAAGCGAGCCGCGCCATTTCTGAAGTAATAACCGAGACCCCGGTGAATCACGGGGACCCCTTTACAGGATTTGGGGTGAATGCCAGTTATGGCCCATATTTAGGATCTGGTTGAAAGAGTTTTGTCGGATGAAATCTATCGCCTGTGTTTTGGGGTTCATCTAAACCTCCCTGCTTGGGGCTCATGGAAAGCTATAGCCCCCCCAGGACTACAGAAATAAAGGAAGGGGCTACGAGCCACAGATTGTTAGTTTTCTTGGCTACGTAGGGTTAAAGCCTTTGGTGAGCGGCGTCTCAATAACCAGCTCATCACTGCGGGGACGCGATCAGTTTAATGTTCCATGTAATATGTTGAATATATCACTTCTGAAGGCCCTCGGCCAGTAATAGTCCGTTCTGATCAAAGCACGCGGGACACGAGGATACCGGGCGGCAACAAAGCCACGTCCCGCTATCGGCCCTAATACGGGCGCTCGCTGGACGTGCGCGATAAGGGCTTTATTTTAATGGATGTCGGTTTTAAGGTTTGCATTGGGGGATTCACAGAAATCTAGATTTAAAGCTGCGGAGTTGGGGGGATTACTCAGTGGGACCATTTAATCCACGCAGTGATTCCGTGACTCCGCTCAGACGCTTGTTTGATGTACGAATTAAAGGCCTATAATCACAACCCGATACGGACGGCTCGCGTGGTTAACGGGCTCCAGCCTGCGCGCTATTTAATTCATCGAGCCCATCGATGTTGCGATAGATCAGAGCGGTCTCCGACGCGACTCCCCAGTTGGCGCGGGATAAAAAAGCCTTTCCTCTCTATAGGAATTAGGGTCTTGGTCTACGGGGAGCTTCACTCCTCAAGTCCCGCATCACACATAAAAGCATAATAATGATGGCGTCAGGAACGGCCAATGTCAGGGCTGAAACACCCGACCGGATACGGCTCGGCGCGGCAGCAACCAGTAAGAAACCAGTTTCCCCGTTTGCCATTTCTCAGTGAAAGTCCTTCCTCGGGGCAGGACCAGGGAGGCAGCCAGGGGCAATTTCCAGGTCAGGTTTAGGGCACCAATCCCCCAAATATACCAGTCAAGGCGAGGACCCCAGTCTGTTAATAATCATGATACCCCCTCAGCACGTAGTTCGACCATCGATAAGGACATGGGACGATCCCCAGATACCCCACACCCCAATATTTACTTATTTGTAGGACATGTAATAATAATCTAACCATCGCACAAGTGTTTTAAGGTTTAAGATATTTACTACGTAGCGGATTTGAAGCATGGCACCCGGGGCTCCATTTAACACATCCCTGCCAGGACAAAGTCAGCATGCGCTCACTGCGCCCCCCCCCACAATGATCCGAGTCGGAGAAAACAGATCGATCTGCGGGCTGCTTTCCACCAGAACATCTTTCATGTCAGACAGAGGTAAGCGAGAAACATAAAGCACGACGAGCAACGAGCAGGAAGAAGGACCCAGAACCGGTGCAAACGCACAAAGCAAACCCTCTGACACTAGCCGGGGCGATTATCACTTTGCCCAACGCATTAACTCCGGACTAACCCTCGGCTTGGCTGGAGGGCTGTGTAAACACTACGGTCTTTAACGGATGGAAGAAATCATTAGGAAGCGGGGTCAGAAAGTTTCAATCCTTCTGAGACAAGCGATGGAAACTCGCTCGATTCTTTTAAGAACTCAGCCGAAGGCTTTACGACAGAGAACCACGGGGCAGATGCCCTATAAATAGCTGCGCTCTGCCCCGCTACTGCCACTCATAAACTAGGACTGCTTCGATAAGCCAGGAGCTGCCGCGCAGGAGAAGGAATGAGAAGAAAAATCACCGACACTTAAAGGGGCTCTCCCAACCCAACGCATGTGATAGCCGAGAGGGGTCCCCAGCAAATGTATGGGGGGGGGGGGGGGGAATTCTGCTTGATTTGGCAATGGGAGGAAAATCAAAGCTCTTCTCCGTATTTTTTTTATTCTAGATTATCTACGGTTTTGTTTGCCGGTCACGGAGAACATAGAACCCCCGATAAATAAATCAAACAGCCGCGCATGTCGGGAGATCCATTGTGAGCCCGGAAGGCCATTTTCTTTTATTTGGCTCTGTGGCGTCACATTGTATCGGGCCGGGAATATATCTCGAGTTTACGTAGACGTCGTGTCCCGATCATCCAAACCTTCTGAACGTTGGGCATGAAGAAGGGACCTCGCAGGTCATGCTGAGATCAGGGCTGCCCAGCCTCGAGGATGTGTAATAAGAATAATAAACGGGTTCCACTACTTGTTTTCAGGGCCGGATCCGCAGAATTCCGAGCCCGTTCTACGTCTCCACTCGGCATTCTACTCTATAAAGGTTCCTCCACTAAAAGTTATCGCTAAGACACACAAAAGCTTTGAAGACCTCAGAGGTCTCATCTTCTCTGGACCATTAACTTTTGTGCTAAATATTTGTGGGGGGGGGGGGCATGGTTTGGGTTCTCGGAAGGAGTAATGCGGTTGATTAATTTGGTCTTATTCAGTGAAGACCACACATTAAAGTAATTAAGCCTCCATTAGTTGCTGGATATGATTTCCCTGTAACAGAGGATCACTTCTTTCACGAGACGCGGAGGCTGCGCATGTTGCTTTGTGTGTGGACGATTCATTAGATGTACTCGAGAGTTCAAAGGAATTCAGCCGAGCGTGAGGAGCGTCTTCCGCAGAAGGCTTTTAAAGCACCTGATTGATGACATGAAGCAGAACGGGGTTCAGGGGTCGGAAAACTCCACACTAATGGCACCGGCTTTTTCCACCAATTCTGAGCCAAACAAAGCAAGTGTGAAGTTAAAAGAGCGACCGGAATGCTCAACAAAGCTTCGGCCGAGTCGGGGTCATCTTCTGCTTCGTTACCAAGAGCACGAGAGGCAGAGTTCGGCCGCGTCTGATCTAAGAGAAAGAAGAAGAACCCCGAAACGTGGAAGAGTTGTCTCAGTAGGGTCCCCGAGGCTGTGAAGACCTCACTATATCCACACAAAGCATATATCAAACATCTAAAACATCTGTCTTAAGACTTTGTGATGATGTCATGACGATGTTATTACTGTATCATGATGATGATGTCACAAAGACAGATCAAAGAACAAGAACCCCCTGTACTCATCAGTATTACACACAAGGGGTAATATTATATATATATATATATATATATATAATCATACTAATCATTCCAGACGTGGAACGTTAGCAGGATAGGTAACAGGACACTGGAAATAAATGGTTTAACCCAAAAAAGAATACCAACCCCCCCCCAAAAAAAACCCCAAATAATGCAGGTGTATATCTTGTTTATTTCTATTAGCTAGAAAGAGCGAACCGCAAAAAGTAAAACTGTTAGAAGTTCTAACACTTCGAACCAATCAAACGCTTACTCACGTCTCACGAGAACCCCCGCGATTTAAGACGGCAAAAGGACGCCGGCTCGGTGGTCCGGCAATTAGAGGACTCCCACCCACCCGAAGCCAAAGCCCTCTCCGCAGGGGTAAAGTCAGCAGGCTGGTTGCTAAGGAACCGTCACAGAATTTCCCGCGGCTGGCATTGACAGGGTGCAGAGGAAAGAAGGAAAAAGTGCAGTAAAGTGGGACACGGACGTTCTTCCAGTAGAACGCATACAGAGCCATAACCAGCTTTCATTAACCCAATTAACACTAGGGGGTCAGGAAAGCCCCCCAGAGATGTCCCCATTCCCACCGGTCTAGAACAGACTGACTTGGTGAGGTTTACGGAATATAACCGACATTCTAACCGTGCTTCGAACAGTCGAAGAAGAACGCGCCTCCAATCGCCTTTCTTCAGCAAGCAGCCCATCTTATAAGCCCTGTGACGTACTATTAAGAATCCAGAATACCCTCCTTAACCCCCCACTGAAGAAACCCAACTAACTTCGCTTTGACGGTTCGACTAGGCAACGGCCTCTAGTATTCACGTTCATATTAACAAAGCCCTGACCCTACGACTAGTTGATGAGGGCGATTTGTCTCAGCAGGAGGCAGAAATGCTGTAAAAGGGTGATTTCCGACCTCGAGGGGCCCGAAACGCTTACAGTGTTTGGTCTCTCTGAGTGCAGAAGCGTTCAATCTGGTGCTTAGAACTCGCGAGTCCGTCTCTCACCTGTTGGCAGGTCAGGGACGGATGAATTAGGGGAAGGTTATATCGGCGTTAGGACGTCTCTTTATAAAAGGTTCCCTAATATAAGGTAGAGGAGCGTCGATGATCTGGGGGTCCCAGGTGGGCAGCCGTTCCCAGTCATACAGCCTTAAGCTTGTTGATCGAATGCATATTTCTCTGAGATCTTATACAAAGTGACTTTAATCTCTGCCTCCTAGCAACCTGCGCGGCCGACGCGCCGATAACGAGCCCACAACACTTCACGGGAAAAAGGCTTATTTTCCCTTCTTTTAAAATCTTTCAATTAGAAAAAAAAAACTAAATATAGGCATTTTAAATGAAGATCACAGAAAGCAAGCAGCAGCCATCGCCATGGAAACTACTGTAGACAGTTACATCGTCTTTACGATAAGGGCATAGGGAATAGTGGTTCTTAAGCAGTTGTTTGGACTGCAATTCCTATCACCCTCAGAGCACTAGAGGCCCCTGCAGAAGTACAGAGGATCCAGTACCGGGGAAAGGCTCTAAGCCCATGCACACCAGGCTGGATTCTGACTCCCATCATGCTTAGCATGCCTGAGGTAACTAGTAAACAGTTAAGTATTCACTGAATGTGCGGCTTCACACATTCCAGCTCCGCCAACATTGTGGGGGGGTAAGTCCTAAACCCCCCTGGAAAACATACGCAGGAAGGGCTCTTATTCATCTAACGGGAGCGCTTTCCTGTCGCTTGCTGCTGCCTTCGATCGTGGAATCACGGAGCGGCCGCGGGGCTGTAGGTTAAGGCAGGTACTTTAAGATGCTTTCTTCGTTCGCGAGACCGTCTAGGACTGTCTAACGGTCTCTTTAATCGTTTTACCTGCAGAAGGATAAAAATGTCCTTCTTTCCAAAGGCTAAACCCTTTAACCCCCTCGCCCCGGAGACCCCGCTATTACTTCGCAGCTCACCGCTGGCCTCATTCACGCCGGTCCGGGAACCCCGCAGAGTGTTTGATGCTATAACTCTCGTGGTTCCATCAGGAAATTCTCCATGTTGGGCGACGAAACCTGTTGGCGTAGCTTAGCAACAGGGGGTTTTAATCTGCTCCAGACCCGGAACGCTTTAACCCATTTAACCCTCAAATATCTGATCTATATGCACAGAAAAGATGCCGTAACAATGCTGTATCCCATAAAACAGCTCGCTAGCGCAGCAGACGCCAGGACGTGTCAGAGGTTGGGGCGCGGATACTAAACAGCGCTGTCGTGAAAGGTCCACGGAACGCATTCATCTTTCCCGACGCATCAACTGGGATGGATTTTATTTTATTGTTTCTCAGATTCGGTTCTGCCAGCCGGGCCGCTGTAGAATTTTAACGACCTTTAGCCTTGGCGGAGGTTTTATCGGGTCAGGTAGTATATGAGGCCATAACCGCTAACCCTAGTTGGACAGCCGGGTTAAACTTATCGTGGTTATATATTCCGCATGAGCTGACCTCTGCCTGAAAGATTTGAAGCAACTCCCTATTTTGGAATAGAGGGGCTTGGATGCGGCCGCCATAAAGACCACTGGCCCTTTCGACGTAAGAGTAATTCAGCGCACGCTCACGCCAGCCCACCTCTCAAAAACCTCCGTGACGGGGCGGCATGTCGCGTCAAGAGATACGATCATTACGGAAACCCCATACCATGCATTTCTTAATTTACCTTGTTACTAAAAACCAGGCGAGTTCCTGGAAATCGGGAGAGGTCCTCATGTACGTCTTGATGTGAGGCATCGCGTTGCTGCGGCCGGACGTCTCTGCTTTCCACCTGCTGTAAAGACAATTAAAATGGGCCAGACGAGAAGAAAGAAGAAGTACCAACCTCAACCCGCAAGCCTGGCATCCGAAGAGCTTCTCCTAATACAATTAGGCCACCCAACACCCAGCACCACTAAACTTAAATAACTAGATGAAAAATGTTAAATTAGGTCTTTTAAACAGGAGTCCTTTATCTCCTAAATAACACGCAGCCATTAGAGAGCAGAAGAGAGACCGCTGTCATCGTCTTACTACATCATGAATATATATATATATATATATATATATATATATAAAACACACACACATATATATATATATATATTTGTATATTTGAGTTATTTCACTAGCAGGCAGAATAATTCCAGAAACGGGTTGCTTACTGGAAGTAGGAATGTAGCCACGGCTGTTTCTGTGCCGTCTGGATACCGTATGGCAAGGAGCCACCAGCTAGAAGAAAAAAATGGTAACGAGAATATGATAATGGCATGATTAGACCTCAGCAACACGCTAATATCGTACACGGGAAACATGAAAACAGAGACACGGGCCGGATTATGCGTAGCCATCCAGATCTCCACTGCTGCTGAGGGTCATGGGAGTTCTAGTTATAGCGCCTGCTGGGAGTTGGATCTATCGGGCTTACCTGGATATCCCTCCAAACTGGTTCTCACGTTATCCACCGACGGGTAGATCTGGAGATGGAAGAAAAGGACAACTAATTAAGGGATCCAGGATTTACTCAACGATTAACTGCAGTGACCAGGATTCCGGGTGTGAAAAGGTTACATTTACACCTCCTCCTCTATGTTCCTTTCCAAACCCTTTAAGCCCCAGACGGTATCATTTCTCCCGGTGATTATGCTCCTACCCTAAAGTCATAGACCAGGCAGGACTTACCAGGTGGAGGGGAATATCCGCCTTCACGCCTTTTCCCAAAGTCCCGAGACTTTCCCTGAACTCGGAGTGCAGCCACTTGGTCTTGTCGGCCCCCATGGACCCTATGCTTGAAAACTGTCCGATTACGGGCCAGTCCTGCAGCCCCGGGAGGGGCGACGTGTGTTCTCTTAAAAGCTACACAAACAAAACAGGCTTAGTTAATGGAACGGGGGCCGTGGGATCTTCGTGGCTCTTTGTTACCTTTCGCAGACGCAAGTGACCCCATTTTTCTTTTTCGACGCCCTGGAATCTCCCTGGTGTCGAGCCGACGAGGTACGCCCTGCAATCACATTTCACAGGCGGTTAGCGTTTTTCCTTTAACTCCACGTTTCACACGCTCTGTGCCTGTGAAAAAAAAGTTCAATTACAATCTATTATTAACTCAACTGACAGACTTTTAACCGATTACACCGCTTTCCATCAGAAACGGTATCCGAGTTCACGCTACTTAATGCCGAACAGCCTTCTAGAACATTCCACCGGTCTAGGTTACGGATCCAAAGCAATCGAGGTGAAACATTTAAAAAGGGGTCACCGTGGAATCCAATGGAATGATCCAAGGGAATGATCCAATGGAATGGGCCAATGGAATGATCCAAGGGAATGATCCAAGGGAATGAGCCAATGGAATGATCCAAGGAAATGAGCCAATGGAATGATCCAAGGGAATGAGCCAATGGAATGATCCAATGGAATGGGCCAATGTTAATGCGATAAGATCACAAACGTGCTTTATACATATGGGTGACCCGGCGATGCTTATGGAAGCCACGTTGGTGATCAGGCCCCATTACCTTCTTTTGGCAGCAGTTCAGCGTGAATACTAAATACGATGGCGGCCCCCCAACCGCCCCGCTCACAGACCTGGTCTCCGAGAGGTCGTGCTGTTTGATGATATCCATCCATTCTCTCAGGGTTGGCGAGTTGTAAGAAGCTAAGTAGGATATGAGATCAGCCCTGAAGTTTGTCGCTGATTCTCCTGCAGAAATCGAGGCTCCTTCTTGTATCCGACGATATAAAGGACTCAGCCAAATCCTGGGGGGAAAAATGCAATCGTTAACGCGTTTCCCAACGGCGAGAACGAGGGCGCAACTCGCTGCGTTAATGGCGTGTAACAAGCCGCCTGTGTGTTAAAGGAGTTTAGTCTCCTGTTCTGATTAAACTAACTTCTGCCTTAGAACTTCTTTCCTGCACTGCATTACAAATAGATTTATGTGTATACACAGCAAAATAATTTATCCGTAACAGAATAAATAAAATATATACACTACTGTTCAAAAGTTTGGGGCCACTTAGAAATGTCCTTGTTTTGGAAAGAAAAGCACATTTTGTCTATTAAAATAGCATGAAATGGATCAGAAATCCAGCTCAGACGGGGTTAATGTTGTAAACGACTATAGTAGCTGGAAACGACTTTTAATGGAATCTCTTAATAAGCGTGCAGAGGCCCTTAATCGCTCCCATCACTCTTGTGATCCAATGGCCCTTTATCACTCCCATCACTCCTGTGTCCCAATGGCCCTTTATCACTCCCATCACTCCTGTGTCCCAATGGCCCTTTATCACTCCCATCACTCCTGTGTCCCAATGGCCCTTTATCACTCCCATCACTCCTGTGTCTTCCAATGGCCGTTTATCACTCCCATCACTCTTGTGATCCAATGGCCCTTTATCACTCCCATCACTCCTGTGTCCCAATGGCAATTTATCACTCCCACCACTCCTGTGTCCCAATGGCCCTTTATCACTCCCATCACTCCTGTCTTCCAATGGCCCTTTATCACTCCCATCACTCCTGTGTCCCAATGGCCCTTTATCACTCCCATCACTCTTGTGATCCAATGGCCCTTTATCACTCCCATCACTCCTGTCTTCCAATGGCCCTTTATCACTCCCATCACTCCTGTCTCCCAATGGCCCTTTATCACTCCCATCACTCCTGTGTTCCAATGGAGTTTTAAAGGCTAATTGATGGTTAGCCTTTATAATTACGTTACAGCCAGAAATGTCCTTGTTTTCCATGAAAACAGCTCAGTGACCCAAGACATATATATATATATATATATATTTAAATATATATAGTTAACTTAAATTTAGGAAATTAAATACTTAACCGGGTTCTAGGGAAATCTGGACAGACAATCAAAAAGCTTTTCTCATGAAAATTAAATAATCTACATATTCAGAAGAATACAACGTATCAGAAAACGATCTTAAATTTAATAACATACCTGGAGCGGAAAATGCCGTTTTTGTTACAGAAACCGATAATTTTCTTTTTTGCTTGTTTTACCCCGATACGAGTGACTGACAAGTTAGTATATAAACAATAATTTCACATCTTATTTGAAAGGAATATAGGCTGGTCTGCGTGGCAGCGCTTAGGGAAGTTTTGTCTGATTTTCTCTGGTTTATAATAATAATGATACACTTTAGTAGCCAACGACAATTCTTCTAAACTGCAAACTTTTAAGGGGCCCTAAGCACCCGAATATAAAAGCTTTCCTATCATGCAGAACTGGTTGGCAGATCGGCCCCATCCGGCCCCCGTCTAGTCGTCCGTTGCTCCTGCTGTAAAGACTCAAACCTTAATTATTATCGTTGGTCTCGTCATAGATTCAGGAGCCGTATCTCTATCCCGCGCATGTTTAATACCCTCACTGTATTGAGGACAATGTAATGGAATTATTGCTTTGGGTTCTTCATTCTTCCTGGTGATAAAACGGTTAAACGTAAAGCCAGAGCATCGCTGTTATAGCACAAGGACAAATGTACAGGAAGAACGCACCTGTGCGCACGAAGCAAGAGACAAGACGGGCAGGAGAGGGCAGCGAGCGGCATTATACGCAGCCACAGCTCGCAAGAGAGAAGAGGAGAAAGCTTTTAGACACAACAGCCATCAAGGTAAAGAGCTCGCAGGACAATGAAGATCTGAGCACAAAACACTCACGGGGAGGAAGAGTGCACTCCCCGAGGGGAAGAAAAACTCAAGACCAAGAACACGGTCTAAAAAATGAAAGGATCCACACAAAAGCTGTACACGTCTCCGTGTATTAATGCGCTCGCTTCCAGGAGACGAACAGCCCGGGCGCCGGCCACGTACGTCACACGTCTTCAAAGGGCCGGCTGCCTTCTTATAGATGGATCAGGAGCGTTATCAGGAGTACCACGCGCCGCGGGGAAATCTCATCGCTATTTTATTGTTTATCTTTTTCTATGTTTTTTTTTTTTTTTACATTTTTTTTAAAGCTTTAGGATTTACACAAAAGTTTTTATAACTTATTGCCAATGGTTTCCAGAATTTATTTTTTTACGGGATCACCTTCACTAACGTCCGTCTTGGACTTCTCTAACAACTAAACAATTAAAAACAAACCCCAAAACTCTAAGCACAGGACACGCTGCTTTTTAGGGGGTTTTGTCTAAAAAAGGTTCTGATCAGTGTTTTTTTTTCCCAGTACCCCTGTGTTTTCTGGTCCCAGTCTCCGTGAATGAGGTTGCTGGTGTGGATCACGACTCGGAGCCCTTCTTTGTAGAGAAGTAACATCATTTTCCTTCAATAAAACAAAAAAAAACAAAACTGGGTAAAATATTCTGCATTCAGATTCCCACTGGAATGCGACTGTACAGTTTACAAAGAGTTAAATACGTTAAAATCGCTACTAAGGCAGTCCCAATGACATCGAATCCAACACGTAGGTGAATACAAGAGCTAACGTTCCATGATAAACGTCCGGAGGTCTTGTGCCAGGACGAGAGCAGGGCAGTAACTTTGGTTTGGTGCAATTCTGTAGCATTTTTATTTTTTTGGGATTGTATGTTTTTATTCTGCTGGCCCCCGGGAGACGTATTTACATCTTTTCTATACGTATAATAGAACTTACGTGTGGTGAGTCCCAAACGCAATGTCCAGCTTGGCCTGGGTGGGGGGGGGGGTATAATAAAAAGAATTAGTTTGCATCACAGGTCACTATAACGCCATCTAGAGGTCATCTGAGATAATGCCGCACGGGCAGCTTACAGGCAGCACGGGACAGACGGCGGGGTCTGCTTTTAGTACATTATTGAAGGCTACAAAGACTAAGGAGTGCGATTCCTGTTAGCGACGCAGAGCTGACAGAGTGGGGTATAATCAGAGGGACCCCTGAGGTGTTAAAAGCTGAAGTGACCCTACGTTTAACTCTATGAACTCTTGGTAGCTAAAAGATATCCCTTGGCTGGTTATCTTGGAGCGGAAACAGAAAGTTTAGAGAATGTCTTTGATGAAAAATATCGACACGATATAAAGTTGGAAGGTTGAAGAGTAAAGGCGGAAGGCGCCTGGAACAGCCTTTCAGCAGACACGGTCCGGATAAATTCTCGAGGCAAACAACATATAATAAGAGTCATCGGCTGATTAGAACTGATGGGAGGATTAGCACAGCTTAGTAAAAAGGGCCCCATGGTTATTTTTTTCAAAACAAAATTAGTGAAAAACGTAAAAGAGTTGGAGGCGCGATCATACCTGGCACAAGCGAATGTTTTCATACGGGTGCGCAGCCTCGTGCAGCTTCGCTTTCGATTCTTGTTTTTCACCGTGTACGACGAGTAACGGCTTCTTCCTTTTACAGAACAGACAGAGCGGGTTTGGGGGTCTCTCCACCCGGATTTAAGACACAGAATCCCCCCCCCCCCCCCCCCGCATTTACATTAAAAACCATCCCTGCCGGCTCAGCAGAGCGGATTCGCGGAGCCGCTCAGAATACGCGGGGTTTTTTCCGCTCGGTCACAGAAGGGAAGGAGTCGTACAGGGCTGAGATAGCACAACTTTTCTAGCAGACACAGATAACACTAATACAGGCCACTTCGAGACCGTATGACGATTAAAAAAGTAAACAATAGTTATTTAATTTGTATTTATTTACACAACGTCTTTTGCTTTCAGTGTGAAACACGAGGTCGGCACAAATTGCTGCCGGTTACAACATTTTAAAGTTGCTTAAAGCTAAAACTATATAAATAAGATGAAAAAGGAAAGCGGCTCACCTGAACTCCTCGGGGTACTGCTTCACCAGCCACGGCACGTCTATGCAATAGTTAAACTTTTAAAACACAAAGTAAAAAGAGCTCGGTGAAGAGACGATGCCGAGGAGCGCCTTGCTAAAAACACACATCAGGGCTGTTGGCGTGAGACGGATCACGGGTCCCCAACATACACAACAGGGCAAGACTGAGCATACGCGATCCAAGACGCCATTGAATTCTCGGGACAGCTGGGTGCTATATCTGTCCAAATCAGTGAAACAAGAAAAAAGCCTCGGCAGCCGACACTCACCTGTACGGAGGACTCCAACGTACCATAGAGAGGAGATAAAATATCTGTAGGGAGCAAACGAGATGCGAGGATCAGATATTCTATCCCAACAACCCACATGTAGCACTCGTGCCGGGAACCACGGCCCTTGGAGATCCGGTACCCATAAAACTCACTTATTTATGTCTTATTAAAAGACACGTTTATGATTTCAGTGTAAAGTGTGAAAATCCCCTGATAGAATAATAAGTATTTGTTAACCGGCTTCACTCTTTGATACAATTCAGGTGAAACCCCCCCCGGCCAACGCAGTGAAAAGATTCCGCTTGGGGCATGAAGCTGGAGTCAGAAGGGTCGGCGTAGGAAAGCATTTTATAACGGGCAGTGCGTTCGCATCAAAATGTTTAAACTCTCTCCCTGGAAACAAGGTGAGGGTCTCATAGATAAAAAATATAAAATAAATTAAATAAATTATCATAAATACTGGTACCTTCCTTACCTTTTATGTGGAGAGCCCCAAAATTGTACTTGGGTTTAATCCCCCTGACTTTTGTGAGGTAGAAGCAGAAGGGTTCTCCAGCATGCAGGAGGTCCCACGGATCCTGAGAGTCACTTGGGGTCTTATACTTGTCCTGTCTGCTCGTGCTCTGCCCTCTTTCATCGTCCTGAGTTTGTGGTGGTCTTGGTTCCCTCCCCGGTCCCTCTCTTTCTGCTTTAATCTTCTGGGATGGCTTTGATTCGTCGTCGCTACTCGACAGGCACCAACCTGAGTCGTCTTTATCGAGTTTCAGTTTCTTTACAGGCGACTGGCGAGTTCCTTGTTCCTCCTCTTCGAACCTCACCGGGTTCGCCTTTCTTTTGTGGGAAGCCTTCCTGGCTTCGGAGCAGCTGTACCGGGGCAAAGGGTCCAGGCTGCCTCTGGTCGGTGACCGGGACGGCTTTCCGCTTTCCTCTGGTTCATCATCGCTGCTAGACAACGTCCATTTACCGTGGTTACTCTCCTGGGAGTGTGTAGCCCTTTCCGAAATAATAAAAAAATATACACATGTAAATCAGCGAGAATTAACTAAAAACAGGATTTCACAAGAAATCTATATCTATAAAACCCAATATTGTTTAATAAAATGTGGAGCGCGGCTGCTACCAAAATGTATCACCGTGATGACCCATTAGGATAAATCAGCATCATAATATCCTAAAGCTGCTGTTCCATCTACTCTACTTCATTTAAGACTTTTATACCTAAACGCATCATTAGACGTCTAATCGCTAGATCCGTGAATGTCAAAATCCTTCCCGTAATTATTCATCCATTTATAATGTTATTCATGTTTTCTTTATGCCACGAACACTTATCATGTAACACAAACTCACGCACTGACAGGTTGTTGCCACGGAAACCAGGAAAGCCTCCGTGCTGGTTTTATGTTGATTAAACCTTCGGCGGAGGGAATCATTTGACAGGCTCTGCAAAGGCAATTAACGTTTTGTCGAAGTGGAACGGCACCTTTAATCGTCTCCATCGCTGACATCAGAACTTTCATTTGCATTTGAAATCCCAAAGTAACCCGACTAACAGCATCAAACCTCCCCCTGACTATCATTTTAATAACAAGCATCTGTTTCTGGGCATAATTCACTCCGCGGAGAAGCAAAATAATGTTCAGGATTTGCTGCACCATCTGCCGGCGTCTTTACAGAAACTCTGCCAATCGGTAATTGGTCCCAGCGGCATGCGCAGCGCAGAATAATCCCCCCCCCCACAAAACCGCAACGTGACTATCACTGTATTACCCTCACCACTTCTGCTGGGAGGCTGTTCCACTTATTCTCTCCTCCAAGCCGGACAGATCCCTTATATCCTACAAACCAATCGACACTATAGTTGCCCTCCTCTGAGGGCTGTTTTTTCAACGGCACAACAGCCGGGACCCCTGAAGCGCAGACCTACAGCTCGTCCGATAATCTCCATAATCTTCAAATAAATGCCGCTTTTGATTCTGCGCAGCAAAGGTTCATGGGAATCGTAGTTTGCAAACGGCCGAAAGTCTGTACCGGATCCCGTGCGGGTTTACGTCCAGACTACAGATAAGCAACCGAGGCCAAATTAAGCTCGAATATATGGGAGATTATTATGTATTGTTTTATATAGCGCCATCATATTCCGTAGTGCTGCACAACAGGATATACATTTAATGCTGAAAGAAAACAAAATGCAGACACTTTGATAATAGGAGGTCTGGACTATTTCATTAAATGTTTTATTTATATGAGATCAATGCTCGATAACATTCTCTTCCATTATTTCCCAAGGATATTTGTGCCATCGACGGCTGATAACAAAAAGTTATAGCCAAAAACGCGTATAATCAAGTTTACTTTATTGCTAATAATACACAGATGGTTATCATGCGTCGGGTCCCAAACACAACACGCTCCCAACTCTGACATACGGGGCCACTCTCCATGCCAACCAACACGTCAGCTCACCCAAGAGGGGGCACTTTTGTTTTAGTGGGTGTGGTTAGAGGTGTGACTAGGGCGGGGCTATTAGTGTACCTCTGTGGGGCATTTAGAAGAATAATGGGTTTTATTTACCCCGTTTAATTTATAAAGCCGTTTTTGACCTCCTAGAAAAGAGGGGGATCAGGGGAGGAGAGAGGGGCATCAGGGGAAGGACAACGTGCAAGGGACCAAAAAGGGACTGGGCAAACTGGACATGGGACACCTGTCAGCTATGATCCCCCTGTCACACTGCTCAAACTCCCCACCCCCTGTCTCTGTTTCCCGGTCACCTGTGCATTCTGCGTCTCAGCTGCACATGCGGCTGCGATCTGATGACGTCACATGTCGGCGCAGGGAAACGCGTCAAAGGAAGGACTGCTGCTGTCAGCTGTAGCCAGTAGAATGTAAACACTTCGACTGCGTCATCACCCCTGACCAATCCGCGGCCTCCTCTTTTTGTGGCGGGTGGTTTGGATGTGTCTCGGTTTCTATGGTAACGCGGCCCTACTGCGCGGTCTCATCCCCGGACTCCAGTGACCGGGTGCTCGCTGTGATGTTTCGCGCGGTTGGTCTGTCTCTCCGGCCGGAGCGGGAAGTCACCGAATATGACCGGAAGAAGTTTATTAAAGTGAGTGGCCCCTGCGAGGGCAGAAGGGCAGGGGTAATACCCTGGGGGGGGTGAGGGTTAGAAATAGAAGATACTTGAAGCAGAACGACCCCTTCTGCTTGTAACCATTCATGTGCCAGTGGGGTACTCTCTACACCCAGGTACTATGGGAAAAATCTGGCGTGAAGTGATGCAGTCACTATGGCAACCACTAGACTGTTTCTGGCGATTGGACCAGAATGGTTATGGTAACCACTTTGTCAAACTTTGCGCCACATAACTTTTTAGCCCCCCATTTATTTTAACTTTAGAATTCAATACAAAGAAACAATTCTGAGGCGTTCTCTTCATCATAGCAAGCAATGGGGTGCTCCATCGGTTACTATGGTTACTTAGCGTCGCTTTTCAAACTTTATCAAAATTTCATTATAAATAAAGAATTTCAGTTCATCTCATTCTTTCCCCAACGCCCCCGATGTGTTTATAAACAATTATTTATCTCATTCTGTATATTTGGTTTCAGGTGAAGTTTTTTTCCCTTTTTTATTATAATATATGCGTTTTTGTGTAAAATGAATGGTCGTCGTACATTGTACATCACTTATGGTGAGGATTAATATTAAGAAATATTTCTTATGGGGCTATTGGAGGAAGAAGTGAAAAATGATCTTAATCTAAAATTATATTATCTCGCCCGTGAGAAGCTCTCTATAAGGATTTACTGCTTGCTATATTTGTATTACCCCGAAATTGTAGGGGAAAGGCAAAAATTCAAAGGGTACATCTTCCCACCCCTATAAGCCATGACCCCCAAATGCTACCCCTGCCCATTGGTCTATATAGTAACTGTGTGTGTGTATATATATATATATATATGTATATGTATGTATGTAAACAGAGAGAGACAGACTGACAGACCGACAGACAAAAATGGGGAATATTTTGCAGGATAAAAAATTATCCAGAAAGTCTGAGGGGCCTCAATATTTCTGGCTTGGGGGAGAGAAGAGAGAGAGAGGGTATAGGAGAGGGGGGCGAAGAAAGGGAGGAGATGGGAGAAAAGAGAGACATTTAAATATATAAAAGGGGTTTAATAAAGGACAGAAGGAAGTTTATTTCAAAGAAGTAGAATCTAACACTAGAGGGTCAGAGGCTGAGGAATGGAAGGAAGTTTTACTTTACTGAGAGGGTGGTAGACAAGTGGAACAGTCTCCCAGCAGCGGTGGTAGAGGCTAATACAGTGTGTGTGGGGGGTTAAACATGCATGGGATAGACATGAAGCTTTTCTCACTATGGGACCAGACCAAGGTCTGAATCCCTTACATCAGGAAAAAACAGGCAGACTAGATGGGTTGAACGGGGCTGAACTGCCGGCAGATTCCATGTTTCTAACTACTAAGCCCTCCGTGTTCCTCCAAAACCCTTCCCCACTCTCCAGCTAGAAATGTTCCCGTCCCACTCTTTGCCTTTCGCTTTGTGTTTCTCCGAGACACCTCTGCTCCCTCTGTGTCCCTCTCGCTTACCTCCGACGCACTTTACGCTCATCCTGATGATGTTATCACCCTCCAAACGCAGGCCACCCTACTCTCCATTGACTTGCTGTCTATGTGACGGATGCCAAATCAATAGAGTGTAGCTTTAATTGTATAGAATCTAATGATAATGCAGGCAAAGGCAGGCCAGATCCATAATGACCATCAACCTAATGGGTTCATGGAACAGTTACCCAGCACAGGAGGTATAAAACAAGCAGGGAATTCCTCAGTAGTTAATAAGAGTAACCCATGAGAATGCGACGGCTGATCACCAAATAACACACAAGGTTTTTATTACGTAGAAACCTGAGGATCAGTCCGAGGAGCAGGTTCTGTGTAAATACTTTTCACTGAGTTGTCTTCTCTTACCGCAGGTATTTCACGCCTGTGATCGCGAGAACAAGGGCTATTTAAGCAGAGAAGATCTGAAAGTGGCAGTAGTAATGCTGTTTGGCTATAAGCCTTCCAAGGTAATGTTCTGTGCTTATATAACCCATTTCTAAAATGTTTCTATGCCTGCTGTAGACAAATTCCAGTTGCGACACCTTTAATTTTAGATGTTTAACTAATTTCACGATTCAGGTAGATCCCATTAAAGATCAATCGAGACACCTTAGAGCTCACAGGCATCCTAAAATCTGTAGCCCCTCCCCCAATCCAGTTTACAATGGAGTTTTATCCCCATCCAGGAATGTGGGGGGCTTCATACTAAATATTTTTAGCTGATATGTTTTTCTTTCAGCCGGTGATTTTTTTCTGTTGTCGTTTGCGTTTCAACCACAAGATGTCAGCAGAGAGCTCTGCAAATGATTTGATGTGTTTCTGTCTTATTATTTGTAAATATTTTTGTAAACACAGTAATAAAATATTTTTATTATCACGAAAAAATGTTTTGGAAACCTAGCCTTAATGGTGCGATTAGAATGGGTTGATGAATATAATACTGCATTTAGGTTCACGCTAGAAATAGCCGAACCCCTTGGTCTAATTCACAATGCCCCACTGCTTCACTTACCAGTAACCGACACTAAGTGACAGAGGCAACTATTTGACTTTAATCAGGGCCATTGGGTTCATCGTGGATTATGATTATGACTCTGCCTAAATTAAGTTAGGAAATCCTTTATGTTGGCAGGGAAGGCATGTGATGTAACAATTAAGAGTATAATTTGCTTTTGGACGCTTATGTTTGGGTGCTTTTGGTGCCAGTATCTGTTGCTATGGTGATAAGACCACACTTCAACCTTAGCACTAGATTCACTTCTTTTACTTACCTCCCCAAAATGGATCTTTTCCTCTAACATTCTTTCCTTTATAAGAATAATAATCCCAGGATCCTTTGTCATGCTTATGGGCGACACATTTAACCTGTATTTACTGGTCCCATATGCTGACATTCTGTATTTTCATTTCAGTTGGAAGTGAATTCCATGACGTCTTCTCTGCCAAACACTGCAGGTAATTCTTCGGGAGTAAATGCTTCAACCTGACAAACTTCTGTTTCCCCTTTTAACAGCAGGTCCCTTTTGCCTAAATGTGTATGTTTGTGATGATATTAATAATGTGTCTGAAAAAGCCATACCCTGTTATTTGAATGGGGTTCCACACGTTGTTATTAATGAACGCTGCTTGGCCCATGCTGTTACTAAAAAGTATCCAAAGTTCTAGCCAGGAACCCTGCTGACCCAACGTTCTTGGCTTTTTGGGCGTTCTGTCGTGGTGTGCCCAACATTCCTGTCTACTTCCTCTTTTTGTTGTAGTGGCCCAAGGGCCATTAGGCATTTTAAATGTCCGGTAGTCAGTTGGCTAAGAGCGATGGCCCTGACATATGGATTTGGGGAGCTCTGTTGTTGTGCCACGCACACGCTAGTCACGGTGCCACATCTCTTTATCTCACGTCTGCGAAATTTGTCCTTGTTTAGGGGTGACTCTTGATGACTTTCTGAAAATGATGACTATAAAGAAAGCAGCCCAGTTAAGCATCGGAGACCACAGACAGATCTTCTCGGTGTTTGATGCTCATTGTGAGTATTTATTCCTGATCGAGTCTCTGAAAAAAGGAACACCTTTTCCAAAATTTTGCCCACACATCAGGACCCTCATCCGACCCCCTATGACCTTCGAGCCCCTAAATATGTTTAATATTTCAAAATGTTTAGAATTCAATTAGGTGCATTTTCATTACGTTTTAGATTAACTTTTACTTTTATACTTTATTGTAGAAAGTGCTTACTTTATTGTATGTTTACTCTGAGGGTGCATTAAAACCTGCAACTGCCCCTTCTGTTAGCTATAAATGACTGCAAATAACTTAATATTTGACATAATAATCACAGTTTTATTTCTGTGGTCAGGTCGTGGTTATCTAACAGCGGATGATTTTAAACGTGCCTTCAAACACGTGTGCCCACGCATGTGTGAACAGACAGCGGTGGAGGCGTTCCGGTAAGATTCATTCCGTTTCTTCTTTTGGGTGATTACAAACCCCTTTATCAGTAAATGAAGTCTGCAGCTTGTTACCAACACCACCGGTAACCTCCATGGCTCTGACTACTATGGTCAAGAGAAGCACGTTGTGAGCCGTAAAATAGAAATCTTTATATGTAAAGTATATATATATATAATATATATATATATACAATACCGTTCAAAGGTTTGGGGTCGTTTAGAAATGCCCTTGTTTTTTAAAGAAAAGCACATTTTGTCCATTAAAATAACGCAAAATGGATCAGAAATCCAGCGCAGACGGGGTTAATGTTGATTTTTAATTGAATCTCTTCATAGGCGTACACTCCCATCACTCCTGTGTTCCAATGGCCCTTTATCACTCCCATCACTCCTGTGTTCCAATGGCCCTTTATCACTCCCATCACTCCTGTTTTCCAATGGCCCTTTATCACTCCCATCACTCCTGTGTTCCAATGGCCCTTTAGCACTCCCATCACTCCTGTGCTCCAATGGCCCTTTATCACTCCCATCACTCCTGTGTTCCAATGGCACGTTGTGTTCGCTGATCCAAGTTTTAGTTTAAAAGGTTAATTGATCGTTAGAAACCCTTTTGCAATTATGTTACGGACAGAAATTTCCTCGTTTTCCATGAAAACTATGTGAACGGTATGGATGTGTGTATATATATATATGGATATATGGAAATTTAAAGGGAATTTTAAAGACTCCCACGAAAGGAAAACATTTGAGATGAAAATTATTATTATTATTATACGTATTTCAACACCATAAAGGAATAACTTAATGTGGGTTCGGGTTTCCTGACACAACCACAACTTTATATGAACATTCATCTTAATGTCCACTGCGTGTCTCATTGTTATACTTGTCTCGGATGTGTTAATATGTTTATTGGTTATCCTATGTTTATTTGTTCTGGTCTTTGGTTATCTCTCAACCACCTCAAGGCCCATCGTTTATGACACCCCACTCAACCCCCCTTCTCTTACACCATCACTTGTTTTAAGTGGTAACCTCTATCATGTTGATCAGTATTGCTTCAGACCAGAAGAAAAGAGGATAACTCTCAGAAGCTTGTCTTTTAAATATCATGTTAGTCCAATAAAGGTATCACTTCATTATATATATATATATATATATATATATATATATATATATATATATATATACTATATAGACTCACGGACTCCAGCTGCGTCCGGCGCGCTGGTGTTTTGGACATTTGTATAACACTCTTCGTACAGAGCGAGCGTTCTCAGGGGTTTAACTTTAGAAAGCTTTATTGTTCCTATACAGGTGGCAATAAGTTCAACGTTTCAGCCTCCGTTTGAGGCTTTGTGCAAGACTAGGAGGTGTGTGTGTGTGTGTGTGTGTGTGTGTGTGTGTGTGTGTGTGTGTGTGTGTGTGTGTATATATATATATTTATTTATTTTTTTATATATATATAATTTTTTTTTACTATTTAATTATTCGATTCTTGTTATTAGATTGTGAAAAAAAATATTTTTCTATAAATGATTTTTGTTCATTTACCGTTTGATTTATTTGTTTTATTTAAATGATTTACTATAATCTTTTTTTAGAATAGCTATATCTTATATTGCTGTGTTTTACTAACATTTTCCTGCCAATGTGTGAATCAGGTAATAGCAGCTTTTTTCTTTCTTTATGTTGCACACAAATCTGCTGTATTTCCATAGAAACGCTTTAACCCTTTGGAAGTCAGTCTAATTCACCCCTGAGCGGCCTTCAAATGGTTAAATTTGCCGCGTAAGATCTCTGCCAGGGCGAGACAAAGTACGGCACGCGAGGTTCACTCTTTCTGCTCCAATTAAAATATCCAAGCCACGGAATCATCCGATAACCAGTCGTCGGTTGATAACCACTCAAGGCGCCAGATTGGAACTCGCATAAAATGTATTTTAAACACGTCCGGTCCGGAAATTTGGTGAAAATGCACGACCCGATAAATACATCAGCGTTTGTACCGCGCGCTCATTAGCATCCTACAGAGGCGGCGGCGCGGCCTTTCATTAAACCATTTACACCGCGTTATTATCCGGTCGCCGGCTGCCCCGCCAGCTCCTGCTCTGTTAGATAAACACAAGGTCGGATGGCAGGTGCGCTCCTAAGTCTTTCAGTTCATCGTCGGCTAATAATGACCTCATTGTTTTGTGCTTCTGCGCCATAATTAGAAACAGGAGAAAATTATCTGCGGGCGCAGCCAAGCCGCCTCGAGATTGTGCTTTCTCTGCAAGTTAGATTTATGAACCTGTACGAGGATCCAAATGAATAGGAAGCATTTGTCTTGCGAGCGCCAGTTACCATGGAAACCCCATACACAGTACCGTGTCATTTCACCTCCGCTGATTCCTGCAGTTGATTTTTTCTCTCTCTCTCTCTCCTCCTTTGTTGTTTCTGGATTCTTAAGAAGCCGTCTCGCAATCTTTCATCGCCAGACAATTAATCATTGCTACGAGTTTTTACAATTCATCTTTCTCATAACGCATTCACAAATCTCTCTTCCGCATTAAAAAAAAAAAAAGACAGGGAAAGGACAAAGAAAGACGGTTTATAATAACGAGGAAGTTTCGTTTAATGGCAAAAATGGGTCAAAGACATCTGATAAAAGCACATTTAGGGTATAGCTGATCACAAATGAAGTTTGTTCCCCATTAACCCTTCCCAGCTCTACGCAAGCTGGCCCATAGGCAACCCACCTAGAACAGCGGCTCCGTCCACCTTACCCCTGCGTATGTATAAAAGTATTCTCATCTCTTGTCTTTTGGTCCATTGTCTTTGTCTCCTGTTGCTATTCCATTTATTGTAGATCGGCTTTTAACTACCCACCCCAGGCTACGGCCGGATCCCCCTGGTATATGAAGACAAAGCAGAGTTTAGGGGTACAGTGTCCTGTTTCTCGCATAAACTAATCTTAGTGAACCGTGGTGCCTGATTTCTAAATTCCGTGTTTTAAAAAAAAGCATTTTTCCCATTCTAATCATCGTATCCGGCAGAAATGACACACGGCCAAAGAGTTACTAAGACAGGTGGCTGAAAAACTTCCCTGCGTGATATTGAGCTTCTGAAGGCTCCGGGGCACAGCGTTTGATGAACGACGGCCCCACGCAGATTTTGGGCAACAAGAATGGGAAGCCCTTTCAGTTATAAACCAAATGTTGCCTGATTCAGACGTCCTTGTACTGATACAATCACTCTTTGAAGAACGCCTGAGGTTCTATACCTCTGGTTGGCTATGATGTGTTTTGGTAGCACCTGGTCTCCTTCTGCCCCGTCCCACCTTCATTTTCCAACGAGAAGCTGATTCTTAATCTACCAGAAGACAAGATGCAGAGATATGCGATGAAAACCTGCGTCTCGAGATGATTACCGCTTATGCACATAACGTCAGCCCCCACACAGACACAATAGACTATGTTTATTGAAACTGGAGACTCGATGGATCTGTCACAAATATTTAACGGCAGCATATATTAAATCCTGCTTATGTGGTGTAAATAGAGAGGAACCCTGACGATGAGCGGCTCGGTCTCGATTCCAGGTGTTTCCAGGGAAGTTGAATAGAAACTCGGCTCATAGACTCCCAAACCTCATAAATATTCAGCAGATAAAAATACGGCATCCGAGGCGGCTTCTCACGTTTTCACGTCTCCTATAGGGAAGTCATTTGGAAACTCGATTAGGTGATATACCTTCATCCATCATGGGGGAGAAACCAGGGGGAGCGCTGATGATGTCGATCTCTTGTGTTGGTAGATCTGATGATGTCGATCTCTCTTGTGTTGGTAGATCTGATGATGTCGATCTCTCTTGTGTTGGTAGATCTGATGATGTCGATCTCTCTTGTGTTGGTAGATCTGATGATGTCGATCTCTTGTGTTGGTAGATCTGATGATGTCGATCTCTTGTGTTGGTAGATCTGATGATGTCGATCTCTTGTGTTGGTAGATCTGATGATGTCGATCTCTCTTGTGTTGGTAGATCTGATGATGTCGATCTCTTGTGTTGGTAGATCTGATGATGTCGATCACTCTTGTGTTGGTAGATCTGATGATGTCGATCTCTTGTGTTGGTAGATCTGATGATGTCGATCTCTTGTGTTGGTAGATCTGATGATGTCGATCTCTCTTGTAGCGCTGATGAGGTATATCGCTCGTGTGTTTGTAGCTCTGACAGCTGCCCCTTTCTGCCAGTTCAAAAATGTTTTCAATCAGCAGAACAGATTTATTTGTAATCTTTATTGACGATTCGTATTCCAAAATTCAAAGATTTGGAGAGCTCCATATTTCTAGGTGTGCTGCAAAAGGAGGGGCCTAATAGTGACCCCACCCATACTAATGGTCTGTCAGTTCCCAGGTAAGCTCCGCCCAATTTGTCACACCCCTCCCACAAATGAATCTGTTTGTTTTTGGAAAACGGAACTTGTAATAATCCGTTCCGTTTCTCAGTCTGCGTCCGACGCGTTCCGCGGACTCCTTTATTAATGCAGAGAGGTAAAGAAGTCTGATCGTCGACATATTGATGTTTAATAAACATGAAGTAGACGTGAAGGGATACAGTAATTATTTAGCTGCGTTTTTTACCTCAGCCTCTTCCCGTCTGCTTTCCATAACCTCGCGTATCGACGTCTGCACCAACTCATCCTTAACGGGGTTACGCTGGCGATACCCGCAGCATCACGAGGACTCCGGTAAAGATGAGCAGATTACCCCGTGGGTTGCAAAACCCTTAAATGGATTCCTGCCGGGTAAAATTAGGCTGCTCGTCGTTCACGAGGAATTAACACATTCTTACAAGCAGAGTTTGTTTAGAGAAGAGATCCGTCCGTGGAGCCGAAGACGGAGGGCTGCCTGTTCCTGGAGAGCCCCGGAACCGGTATCTGTTAATATGGAAAGAATACCCGATTTAAAGGGATACCGACACTGGGCTTGACAAAGCGTGGCGGGATTTATGAGCGTTCTGTCTGCTTGTGGAGAAGAGAGGTCCTCAGAGACCGTGATCTTGCTGTTTATGAGACCCAGTACTCTCCCCTATATCATTAAAGTGTCATGTTTGCTGCGGGGTACAGAGTAGGGCAGGTTAGTGTTGTAAATAGTGTTTCTGTGACCTTCTTGCCCCTGGTATATAGTTACATGGGTGAACCTTGAGTTCCATCTTTCCAGCGTGTCCCTAATAGCAGAATGAAGACAAACACAGAGCGTTAAGATCACGCCGGTTACGGGATTAAATCCCTTTATGACTCCAAGGGCTGCGTGAATCAGCCGCCAATCAACCACAAATCACCCGATATTTACATTCGTAAGCCTCTAAGACCCATGGCCCCCACCTCTAGAGGCAGTGCATTCCAGATCTTTATTGCCCTCACTGTCAAGAATATAATAAATAATTTAGGTTGTCATGTAGGGACTGCTGCCCCTGTCTACTTAATGGCGTTAAGAGGACAACACAAATTTGAATATTAAAACTGGATTTCGATTGTTTAGGAGGTATTTGCTTTAAAAGTTTATCTCCAGGAAGCTGAGATCTGTGGCAGAATGTGTCAGAACTAGCATTAAATAAATCACTCTGCCTTCTCCAGCAACAATCAGCAACTTAACAATACTGGATATTTACACATAAGGTGGATTTCAAATACATTCTACCGTCCGAAAGTTTGGGGTCACTGAGCTGTTTTTAATGAAAACAAGGACATTTCTGGCTGTAACATAAATCGAAAAAAGGGTTTCTAACCACCAGCCTTTCAAACTTAACTTAAAGGGCCATTGGAAAACAGGAGTGATGGGAGTGATAAAGGGCCATTGGAACACAGAAGTGATGGGAGTGATAAAGGGTCATTGGGACACAGGAGTGATGGGAGTGATAAAGGGTCGTTGGGACACAGGAGTGATGGGAGTGATAAAGGGCCGTTGGAACCCAGGAGTGATGGGAGTGATAAAGGGTCATTGGTACACAGGAGTGATGGGAGTGATAAAGGGCCATTGGAACACAGGAGTGATGGGAGTGATAAAGGGCCATTGGAACCCAGGAGTGATGGGAGTGATAAGGGGTCATTGGGACACAGGAGTGATGGGAGTGATAAAAGGCCGTTGGAACCCAGGAGTGATGGGGGTGATAAAGGGTCTCTGTACGCTTATGAGATTCCATGGACATTTACAGCGTTAACCCCGTCTGCGCTGAATTTCTGACTTATTGCATGTTATTTCAATGGACAGAATGTGCTTTTCTTTTACAAACAAGGGCGTTTCTAAGTGACCCCAAACTATTGCTTATTATTATTATTATTATTATTATTATTAGGTGTAGAGAGCTATAAAATACGGTTTCTTTTTTATTATTATGGGGGTTTCCGGGTGTCTCGGGATCTCGGGACGGTGTCTGATGAGTGTCATACATATCTCATTGATGTGAATTTTTCAGCACGCTTGCATTAATAAAAGAGCCGCTACACGCGTGTGATCGGAATCGCTGGGTAAGCGTCTGGGAATGGTGCTCGGCTCCAGAAAACATCCCTTACATCCAATCTATCTGCCATTTTTCAGCAATTACTGAGATTACACCAGTTTATTGCATTAGATTTATTACTAAAGGATTTGTATCTTTTCGCGGTTGGCTAAGAGTGCTAACTCTGCGGCTCAGTCACGTTAATCTGCCCGTCTATTTCATTCATCGATATTATCTGCCACCGGCTCGCCAAGTGGAGGAGCGGGTTGGCATTTAAAGGCTCCTCCATGCGGAAAATACAGAAGCCGCGTTCTGATTGATGCCGCGTTGCCGAGGCATCGTAGGAAACCCTAGCTGCTTTTCCAAAGCCTACCATGCTGTAGATTTATAGCGGAGCCCTTAATCAGATTCCATCTCAAGAAGAGACCTCTGAGGTCCTGAGAGCTTTTATAACTCAAACCTCATATTGGGTCAGAATAGAAAAAAGATTTATCAACTAAAGGCTCAGTTTTCTTATTTAAAGTGGACACGTTGCTGAATTCATATTCTGGATCATGTTTCTGTTCCTTATCATGTTGCAATAACCTTTTATGTAAAGCGGATCTCCCACCATTTTTCGTTTTCAAAAATATCGCTTTATTTGAATTTTACCCCAGTTGTAGTTTTTGCCCCATAATATGTTTTCAGCCGTTTGTATGATTCTCGCTCTGTTACCTGATCCCCAGTCCACTAACCCCCCCCCCCCGACTCCTTATCATACTGCCTGTGGGGGACAATAGAATGGCTCAGTCTTAATCTTTTTTCTGGACACTCTGACTAATTAAAGTCTGGGGGTTATATTACTGTATACAGCGCTGGGGGTTATATTACTGTATACAGCGCTGGGGGTTATATTACTGTATACAGCGCTGGGCGGTTATATTACTGTATATATAGTGCTGGGAGTTAATTCTTTATACAGCGCTGGGGGTTATATTACTGTATACAGTGCTGGGGGGTTATTACTGTATACATAGTGCTGGGCGGTTATATTACTGTATATATAGTGCTGGGAGTTAATTCTTTATACAGCGCTGGGGGTTATGCTCAATGATAAAATATTTTCCCCTCTTTAACCGAGTTCGGGGCCAAAGCAAGAATGGAGATTGTTGATTAATATATCCGTATTTCATGCCTCGATCCCGTCCTGAGCTTTGCTTTGAAGCTGTGTTTGGGGCAGAAGTCCTGCTTGGGGTAGATCGGGGTAGATCGGGGTAGATCTGGCCGATTCGTCCCTTGAGGTGCGTTTAGTTTAGGTTTACGTTGGCGCACAGATACGCGGAAAATGTAATCTGCTATATAATTTCTGAAATCGCTGGCAAATGCTCTATTTATTGCCGCGTTCCCCATCGACGAAGCGAATTCGCACATCTGAAAAAAGTGGCCCTCAGGGACCATGGAATCCTCCTCCTCCTCCGGTAATGTGCGAACCAATAAACACAAACACTTCATTTTCTCAGCTTTCTGACAAGTGAACAAAAATATCATTCTATAAAAAAAAAAACACCAGCCCATCCTGACCATATGGCAGGAGAAATACGCCAGCCGACGCGCTCCACGGAGCCTCCCGGGCAAAATGTCTCGCATGCAGCGTTTCTGCATCATGTGAAGCCTCGGCGTCCTCGTTACACGCGTGCTGCGGTTACAGAGGGGAAATCTCACCGCGGCGGCTCCTAAAGCCCAAATAACACCCCTTTTATTGTCTATTTACTGTAATAATGCAGATGTTTCCCCCGTTAAAATCACTCATTTGTAAAGTGAATGTTTTGATTTAAAGAGACCCATCAGCCCCGCTGTGCACTCTAATGCTTATGATGGCCATGTGAGCCCCTTACATTTTCACGTGAAGAATCCCCCCCATGTGAATCTGCTGCCTCTTGCCCCACATGGTTCCAGCGCTAGGGGTTATTTGGAAGCACTTTCCGGCCACTGATTGGGTGATTTAAGCAGCCAATAAGTGGCAAGTAAAAGAGACCATAAAGAGGGTAACTGTGATAGTTTTTTCTATAGGTTAAGAAAATGCATATTAACTAGTTATAAAGCAAACTTTAATTTGCATTCTTTGTTGGCGAGGCAGCCTGGGACAATAGACTGTCCCTTTAAATCAGACGCCAAAATTAGGAGACCAGACGCTTTATACACTTTATTTTTTTCTGTATGTTAATACATAACTCTTTTACTTTACTGGAAGGGTAGTGGATAAGTGGAATAGCCTCCCAGCAGAAGTGTTAGAGGCTAATCCAGTGAGGTGATTGGTTCCTGAATCTAAGATAAGACCAAGGACCGATTAAGGTTTGAGTCTTTACAGCAGGAGAAACGGGCGACTAAATGGGGGCTGAATGAGGCCAATTCTTAACCCCTTTCATGCCAAAGTATTGTGACTGTGTTTATCTTGCAGTGAAAGAGTTAAGTTCTGCTTGATTAAGAGCGATTTTCCCCTCGGACTTGTAATCGGTCCCAGCGAGTGGAGTCGATGAGTTAATGTGATTCCGGCTTGTAAAGGCCGCATTGTGGAGCATCGTTATCCAGAAGAGATCCGGGTCGCCTTTTATTCCGTAGCACAGGAACGAGCGGAACGAGCGCTGTAATTAATCCGACAAACAATGAGCTGAAGTGGAGCCGTTTCTGCCGGGAGCTCCCAGAGGAGGCTGCCGCGCAGGCACAGAATGGCTGGAGAAATCCCTCTGCTCCCCGCTGTGAGGGCCACGCACTGCTTTCACAATTTGGGGGTAAACTGTACTCCAGGGGTAAATACAGGATCCAGGGGGGTATCTTTATTCGGCTGCACTGGGGCAGACTTTGCTGTCTGTGATTTTAGCCGTTAAGCCACGTGGCGGTCATTAGCCCCAGTTGGATAAGACGCCCTATCAGCCAGCGTTTCTAATGGCCTAAGAGGGGCACTTTTTAGTGGGTGTGGTTAGAGGCGTGACTGGGGCAGGGCTATTTGTGTAACTGAGTGGGGCTTTTAGAAGAATAATGGGGTTTATTTTCCCCGTTCAATTTATAAAGCCGGTTCCTGCTGTTTCTATACACATTATCGGGGCTTTTAGGGCAGTAGAACCCTGCCATACCCTCATACCCAGCAAACATTCCGACCTCCTGTAAAGGAGGGGGCATCAGCGGAGGATAGAGGGGCATCAGGGGGGGAGAGAGGGGGCATCAGCGGAGGATAGAGGGGCAAAGGGCTTTAGGGGTTTGAAGATATACTTGGGAGGTATGAGGTTCATCTGTGTTATTATATAATTTATTATTAATTAGAATTTGCTATTAACACAAATTATCACATTATTACCTTTAGTAATCATATGAGAATACTGCTGGGCACCTCTCTGGAACTCGCAGTGTTAATCATTCTTCTTATATACGATAAGTGATGTCCTCTCTCTATAAGGATGCTCCAGTAAAGAGAGCATTTGGGGAGGCGAGTGTTCCGTGGTAATGTAATTCATTGCGCCCACGTTGTTAGACCCCCTTGTATTGTTCCATGTTTAGAATGATTGTCTGGAGTATACATTCTTAACCCATCAAGTGCGTGAGAGGTTGAGCGTGAATCCGTTGCTTAACCTACTCGAACTCCAGGGGTTAATTATATTCTTTTGGCAGCTCAATCACAGTGGCGTTAGTCTTATTGAACACAATCTCCAAGATCGCCGCTTTTAGCGGATTAAATGATTAGCCTCTCTGCCCTATTATCTTCATCGTATAATCAAGTTTAAGATGGTACAAGATACTTATCTACTAAAGAGGTTTCCAATGACTTGATCCCCGCTCAGTCCTCGGCATTTAACGCTGCGCTTTGTTTTATGCGACGCGTACACCTGCCGCATGCGTTTGTTAAATGGTGTTTCGGGTTAGAAATGTTCTCAACGTAGATTTATCCTCCTTATGAATAAAACTGAAATCTGTGACGTTACAAGCCGCGCCGGCCACTGAAAACGTCTAATCGCGGCCCATGTATTCCACCGGAGGCGTCGATGGTGACACTGTGGGGCACGATCTCCGCGATGGCTTTATACCCAGCGCTATGCTTCCTCAGCCAAGACGAGGGTGGCGGTGGAGGGGCAGGTTGGGACACTAAAGCTTTCCATCATGTTAATTGTGTAATCACAGGCTTAACAATCGGCTGCACCTGCGACTACCCCTTTAAAAGCCTCAGATGTTACGCCTACAGCGTCACAGAGTGGATGATCTCTTGCGCTCTTTCTCCGCATCCAGGAAGTGACATCACATCCATTTCCTGCATGCTACATCATTCTGCATGGACACAGGCGAGCTGTTTGGGGGCTAAGATGGCTCAGACGAGCTGTTTGGGGGCTAAGATGGCTCAGACGAGCTGTTTGGGGGCTAAGATGGCCCAGGCCAGCTGTTTGGGGGCTAAGATGGCCCAGGCCAGCTGTTTGGGGGCTAAGATGGCACAGGCAAGCTGTTTGGGGGCTAAGATGGCCCAGGCCAGCTGTTTGGGGGCTAAGATGGCCCAGGCCAGCTGTTTGGGGGCTAAGATGGCACAGGCAAGCTGTTTGGGGGCTAAGATGGCCCAGGCCAGCTGTTTGGGGGCTAAGATGGCACAGGCAAGCTGTTTGCGGGCTAAGATGGCCCAGGCGAGCTGTTTGGGGGCTAAGATGTCACTGTGCGACGTACTGCGTGGTGAAGTTGGGGTGGTTTCTAGTTACACCAGTGAGAGATAACGTAAAGTGATATGGTACCCAAAGACTTTTGAAATGCTGTTGGGGGAGCAGGCAGCGCCCCCCACTGTCTGGTTACGTGGCTGTTGGAGGGTAGACCTGATGACTGGCAGATCAGATAATAATTATAGTTTTTTGGTCAATGCAGGTTCCCACGTTTCCAGAGTTTGACATTTCCCTTCAGGCCGTCTATCCGGCAACGAGCAGGGAAATTGCCATTTTTAATCCATCGGCAGCTCAAGCAGGAGGGGATTAACCTTGGGATACAGGAATTTGTGAATTCATATATCTGATGTATGCGCGAGAGCCTGCAAATTGAAATTAAATCCCTTAACCCTTTAGCGAGCAGCCGAGAGCCGACATATTTGGAGCCGCAATGGATTCCGAAGAACCATCAGATTTCTTTCCTTCCGTTTCCTCGCCGTCTGAAATGCCTGAAATTACCCAAAGATTCCAGCAGACTTCAGAGCCGTCCCTTTGCGTGTTACTAGGATGTCTTCACGGGCCGGGAACGGTGAGAAACACCGACTCGTGCTTTTTAATGTTTGCAAACACAGTCTGGCGAAAAATGAAACGTTTAGCAAGGTAGATGAATCATGAAAAAAACGCGTCGAGGTTACTTAATCTGTTCCAACGTCTGGGGAAATCCCACAATTTTTGTAGAAAATGCACAATTTGGCATTTAAATTAGTCCCTAAATGTTGCATTTTCCACTCAATAAAAGTGGCCTCGGTGTAACGGCAAAAATCCGCCACCGTCGTTCATGAGCGAGTTTTAGCATGCGATGCTGCAGAGACCGCGGTGGTCCCGACCCACAGGAGAAACCCGTATCCGCGGCCTGCCGCCATATTGAGAGGATCGCAGGATCGGGGATTGTGTCCTAAACTCCATTTGTTGCGTGAATCATTCCGGTATTTTAACTCTCGCTGTTCTGCATTCATATTTTTTTTTTAGAAAAGATCAGCTGTTGTTTTTTTTTTCTTTTTAACAAAGATTTTATTAAGACATTTTTAGGAAAAGAAGGACCATAACTGATGAAGCCAACGGCTGATTAAGGAAAAACACCAAGAATAGGGCCAAGGAGGGCCGATCTGCCGACAGATTCAGTGTATCTGCTTTCCCGTTCCGTCTTGTTTTTGTTTTTTTGCCGATCACATATTTAGGCCAAAAGGGTTGATTTGTGTTGGCGCCGTATGTATCCCCCATCAGCTTGTTAAGCAGCGTAATAATAAACCCAGCCTGGCCTTTCATTGACCGATCAGAGCAGTTATTCACCATCGATCGCTTCGGATAAATATGTATAAATACGGAACGAGGTGTTTACGGTCCGTCGTTCAGTAAACGGATAGAAGAGTCTCTCGAGCCGTAAACTTTCTATCCCGACGCGATCTTAAATCTCTGACAAAACAAAGGCTTATGAGATCTTTATTTGGTTACGGTTACTGTGTCTGTCGGCTGGATTCCAAGCGCATTCACCGTCCCTTCAGTGAAAGCGACAAGCGATGTGGAGCCGCGACGGCCATTTTTCCGGTACCTGTTCAAAAGACAACGTTGCAAATTAGAATGAAATGTCAAGTCGGGAAGCAGGAATGGGTTTCAGCTCTGAAGGCTCCGTTTTGTGTTTTTTTGGGGTCAGATACGGGCAACGGTGACTTAAAGTGCATCTGTCACCGAAGAATGACGAGAATGAAAGGTGGGCCGTTCTCACCTATACAGTGTGCTTGGCCAGGGAATGTATAAGTGAAAAGTTATTTCAGATTTCTCCAATCAACCCTATGGCGGCACAAGGACAAAGAGATAGAAGCTACAAATATGGCCGTTGGGTGGTCTGTGTGCCGTCCCCCCGGTCCTCTCCACCGTGCCATAGAATGATTTACGCGCAGCCACATTGAGCAATCCAGAAACTGCAACTTTAAGGTGAACGAAACCTCTCTGTCCCTACAGAAAGTCCTTCAACTCCTCGAAAAAATAGAAAAACAACTTAATCTGTCAACACGCCGGGGCTGCGGGGGCCACTGCTGACTCGCCGTCTATGTTATACATCTGAAGGGGTAGTGTGTAGCAGGCAGATATGGTCATTATTATCTAAATATGGTTTCTCACCGCGCCGTGTGGTCTCTCTCTCTTCTGTAGGGAGGTCGATCGGGACGCTGATGGAATGGTTTGCTACAGAGATTTTGAATTTGCCGTCACCTATGGAGAGGATGAAGAATAATCACCTGTTATCGGTATCATGGATGGTTACTTCACGGAAAGACGCGACCTATTCTGGTTCCTGGGACATTTCTGCATCAAGTACCGTCATTTCCCCGAAATTCAGCCGCTCCATTCCCCCTTCTACCCGAGATGAACGGGGCGGCAGGACACCAACGCCTCAAGCAGAATCCTCGGTGGCTTTAAAGAGAAACAAGAGCGCGGTGGATGTGCGATCGCACCCTGCGGCTCTAACGCTAAAGCTGGGATCAGCCTTCCTAAAATACTCTGCGTTTACGTTAAGAAGCCGTGATCAGGTAACATGGTAAGCGATTCGGTAACGGGTGGCAGAAGGGGCGCATGGGGTATTGGGGTATATTCGGCGGCCTGGTGAGTATCCGTACCCCGTCTCACCTCGCTGGATATTAACCTACGGAATAAACACACTTCAGAGTGTGAGAAAAGGTTGGTACTGGACTCAGAAAATGTCCACATTGAATGAATAAACGCTGTTCTTGTTTATTTTCACCATTGTTGTGTTACAATAAAGTGATACGTTTGGCGCGTTTCTTCTTCCTGGTGCGCATCGCATGCACCGGAACTCCTCGTGAAACGTCAAGTTATTGAATTATGATTATTATTATTATTAAAGGGGAGAAATCCTTTGGGATCGTTACTTTGTTTCATGAAGAATGGGTTTTGAGTTCTGACTTCCGTTGCTGAAATAATCACAGAGCCGGGGAAATGATTTTGAACCGGTGCTAATAGAGATCACACGCCAAGGCTTCTTATGTTAACGGCCGCTGACTGAGGATTATGAGAGTTGTGGTGCTACCTGCACAGTTTTCTTCAGGAGCCAACCCAGGCGTGAGGTTCTTTGTGGGCTCAGATGATAACAATTTCACTGCAAACCATAGACTTTTGGACCATTTTACCAACGTTCCTGCCTTTTTGAATAGGCATTAATGGTTTATGAGTTATTATTTTTAGATTTATATCGCAGCATATTCAGCAGCGCTGTACAATGAGGCCGGTGACACCCCGTCCTAGAAGCCTGAAAAAGCTCCTTCACCCCAAATCCTGGCGATTAAGACTCCGTTCTCCGACTTGGCTCTTCACCTTTACATAAATGTACTGAGGCGGACTGTCTTATAGCTCATGAAGTTTAATAAAGCGACTTGCGTAGAAGGAGAGTATTAAATATGGCGCCCGCAGTGGCGGCGTCGGTATTACCGGGTAGAATTTAGTTTGTGTTCCGGCTGATAGCGGCCCAAGGCCAGGTTGCCCTCTATCACCTCTCCTGTTTGTCTACGTGCAGGTAGTCCGATTCAACTCAAGGGATCAATAACCTTTCTCAAGCCGTTACAGAATAGCTCCGTTCTCTTTACGCGATATACTTACAATAGAAATAATAAAGTTCAAGTACTAAAATGCATAGTTTTTTTCCTAACTTATTTCTTCGAATAAAAAAAAACTTTAGTTTGCCCGTCGCAGCCGGCATCCTGTAGACCTGAATAAAAATGCGACTTTGTAAGTGAAGATTGTATGGAGGACTTTCCATTGCGAATAATAAGAGCCATAACTCACAGCTGACAGATATGAAATACTAAAGGCTGGGCCGGCAGCAGCAAACTATAAAGATATGTACAGAAAATCCATCCAGAATTTAAGATGAGAAACTGCAGCCCCAGCCGTTCCCCTTCCAGCGTTTATCATTTTAAAGGACAGACATTGACGAAAATAGCCAGACGCCGCCTCAAAACCAGATAAGTAAAAGATGCGCAGATTCCAGATCGGATACTGTAGGGGAGACAGATTGGCGTAGTGTATATATATATGTGTGTGTGTGTATATATATATATATATATCCATTCAAAAGTTTGGGGTCACTCAGAAATGTCCTTGGTTTGGAGGGGGGAGCTAATTGTGTTCCAATGGCCCTTTATCACTCCCATCACTCCTGTGTTCCAATGGCCCTTTATCACTCCCATCACTCCTGTGTTCCAATGGCCCTTTATCACTCCCATCACTCCTGGGTTCCAGTGGCCCTTTATCACTCCTGTGTTCCAATGGCCCTTTATCACTCCCATCACTCCTGGGTTCCAATGGCCCTTTATCACTCCCACCACTCCTGTGTTCCAATGGCCCTTTATCACTCCCATCACTCCTGTGTTCCAATGGCCCTTTATCACTCCCATCGCTCCTGTGTTCCAATGGCCCTTTATCACTCCCATCGCTCCTGTGTTCCAATGGCCCTTTATCACTCCCATCACTCCTGGGTTCCAATGGCCCTTTATCACTCCCATCACTCCTGTGTTCCAATGGCCCTTTATCACTCCCATCACTCCTGTGTTCCAATGGCCCTTTATCGCTCCCATCACTCCTGGGTTCCAATGGCCCTTTATCACTCCCATCACTCCTGGGTTCCAATGGCCCTTTATCACTCCCACCACTCCTGGGTTCCAATGGCCCTTTATCACTCCCATCACTCCTGTGTTCCAATGGCCCTTTATCACTCCCATCACTCCTGTGTTCCAATGGCCCTTTATCACTCCCATCACTCCTGGGTTCCAATGGCACGTTGTGTTCACTGATCCAAGTTTAAGTTGGGCTAATTGATGGTTAGAAAACCCTTTTTTGCAATTGTGTTACAGCCAGAAATGTCCTTGTTTTCTAACAGCTAAGTGACCCCAAACTTTTGAATGGTATGGTGTATATACATTTTTCTTTTGGCAAAATATATCACACTCTACAAAAATATATAATGTTTTTAATCATGTGCATTAAACATGCATGGGATAGACATCCGGCTCCTGAATCCAAGACGAGACCAACGACTGATTAAGGTTTAAGTCTTTACAGCAGGAGAAACGGGCGACTAGACGGGGGCCGGATGGGGCCGATCTGCCGGCAGATTCTGTGTCTCTAAATATCATTAAGCTTCTAAAAAAAGAGCCTGGCTTTCAGCCGCTTACACCCGTGAATCCTCTGTTTGGACGTCTTCATGGTCTGAATTTGGAATATTTTGAAATCCCAGCTGAATTCACAATATTTACAAACAATAGAAATGCAACTTTCCCGCTTTTGTAGTTAATTTTGGATAATTTGTTGCGACTGAACCTGATCCTAATTAAAGTTCTTTTGAGCCGTTAATGTGATGGGATTAGACAGGAGTTTGTTTGCCTACTGAGTTAAACTTAAATTCTGCAACGTACTTATTTCAGGCAATTTTCTTCGACATTCAATTCAATTCACCGCGTGCCGAGGCTGCGTATAACCAAATCCAGCGGTTCTGCGGCTGGCGTTAGGAAGCACTTCCTTTTTCAATATATATTCAATATTATCCAAAGTGCTAATTCCTACAGACACACATATATGTATATATATATATATATATATATATATATATATTATATATATACAGAACATTAAGCATTTTGCTTTCGTATTAATATAAAACCCCCTCTGTTTTTGATGTTTTGCTGTATGCGGGAGCCGCCATCTTGTTGCCCCATCACAGGGTCAAATTTCGCCCTGAGATATCTGTGATAATAGCGTTACGGAGGGACCTGCGCGGCTGGAAACAATCTCTAGCGCTAGAGGCTCATGCGCCGTCCGCTAAAGCAACGCGGGGAGAGAACAGGAAGTTCCTGCCTGGGCTGACCAATGAGAATCATAGCAGCAGCCCTGGGGTCCGGCATACCCTACAGCTGCTGTATTGTGAGCCCCTTCAATAGGCAATGGTGCAGACCTCTCCACTAACACTTTGTCCCTTGAGGTCTGCACATCACCTGGAATGTGATGTCACGGCATGTGATGTCATATCTCGGAGCCTGTCGTTAGGTGGCAGACAGATGGCAAAGGAGGAAGTGTAGTGTAGTGGTCTGTGCCAATGACCCATGAAAGAAGAAGAGGGCTCTCTGGTATGATTGGGATGGGGGCTCACTGGGGGCCTCTAGGCAAAGTTTGCCCCAGGACCCGTTATATTTAAATGAAATAAAAATAAGACGAGCGATGCGTGGCTTGCAGGGCTGGATTCCGTATTATGTCAGATGGGTCGGCTCCTCTTTGCTCCGTTGCTCTTCCAAAAACTGTCTATTGCAGGCGGTAGCGTTTATACGGCGTTAACACAACTCGATACGAGGAGTAAGTTAAATGTCAGCGAAACCCGCAAAGCAAACGCTCAGCATTATATTTACTGCTTGGATAAGATTTTAGCCCCTAAAGACACCTTTTACAGCATGCGCGGCTACGAGCCTCCGCAAGCCGTGACGTAAGGATGCCAAAAAACGTTTGTGTGCATTTATAGGGAAATTGCCCCAGGTTTAAAGGGTTTTTTGGCGTTCACCTTCATCTTTGGAGATATCTTCATCAAATCCAGCTTCCTAGAAGATCTAGACCACCCAGGTCCTCTGGGCATAGCATTTCTGCCCTCTTGCCAAAGTCAAGTGGAAGGGATTTGAAACGGCCGATCCGGCCCGTCCGTAAGGTTCTTTTTTCATTTATTTGGTTTTATGCCCGAAGACGGCCCCGTTCCAGCCCAGGTTTTTATAGCGAAGGGTTTACTTCACGAGACGTCCTGGACGGCTCTCGTGCGCTCCGTACGCCGGCGACCTTTTGTGTCTATGCATTATTCATTTTTTATGCAAATTTTCCTTCATTTCCCAAGATCGCCTGCCTTGGAGGCGAGGGAATGTTAGGGAAACGTGATTAAGTGTAGCGAAAAGTTAAATTCCACCCTAGATTATCGGTGACTCTTACCCCCGTCCCTCACGCTATGGTTGGAGTAAACGTATCCATGGCATGGACGGTTGTTCGTCTTGTGAAATTTTACTTAATAGATAATAAACCAGCTCGGAATGTTTTGTAGGCCAATTATCGCATTGAAAGGAAACCATGATAGAAACTTGATGGGGGGGGTGCACTTAAGCTATCAAAAAATGATAGCAAACATACAGGGCGTACATGGACCATCTGTAAAATGGTATCGACCAGCTGTTCTCCAATCGGATTCCCCGCTCCGGGTCCTACCGGATCGACCGCCGCCTTCTGTCTTGCTTTACCGCAATGCGGTGAATTCCCAGGTTGGAGGATTGCTGATCCTCTCCGTTGATTGGATTTTTGGTGGCACATGATAGAAAAAAAATATCCGTTTCCGAAAGAAAAGTAAATACCTTGACCCTGTTCTATCATTTTGCCAAGTTACAGAAGTCAGAGAAATGGTGACCGTTCTGTAGCTCGCAGGGTAAAACTACTCTGAGCGGGTGTCACGCGTATGAAGTGATACAAGAGCATGCCGATGGTTTACCGCTCTGGAAAGGGTTGGACCGGATCCCTCATCTGACTTCAGGAGACCTCATGGACCATCAAGAGGTTCTTGGACCCAAAGGGATCGACCACCCGGGGCTGCATCTCCAGTCAGTCATAGACTGGGATCTCCTTGGGTGTGCAGATCATTTATATGTCACGGCTGGGCAGTCTAATGGATGGTTCCATCTCCTTTGTTATCCGTTGGACCCCGTGGTCTCCTGGGGCTGAACATGGATAATACACAATGTATCCAGGTTAAAGGATCTATCCCTGGGGTTTATCGCTGAGCAGATAAGTTTCTTGTTTATGGCCGCGCCGGGGCGGCTGTTTGTGAAAAAATATTCTTGGCAGGACTTGGAAATTTGACCAAAGCATTTAACCCTTTAGTGTCGGAGACTTCCAATGCATTAGGTGTGCGCAGAGGGGCAAAACCGAGACATATTCCTCATTGTTACAAAGAGCCTGACGGCCAGTATTATTCCAAAAGGAAAACCCATCAAGCCGGTCAGTAATACAGCAGCCAACCCCACCGGTGTACAGACCAGTGGTCTTACCCTGGTAGCCGGTAACTGGTGTGGTGATCAGGGCCGTAACTTCCAAGGGGCAAGAGGGGCAGCTACCCCTGGCATAGCAAGGTGAGGAGCGCACTTGAGTTGCCAACGTGCCCTTATCTGCAGATGCGATGTCGGCACGGAGAAGGACCCCTGACCCTGCCCCAGTTATAGCTTTAGTGGTCATTGTCGGGTCAGCCATGTTAATCCAGACTGGCGGTGACTGGGGCCGACCAGGGGCCGAGCCCCAGAGCTCTGTGCCATTGTAGAGTTGCACCTCGTCAGCTGCGATTTAGTATTTAGTCTCTCTTATACAGCGACCTGTCTGGCAAAATGAATTAATGCCTTCCACGCCTGCAACGCGGTAAAAGTATACAAAGAAGTGATGCAATCGATGCGTCACGGAACCTCGTGGCACGCAAAGGGTTAATGGGCACCGTGCCGACCAACCACGCGGTTCCACGCTTTTCCACGTCCGCGGCGTCATTACATTGGTCTGATCTAAGTAGGAAAGTATCGATCCGCCGTGGGGGCGAACCGCTTTATCTGTAGCATTAAATTATAGATTGGATGCCGGAGCCGCGTCCGTCCGTCCGTCCAGCGACGTTTCCCACGCGGCGCGCGCTGTCAAAATAATCCGAGTCTTTCTATCGCTCGTCCCGGAGACAGAAATAGCAAACGTATGGGCCGTGGGGGGATGGTGTTCTTGGAACAATATACGTATATAAATTCTTCAGAAATGATACAATTTGAGATGCGGAAAGTATTCCTGGAGACGGAAGAAAGCAAAAATGGCCGATACTGGACAGAAAGAGAACCGGAACAACATAACAATAAAACATGAGTTTCAGTTTTCACATCTTTGTCTTTAAATGAAGCTTTAAAAAAGCCAACTTTTTTGACAATTTCATCCTCCATGCACGGATTCTTTTTTCGGAGGAGTCGCCTGATGAGACTGCTGCTGTTTTATGAACTTTGTAATATCGAACTCGTAGGTTTATATTTCTCTGTCTTGTGCGCCTCGGTCTCCATGTGGACTTTTGGGTCTCCTGTTTCAGGTACGTTGGTCAGAATGAACTCCACACTCGCTGTATTGTGCCCCCCCGTTGTACAGCGCTACGGAATATAAAGGCGCCATTAGTTGAAATGCAAAAATATTTAATGTTACAGCTTTCGGGACCTCAGATGTCTCTTCTTCAGATGGAACATGATGCCACTCAATCAATCAATAATAATAATGATAATCTTTGGGCTACGGGCTATACACCAGATACTTTGGTCCCGGGCTGTGTAAGAGATCTCTTGGTCCGAGTTCCTGGACCATACAGCAGCCGACATCCTCAGGTTCAATCGCTTCCAAGGTGTGAATCGGAAATGTATGAATTAGCATCTGTGGCAACGGGGTCCAGGCGGCAAGTTGCCCCTCTTTACTTTGAGTGTTTGAGTTTGAGGATAGCGCAGCCCCAACGAGGGGGTATTTATCGCTTGGCCATCGACTGGACGCGATGAGGTCAATGAAGCTTCCTGCACCGTGACAGATGTCCACTTCCACGATCCTCTCGCCGGCCGCCGCCGCGCACGCCGGACGAAGTGCCGCGTGCTTATTTATGGAAATATATGAAAATTGGTAAGACGATGATTAGATTAGGCAAGCGGCTCTGGCCAGAGAACGCGCGGCGGCCGCTAATGGCGACGTAAACAAAATCAATCACTTATTGACATCTTTATTAGGTTAACATTAAAACGCCGAGCGGTATGTTAATATATGCAGAGTACCCGAGTACAGCGAGGGCTCCCGTCTCCGCGATCAGCAGGCGAGGGTTCAAACCGGGGAAAAGGAACATACGCGCTTGGTGTGCACCGACCGCTCCAAATCAGGGAAAGACTGCATAGAAAGCCAATGAAGGGAGCATAGAAGGGATCCAGAAAAGGTGCAAATGACACCTAAAGACCTTGTTGGCCTACAAAAACATAACAAAGGGTGGCTGGATACATTTGGAGCTCATATTTTGATTGACTTTAAGGGAGAACAGCACGGGCCACAATTAACCCCTTCTTATAACCCCGACAAGTCCCCAGTACTTAAAGCCTCTCCTAATACAGCCCTCGATTACTTTAACATCCAGAAAAACACAAAACATTTACTGAATGCGCCAACCGTCATTTGCTGTATAATATCCTCCCGTGAACGCGTATTGGGACATTTACGCTGCCTTTAAGCCTTAGGGAAGACCTGGCTCGATTGACGCGTCGGTTCGTTAAAAGGTGTCACTTCCTACTAATTCCCGCTGCTCTCCCAGGAACCGGCATCGCCGGCCGGATCGCCACACTCAACGTTTTATGGAATTCACCCGGAAGTGTCATTCGACGGCAGAAATTATACAAACGTTGCATTTTCAGCTGTGCTAAGGACCCTCATCCATTAAAGTCATCGTTCATCCCTTGGAGACCCCATCAGAAGTCGGATTACATCAGGCTCGGTGGATCGCCCAGCGCCGGGCAGAAAACCTTCAATGAAATTATCCCGCAGTCATTTGCTGCGTTTGGCTAAATATAGCTGGGGTTTTTTTTGCGTATCGCCGGCTATCCGGCTGATGCATTTCCCTGACGCGCCCTTCTCCCTTCTGACAAGGTCAGGTATTGTAGATGGAATGGAGCAGCTCTTTCTTAAAGGGACAGTTTAATGCCCCTGACACCCCGCAATGTGTATTATAATACTCTGTGAGTAACTCTAACCCTTTGTGAGTACTCTTTTCTGAACCAGAAGCTGCAGCCCTGCTGCTGCAGATGCCCACCTCCTCCGTGGGCCAACAATTCATGCCACGGGTTGGCTGCTTGAAGTAGCCAATCACTAAAGGCAAAGCGCTTCCATTGAAATCCATGGGAACACTTGCTTCACATGCACACGGGGGGGGGGGGTCTGAATTGCCAGCGTTGGAGGTGACTATCGGTGAACATATCACGGGCAGGGATTCGGGGTAACCCATCTCCTACGTGCGAGATAGCTGGGGGGTCGGAGGAAGGGCCAGATGCAGAACCCCCCCATGCATTCGCAAAAGGGGCAAAATGACAGGGACTACGCATTAAAGCGCAGGATGGAGCGTCCCTTAAACTGCCGGGATGTCGGCATTTGGGGAAGTCACCTCTGTGTTTTTAGTATTTAAGTCAATAAATAGGGAGACCCCCAAATTTGGGGGTAAACAGGAAATACCCCCCCAATAGAGATACCCTTTTGCTCCAGACCAGCACGTGACGCAGGAATAAAGATACCAGATTCTCGAGATTTCATACCGCGATACCCAGAGGACTGAATATTCAGCCAACAATAGAGCTTTCTCTTTCCTAATTTTACAAACTTTACCTCCGTCCGCTCGGCCCGGCTGGTCTGGGCTGCGTTTATTTAACGCTTCGTCGAGGGAAGGATACTCGGTAGTTGATGAGTATCTAGAGGACGGCTTCTGTTTGATTTAATTCCATAATGACCGAAACCTTTGTGCAAATAAAGGAAAGTGTGGTAGGTATTTATTTTGTAAACATGTCATGCCTAAGCCCGGTTGAGCTGAGCCAGACCACAATATAACTTCTCATTCACATATTTTTGAGCGAGGCTTGTAAAAGACCATCAGGGAGGGAAACAGAAGTTTGAATGCGGCAGTGAGGTATACCCATTCCTAACCACTCAAGTGTCCCGGTTCACTTTTTGCAGTCCTGTTTGCTTGCGTCACAAATTCCCGTGACCCTCTCTCCTCCCTGATGCTCCTCTCTCCTCTTCTTTTCCTCTCTTTCCTCCCCTGAAACTCCTCTTTTCTTTTCTTGTGTCCCTCTTTCCTCAACCGTTGCCCTTTTCTCGCCCCCCCCTTATTCTCCTCTTTCTTCCCCTGATGCCCCTATTTCCTCTCCTGATGCCCCTCTTTTCTAGGAGGTCAGAATGTTTGCTGGGTATGAGGGTATCACAGGGTTCTACTGCCCTAAAAGCCCCGATAAGGTGTATAGAAACAGCTGGAAATGGGTTTTATTTATCCCATTTAATTTATAAAAAAATATTAGCCCCGCCTCTAACCACACCCCTAAGATATAAGTGCCTTTTTGCATCCGCTAAGCATCCTATAGAAAATATATTATCATATCCGCCTTTGTGTCTTTGGACGCGCATGTTTTATGTCTTTTATTCTATTGGAAAATAGTTTTTATAAAGTATGGTGGCTCAGATGGTGAAACGCGCCGCCCGCTTCTCCCTATCGGACTCCCCTTTCATCCCGTAAAGAAATTAATTTACGGCTTTAAGGAACCGTGCAATCTCTCTCCACACCTGAGCATTATACCCAGGGGCCATTAAATCAATCCTTCTGCTCCAGTAACTCCCCGTAGTGATTACAACAAATTCACAACAACATACGGAGCCGGTTAAATCCCCCCCTCTATCACCCCCTTGAAAGGATTTTGCTCCGTTGGATCCGGTGAAGTACGTTTTCCGGGTGAGCATGCGATGTCCTCGTGTGAAGTGGATCCCGACGGGATCCGGTTGTGGGAACGAAGTCATAGAGATCGTTTGGTGTAAACGGCCGTTCCCAAAAGCCAAGAATTTGAATAATATTAGGAGAAATGAAACAGCTTTTTACAAAGAAAAAAAAAGTCTTTATCTGCTTTTCTTGAGGATAATTTGGATTACCGGCCCCATCCGGCCCCCGTCTAGTCGCGCGTTTCTCCTGCTGTAAAGACTCAAACCTTAATCAGTCGTTGGTCTCGTCTTAGATTCAGGAGCCGTATGTCTATCCCACGCATGTTTAATCCCCTCACTGTATTACCCTCTACCACTTCTGCTGGGAGGCTGTTCCACTTATCTACTCTCTCTCACTGGCTGTCCAGTACAGCGGACATTTCTCCAATGGCTCCCTGTAGAAAGCGGACATAGAGGCAAGCAAGGTGATGATTGTTAGCCTTTTATTTCGCATAATAAAAAAATAAAAAAACAGAGCCCCCCCAGTTTAGGTTTTGTGGCTGGTGGATGTAGATTAGTGTTTAATATTTGATGCCTCTGCTACCCCCTAGCTGGAGAGATGGAAGCTTTGGGCACTAGGACCCAGGGGCTGGCGGTGAGCAGTAACTGACACCCAGCTCTCTGCGTGAGCTCCGGTGGGCTATGGCTGCGCGGGGTCCGCAGGAACCACTCACAATAACCGCAACCAGGATGCAAGCGTTAATCGCTGGAATATAACCAACCACCCCAGTGTCCGCTACGGCACGGAGGACTCCGGGAGAGGAAGGATCTGAAGGTAACTCTGGCTTTTTGCCCCCCTGTGTGCATGCGCCTGAGCCCTGGCTTCTATTCTATCCGTGCTGCCTCGGGGTCTGGGCTGAATTTTACCTTCGTGTTGTAAACAAACCGTCACTGGCCACGGCAACGGGGCATCCCTGCCAAACTCAGGCTGTACTACTTATTAACTGTGTGTGTGCCACTCTATAGCCTGGAATCGAGTGATTTGTTTAACTAAGCAACTTGTTATATAGCAATTAATTAAAATGGCCAGTAGATTGTGAGCTCCCAAGGTCAGGGTCCTCGTCTCCTTCCGTGCCGCTCTTAACGCGGCGTTAACGTTATTGTCGTTTGAATTTATCTGTTAGATTTTCAGCGGCCCCTATTGTAGCAGCGCTACGGAATCTGCTGGCGCTATAAAAATCAATGCGATGTCCAAACACTAGAGTCACCCAGAATTACCGCGCGGGCAGTCATGTGACCGAAGCCGTGCAGAGGTATATCTGTGATATGATCGGGGTGTATGTAACATCCGTGTGAACCGGGTCGTGTCATAACAGGCATGTGTACTATAACACTGCAACAAACCCAGATCATGCGATGCATGCAGTGTAAGCGTGTTTATACGGCAGCCTGCAGTGTAACTCTCATCATTCTCAGCCAGTCCACGGCTTCCCGTGACAGGAGTTGTAAACAATGCGTCGTTACTCCTGATATCTCACAGACTACCATCGGACGCCAGGGCTTTTCATGAAGATTGTGAGGTTTTGGTAAATTGTGAGATCATTGAAATATTATGATTGTTTAGTAATAAAGTTGCTGCTCTACAGGTTCCCCCCCCCATATTATACTCAAGATTATAATCAGATTAAGCAGCTGCCAAGGGCCCCCATTGGTGTTAGGGGCCCCTCAGAGGACGCGGGAGGAGTGAGACTTGGGTTCCTTTTAAACTCATTTTACTATAAATGATCTCGTTCCTATGTGAAATTGTGATATTTTGGGTGATTTTCCCGGCTCAGACCCCACACTGAGCTGATGCTTTACGGCGATGCTAACGAAGTCCGTTCCTCCATAGACTTTCATTAGTCAGAGAGTCCGACTGGGTGATTAAGACTGAGCCATTCTGTTGTTCCCCACAGACAGTATGATAAGGAGTCTGGGTGTTTAGTAGATTGGGGCTCCGATAACAGAGCGAGAAACGTTGTACTGATAGGCGCAACGCCAAATATCACGCTAGCGGTAAAATGATACGTAAACGGCATTAGAAGCCGCGATGCCGTCGCTTATTTGTCGCAGAATGATTTTTTTGCCCTTCTTGGCTTGTTTGCGTGACTGACGCGTTTTGGGTTCCTATTAATGCGTTTTATCCCTGCATGATGCCTTATTATATGATATGGGAAGCGTAATATCGTTAACGGGGCTCTCCTTCTAAACCCCGCCGCGCTGTAACAATGTAACAAACAGATTTTTAAATATTTTGTATCAACATATGTTACCATAATCTTTTGCTTTACAAAGAAACAAACAATAAACAGATAAATAATTTATGGTTTCACGTTTTCTGAACTAATTAGGGTTCAGTACATGAGAGAAATAAAAATGGAGACTATCTGAAATGATCTAAAAAGCAATAAAAAAAATAGTCAAGGCAAAAAGGAGAGCTTTAAACACACGACGGTGTGCGGAGGGTTAATTTGTTGTTTTATTTTTGACCTGCAAAGATTCACAAACTAATCAATAAAAAATAGAAACTCAAACCTCAAACCTATTTGCTGCAACAGAACAAAAGGTCCATGTGGAAATCTGCTGCTATGGCAATAAATTGATTTAACGGCAAAAGAGTAATTTTAGGACATGCTTTTAAAGAGCTAATGTACGGATCAATAAGTAGATATGACCTCATCCGTACGGTGGCCGTGTATATATATATATATATATATATATATACTGTATAAAGAAATGTGTATATGTATATATATATATACTGTATATAGAAACGTGTATATATATATATATATGTGACTAATTTGAGTAGTAGGTGTTTTAAAAGCTCACTTTAAGCTAAAAATATCCGGGGTTTTGGAATCCATCCCATGTTGTGATTTGAATAGAACTCCTATTATTACAGCGGTTTCATGACGTGTGCCGGAGCTGCGCATGCTGCAAAAATCACAGGATCAGCTGATGCATTCAGTCTAAATATGGCAGCTGAGTGCCTGTGCAGAGCGGTGCTTTCCCTATGAAATAACCAGGGGCAGATCGGCCCCATCCGGCCCCCGTCGAACCTTAATCAGTCGTTGGTCTCGTCTTAGATTCAGAAGCCGTATGTCTATCCCATGCATGTTTAACTCCCCTCACTGTATTACCCTCTACCACTTCTGCTGGGAGGCTGTTCCACTTATCTACCACTCTGCTTTGCATTACAATGCATGTACGGGGCTATCAGACCTGCCTGGCACTCGGGCTCTAACACCCGCTTGGTACTTTTAACCCTCTATGTATAAATCCAGCAGCTTTGAGTTTAATACGTTATATTTAATGGCAACTATATATTTAATTAAGTAGCAGTATATATATATACATATATATATATATTCGCTATAGCGGGAGACCCCCTAGAGCACTCGGCCTGGGGTGGGGGGTGCCGGGACAGTTAGTTAATACCCGGCCGCTGCCAGTAAACAACGCTCTCATTGGACGCAAAATTTAGACACAGGAAGTGGCTGATTTCTAAAAAAAATATCTGTCAAGTAGGGGTCTTGTTGTCATGGCAACTAGGAGCTGGCTGTGTTCCCCGCTCGTTTAACCCTTTCCTGGATGTAGGAGGAATCTGCTAGGTTAACCCCTTTTCCTCAGTTAACTCTTTGTAGCCTGATGCCTTAGTCTCAATTAACCCTTTTGTATACTCGGTGCTGTCCGACCCCGACCCCCAAGGGCAACGATTACAAGTATTAAATCCTTCCAGAAAATTCCATAATTCTGTGTGTTCAGGATGAAGCGTAGCGCTACGGGGGCAATTATGGTGCAAAGTTTGAAAAGTGAGTTTATCACCATGGCAACCACTGGTTTGGTCCTTTCCATTGTTGCTATGGCGATTAGACTACTTTTAAAACTTTCCACAAAAATCACATCATGTACATAACCCCCATCATTTATATGAATTGAAGGAATGCATTCTATAAATCTTAAAAACCAGAATTTTCAGCCCAAAAGAGCCCAGCATTAGATTCTTTCAACGCTCCAAAGGGTCTCTATGAGCATTACGATACGCCGATGGGTTAATAAGTGCGAAGGTCCCGCGTCTGCTTTGGGGGCCCTCCCTCCGCGCCGCGTCCCTTACGTCTAAAATCAAGGTCATTTCATTAAAGATCTTACCGTTTAATAACCGCTGCCGCGGCGACCGTAAAAAAAAAATAACAATACGGCAAATCCCGATAACCCTGGGAACGTTTTCCAGCCGCCGGCGACCTTGAGAAAAAATAGTTCTCTCGGGTTCTATAATTAGGCTGTTAACCCCACGTAAGCCGCGGGTTGCAGCGAATCCATAACACCAGCGGTAACCGTAACCGATCACATGGAAAGAGATTATTTCAAATAAATAATAATAAGATACAGTAACTGTACCGCGATACAAAAAATCTATTTATTCTGTGATGCCATGTTTTGGGAATTCTCCTTATTTCCAGGTCATGCGCGATTGTGAATATACCCCGTCCGTACGTAACATTTGGACCCGGAATGACAGAAAGTGTAAGAACGCCTATCCATGTTTAAATCCCCCCCGCTGTATTAGGCGCTACCACTTCTGCTGGGAGGCTGCTCTGCTTATCTACCACCCTGTCACTAAAGGAAAACTTCCTTACATTCCATCCAATCATTCTGGACACCATTATTAAATAATACCCCCAAATTCCATTAGGAAGCACGGTCTCCATATTGTGTTATTGTGTTTAGATTTATTTTAGAATATGGTCTCATGCCCCCCCCCCCCCCCGCGCGGTGTATTACATCAGCCCCTAGGACAGGATTTCCTGTTTTTAGGTACCTTTTTTCTTCCGTTGGCCGCGTTGCTGGGGAAGTGGGACGCCGTTTGCTTTCATTACGTAAAGAAGTCAAAGGATCGGAAGTTTTTTTCAGAAATCGCTTTAAGAGCAAGTTTAGAACTTTTTATGTTATCAGCAGTGTTATGACATCATAGAAGCATCACATTTAAGACCCATCGGGTCCATCTTGGCGCCTGCCGTAAAGACTCGAACCTTAGTCCTTGGTCTCGTCGCGATGACGTCGCTCATCATCCACCCGACTTCCTTTTTCTGATCATTTTCTCATTTTGTTGATTTTTTAACTATATTAACCCATTAATGGCAATGCCGTGTGAGCCGCACGTGTGTGGGATAAACGTCCCCGAATATGGTGCGGGAATGAGGAGGGGACTTAAATCTCCCGCATGTAGCTTCTGTAATGAGTTTCATCATAAGTCGGCTGAGAACATTAAAAACGAGTGAATTTAACCAACGAGGGTTAAACGCCGAAAGGTCTATTCACTAAAGCCTATGTTATCGCTTGGGCTACAGAGGTGACAAGATAAACCACATTTCCATAGCGATTTGCCTTTTCAATAAATCGGGATACTTTCGAGTTCTTCTCAAGGTTGAAATCTGTAATCGCCCGCCGGGTTGCCGTGGGGCGCCGTCGGGACGGGTGAGCAGCCCGCCGAGTTGGTATTCACAGCGGCCAGTTGAGTTGCACTCAAGTTACTCCATCTGTTTACGCCGTTCCGGATCTTCTTGTCTTTAATTTCATTAAAGAACAAACTATGCAAGTTTACCATCAAAAACATAACTGAGCGGAGCTTATATCTCACCTGCCTGGTGTATACTATATAGATATATAGATATATACTGTATATAGAACTGCCTATACACACATATATATATATATATATATATATATATATTTAACTGTCTGGTATATTCGCCAAAGGCTGGTTTGAATTGCAATTATATCCTTGTGTTAGAATCATAATAATCGTCGTGTGCCGTTAGCCTATTACATCTGTGTAAATTTGCCTATATGAAAGCATACATTTATTATCATAATACGATTATCACGCACCGGTTAACACGCTTAATGTGTATGTTCAGCCAAGGTGCACAAAATTACTCTGCATTATATTATCCTGATCAAGTTACACCATGTATTATATCTTCCCAGACCAGATTCTGTTCCTGGAGATAAATTTATCTCTGGGAGTAAAATTCTCCCATAGACCGAGATGTAAAATCTGGCGATGGCCTTATACAGTGTTATACGGTATTATATGGTCTTATATATGGTATTGTATGGCGTTATACGGTGTTATACAGTATTATATGGTGTTATATGACAATGGTGTTATATGGTGTTATACAGTTTTATATGGCGTTATATGGCGATGGCGTTATACGATGTTATATGGCGTTATATGGCAACGGTGTTATATGATGATGGCGTTATAGGCAATGGTGTTATACAGTATTATATGGCGTTATATGGCAATGGTGTTATATGGTGTTATACAGTATTATATGGCGTTATATGGCAATGGTGTTATATGAAGATGGCGTTATATGGCGTTATAGGCAATGGTGTTATACAGTATTATACAGCGTTATATGGTGATATATGGCGATATCGTTGGATGATGATGACATTAGATGATGACGTTATATGGTGTTATATGGCGTTATACGGTGTTATATGGCGTTATACGGTGTTATAGAATGCGGCCCCTCTTTCTGCGGAAGGAATTCCCATGTTACATATCACGACCTGTTTTACGCAGAATAAAATATTCTATCGCTCTTGCGGTATCTGCAGAGTTCGTTGGGTACGCTCCGCAGACCCGCTCGGCGACTGTAAATTAAATGACGTAACAGGCCTGGGATTTCTTCTTCAAACACAAGAAATCTGAGTGTAAACGATAAAGTCTGGGGTGATTCGAGGTTAAATGTCCAGAAACCTACTGAATGCTCTTAACTCGTAAACACGCGTTGGGTACGGCTTACAATTCTCCCTGCGTGTCCCGTATTGAGTGTCGGAGACTGTAAGCTCTTCTGCTCTGCTCGGTATAAATACATTCAGATTTGCCTTGTTTGGGAAATTTGTACTAATTTACGATAAAACCCATATTAAAATTGGGAAGCCTAACATCCCGCCTGCATTAAAATGTCATAAAAATACATCCCCTTTTCTCAATAAAAACTATTTTCTATTTTTATTTACAATAAAAAATATTTATTTACAGCATATATACGTTTATTTACAATAATTCTATATATATAAAAAGCTGAAATCCCCGTCATGTGTCCGCGTTTGGAAAGGATTCGGAGGGTTCTGCATCGCTTGCACTCCTGAATTAAAAGCTGATTAAGCGCATTCAACGCCAGCCGTGGAACACGGAACAAACACGCAACAAAGCCTTTATTATTGGGTTATTGTTAAGTTTAACTCCTCGGCTGCCAGGCGGCCTCCCTGCAGCCCGATCTGTTAGGATTTTGGCTCGGCTGTCCCTTCGCGAGGATCCAGGCTCTCACCCCGCGAGCCTCTCGGCCCGAACTCTACCGGCGTTAAAGATAATTCGTGTGAAATATTCGCATATCAAACATCCGTAATCACGCTCCGATCAGATGATGTCATGGCGCTCGTTAGCAATCATCCTGCAGAAAATACAAAACATGAAGTATTTTCACATCGCGAGAAGCGATAAAATGATTTTTCCGGGTCCTGTGACAACCCATGTGATGTCATTTAAACCGCGCTTTGGGGTATTTCCTTTGTATTTGGGGGAAATGCCCACGGCCGGGAGCTTTTGGGCATCTAAGAAACAAACGGAGACGTGGCCGCTAACGTCGGTGTAACAGATTATTTGAGATGACACATTACGCAACATTTCGTCTATCGATTAGTCCTTTAATAAGATTTATATAGATTCCAGCGATTCTGCCCCAAATAATGAATTATTATCGTTTTATGTTATATTCAGCATTTTGAAGACTCAGCGTATTCATCTCTAGTGCTGAGGAGGGAGAAAGATGCCGTGACTGTCGCCGACCGCTTCGTATTCATCCCGATGTAGGGAATCTCCAGTTTTGGGTAAATGTGAAATAAATCCCCGCGGCAAAAAATCATTAGCAAAAATCCAGGATTTGAGAAGAAGTTTGCAGAAGCCCCCGTATTAATAGGAGAGATAATGAAGGAAATGCCGATTTCATTTGAGGATCGCTGTTGTTTTGATCGCGTTCCGGGGACAAGGTGCCGGCGGCGGACGGTTGCCACAAGTGTCTGGTGCAGAAATGGATCAAAGTATCTTTTCTATTGTCCGTCAGATAACTTGATTAGGATGCTGGCTGAGAGTGATAGGAAGAAAGGTTGTATGCTTTACGGAAAAGTTGGGTTTTCAGAGAGGTCAAGGGTTTTAAAGCACATCTATAAAAAAGAGCAGATGTTTTAAATTCGGGGGGGGGGGGAATCGGGGATCACCAAGTGATCTGAATATCTGAGTTTTGGTCACTAATGGTGCCTCGGTGAAGCCTCAACTCGGGAACCACTACGTGACAAACCGGAGGGTCTGAAGAGATCGCGCAACGGAGTCTATCATGGACTGCAAACTTTTTTTAGTTGGTTGAGTGGGGTCACGATCTCCAATAATACGTTATCATATGTATCAGAATTTCCACTGTCAGAGAGTCACAAGGTGGCCACTTGGCAACTGCAACAGAGGTCCAACCGGCCCATGATCCCCACTCTCTGTTATTTCTGTGAGTATTTTCGCGATCTGAGGGGCACGTCGGGCGATTACACGAGGAAAGCGACTTCTTTTATGTCATCGTAGTCACAGAGAGACAGATTGTCGCCTGTCCGTAACCGGCTTTGATGTTGCCGTCTAAGTCGCTGCCCAAACCTCAAGGACCTGTCTTTCCCAACCCACCAAGAAACCCACCGAAGAAAGTTTATCGGGGGTCCCCTCGTTAATTGGAGACGTTTAAAGCGCTGTTACAATCTGACACCCCGCGTAAAAACCTTTCCTACCGAGACCCGGCAAGCGCAGAGAATCCGGGAGAGCCCGACGTTCGGACCCAAACCGATGTCTTTTCGTGTATTTGAGGAGCGGGGGAAATGTTTTATCGTCTTTGGCCCGGAAGGTTCCGTCGCTCGTTATCCGGGACGCGCTCTTATTTTTCTGGTTCGCAGAGAGATTTTCTGCTCTGATTTAATGCACCAGAATCAGGCTCGCCGTTTAGCGCTCGGCACACGGCGGCCGATGCCTGAAGACGTCTGTTAAAAGCCAAAATGCTTTCCTGTTGCCTGGCAACTCCAGAGAAGGAAGATGGATTTCCTGCCACCGGTGCCTCCCTGAGCTGGGGTGGAATAAATTATCGGTACGGCTGCAGCAAAAAAGGGACAGCGAGAACGTAACTCTATGGGTGCTGGGCTGCCACGGTGCCTTCACACGAATGGCGGCACACCGCCCCCCCCCTGCGCATGTTTTAATGCAACATGCGCAATACACGGGGCTTTATAGATAAGAAAGCAATGTCTCCTTCTTAGTTGGGTCAGGGTTAGTGGAAACTTCTCGGTCTCCAACTTACGCTCAACCCACCTCCATCTATAAACTCACCCGGCTGAACGCGGCGGGTAACAGAGGGTAACAATGCCGCGGCGCTCCGTAGCGTGACGATCAATGAATAAACCTCTGCTGTCTACTCTAGATATAGATCGATACAATGTAGTCTATACAATGGAAACATATGATGTCATCATTATTAATTATTGAAACTGCCCCAAACGAGCCGCTGGAAATAGCGTTCCAAGTGATTTCCAGGCCGCTGCTTTCATTTTTACCCCCCCCAAAAAACAACCATGATTTAGTGAGAAATCTGATTCTGACCGCGGTCCGTCTCATACTTTATGGAGTTGCTTTATCAGAGCCGCTGAGGTCACGCAGCACGGGGGCCGCTAATTGGTAAGACACAACGCCTCGCGATCGCAGCGATCCCCGGACCGTTCTTATATAGAATATAGCGAGAGGTAAATGCGCTGGCGTCGTGAAAGCCCTTTATCATCGGTCTGTTATCCCGCCGCTGATCCAAGGCCGGCTTGCGGCTCGTTTCTCCGGCAATCACTCA